>CM035837.1:103193083-103810583 GCA_020510985.1 Pholidichthys leucotaenia
TTGGTTTTGACGGTCCCCGACTGGGACACAGCACCCACGAAGACCTGGACTGAGGAGGAGCTGCACCCACGGAGGTCCTGAGCTGGGACAGAGCGCCCGCAACAACCTCAACCGGAGGAGAAGCAGCACCCACGGAGGACCCAGACTAGGCCGAAGCTGCACCCCCGGAGGTCCCGGGCTGGGACAGAGGCTCCGAACCAGCTGCAGTCCGTTCTGTGTCCGTGTTATCGACGAGGAGCGAGGTGAGGATTAGCAGGTGAGTATACGGTGCTCATGCAGGTGCGGGAAGAAGCACAGGTCCGCTGCCAGGAGGCTTCCACCTATGCACAGGGGAGAAAAGGTGAGGCGTAGAAGGGATGAAATCCCGGAGGCGTACTTGGCATTGGAGAGCTTTGGCCCTCAGAAGACCTGACGGAGCAGGATAGGCGAAGAAGAAGCTTCTCTGGAGCAGGATGACGAAGTTAGTCGAGGAGGTCGTTCCAGACCAAAGGAGCGTTGACCTCTCCGTGCAGACCACAGGGCAGCACAGCTTAAGAAGGCTGTCTAATGAGATGACCAGGTGTGCGTACAGCTGTGGAGGCAATTAGGGCAGCAGGCACGCAGAGCAGGTCACCACACTGCTTTGCAACTCACAAACTACTTTTTATTATATCTGAATGGATTTTCTGTTTGTTGTGTGCATATTAAATGTGTAGATGGACAAGGGATACGGCCTATGTGAACTGGTAGATCTCAACAGGCTCACAACTTTAAAAATAGATCTTGGTTCAAAAAAGGTTGGGCACCACTGCCCTAGAGAGCTTTACACATTCTATAGAAAGTGAGCATAGGGAGTGCCAACCTTGGCCTTTGACCTTTTGACTCCAAACCCATATTCAGAGTTCAGGATTCCAAGGTGAACGTGTGTGTCATGTTTGGTGACCCTAGCTTTCTTTGTTGTTGAGATGTAGTTTCTAAGCCATTTTGATATTGACCTTCCAATCCCAAAACCATAGTCACATTTCAGGGTGACAGGGTGAACCTGTCTACCAGATTTGGTGACCCTAGCTTTACTCGTTGTACAGTAATAAGATATAGGGAGTGCCAACTTTGAGCTTTGACCTTTTGACTGCAAACCCATATTCAGAGGTCAGGATCCCAAGGTGAACCTGTGTAGCAAGTTTGGTGACCCTAGCTTTCTTTGTTATTAGCTATAGTTTCTTAGCCATTTTAATGTTGACATTTGACCTTGTGATCCCAACACCATAGTCACACTTTAGGGTTACAGGGTGAACCTATGTACCAAGTTTGGTGACCCTAGCTTTACTTGTTGTACAGTTATAAGGCATAGGGAATATTAACATTGACCTTTGACCTTTTGACCCCAAACCCATAGTGAGAGGTCAGGATCCCAAGGTGAACCTGTGTACCAGGTTTGGTGGCCCTAGCGTTACCCGTTTTATAATAATAGTAAATTTAGCATTTACTATTTACCATAGTGCAACTGGAATGTTAACTTTAACCTTTGACCCCTCGATCTCAAACTCATAGTTAGGTCAGGGTGTAAGTTGTCCAAGGTGTGTATTAGATACAACTATTGCATCGATTTGAAAAGCCTACATCATTTCTTTCAGTAGTTGTTGTGTTTAGAAGATTTAGGGAAATCTGACTTCTGATTTTTGACCTCAAGATCATCTGATGAGGGTCAAATTGCAATATGCACATCATCAGACTATATCAAACCATGGTACCAAGTTTTGAAACATTTGGAACAAAACTGTAGGAGTTGATTTCACAAGAGAGTTACTGTTTATAAACTGAAGTGAAATAAGAAGTCATAGGCCAGGGGCTACAATTCCTGCAAAAATCATCCGATCAGAACCATATTGCAATATGTGCATCATCAGTGTATATCAAACCATGGTACCAAGTTTCAAAGCAATGGGAGCAAAACTGTAGGAGGACTTGAGTTCACAAAAGTGGGACAGACGGACGGACAGATGGACTGACCCATAACATAATTCCCCTTCGGTTTTCGTCCAGAGGGCTCTTCAACCCCTTTGGGCTTCAGTCGGAGGGGGATAAAAAACTGAAACCAGTTAATCATGATGCTGAAATAAGGACACATTGACCAGCTCTAGTACTCAAGTAAAAGTAGTATTGTAGAGTGTGTAATGATGAGGCAGGTTTTATCTCAAGGCAGTTTATTACACGCTCCAACATGAGCAAAGTAGAAAAGAGAACATCACAGAAACAACTCGTCCCTTATATACCCAGGACTCTCCAGCTCACAAGTCACATTGCATTATAATAACAAGTAACAATGCCTTTCCTCTTAAATCCCATAGCATCCCCCTCACAGTCTTCGGCCTACAAAGGAATCTCCAAGCCGTCTCTCGGCACACAAAGAATCTCCCCAAGCAGTCTCTGCATACCAAGGGTTACCCTTTCACAGCATCCTGTTATCTCCAAGGAAACTCTGTACTTTGTTCTTATCTAATATGTGAGGCCTTATGCAAAGCATTAAATAAGTCACACGAGTGGCTACACCGCCCCCCCCCAAACATTTAGATTGAACAAGAAAATAACAGTCTGCATGCCATGATAGAATCATTAAACATCAGTCCACATGCTGCTTGGGCTTCAGTCTTCTCCCGTATCTGCTGTAACCAGGATTCACCTCCTCAGCGGCGCTGTCATGCTGGCGAGCTGTTGTCTGGGGGTGAAAACCTTTTGTCAGTCCCTGCTGGTGTTCTGGGGGAATATTACTCTGGGAAGCACCCTGTGGTGGTCTGCCGCGCCGAGGGGCCCTTGCCAACAGCACTTGCTCGTCCGCCACCACAAAAGCGGGTTTGAGTCTGTTTATGCCAACCTTTTCCCTCCTACCCCCCAAATCTAGCAAAAAAAGCTTGTCTCCTGTTTCCAACACTCTGAACGGTCCATCATAAGGCGGTTGCAGTGGGGGGCGATGAGCATCATGTCTGACAAAAACAAACTCCGCGTTCTTCAAAGTTTTAGGCGCAAAAATGCACGGAAAACTGTTGTGGGCAGGGCCCGGCAGCGTAGCTGTGTCGATGCTAGGCTGCAACAGCTGGGACGGGGAGCTGCCTGGCACAGGATTATCCGGGAGAAACTCCCCGGGCAGTTGCAGTGGCTGCGCGAAAAGGAGTTCAGCTGGGGAAGCCTCTAAGTCTTCTTTAGGCGCAGAACGCAACCCTAATAAAATCCACGGAAGCTTGTCCACCCAATTTGCATCCGTCAGTGACGCTCTAAGAGCTGCTTTCAATGACCTGTGAAAACGTTTGCACAACCCCTTAGCCTGCGGATTATATGCGGTTGTACGGTGAATTGTGACACCTAGGCTGCGGGCCATTGTTGACCAAAGTTCGGAAACAAATTGCGGGCCTCTGTCGGGTGTAATGTCCGACGGGACTCCAAAACGCGCCACCCATGCCGTTACAAATGCGCGCGCCACCTCCTCGGCTGTGGTTCACGCCAAAGGGACCGCCTCCGGCCAGCGCGTAGTGCGGTCCACCATTGTCAGAAGGTGCGTGTACCTCTGTGATGGCGAGAGGGGGCCCACGAGGTCCACATGAACGTGATCGAACCTCTTGGCAGGAATGAGAAATGGCTCCAATGGAGCCTTCGTGTGTCTGTGTACCTTGGCCCGTTGGCACGCCATGCAGGCTGCCGCCCACTCTTTAACTTGTTTGCGAAGGCCGGGCCACACAAATTTTTCCGCTACCATTTTGACCGACGCGCGAACCCCCAGGTGCGCCAAAGAATGAATCGAGTCGAAAACGCGGTGACGCCACGCTGCCGGCACCACGGGACGCGGTCGTCCCGTGGAGACATTGCAGATTAAGGGGGGCATACCGTCTTGCAGCACCTTGCTCTCCAGCCTTAACCCTGTTGGTCCAGACTGGAGCGCGTGCACATCCGCGTCACTACCTTGCTCCGCGGCCATGGCTGTGTAATCTATCCCCACGCGGACGGGGGCAGTCACAGCGCGCGAGAGGCAGTCTGCCACTACGTTCAGTTTACCTGACACGTGCTGAATATCGGTAGTAAACTCTGAGATCGCGGCTAACTGCCTCTGTTGCCGGCCTGACCACGGCTCTGAAACTTTGGCCATCGCGAATGTTAGCGGCTTGTGGTCAACGAACGCGGTGAACGCGGCTTCTGCTTCTGCCCTTCAGAGAGAACAGACGCCTTTTTCTTTGCTCCCTTTTACCCTCCTTCCCTCCCTAACTGAGAATCCCAGCTTGCTGTCTTGTCTGCGTCGCTGTCTTCTGGCTGAATCTTGAACCAAACGAAAAGAATGGATTTGGTGAGCGGCTTTAATAAGATTAACAACATTTTATATAAATTCGGGCCAGGGGGAGCCCCTATGGAGAGACCCATGGATTGGAATGCATGTGTCTGCATGATTCGACTGAGGATGTGGAAACATCTACCTGGTTTGGCTAGGATCACAGGATTTTCTGCTGATTGGCTCTGGAGTTTTTCCTGGTGTATCGAAAAATTAACTGGAAGAGCTAATTAAAAGCGGTCCCGGCATAGCTGCTTCTCAACAATTCGACTAGACGGGGGAGTGCACTAACTATCGGCAATGATAACATGGAAATTACCACCTGCATGCATTGTAGAGGGATGGACCCTACCGGACATGTTTACCCATGTTCTAGAAGGGAAACATCTGGAGTCGTCTTTGGTGCCTCCAAGGAATGGATTTAAAGCCTATGTATGGAAATTATGAACACAGGATTGCTGGAGGTGTAAAATTCTATGCTCTGAGTGATCTGTGTCTATCAGACCTTGAATTCGCCCTGTTGTCTATTTTCCTCCTGGTTTAAGACAAAACAGAAGATTGTGCTTCTCTTTCATAAACATACTGGGACTGCATCTGAACTCTCATTGACATGTGACTGGCTCAGGAAATTTCCATCTGCCATGCCTCAAGGACATGTTTCCGAGTTTCAGACACTAAGACATAACATCTCGGCTGGGAGAGATTTTGCTGCCTCCAGTAACTGATAAACACCCACCTGCATTCAACATACACGAACACACTGATTCATAATACTGAATTACACCCATCCATTCACTGATTCTCTCTGACTTTTGGTCTTTTTGGTTTTTTGTGGTTGATTGTTGCTCTGTGCTATTGAGAGATTTTTTTTCATTGTAATTATAATCTGCTTAAAAATAAGCTGTATTCTGATAACGAAGTTTTTTTTCTCTCCTCCCCCCTTGTGTCGTTCCCTCCCCTCCCCTCCCTTTCTTATCTATCTCTGTTTGATGAGGCGCCTATTATGGCTGCCGTGTCGTTGTGTCGCGCGCATGCGCACCAATGTCAAGTCAAGTTCCTCGTGTGTTTTTTTACATGCTTGGCAATAAAGTTTATTCTGATTCTGATTTTGATTCTGATTCTGAAACAGCGCCCTTCTAGCCAGAACTGGAAGTGGCGAATGGCCAAATGGAGAGCCAGCAACTCCCTGTCAAATGCGCTGTATTTACGTTCAATATCGCGCAAGGTCCTGCTGAAAAAGGCGAGCGGTTGCCAAGCTCCGGCTACCTGCTGCTCCACGACCACCCTTATGGCCACGTCAGACGCGTCAATGGTGAGCGCTACGCGGGCCGTTGAGTCCGGATGTGCCAACAACACAGTGTTTGCCAGGGCTGTTTTAACTTCCGAGAACGCTCGCTCCCGCTCCGGGGACCACTCGATCTTATTTGCGGGTTTCTGTTTTTTGAGTGTGGCATACAGCAGTTGCATGAGTTGCGCTGCACCGGGGAGGAAACGGTTATAAAAATTCACCATTCCCAAAAACTCCTGTAACGCCCTGACCGTCTGCGGCCGGGGGAAATCTGCCACCGCACGCACTTTGTCAGGCAGCGGAACCGCTCCTTCGGGGGAAACTCGGTGTCCTAAAAAATCGATCTGTGTCACCCCGAACTGACATTTCGGTGGGTTGATTATTAACCCGTGCTCTCCCAACCTCCGGGAAACTGCCACGAGGTGGTTTTCATGTTCGTCTTCGGACGCGCTGGCTACCAAAATATCATCCAGGTAGACGAACACGAAAGGGAGGTCGCGCAGCACTGCATCCATCATGCGTTGAAACGTCTGTGCAGCCCCTTTAAACCCGAATGGCATGCGCAAAAACTCGAATAGGCCAAATGGAGTTATCACCGCTGTTTTGGGTATGTCTTCAGCACACACTGGGACTTGGTGGTAACCGCGGACCAAGTCTATTTTAGAAAAAACGCGCGCCCCTGCCAAATGAACGGAAAAATCCTGGATACGCAGGATTGGGTAGCGGTCATGCGCTGTGGCGTTGTTCAACCTGTGGAAATCCCCGCACGGTCGCCATGAGCCATCAGCTTTCGGGACCATGTGAAGCGGGGAAGCCCATGGGCTGTTCGAACGCCTGACGATGCCTAACCTCTCCAGGTTGGTGAACTCCTCGCGCGCTATGGCCAGTTTAGCTGCGTCCAAGCGCCGAGCTTTTGCAAAAACAGGTGGTCCGGTTGTGGTAATAAAATGCTCCACCCCGTGCTTAGCGACGGTTGCCGAAAACGTGGGGACCGTGAGCGCTGGGAACTGAGTGAGCAGTGTGTGGAACTTATCGCTTGCAGCTGTGACGTTGGCTTGTGTTGATGGCCGGGCCGCTCGAGCTGTACAGGAAATAGAATCAAAAGAAAGTGCATTAACCAGGCGCCTGTTAGCGACATCAACTAACAAACCATGTGAGCACAAAAAATCAGCCCCTAAAATATTGAAATTCAATGCTGCTATGACAAAAGTCCACTCAAAAGTACGGCCGTGTAGCGACAGAAGCAGAGTCCTCTCACCAAAGGTCTTAATTCTCGAGCCGTTCGCTGCTGCCATCTCAGGACCGCTGGAACCCGCCAGCCGGACAGCGGAGGAAGGCGTGATGAAACTCAACTGGGCACCGGTGTCCACGAGGAAATGTCTTCCCGAGCGTGCGTCCGTCAAGTAGAGCAGCTTGTTCTCCTCCCCGAGGGTCACAGCTGCTACCGACCCCCGGTCTTGGCGTTTCCCAAGCGCTTGAACTGGCACGGTGGTATACATTTGCGTGCCTTCTCTGCAAAGCGGCGGTGGTAGAAACAAAGGGTGTCTCCTCCGCGTTCCTTGGCCCCCGCCGCCGCTGTAGTTGGTGGTTCTGCTACCGCTGACCCCGGCTCCCTGCTGTCTCTGGCCGTCGCACCGAGCTCCGTCTCTGCCGCCGTGGCCGTGCGCTGCCTGCTGGCGTTGAGAATACGATGCGCCTCCCGGGCCAGCGCGCTGAAGTCCCGCTGGGCAAACAACGGCGAACCGGCCAGGGTCGCCCTCGTCGCTGATGGTAGGGTCCTGAAGAATATGTGGGTAAAGATGAAGTGGTCGTTGTCCAAGCCTTTCAACCTCAGCATCTTCTCCATCAGGTCAATAGGTGTGCCATCTCCCAATTTGGTCAGCGCCAGGAGTCTCTCTGCTCTCTCCTCGACCGAGAGGGTGTAGTGTTGGATGAGTGCAGCCTTCAACGCGTCGTATTTGTCGCTGTCTGGCGGCTGCCCCAGAAGGCTCTCCACATGCTGGGCCGTGTGGTTATCCAGCTTTGCGACCACATGGTAGAATTTTGTGTCATCTGCCGATATCCCCCGGAGGGTGAACTGTGCCTCCACCAAGTGGAACCAGGAGCGCGGGCTGTTCTGCCAAAAGTCCGGTAGCTGGACTGTAACGGCATACGTTTGGCTGGGGGCTCCTGATGAGTCTGGCCCTGGGGAAATCGCCTCCTGCTGCATGCTACGTCTTGGGTCACCAGTGTAGAGTGTGTAATGATGAGGCAGGTTTTATCTCAAGGCAGTTTATTACACGCTCCAACATGAGCAAAGTAGGAAAGAGACCATCACAGAAACAACTCATCCGTTATATACCCAGGACTCTCCAGCTCACAAGTCACATTGCATTATAATAACAAGTAACAATGCCTTTCCTCTTAAATCCCATAGCATCCCCCTCACAGTCTTCGGCCTACAAAGGAATCTCCAAGCCGTCTCTCGGCACACAAAGAATCTCCCCAAGCAGTCTCTGCATACCAAGGGTTACCCTTTCACAGCATCCTGTTATCTCCAAGGAAACTCTGTACTTTGTTCTTATCTAATATGTGAGGCCTTATGCAAAGCATTAAATAAGTCACACGAGTGGCTCCAGTATCATCTCATATTATCATTTACTCAAGTGTACTGTAAGTTTTGAGTGATGAAAAATTACTTGAGTAAGAGTAATTGAGTAAGAGCAGTTGATAGTGCTATGAGATGACTGTTGTTGTGAAATGGCGCTATATAAATAAAGTTGAATTGAACTGAATTGAATTAAGAGTAATTACTTTATTCTCACCAGTTTGTGAGGCTTTTCTTTCTTAAATTGGATGTTTAGTTCCCATAAATTTGTGACCATTGCTTGTTTTTTTTTGGTGTTTTTTCACATACATTTGACCAATTTTAGCATAAATTTGAAACATTTTCATGTAATTTTTAAGCTTTTTAAAATTTAGTTTGTTCTTGTAAATTTGTGAGATTGCTGGACTCATCCTTAGATATGAGCTCAGTCGTCTGGGAGAGGCTCAGAGTAGAATCGCTGCTCCTCCACATTGAAAGGAGCCATTTGAGGTGGTTTGGGCATTTGATCAAGATGCCTCCTGGACGCCTCTCACTTGAGGTGTTTCAGGCATGTCCCACTGGGAGGAGACCCCAGGGCAGACCCAGGAGACACTGAAGAGACTATGGGGCAGATTTACTAAGGCAGTGCAAATTAGTGAGTGTGCAATTTAGACAAAGTGCCTAAGGGAGTGGCCAGTTTTTGCCAGTGATCTACTAACAACACGCAAAATTATGAACACAGACGCAAACACTTCATTTCAATAAGGACCACCCATCAACCAAGAGCACTGCAAAATTGCACACAAGCACAGCTGATGAGGAAACAGCACATCAACATAGGCACAGCCAGTTTGGAGGACCATAATATATAAAGCTTTTTTTAAGCTTTTGTTTAAGCGCAAATCCCACTAAAATAGTTTATTTTTGTTCACTATATTTCAAAATTTAGATTTTCATTTAACATGGCAGACTTTTTTGTTTAATATGTATAAATTAAGTACTTGTATCTAATTTAAAAAAGGACTACTCATGAATAAATTGATTATTTGACCAATATGTTTATTTTATTAACACTAGAATCATCAAGATGGTCTGATGGAGACTCTGGGGTTTTATTATGTGAATAACTTTGTTTTAACAAACTCTACAGGTCTCCCAGTTCACAACTTTTTATAAATACCATTGAGTTATGGTGTTGCAATTTCAGGGGATGTTTTTATGGATCTGTGGTCTTTTTGTTAATAATCTCATTGTTGTTTTCCCCCTATATTGTGTATCCTTAATTGGGAGAGAGAAATAGAGAGAAGTGGGAACTGAATTACTGTTTTATGCACAGCAAAAAGAAATACTGGAAATATGAATACAGAAAAAAAAAAGAGAAAATTGGCAAAGTGGAAGATTTTGCTTCACGGCGAGGGGGAGCTGATAGGAGAGAAAAACTCCACAGTCCGAGTCTGAACCTCCACAGAAAAGAGAAAAAAAGTCACTATCGGTTGACACTGTAGGTAGGAAGGGCTCCTATATCTTATTTTATGGCTACAAATTCATGTAGTAGGCTATATACAGTATAAACAAATTAAATTTAAAAAAAACTGGCGGCTGATGTCCAGTTCAGCATAACACCGATCTCTGTGAGACCGTTGATATTGAAATAATCTGTTCTTCTGTCATCCCAAATAAAGTCACACACAGAAAAGAAGCTTCTGTCTCTTCGGCCATGCTCCCTCGGTTCTCGACAGTGCCTCCTCCTGGCACCAATGATCACTGTCATGTTAGCTGAATTCAGACAAGCTTTTTTGGGCATTAAATCGTGTCACATTTAGCAGGAGACTGACAACCGCAAACCTTAATAAATCATCTTGCACCAGTCATTTAAATACTCCCCTCCCTCAAATTTGCGCTTTGACATGACAACTTCCACAAATACATATGCAATGAGGCCAGTTGCAAAATTAACATAGCCCACACCTTTCCACCCCTAATTTTGCTTGGTGCCCTTTTGTAAATCTTGACAATAGTTTTTTAACGCCAAAACAGGATTTGCAATGGCACAGCACGTTAATAAATCTGCCTCTATGTTTCCCAGCTGGCCTGGGAATGCCTTGGTACCCTCTCTGAATTGCTGGAGCAGGTGGCTCAAGCTCTGCTTGAGCTGCTGCATCCGCGACATGGACCTCTGGAAAAGTGGTAGAAGTGGTACAAGCAGAGGAGCACAGACTTCCCTCTCCCCAGCCACCTCCTCTAGCTCTTCAGGGAGGATACCAAGTCATTCCCAGGCTAGCTGGGAAATACGTATAACCTCTCCAGTGTGTCCTGAGTCTGCCTCAGGGTCTTCTCCGAGTGAGATGTGTTCAAAAATCCTCAAGTGGGCAGCATTCAAGAGGCATCCTGATCAGATGCCCCAACCACTTCAGCTGGCTCATTTTAACATGAAGGAGCAGTGACTCTACTCTGAGCCTCTATTAGATACAGACGTGGACAAAATCGTTGGTACCCCTCTGTTAATGAAAGAAAAACCCACAATGGTCACAGAAATAACTTGAATCTCACAAAAGTGGTAAAAAATAAAAATTCTATGAAAATTAATCAATGAAAATCAGACAATGCTTTTGAATTGTGGTTCAACAGAATGATTTTAAAAAACAAACTCATGAAACAGGCCTGGACAAAAATGATGGTACCCCTAGAAAAGATTGAAAATGATGTGACCATAGGGACATGTTCAACCAAGATGTGTCCTCTAATTAACATCACAGGTGTCTACAAACTTGTAATCAGTCAGACGGCCTATTTAAAGGGTGACAAGTAGTCACTGTGCTGTTTGTTGACATGGTGTGTACCACACTAATCATGGACCAGAGGAAGCAAAGGAGAGAGTTGTCTCAGGAGATTAGAAAGAAAATTATAGACAAGCATGTTAAAGGTAAAGGCTATAAGACCATCTCCAAGCAGCTTGATGTTCCTGTGACTAGAGTTGCACATATTATTCAGAAATTTAAGATCCACGGGACTGTAGCCAACCTCCCTGGACGTGGACGCAGGAGGAAAAATGGAAGAGACGGATAATACGAATGGTAACAAAAGAGCCCAGAACAACCTCTAAACACATTCATGGTGAACTCCAAGGTCAAGGTACATCAGTGTCAGATTGCACCATCTGTCGTTGTTTGAGCCAAAGTGGACTTCATGGGAGACGGCCAAGGAGGACACCACTGTTGAAAACAAATCATAAAAAAGCCAGACTGGAATTTGCCAAACTGCATGTTGACAAGCCACAAAGCTTCTGGGAGAATGTCCTATGGACAGACGAGACAAAACTGGAACTTTTTGGCAAGGCACATCAGCTCTATGTTCACAGACGCAAAAATGAAGCATACCAAGAAAAGAACACTGTCCCTACTGTGAAACATGGAGGAGGTTCTGTTATGTTCTGGGGCTGCTTTGCTGCATCTAGCACAGGGTGTCTTGAATCTGTGCAGAGTACAATGAAATCTCAAGACTATCAAGGTATTCTAGAGAGAAATGTGCTGCCCAGTGTCAGACAACTTGGTCTCATTCGCAGGTCATGGGTCTTGCAACAGGATAATGACCCAAAACACACAGCTAAAAACACCCAAGAATGGCTAAGAGTGAAACATTGGACTATTCTAAAGTGACCTTCTATGAGCCCTGATCTAAATCCTATTGAACGTCTGTGGAAGGAGCTGAAACATGCCGTCTGGAGAAGGCACCCTTCAAACCTGAGACAACTGGAGCAGTTTGCTCATGAGGAGTGGGCCAAAATACCTGCTGAGAGGTGCAGAAGTCTCATTGACAGTTACATAAATGGTTTGATTACAGTGATTGCCTCAAAAGGTTGTGCAACAAAATATTAATTTAAGGGTACTGTGGTCTATATTAACCATATATTCCATAACCTACATATGTTGAAGCATGTGGAAATGTTTGGTAATTACATATGTAAAGGACTTCACATCTCTGAAAGGACAAAGGGCTCTCACCCGCCGAGTGAAGAACAAAGACGTTCCCGGACGCGGCGGAGGAGACCGGAGGAGCCACCCTCACCCCCTAAGGCGAGGAGAGGAAATACCAAGACAATGGGAGGATTAAGATAATGAGGGATGTCAGCCTTTGTTATGCATGTCTTTTGTTGTGTGCCAGTATAAAGTCAGTGAGCTGGAGACATTCTGTCTCTTTTCCCTTCTGCCACTCTCTGCACCAGATGAGACTTGTTAGAAGAGCTGAATATTAAACTTTGCTTATAAACCAAATCGCCTCTTCATTTCCAAGCTCCTCTACACTGGTGACCTTGACGCGAGTATGGACCGGAGGCGTTCCCCCGCAATCGACTCATCCGTGGCGACCCAGGCAGACGCCAGCGGCCACGCAGACGAGGGAACAGATGGACAACTGTTCCCCCCGGCAGAAGAGATTGAGAGAGCTCAGCCGAGCACCAGCACCGCCGTGAGAGCCGAGGCAGGGCACTCTCACCTGGCGGGCACAGCAGTGATGGTGTGCACGAATGCCATCGCTGTCAAGCTGCCAGACTTCTGGCAAGAAGACCCCGCCTCTTGGTTCCAGCAGGCTGAAGCCCAGTTTACACTGGTGGGCATCACGGCTGATGACACCAAATTTTATCATATCATCTCCAAACTCGACGCCGCCACTTCGAAGTGTGTGCGGAGCATGATCCGGCGACCACCGGCCCGGGACAAATACGAGACGCTCAAAGCGACCATCGTGGCGAACTACGTCCCATCAGCGGAAGAGAGAGCCGAGAAGATCCTGGCGGTCTACGGCCACAGAGGGTGCAAACCGAAGGCCCTCATGGAGGATTTGCTACAGCTCAAAGAAGAGGACAATGACAACTTCCTCTTCCAGTTTATTTTCCTCAGCACGCTGCCGCCACACATGAGAGGGACACTCGCCAGCATGAAGTGCAACAACCACCAAGACTTCCGCGTGTTGGCCAATGAAGCTCATCGGCTCGTCAACGCCTGCAAGGAGCTGACACCCACAGCAGCATCCGCAGACCTCAAAGCTGACGCCCTGAGCCACGGGGAGCCACAACCCACGGAGCAGACCCAGCCCACGGTGACAGCGACACGGCCCAAACTTAGCAGACAGAGCGACGCCTGTTATCATCACCACCGCTTCGCCAAGAAGGCCCGCAAATGCGTTCCCCCCTGCAAATTTGCGATTTCGGGAAACGCCAAAGCCGAGAGCCGTTAACAGCAGCGGTTCTCGGCGAGAAAAACAAGCTGTTGTACGTGATGGATGGACACACAGGCAAGCAGTTCCTCATCGACACAGGAGCCCAGCTGAGTTTCGTCATGCCCTCCCACGCAGATCGAGCCACGGGCACCCGGGGCAACGGAGCCGTGGCAGCCAACGGCTCTAACATCGACACGTTCGGCGAAAAGAGCCTGCACCTCCTCATCCACGGCCGCAGCTACAGATGGACATTTGTTGTAGCGGCGGTGAGTTTTAACTTATTAGGCGCAGATTTTTTGTGTGCACATGGGTTATTAGTGGATCTAGCAAATAGGCGCCTGGTTAATGTACTGTCCTTTGCTTCTATCCCATGCTCAACCCGAGTTTCTCCACCACCTGTGCAGGCCAGCGTCACCACGGCAGGAGGTAAGTTTGAGCAACTCCTCACCCAATTTCCAGCACTCACAATTCCCAAATTCTCAGCCACTGTGGCTAAATACGGGGTTGAACACTTCATTCCCACAACGGGACCTCCCGTTTTTGCCAAAGCGCGCCGCTTAGACGCGGCCAAGCTCAACATAGCACGGGACGAGTTTACAACTCTTGAAAAATTGGGCATTGTTAGACGCTCGAAGAGCCCCTGGGCCTCATCACTTCATATGGTTCCGAAATCCGACGGTTCTTGGAGACCGTGCGGAGATTACCGCAGATTAAACAACGCTACAGCGCATGACCGTTACCCAATCCCTCACATTCAAGATTTTTCACTACATCTAGCGGGTGCGCGCATTTTTTCAAAAATAGACTTAGTCCGCGGTTATCACCAAGTCCCAGTCCGAGCAGAAGACGTTCCTAAAACAGCGGTAATAACCCCTTTCGGCCCTTTTTGAATTCCTGCGAATGCCTTTCGGCCTCAAAGGCGCTGCTCAAACTTTTCAACGAATGATGGACGCGGTCCTATGCGACCTTCCTTTTGTCTTCGTCTACCTCGACGACATGCTGGTAGCCAGCTCGTCTGAGGAAGAACACGAGCGGCACCTCACTACGGTTTTTCAGAGGCTGGAAGAGCACGGGCTAATAATCAATCCAGCCAAATGCAAATTCGGCGTGTCACAAATTGATTTTTTAGGACACAAAGTCTCTCCGAAGGGGGCAGTTCCACTTCCAGACAAAGTTCACGTGATAGAAAGTTTTCCACAGCCACAAACGGTCAAATCGCTACAGGAATTTTTAGGGATGGTCAATTTTTACAACCGCTTCCTCCCCCACGCAGCTCAGCTCATGCAGCCCCTATATGACGCGCTCAAAAAAAAGAAAGCTTCCAACGCGGTCGAATGGACCCCGGAGCGCGAATGCGCTTTCGCGGAAGTAAAAAGCGCCCTAGCTAACGCCACATTGTTAGTTCACCCAGATCCCTTGGCCCGCATCGCACTAACCACAGATGCTTCAGACCTAGCTATAGGGGCAGTTGTAGAACAACTTGTCAGCGGGGTCTGGCAACCTTTAGCATTCTTTAGCAAATCGCTAAACCAAACTGAACGTAAATACAGCACTTTTGACAGAGAGCTGCTGGCGCTTCATTTATCCATCCGCCACTTCCAGTTCTGGTTAGAAGGGCGGAGTTTCACGGCTTTTGTAGACCATAAACCGCTCACCTTTGCTATGGCTAAAATTTCAGAACCATGGTCAGGCAGGCAACAAAGACAGCTAGCTGCGATTTCAGAGTTCACCACAGACATTCGACACGTGGCAGGCAAACTTAACGTAGTAGCGGACTGTCTCTCTCGCGCTGTGACACCACCAGAGCGTGGGGAGACAGATTATACTGCCTCAGCAGCAGAACTCTTCACTAACGCAGACACATACGCAGCACCTGTCCATGCAGGGATAGATTATGCAGCCATGGCGGAGGAACAAAGCAGTGACGCGGACGTGCGCGCACTCCTGTCTGGACCAACAGGGTTAAGGCTGGAGAAAAAGGGTTTACGCGACGGCGTGCCCCCCCTAATATGCGATGTTTCAACCGGCCGACCTCGCCCGTTAGTACCAGCTACATGGCGCCGCCGTATTTTCGACGCAATTCACTCCCTCGCGCACCCAGGTGTGTGCGCCTCGGTTAAAATGGTCGCCGAAAAGTTTGTGTGGCCAGGCCTGCACAAAAACGTAAAAGAATGGGCAAAACCTTGCATTTCTTGTCAACGCGCCAAAATACACAGACACACAAAAGCCCCTCTGGAGCCTTTTCCAATCCCTGCTAGAAGGTTCGACCACGTTCATGTCGACGTCGTGGGGCCACTACCTTCCTCCCAAGGTTTCACACACCTGTTAACAATGATAGACCGCACCACACGCTGGCCAGAGGCAGTCCCTCTAGCGGCAACCACAGCGGAGGAAGTTGCTCGCGTTTTTTTTGACAAACTGGGTGGCACGTTTCGGCGTCCCATCGGACATCACGTCCGATAGGGGGCCTCAATTTGTCTCAGAGCTCTGGTCAGCCATGTCCAACAGCTTAGGGGCAACAATTCATCGCACCACCGCTTATCACCCTCAGGCTAATGGGTTATGCGAGCGTTTTCACAGGTCTTTAAAGGCTGCCCTCACAGCCTCACTAACGGACACAAATTGGGTAAATAAACTTCCCTGGGTTTTATTGGGGTTGCGTGCTGCACCTAAAGAGGATCTAGATGCCTCTCCCGCAGAATTAGTCTTTGCACAACCTCTCAGGCTCCCAGGTGAATTTTTACCAGAGAACCCAGAGCCAGGGCGCCTTCCAGTCCCAAGGTTTTTAGGCAACAACGGACCGAACTCTCTCCCCGGTCCAGCTCATCACTCCTTCCCACGGGTTTTTGTCCCTCAGGCTTTAAAAAACGCTGAGTTTGTTTTTGTTAAGCATGAAGCTTTAAAACCTACCTTTCGCCCAGCATACGATGGGCCATTCAGAGTGCTGGAACATGGTGATAAACACTTTGTGCTTGATTTTGGGGACAGAAAAGAAACAGTCAGCATTGACAGACTTAAACCTGCCTTCTTGTTGAAAGACCAGCCTGCACAGTTGGCGAGAGCACCTCGGCGGGGTAGACCCCCGAAGAGAAAAGACTCAGCCCCCAGGCAGGGAACAAATAACCTCTCTCCTTCCCACACTGCAGATTCCTCTCAAGAAGGTCCCAGCAGGGCGCCTAAACCAACCTACAGCAGTTTTGGGAGAAGATTAAAACCCAGACAGCACAGGGACTGATACAAACCACTCCACAATTGTTCACTAATTGTGCTGCAACAGTTTAGGACTGACTTATAATTTTACTATGCTGTTATAATTACCACTGAACTCTCTTAGGAGCATGGCTGCTGGAAAGTTTCTTCCGTGGCAACAGATGTAACACTTAGTATGTCATAATAACTATCTTAGACTGTGAACCTTTCTGTTGTCCTTTCTTAGTTGTTTGGGGGGCCTGTGGTCTATATTAACCATATATTCCATAACCTACATATGTTGAAGCATGTGGAAATGTTTGGTAATTACATATGTAAAGGACTTCACACCTCTGAAAGGACAAAGGGCTCTCACCCGCCGAGTGAAGAACAAAGACGTTCCCGGACGCGGCGGAGGAGACCGGAGGAGACCGGAGGAGCCACCCTCACCCCCTAAGGCGAGGAGAGGAAATACCAAGACAATGGGGGGATTAAGATAATGAGGGATGTCAGCCTTTGTTATGCATGTCTTTTGTTGTGTGCCAGTATAAAGTCAGTGAGCTGGAGACATTCTGTCTCTTTTCCCTTCTGCCACTCTCTGCACCAGATGAGACTTGTTAGAAGAGCTGAATATTAAACTTTGCTTATAAACCAAATCGCCTCTTCATTTCCAAGCTCCTCTACAGGTACCATCATTTTTGTCCAGGCCTGTTTCATGAGTTTGTTTTTTAAAATAATTCTGCTGAACCAGAATTCAAAAGCATTGTCTGATTTTCATTGGTTAATTTTCATCGAATTTTTATTTATTGCCACTTTTGTCAGATTCAAGTTATTTCTGTGACCATTGTGGGTTTTTCTTTCATTAACAGAGGGGTACCAACAATTTTGTCCACGTCTGTAACTAAGCTTCTCACCCTATCTCTAAGGGTGAGTCTAGCCACCCTACGAAGAAAGCTCATTCCAGCCACTTGTATCAATGATCTCATTCTTTCAGTCATTACCCAAAGTTCATTTCAATAGGTGAGGGTAGGAACATAGACAACATAGAATCGTCAGCTTTGCTTTAGAGCTCAGCTCCCTCTTCACCACGACAGACCAGTACAACGTCTGCATCTCTGGAGATGCTGCTCCAATCCATCTGTAAATCTCCCACTCCATTCTCCCCTTATTCGTAAATAAGTCCCCTAGATAGTTGAACTCCTCTGCTTGGGACAGGGGCTTGACCCCAACCTGGAAAGGACATTCAACCCTTTTCCAGCAAATTTGTGATTTCTTTTTTTTTCCACAGAAATGTGTAATTTTTTCTTGTGCATTCCTTGCTTTACTCTTGCTATTTACTTTTGTCCTTAAATATGTTAATCTGGGGAAAGTAAAATTGCTACATGTACCTTCTCATATAATACAGATCATATACAGACAGGAGAAACTCATTTATGTCTCCACGGTAAAACCAGCGGAACAACGGTGGCTCCGGAGGTTCTCCCTTCCATGCTGTGAGGTGAACTTTGATTGGTGATGGTGAGGGGGACCATTGGAGGAAGGAGAAAAAGAACCGATAGGGTGAGGAGCAGAAGGACTGATCTGTTTTCATGGCAGTTGTGTCCCGTGTTCATCTAAGGTATTGTTTTCCAGTGTGTCTTGGTGTTTTAACGGGGCAGAAATGAGGAGTTTGTTACGTCTGGAAATGATGTGGAGTCAAGGTGACGTTTTATGGTTTTATTAACACTCTAACAGGAATGTGCAGGAGTCACTCCGTCTAGCCTGAGAGTCCACAGCGAAGAGACAGAGTCCCTTCCGCTGGGCACTCTTATACTTCCGTGACACCACCACCTGAAAGGCGGGGCGTCACCTCCCACTATACCCATGGCACCGCCATCTTAGTACACCCTAACTATGTACACTATATTTCTATCTAACAGAGGTGTTGGTCAGTTTTCAGTTACAGGTGATCGGGTCTGTCTGGACAGTTTTGGTGAATCATCAGAAAACTTCTCCAGACGCAGTTCATCATTTCCTGTTTCCCTCCGTGGGCGCGAAAAGTCCTCTAACATTTAATTCATGTGGGGTAAACTTTACATTGTGGTGACCCACCACAATCTACATGGACATTCAATCCTCACACTCAGCAGCAGGTGTCCATTCACATACGGACAGAGAACCCCTGGGGGGACAACCAGAAGATAAGATAAGATAAGATAAGATAAGCCTTTATTAGTCCCACAATGGGGAAATTCCAGGATTGCAACAGCACAGGGATAGCAACACTCAGAGCAATAATTAAGAAGATACGAAAAATATAAATAAGAGCAGTGGATATACATACGTACACATAAATATATAAATATATATACAAAGTGCGGAGCATTGTAGCAAGATGGAATAAACAGCATCACCGTCTACTTAGTTATCCTAGAGTATGAATATGTACCCAGAACAATGGACTATTGTTTATACATCCCCGGATTAAGGAGAAGACGTCCGGCGCCAGTGGTCATGCTAATCATATGTATTGACTGATATGTATATCAATATGCTAATGTGCCATGCATTCTCTCTGTTTGTATAACATGTATAAAAGAGCTTGCTATACATGCCTCAGCACGACAACATGACACAGCACAGACAACACAGCACAGTAGTGCACAGCACTACGAGTGCGTCTCATGATGATGGAGGAAATAAAACTCTGCAACCTTCCAGCTCGTCGTACCTTGCCTGAATTTATTCCTCCACAACATACAGTTTATTTATTTTTATCACAAATTAGATATTTCCTGTCAAATTAAGGGCAGATTTTAGAGAAATAAGTAATATATTTTCGTGTATCCCAGTGAAGTAGAATATTGTGAACAAGTTAGTGACTTGCTTGCATTTCATTTGCATTGTGTTCCAAAAAGTTAAACTCATTTAGTCAGTGTTCACTACACCACAGTGAAACACTTTAAATTTTTTTTAAAGGGGTCACTGAAGAAGAAGAGGCCGTCCCTGTTGTCATTCAGTCTGTGCAGCCAATCATGTGCAGTGGAGCGAGGTTGCGTTTCTCCTGTCTGCAGTGTTGATCACATGTGGAATCGGAGGGGTTGCTGCCATGCAGGGCGCCGCTGCAAGCAGGTTTTCTGACCGACATAACGAGGCCTCGCTTGCTATGGTCACGTGACTGTGGGCATGTTGACACGGTGCTTGACACTTTGCTCTCGACACTTCCGCATTATATTGCTCGAGTCAGTGTCGACTGGGTGGTGTCGAGCATAACATCACTAACGATAGCCGCAACCCGAGGCGAGCTACCAAGCCAAGGGATCTCAAAGGGCAGTGTGGCTCTGTGGGACTCCACTCTGTTCTCACAGCCAGCTGAAAGCTGCAATGACTACGCTGCCTGTGAGGGCAGAGCGGATCCATGGAGGACGGTGGGGTTGCTGGGCATGAAAGCTGGCAGCATCTGGTCCTGGGACATTTTGATTGTAGGGTGCCGGAGGCGTTGTTGTGATTCCGTGGCCAATCGCCTGTATTTTGGGCTTGTGGCTCGTCCGACCATCTAAAGGCTAAAGGAAGCCTATTAGCCCCTGAGCTATTAGTCCATGAGCTAACACTGGTATCAGGATGCTGGCTGTTATTGCGATTTTTATTGTTATTTTCTTCAGATCTTAGTCATCCTAATGAAAAAACATTCCTGTTATCACCTGGTTCGGCGGTGTGCCTTGCATCACTGCGGCCCATCTCTCAGTGGTTTTGTTGTGATTCCGCAGTGGATTGCCCATGCCGGTGTTGTGCCGATAACTCCCTCACCTGCCGAGAATTGCATCCGTGGGAGTTCTCTTCATAACGCCAGCCAGTAGCCCTGGTCCTGGGCCATTGCAGCAACCAGTGTGCAGGTGTGGTCCACGGAGTGTTTTTTTTAACTGTTTTTTTTTTTTGTAAAGTTGTTTTCTTGAGTGACTTTTTTCTAAAAACAAAATTGAACCTTTGCTTTTGTTGTCGAAAATCAGAGGCTTTCTTGTTCTGCAATTTCTTCTTCTTCCTTTGGCTGCTCTCTTTAGGGGCCACCACAGTGGATCATCTGCCTCCATCTCACCCTATCCCTTCATCTTCTGTAACACCAACCCTCTCCATGTCTTCCTTCACTACATCCATAGTTTATAGCTTATTGGTTTATTAGTCAGGGACCATGTACAGAAAAAACATTAAACACAGGGTAAAGATGCTCTGTACCAGATTATAGCGTTCTCACTAATTTCCATCTGTAGTTCCTGAGGCAGGCAGGAAGACATTGAAAGAAAAACAGCACATATAGAAAGCAATTCAGGTCAGATTTCAGTTTCTGTTGTCCCTGAACTGTCAGGTCAGGCATTGAATGAATGAATGAATGAATGAATCTTTATTTCGACTAGATTAAAAGTAGAGATTAAAAAAGAAACAGAATAATATAACAAAGGGGGAAAGAAAAACCAACAAGGTCAAATTAGACAATAACTCCTCTGATTATACAGTTCAACATAAGTTATCCGAAATGGGTGATGGCTGAAGCCGCAGCTTATATTGCCCACCCATATTCCATCCAAGAATTCAATTGGTTTGCTTGCAGCTGGATAACCATGAAAACTGGTACTACCTGTCTCATGGGTCGGGCCGTTGGAGACTCAACCGGCAACTCCACCCTTCTGAGGTCGTGGAGGGTGAAACTGGGCATCCTGACAGAACTAAACACAATATCTGTCACAGGTCTGTGGTGGACCACTCCCAGTTACACAGGGTGAGACTGGACATCCTGGCAGATAAGCACATCTGTCGCAAGGTCTGTGGTGGACTTTTGCCAGTCGGTGCATCGTGACATGCACTACACAAAGAGCAGATTTGAACAAACCTATCATCTGGTCAGTCACTGCAGCAGATACTGGAGTCAGTTTGTCTTGGCCTGTCCTTGTCACTGATAATACCTCTATCTGCCAAGAATGTGCCGCTAGTCCAGCAAAAGCTAACGGTAGTCTAATGCTTTGCTAGCAGTTTCATGAAATTGTCAGTCAGGTTAACAAGGTCAGTCGGGTTAACAAGATCAGGAGTTCCTGGCAGCGGAAGGCGAAGGACAGAGCTGCGTGGAGGAATCTGATCAGACCTAAATGAAAAAGTCATTGTCGCCCCCGACAGACTGCTATGATGGTGAGATGATATAAAGAAAAAGTAGACCGTTATAGGTAAAATATTTCCTCGCTCATGTAGCGTTGAGTCCTGCAATTTGTAAATATAATTATTAATAATTATTAAACTATGTTTAAAGCTTATTAGTAATACTTGTAATACCTTGTTTGTAATACTAGGTGGGGCACCACTCACGGTTTTAAGAGTAAGCGAGAACTCTATCAGGAAATGACTTAGCTTAAGAATTTGACAATTAATAAGTTAAGCATTAATTAATAATTTAATTTGCAATATTTGATCAGTCTCATAATCTGGAAGTAGAATTCTTGACACTGTGTTGTTAAAATGATGGACAAGGAGAAACCTTCTACCTTTAGTAAACCCCTCTTTGTTATCCTAGTTACTAGTTAATTTAAAGCTTTACTAGTTAATGTAAAGCAAAAAACATGTTATAATTCCTTTGAGGGCCTGGTCCTCAGTATTGGGCACTTTAGCAATTTTAGGTTAAACCCAATTTTATTTGCCATAGTTTATCGTCCCCCATCAACCTACTCAGATTTTTTATCTGAATTTGCTGATTTCTTAGCTGATTTAGTGCTGAAATCTGATAGAATAATTATAGTAGGGGACTTTAATATACATGTGGATGTAGATAGTGACTGCCTTAATGTGGCATTTACTTCAATATTAGACTCGATTGGGTTTTCTCAGAAAGTAGGAAATTCTACTCATTACCTCCACCATACATTGGACCTTGTTCTGACATATGGCATAGATATAGAAAATCTTGTAGTGTCTCCTCATAACCCTGTACTGTCAGACCATTGTGTGTTAACCTTTGATTTTACTATTTCTGACTATTTGGCTCCTAAAGAAAAATATTATTACAGTAGATGCCTCTCAGATGATGCTGTTACCAAATTTATGCATATTGTTTCCTCTATGCCATGTGTCAACACAACGGAAATAAGCTATAGACAGCTTGCTCCTTCTGTAATTGACAACATGGTGGATAGTGTTTCAGCTTCTCTGCATCAGACTCTAGACTTGATGGCCCCCTTAAAAAAGAAAAAGTCTAATCAGAGATTTCTAACTCCTTGGTTCAACACAGAAACTCATAGCTTAAAACAGAAGACTCGTCAATTAGAAAGAAAATGGCGCTCCACTAATTTAGATGAAATCTATTTAGCTTGGAGAAATCATCTTTTAATTTATAAAAAATCTCTTAGAAAAGCTAGAATGAGTTATTATTCTGCATTAATAGAAGAGAACAAGAATAATCCCAGGTTTCTTTTCAGTACTGTAGCCAGGTTGACAAAGAGTCAGGACTCTGTCAATTCTAGCATTCCCTTAGAGCTTACTAGTCAGGACTTTATGAACTTTTTCAATAATAAAATTTCATCCATCAGAGATAAAATCAATCAGATTCTTCCCACAGTTAACTTAAATACTGTAACTACTACAACTCCTTCTATTGATGTCTGTCTTGATGAGTTTACTCCAATCGACCTTTGTGAGTTAGACAAAATAGTTTCCTCATCCAAACCTTCAACTTGTCTTTTAGACCCTATTCCTACCAGGTTATTTAAAGAAGTCTTCCCACTTATTGGTAGCTTTATTCTTCATATAATCAATTCTTCATTAACTTTAGGCCACGTACCGCAGGCTTTTAAAACGGCTGTAATTAAACCCTTACTCAAAAAGCCAACGCTAGATCCAGGAGCTTTAGCTAACTATAGACCAATCTCTAATCTCCCTTTCATTTCAAAAATCTTAGAAAGAGTTGTTGCTACATAATTATTTGACCACCTGCAGGGAAATGGTTTACTTGAAGAGTTTCAATCTGAGTTTAGAATCCATCATAGTACTGAAACAGCCTTAGCGAAGGTCACTAACGACCTCCTCATTGCATCTGATAATGGACTAGTTTCTGTACTTGTCCTTTTAGACCTTAGTGCAGCTTTTGATACTATCGATCATAATATTCTACTTGATAGATTAGAACACTATGTTGGACTTAATGGAACTTCGTTGCAGTGGTTTAGATCTTATTTATCTGATAGGTTCCAGTTTGTTCATGTAAATAATGAGTTTTCTTTCAACTCAAAGCTTAGTCATGGAGTTCCACAGGGATCTGTGCTAGGCCCTACTCTTTTTAGTTTATATATGCTTGCGTTAGGCAACATTATTAGAAAGCACTGTATACATTTTCATTGTTATGCAGATGACACACAATTATACCTGTCAATGAAGCCAGATGATAGTAATCATTTAGCCAAGTTAGAAGCCTGTCTTAAGGAAATCAAAGCTTGGATGACTTGTTATTTCCTGCTATTAAATTCAGATAAGACTGAAGTCATTCTTGTTGGTCCAAAAAACCTTAGAAATTCCTTTCCAAATCAAACGTTCAGTTTGGATGCGGTTACTCTTTCTCTTAATAGCTCTGTGAGGAACCTTGGAGTTATTTTTGATCAGGATTTGTCCTTCAATTCACATATTAAATTTGTTTCTAAGACTGCCTTCTATCATTTGCGTAATATTGCCAAGATTAGGAGCATCTTGTCTCAGAGTGATGCTGAGAAACTGATCCACGCTTTTGTTAGCTCGAGATTAGATTATTGTAATTCTTTATTATCAGGCTGTCCTAAAACATCTTTAAAAAGTCTTCAGCTGATCCAAAATGCTGCAGCACGAGTTTTAACAGGTACTAGAAAGAGAGATCATATCTCTCCGGTTCTGGCCTCCCTTCATTGGCTTCCCATAGAGTTTAGAATTAAGTTTAAAATCCTTCTTCTTACTTACAAGGCTCTAAACAATCAGGCTTCTTTTTATTTAAAAGATCTGATACTACCGTATTATCCTAACAGAGCACTACGCTCCCAAAATGCAGGATTACTTGTAATACTTAGAATCTCCAAAAGTACAATGGGAGGCAGAGCCTTCAGTTATCAAGCTCCTCTCCTGTGGAATCAGCTGCCAATCTGGATTCGGGAGTCAGACTTGATCTCTGTTTTTAAGAATAGGGCTAAAACCTACCTTTTTGATATAGCCTACAATTAGGGAGGGATCATGTGTTTCTGAACCCTCCCTTAGTTATGCTGCTAATAGGTTTAGTCAGCCAGGGGACCTCCAGTAATGCACTGGGCCTCACTCCTTTCCTCACTCTCAATGAAATATTTTTTTTGCTGGTCGTTAACATTTGTTTGTTCTCTCCCATAGATTGAGTCCCCATCGTGCTGTTTGCTCTCTACATGTCTGTTCTTTTCTTCTTCTCTATCCCCTCACCCCCCAGCCAGTCGCAGCAGATGACTGCCCCTCCCTGAGCCTGGTTCTGCTGGAGGTTTCTTCCTGTTAAAAGGGAGCTTTTCCTCTCCACCGTCGCCAAGTGCTTGCTCACAGGGGATCGCCTGATTGCTGGGGTCTTTCTGCAACTGTGGGGGTTCCCCCTTCAGTTGATAGTGCTATGAGATGACTGTTGTTGTGAAATGGCGCTATATAAATAAAGTTGAATTGAATTGAATTGAATTGAACCTTTGAGTGTGAGATTCCGCGTGCCCCTAGTGGCAGAGCACGGTGCTGCGCCTGTCAACTGATTCTGACATCCCTTTAACTCCCCAGCTATACTGACAACTTGTACTGATCGTGCCAGTTCAGAAGGTGGCACGCGTTGGAGGACTCATGGATGACACGTAATACACCCAAGAAGAAGAAATTCTTATTTCCTTTTCCCATTTTCCTTCTTTGAGCCCAGAAAGCAAATATGGCTGCCATGCACCGTCATGTACTGTCACATAAAACTGCTTCATACTCGAAAAATTGCCGGGATATACAAATGAAATTGGCGTGGGATAATCTTAAGAGTGTCTAGATGTGGGAGAGAGTGCAAATGACCGACAGAATGGAAAATAACGACCACGATGGACGAAAACGGACTACACACTCCAGTGAGTGAGTCCCCTTGCTGCCAGTAATTGATGAATTTCTTTTTCTTTACATTGTACTGATTTTCTTGTTCATATACTTTGAAGATAAGATGACAACGTACCCCTGTACAAAAAATGTGTCATGGCTGCCACTTAACCGTACCCGTGCGCACACCTGCTCATCATCCTGGTCTGGCTATTTATTCCATCAGGGCCTGTGATCGGCGTGGAGTCGTCTGTCTCCTTTGCAAGAGACCTGCATTCGTCCACTCCACGTCGAGCTTCCTAGCCTCGTCAAGTTTCTCCATGCCGAGCCTCCAAGCCTCGTCAAGTTCCTGTCCGGTCTTCTCCTATTGGACTCATCGTTCCCCGCTTCCAAGTAAGCCACCATCTATTCCACTCACCTTTCCGTGATCCCCTCTGCACAGGCGGAGATCCGTGGTGGCGGATTCCTCCTACCCGGCGGCGGGCTCACTGGCTTCCTTCACCATCATCTCCTGCGGGTCTGCTGGCACTATCCTCCTGGCCGAAGCTACCGAGCTAACCTGTGCTCTTCCTCACCACCTAAACAGTAAGCGCAGAACTATTTGGTACAAATCCTGCCTAGACAGCATTTAACTCTCTCTCTGTCTCTCCATAGGGTTTCCAGGTTGTATGGTGCTCTGCTCGCCCCCAACTGATCCACCTTCACACTATACACATATACAGATACGCATACACGCATTCACCCCCCCACTCTATTCAATAAACGGTTAATTGTGTCATTCTCGAGTCGTGTCTGCTCTTTGGGTCTACAATCATGTCAGTACGACTCCGCCAACACGACCCAGCAGACAGTGCCTTAACGTGCAAGGTTAACAACTTAGAGGCTCGAGTTGACCAGTTAGCTTACCAACAGCAGATTATCCTGACATAGCTAGCTCGGGTAATGGATAGGTTGGATCGCCTGGTTAGCCCACAGGCTTTCCCTTCGGTTCCTGTTAGCTCCTCCGCTCCCGCTAGCTCCACTGCTAGTCAGGCTACACCAGGTGCCCCATTACGGCTTACCCCCATCCCAACTCCCACCCATTTTTCTGGCAAATTAGGGGAAGCTAGGGGATTCCTCATGCAGTGTGACATTGTGTTTCAGCGGGTGCCAGGGGATTTTCCTACTGACCATAGCCGTATGGGTTATGTGATTAATTTGTTAGAGGGGAGGGCTTTAGCTTGGGCTTACGCCGTTATGGCTAGGGCTAATTATGCATCCCTAACCTATGCACAGTTTGTCAGCGAGTTTAAGGAGGTGTTTGACCACTCTGACCGAGATAGTGTGCTTACCTCCTGGCTGTTGAATCTTAAGCAAGGGGTTAGAGCCGTTGCCGATTACGCGGTTGACTTCCGGGTGGTAGCCATGGAGGTGGGGTGGGAAGATACCTCTTTGTGCAGCATTTTTGTTAGGATCCTGTGCCCTAGCCTGCGGGATGAGTTAGTCCGTTTAGATAAGCCCACTAGCCTAAATGAACTCATCTCATTAGCTATTAGCCTTGATAATAGACTGAGGGAGCAGGCGGCCGAGCGGAAAACTTCCGGTCACTTGGGTAGCCAGTCCCGCCACTCCCATACAGCACCCCCTGCTGGCCCTACCCTCTGCTGATTCCCCGGAGAATCCGGAACCTATGGTGATGGGTGGGTTCAAGCTATCATCGGCAGAGAAACAGCACTGCCGGGAGTTGGGGTTGTGCCTTTATTGCGGGAGCCAGGAGCATGAGATCGAATCATGTCCCAAACGGCAAAAAGGGGGAGTCTGTGCGTCGCAGTAGGGGGGCTCACGGACTCACCTCGCAAAAATCCCCTCTCCCATTTTCTGATTCCTATCCGTTTCAGTTATGGTCATAGAGAGACAAGCGCACATGCACTCATTGATTCGGGGGCCGAGCAGAGCTTTATTTCTGGGGAGCTGGCAACCCGGTTGGGGCTTCCCGTCCAGTTATTAGAGACCCCCTTAAAACTCGTCGCTCTGTCTAAAGCCCCTTTGGCCACGGTCTCCCACCGGACCGCTCCTGTGTCAGTAATCATATCGGGTAATCATCGAGAGGAGCTAAGACTGTATGTTTTGCCGGTGTCCTCCACCCTGGTGATTCTCGGCTATCCCTGGCTTCGTCTCCACAACCCTTCAATTGACTGGCATTCTAGGAGTGTTTTATCCTGAAGTTCCTTCTGCCTGAGTGCCTGTTTACAGTCTGCTGCGTGCTCGCCATCTGTGCCTCTGGGTGTCCCTGTCTGTCCTCCTCCCGATTTGTCCAAGGTCCCATCTGAATATCACGACTTAGGAGCTGCCTTCAGTAAGACTCAGGCCCTTTTCCCCTCACTGCCCGGATGATTGTGCTATCAATCTCCGAGCCAGAGCTCTGCTTCCCTCTAGTAGACTCTACAACCTGTCTGCCCCGGAGCGTGCAGCTATGGATCAGTACATCAAGGAGTCCTTGAGCTCAGGCATAATCCGGCCCTCATTGTCAACGGTGGGGGCGGGGTTCTTTTTCGTCGGCAAGAAGGATGGCTCACTAAGGCCGTGTATTGACTTTTGGGAGTTAAATAACATAACCATCAAGGACAAATACACTCTCCCACTCATTAACTCTGCTTTTGATTCCCTCCAGGGGGCCTCTTGCTTTACTAAGTTGGATCTGCGCAACGCCTACCATCTGGTGCAGATCCGGGAGGGTGATGAATGGAAGATGGCATTCCGGACCCCTAGTGGTCATTTTGAGTATCTAGTCATGCCATTCAGGCTGACCAATGCCCCTGCCGTCTTCCAGCGGTTGATTAATGACATGTTGAGAGATTTTTTGGGGCACATTTGTATTTGTTTACTTGGATGATATTCTGATTTTTTCCCAGTCGCTGGATGAACATCGTGCGTATGTGAAGCGGGTACTGCAGAGGCTGTTGGAGAATAAACTCTTCGTGAAGGCTGAAAAATGTGAGTTCCATGTCTCCCGAACGTCTTTCCTTGGGTTCGTGATCGCCCATAACAAGATCATCCCCGACCCGGTGAAGGTAAAGGCGGTGGTGGAATGGCTCACTCCATCGTCCAGGAAGCAGCTCCTGCAATTCCTGGGCTTTGCTAATTTCTACTGCCCCGTTATTCAAAATTACAGTCTTATTGCTCTTCTCCTGACCAGTCTGACCTCTACCAAGGTGCCTTTCCGGTGAACAGAGGGGGCGGCTGCGGCGTTTGCTTATCTGAAGGCCAAGTTGTCATCCTCCCCTATTCTGACACAAGTGGACCCCGCTCTCCAGTGTTTGGTGGAAGTGGATGCATCGGATTAGGGGGTGGGAGTGGTCCTGTCTCAGCGCTCCCCGGACGATGGCAAGATATGCCCCTGTGCGTTCTTCTCTCGTTGCCTATCCCCGGCTGAGCACAACTACGATATCGGCGACAAGGATCTATTGGCTGTCAAGCTTGCCTTGGAGGAGTGGTGTCATTGGCTGGAGGGCGCTTCCCAGCCGTTCATCGTTTGGACTGACCACAAAAATCTGGAGTACCTTTGGACGGCCAAGTGTCTGAACACATGGCAGGCTCGCTGGTTCCTGTTCTTTGGAAGATTCAACTTCACTATTACCTACTGCCCTGGGTCTAAGAATACAAAGCCGGATGCCCTGTCTCGTCAGTTTGCCCCGGAAACGGCGGAGATGACCGAGCACCCAATCCTCCCCTCATCGTGTATCGTGGGCACCCTCTCTTGGGGTATCAAGAACAGGGTCCTGAGAGCACAGGCTGACGAGGCAGACCCGGGCGGGGGGCCAGCGGGTAGACTGTTTGTCCCATTGGCCGTTCGGGGGGGAAGTTATTCAAGTGGGTCACTCATCCAAGTTTGCATGTCACCCAGGAAGGGCGCGTACTGTGGCCATTCTTCAGAGGAGGTTTTGGTGGCCATCCCTCCAGAAGGACGTGGGGGAGTACATCCGGGCCTGTCCCCAGTGTGCCGTTGGTAAAACATCTTCCTCCCCACCAGCTGGGCTGCTCCACCCCCTTCCTATCCCTGGCAGACCGTGGTCCCATGTGGCTTTGGATTTTGTTACCGGCCTCCCTATGTCCAATCAGCACACGGTTATTCTCACCCTGGTCAATAGATTCTCCAAGGCTGCCCATTTCATTTCCCTGCGGGGGCTGCCCACGGCCAAGGAGATGGCGGACCTTCTTGTCCATCATGTGGTTATGCTGCATGGGATTCCCCTGGACGTTGTCTCCGACCAGGGTCCCCGGTTTGTCTCCCACCTCTGGAAGTCCTTTTGTAATGCTCTGGGGGCTACGGCAAGTCTATCGTCAGGCTACCATCCACAGACCAATGGGCAGTGTGAACGAGCGAACCAGGAGCTGGAGGCTGCACTGCGGTGCATTGCCACCGCTAACCCATCGTCATGGAGCTCTCACCTTCCCTGGATAGAATATGCTCATAACACTACTATTTCTACTGCCATCGGCATGTCTCCCTTTGAAGCCTCGCTGGGCTACAATCCCCCACTGTTCCTGAGGAGGAGGGAGACATCACTGTTCCCTCCGTTCGTGCGCACCTGAAGTGCTGCCATCGGATCTGGAGGGCTACCAGGGCGGCATTGCAACATATGGCGGAGCGCAACACTGTAGTTGCCAACCGTCACAGAGTTCCGGCTCCTGCCTATCGGGTGGGCCAACAGGTATGGCTGTCTACAAAACACATTAATTTGAAGGCTGAAAGGAGGAAGACGTCGCAGTGATTCATTGGGCCTTTTCCCATCAGCCGGATCATTAATCCTGTCTCTGTGCGCTTAACTCTCCCCCCTTCCCTTCACATCTGTCCAACTTTCCATGTCTCCCAGGTCAAGCCCGTCTGCTCCAGCCCGTTGTGTCCTCCTCCCAGGACTCCACCACCACCGAAGGTGATCGACGGCGAACCGGCGTGGCCAGTCACCGCCATCCTGGACGTCTGTTGCCAGGGCCGTGACCTACAGTATCTGGTGGACTGGGAGGGTTATGGGCCGGAGTGGAGATCCTGGGTGCGTCCCTCCTTTGTGCTGGACAAGCAGCTCATCAGGGACTTCCACCAGACGCACCCAGGAAGGTTGGAACGACCGCTGAGAGGCAAGTCGTAGGGGGGTGTACTGTCATGGCTGCCAATTAACGACACCTGTGCACACACCTGCTCATCATCCTGGTCTGGCTATTTATTCCATCAGGGCCTGTGATCCACGCAGAGTCGTCTGTCTCCTTTGCAAGAGACCTGCATTCGCCCACTCAACGTCGAGCTTCCTAGCCTCGTCAAGTTTCTTCACGCCAAGCTTCCAAGCCTCGTCAAGTTCCTGTCCGGTCTTCTCCTACTGGACTCATCGTTCCCCGCTTCCAAGTAAGCCACCATCTATTCCACTCACCTTTCCGTGATCCCCTCTGCACAGGCGGAGATCCGTGGCGGCGGATTCCTCCCACCCGGCGGCGGGCTCACTGGCTTCCTTCACCATCATCTCCTGCGGGTCTGCTGGCACTATCCTCCTGGCCGAAGCTACCGAGCTAACCTGTGCTCTTCCTCACCACCTAAACAGTAAGCGCAGAACTATTTGGTACAAATCCTGCCTAGACAGCATCTAACTCCCTCTCTGTCTCTCCATAGGGTTGCCAGGTTGTATGGTGCTCTGCTCACCCCCAGCTGATCCACCTTTACTCTATACACATATACAGATACGCATACACGCACTCACACACCCCCACTGCATTCAATAAATGGTTAATTGTGCCATTCTCGAGTCGTGTCTGCTCTTTGGGTCTACAGTCTTGTCAAAATGGTGTCAAAAGATTGAACCATTCTTTGTGTAAATATGTCCAAAGTCTGCTTTGACTGAGTTATGTAATTCAGTATAGCTGCCACAGCATTATGCAAATTAGATGCATAAATTCACTCCTATCTGAAACTTTGAATCATATTTTACATCTTTCTAACTGACAGTAAGCCATTATCTCTTACCACTTTAAAGTTATAGCCTTGGAAAGTTCTGACTTCTGATCTGACTAGTTCCTTGAAAAAATGTTTTACCACTGTTGACCACTAGGGGTTAGTTTGTCGCAGTTTGGCAACAGTCACACTCAAATGGTTAAGATCAATGGAGTGGCACAAACATAAGGTATTTAAGATCAGCAGAATAAAACATGGCAATAATTGGGGTTACTTGGTAGCATGAAATATAACCATATACTCCTAAGGTCACCACATTATCATCATGAGTAAGCTCTGGTACTTACAGATTAACACTGTGCAGTCACTCTATGAGGTTAAAGAAAATTTACGTAGTTCTAATAGAAAAAGTTGTCACAAAAAGTTAGAGTGTAGAATTTGGATTCTAATGGGTTTAAAGAAAGAGAGGGAGAGAGAGGATATGCACATAATCAAGAATGTATCTGAGACCAAGCACCATCAGGATTTAACTGACGAGCTTGCAGCTGCTTTTGTGATGGAACAAATTTAAACCAGCATGACCACAATAGACGAGGTTTAAAAGGTGAGCACCTACTGTGGCTATGAAGCCACAGGCGAGGGTTGTTTCAGGCCTAGGAAAGGTGGTCCTCCTCGGAGCCTTGTTGGGGATTTTGGCCCGCAAAATCCATATGGCTTCACTCCTAGGTCACTCGAGGCAGGCTTGCTTCAGGGATAGTGGGGAGACACGGTCCTGGGTCACAACCCGCCGATATGCTGGATAAGGGCAGCTGGTCTGGATACAATGTTGGTATGTGCAGTCTCCCGCTGATCAGTGGCTAAACTAGATAAGTTCTTAAAAGACTTTAATCCCTGGGTCTAACAAAAGTGAACTCTACAGAAAAACGTGCTACAAAAATCTACAAAACAGTAACTCAAAAACGCAGGCAATCGCCTGGACAGAAACTTAAAAGAGGAGAAGCAGAACAAAGAGAATAGAGTTGCAGAAGAATGTAGACACATGAGCCCCTTTTCAACTAGTACCTACTCAGCCCTACTCGCCTCGACTCTACTCGGTTTGTAGGATTTTCCATTAGTACATGGTACATGGTACCAGGTATTTTTTTGGGACCTACTTCAGTGAGGTTCCAACTGTACTGAGTTGAGCTGAAAATGTGACATGAACAGATTGCAGGCCACTGATTGGCCAGTACGTAACATCAGTGGATGAGAGCGATGTCTTCACAAGATTCAAAACCGCCATTTGTAAATTTGGCTGTGAGCTTTTATTATTTCTGTGATAATCAACTAAATAAATGGCTACACACAACTCAACACTGTCACAAAACACTCACCCCTGGAGACCTACTGGTATTTCACTTCGGAATGCTCTGCCGTCACTGGGGCTGAAAAGTTCATATAGTGGTCAAATTTGATCAGATATGGTTATTTTTCAACATTTTCCCCATTGGTGCGCACAGTTCTTCCATCAGTGTTGCAGCGCTTGGATCCCTGCACTTAAAAAATAAACTACATTTGGTCAAATTTGACAACTATGAACTTTTCAGCCTATGAACGTTTCAGCCCCGTTGGACCTGCTGCGACGGAGCGAGCCAAAATGAAAAAGTATACCAGGAGGTCTCCGAGCCAATGGCTGTTCATGGGGAAGATGGTAGCTATTTTGTGATTTTAAACATCTTTTACGTTACTTATCAGTGAAAACGTCAGCATGTAAACAACATAACGGGATAACAAGCCGCCTTCCTGTATTGATCCCAGCCCCACCCAGTTGAGGTAGTATTCAGTTGAAATGGAAAACCAATCACACTGTGTCGAGTTGAGTAGAGTCGAGGTGAGTTGGGCTGAGTAGGTACTAGTGGAAAAGGGGCTATGGAGAGCTGGGAATAGAAGAGGTCAATCTTCTGTGGGTCTGGTTAAATCAGGGGTGGGCAATTATTTTTTCCATGGGGCCACATGAGAAACAGAAAATATTGTGGAGGGCCGGACCAAAAGGCTGAACTCAATTCTGCATAATATTAATTGTATTTCTTTATAAAAAGCAGCACATAGCATTGTTTTGACAAGCTGGTAAGACTGGTAAGAGTATATGTTATGATTCAGCAATGAAAAAGTGAAGTTGCCTTACAAAAAATGTCATTTATTCAATCAATTTTCACAAAACAATGGTAAACAAAATGTGAACATGTCATGACTTGCCGCTCATCAGCAGCGCCAGCTGCGCGCGCACCTGCTTCTCGTCAGCGGTGAGGTATTTAATCCACCCTGCCCTGGGCTTCGGCCTGAAGCCGTCTCTCTACTCCGGCATCGCTTGCTACAACGGTACTCTCGCCTACGAGCAAGACAATCTGGGTAAGCACCCCTTACCTCCTTTCCTCCAGCCTTCTCCCCTGTGCACAGGTGGACTCCCCGGCGGCGGACTTCCTCATCTTGCCACTGCCTCCGCGCTGCTGCTACAGGCACTCCGGGTCGCTGTCTCCCGGGCTTCGCCCTTGTCAACGCCAGCCACCTGTCCTAACCAAGTAAGCCAGCAAGACTGTAATTATCCTCTGTGTTGGTGTGGTGCCCGTTACCCTTCTCCCTCTGCTTCCTCCCATAGGGTTGTCCGGCTGAACGGCTTCCTGCCCCCGTGCCTGACGCAGACGCCACCACCAACACATCCTTATTCTACAGACACGCAGTCACACATCCCTGTTGTCAATAAAGCTATTAAATCTACCCTGAGCCTCCGTGTGTGTCTCCTGAGCCGTGCATTATGTCAGTACGGCTTCAGCAGAGCGGTTCGGCAGACAGCGGGCTCGCACGCCGTCTTTCCACCCTCGAGGCTCGGGTGGATCTAATAGCCCACCAACAACAGGTGATATTAAATCAATTGTCAGTGATAACTAACCGATTAGACCGCTTGGACCTCCAGCAGCCGTTCCCCTGGGCTCGTCTGGGTGGCGCAGCCTCCGCTGCTCCGGCGGCTGTCCAGCCTGCTCCGGGTGCGCTGGCACGGCTCACACCAATCCCCACTCCCGCTCGCTTTAGCGGCAAGCTTGGTGGAGCTCGCGGTTTTATCATGCAGTGTGAGTCCGTGTTCCATCGCGTTCCCGGAGACTTCCCCTCAGACCACAGCAGGATTGGCTATGTATGTAACCTCCTGGAGGGTCGAGCGCTTACCAGGGCTTATGCCATCATGGCGAGGCCCAGCTACGCCACCCTCACCTATGGTCAGTTCGTGCAACAATTCCTGGAAGTGTTCGATCACTCGCGTTTGGACAGTGTCCAGGAATACGCGATCGACTTCTGGGTTACCGCGGAGGAAGTTGGCTGGGAAGAGCGTGCGCTCTGCAGCATCTTCCTCCGCAGCCTTAACTCTGGTCTGAGGGATGAGCTGGCTGGCCGGGATGTCCCGGAGACTCTAGCGGAGCTGATCTCCCTTGCCATTAGCTTGGATAACAGGCTGTGCGAGCACGCCTCAGAGCGGAAGTACTCTTCTTGCTCGCGGGGCGCCTCAGCGCGCCTGCCCCAAGCTCGCCACCTGGCGTTGCCGCCGCCGGAGGTCTCCGAGGAGTCGGAACCGATGGTGACGGGCCGGACAAAGCTCCCCCTGGCGGAGAAACAACGCCGCCGTGATCTGGGCCTTTGCATGTATTGCGGGGGCAGCCAGCACACGGTGGAGCATTGTCCGGAGAAGCCAAACGAGGAGGTCCGCGAGTCACTGTAGGGGGCCTCGCGGACGCTAATCGGTTAAATCCCCTCACACATTTGACGCTGCCCATCCGTTTGTCACAATCTCACAGGGCACCTCACGCATGCACTGGTGGATTCAGGCGCGGAGGGTAGCTTTATTTCACAGAGCCTGGCAACCCGACTGGGCATCCTTTGTCACCCCCTCAATCCTCCTCTCGCCCTAGTTAATCTCTCCCGTGTCTCACTGGGAAAAGTGACCCACCGGACATCCCCTATTCCGGTAATCATCTCTGGAAACCACCAGGAGGATATCTCCTTCTATGTCCTGCCCAACTCGGTTTCACCTGTCATTCTCGGATACCCTTGGCTCCGCCTCCACAACCCCGTCTTGGACTGGAAGACCGGTAAAGTGTCTGCTTGGAGCACCTTTTGTATGGGCACCTGTCTTCAATCCGCTGCCTGCGCCCCGTCCTCGCCCCCCACAGCTAAGGACACCGCGCCCCCAGATCTCACCCTGGTGCCCTCAGAGTTCCACGACCTGGGTGCGGTCTTCAGCAAGTCCAAGGCGATGTCTCTTCCTCCTCACCAGCCCTACGACTGTGCCATCAACATCCGCCAGGGGGCGCCCCTACCCTCATGACGTCTCTACAGCCTGTCAGCGCCAGAGAAGGAGGCCATGAACACCTACTTGAAGGAGTCGCTCAGCGCTGGGATTATCCAACCATCTTCCTCACCATTAGGCGCAGGGTTCTTCTTCGTGGGAAAGAAGGACGGCTCCCTTCGTCCTTGCATAGATTACCGAGCTCTCAATGACATCACGGAGAAGGACCGTTATACCCTGCCCCTCATGGACACCGCCTTCCACTCCCTCCAGGGGGCGACCTGGTTTACCAAGCTGGATCTCCGCAGCGCTTACCATCTCGTCCGGATCCGGGAGGGAGATGAATGGAAGACAGCCTTCCGTACCCCTAACGGTCATTTTGAATATCTTGTTATGCCGTTTGGGTTGACCAACGCTCCAGCCGTCTTTCAGCGCCTCATTAATGATGTCCTCCGGGATTTCATTGGCCTGTTCGTGTTCGTCTGCCTGGATGATATCCTCATCTTCTCCAGGTCCAGGGATGAGCACCGGGTCCACGTGAGGCGGGTCTTGCAGAGGCTGTTGGAGAATCGTCTATATGTCAAGGCGGAGAAGTGTGAGTTCTACGCCAAGACTACTTCCTTCCTGGGGTTCGTCATCTCCCATGACCAGGTGCTCCCGGACCCAGCGAAGATTAAAGTGGTGGTGGATTGGCCCACACCAACCTCTAGGAAACAGGTTCAGCAGTTCGTCGGGTTCGCCAATTTCTACTGCCCCTTCGTCCCAAACTTTGGAGCCATCGTCGGTCCTCTGACCCGCCTCACCTCCCCTAAGACCCCGTTCCGGTGGACTGAAGAGGCCGCAACGGTCTTCCAGGCACTGAAGACAGAGTTTTCCTCCTCCCGGGTCCTCAGCCAGGTCGATCCCGCGCTGCAGTGCATAGTGGAGGTGGACGCTTCGGACACGGGGGTGGGGGCGGTGCTGTCCCAGCGGTCTCCAGCCAATGGAGTCAAGCGACCCTGCGCCTTCTTCTCTCGGCGCTTGTCCCCAGCAGAGCGTAATTATGACGTGGGGGACAGAGAGCTTCTGGCCATCAAGGTTGCGCTTCAGGAGTGGCACCACTGGCTGGAGGGGGCCACCTTGCCATTCGTGGTCCTTACTGACAACAAGAACTTGGAATATCTAAGATCTGCCAAGCGTCTGAACGCCCACCAGGTCCCTGTTCTTTGCAAGGTTTAAATTTAACATCACCTACAGGCCTGGCTCCAAGAACGGCCTGCCCTCTCCAGGCGATTTGCCCCAGAGGCCACGGAAGACGCTGTTCACACCATCCTGCCCAGGTCGTGCGTCGTGGGGGCTGTTTCCTGAGACATAGAGGATAAGATCCGGAGGGCGCAGGCGTCAGAACCGGACCCTGGCGGCGGACCGGAGGGGAGGCTTTTCGTGCCATCTGCTGTCCGGGGGGACGTTATCCACTGGCTCCATACCTCTAAGCTCACCTGCCATCCTGGAGCTTCCCGGATGATCGACCTCCTCCAGCGATCCTTTTGGTGGCCAGGTCTGCTGAAGGATGCCGCCCGCTACGCCCGGGTCTGCCCCGTCTGCGCCACCAGTAAGTCAGGTAACGCTCCCCCTGCGGGTCTGCTCCAGTCCCTGCCCGTCCCTGGCAGGCCCTGGTCGCACATCGCCCTAGACTTTGTCACCGGCCTTCCTGTCTCTAACAACTTCGACACAGTTCTGACCATCGTTGACCGTTTCTCCAAAGCCGCCCACTTTGTGCCCCTACGTGGACTCCCCTCAGCCTTGGAGACGGCGGACCTCCAGACATTCAGCACGTGGTCAGACTGCACGGAATACCAGTCGACGTGGTCTCCGATCGTGGTCCCCAGTTCTCTTCGGACGTCTGGAGATCCTTTTGCAACGCCCTGGGAGCCAAAGTAAGCCTCACCTCCGGCCATCACCCCCAATCCAACGGGTAGTGTGAACGGACCAATCAGGAGCTGGAGGCTGCGCTCCGCTGCGTCACCACATCTAAGCCCGCGTCCTGGAGCTCACACCTCGCCTGGGTGGAGTACGCCCACAACACCTCTCGCTCATCTGCCACCGGGATGTCTCCCTTCAAGGCATCCCTGGGTTACGATCCACCTCTATTCCCCGCGCAGGAGGGCGAATTGGCTGTTCCCTCAGCCCAGGCGCACCTCAGGCGGTGCCGCTCCTTTTGGACTACGGCGCGCAATGCGCTTTTACGCACGGCGGAGCGCAACAAATCCACGGCGGACCGGCACAGGAGACCTGCCCCTGCCTACCAGGTGGGACAACAAGTCTGGGTATCCACACAGGACGTTAACCTTAAGGGTGAGAGGAGGAAGCTGGCCCAACGGTTCATCGGCCCATTTCCCATTACAAAGATCATCAACCCGGTGGCTGTGCGTGTGGCTATTCCCTCCTCCCTCCGCATCCATCCCACCTTCCACGTCTCCAAGGTTAAACCGGTGGTCTCTGACCCCCTCTGCCCTCCACTTGCAGCGCATCCCGCTCCCCGGATGATTGGTGGCCACCCGGCCTGGACTGTCTCCGACATCTTGGACTCCCGGCGCCGAGGCCGCGGGTTGCAGTATTTGGTGGACTGGGAGGGCTATGGACCCGAATGGAGACAATAGGTGCATTCCTCGCTTGTGTTGGACCGGTCTCTCATCGCTGAGTTCCATCAAGCGCACCCAGAGAAACCAATCACCAGGAGGCGCTGCTAGAGGGGGGAGTACTGTCATGACTCGCCGCTCATCAGAGGCGCCAGCTGCGCGCACACCTGCTTCTCGTCAGCGGCGAGGTATTTAATCCACTCTGCCCTGGGCTTCGGCCTGAAGCCGTCTCTCTACTTCGGCATCGCTTGCTACAACGGTACTCTCGCCTACGAGCAAGACAATCTGGGTAAGCACCCCTTACCTCCTTTCCTCCAGCCTTCTCCCCTGTGCACAGGTGGACTCCCCGGCGGCGGACTTCCTCATCTTGCCGCTGCCTCCGCGCTGCTGCTACAGGCACTCCGGGTCGCTGTCTCCCGGGCTTCGCCCTTGTCGACGCCAGCCACCTGTCCTAACCAAGTAAGCCAGCAAGACTGTAATTATCCTCTGTGTTGGTGTGGTGCCCGTTACCCTTCTCCCTCTGCTTCCTCCCATAGGGTTGTCCGGCTGAACGGCTTCCTGCCCCCGTGCCTGACGCAGACGCCACCACCAACACATCCTTATTCTACAGACACGCAGTCACACATCCCTGTTGTCAATAAAGCTATTAAATCTACCCTGAGCCTGCGTGTGTGTCTCCTGAGCCGTGCATTATGTCAGAACATTTTTACCATTGTGACCCCAAAACACATTTTGAGTTTCATATACTGTTGGAAAGAGGTTCTTAGCTTTCTAAAGACATCACAGTACATTATATTATAGTAATGATTGTCACTGAACTGTGATTTTGAGAAAAAGGCCTCCATAGAAAGTGTCCCAGTTCACTGCTAGTTGGTGCATTTACATGCCTACATTTGTAGTCTAACTGTAGAAGAGCTTGGAAATGAAGAGGCAATTTGATTTATAAACCAAGCTTAATAATCAGCATAATCAGCTCTTCTAACAAGCCTCATCTGGTACAGAGAGTGGCAGAAGGGAAAAGAGACAGAATGTCTCCAGCTCACTGACTTTATACTGGCACACAATAAAAGACATGCATAACAAAGGCTGACATCCCTCATTATCTTAATCCCCCCATTGTCTTGGTATTTCCTCTCCTTGCCTTGGGGGGTGAGGGTGGCTCCTCCGGTCTCCTCCGCCGCGTCCGGGAACGTCTTTGTTCTTCACTCGGCGGTTGAGAGCCCTTTGTCCTTTCAGAGGTGTGAAGTCCTTTACATATGTAATTACCAAACATTTCCACATGCTTCAACATATGTAGGTTATGGAATATATGGTTAATATAGACCACAGCCCCCCCCCAAACAACTAAGAAAGGACAACAGAAAGGTTCACAGTCTAAGATAGTTATTATGACATACTAAGTGTTACATCTGTTGCCACGGAAGAAACTTTCCAGCAGCCATGCTCCTAAGAGAGTTCAGTGGTAATTATAACAGCATAGTAAAATCATAAGTCAGTCCTAAACTGTTGCAGCACAATTAGTGAATAATTGTGGAGTGGCTTGTATCAGTCCCTGTGCTGTCTGGGTTTTAATCTTCTCCCAAAGCCGCTGTAGGTTGGTTTAAACGCCCTGCTGGGACCTTCTTGTGAGGAATCTGCAGTGTGGGAAGGAGAGAGGTTAACTGTTCCCTGCTGGGGGGCTGAGTCTTTTCTCTTGGGGGGTCTACCCCGCCGAGGTGCTCTCGCCAACTGTGCAGGCTCGTCTTTCAACAAGAAGGCAGGTTTAAGTCTGTCAATGCTGACTGTTTCTTTTCTATCCCCAAAATCAAGCACAAAGTGTTTATCACCATGTTCCAGCACTCTGTATGGCCCATCGTATGCTGGGCGAAAGGTAGGTTTTAAAGCTTCATGCTTAACAAAAACGAACTCAGCGTTTTTTAAAGCCTGAGGAACAAAAACCCGTGGGAAGGAGTGATGAGCTGGACCGGGGAGAGAGTTCGGTCCGTTGTTGCCTAAAAACCTTGGGACTTGAAGGCGCCCTGGCTCTGGGTTCTCTGGTAAAAATTCACCTGGGAGCCTGAGAGGTTGTGCAAAGACTAATTCTGCGGGAGAGGCGTCTAGATCCTCTTTAGGCGCAGCACGCAACCCCAATAAAACCCAGGGAAGTTTATTTACCCAATTTGTGTCCGTTAGTGAGGCTGTGAGGGCAGCCTTTAAAGACCTGTGAAAACGCTCGCATAACCCATTAGCCTGAGGGTGATAAGCGGTGGTGCGATGAATTGTTGCCCCTAATCTGTTGGACATGGCTGACCAGAGCTCTGAGACAAATTGAGGCCCCCTATCGGACGTGATGTCCGATGGGACGCCGAAACGTGCCACCCAGTTTGTCAAAAAAACGCGAGCAACTTCCTCCGCTGTGGTTGCCGCTAGAGGGACTGCCTCTGGCCAGCGTGTGGTGCGGTCTATCATTGTTAACAGGTGTGTGAAACCTTGGGAGGAAGGTAGTGGCCCCACGACGTCGACATGAACGTGGTCGAACCTTCTAGCAGGGATTGGAAAAGGCTCCAGAGGGGCTTTTGTGTGTCTGTGTATTTTGGCGCGTTGACAAGAAATGCAAGTTTTTGCCCATTCTTTTACGTTTTTGCGCAGGCCTGGCCACACAAACTTTTCGGCGACCATTTTAACTGAGGCGCGCACACCTGGGTGCGCAAGGGAGTGAATTGCGTCGAAAATACGGCGGCGCCATGTAGCTGGTACTAACGGGCGAGGTCGGCCGGTTGATACATCGCATATTAGGTTCAGGTTCAGGTTCAGGTTACTTTATTTGTACCCGTAGGTAGATTTGTTTTGCAGTTGGTGACATCCATATTTACAAGCCACAATTACATTCAACATAGACACAAACACAGGCACACATCTTACAAAATAGGTAAATATAAAATATGTACAATATAATTTTTATAGCTTGTTCAACTCTTTGACAGCAGCAGGGACAAAGCTGTTTTTGTAGCGCTGGGTTCTACTTTTTGGGACAGCAAACCTCCGTCTGGAGGGAAGAAGCTGAAAGTTGCAGTGCAAAGGGTGGGAGTCATCATTTAAAATCGAGTCGGCCATCCTCTGTACTTGTCTGGTGTACAGGGATGTCAGGCTCAGCTGTGACTCACCAAGCAAACGACTGGACCATCTGACTACCTGATCCAAGGATTTCCTCTGTTTCAGTTTTATCTGACCAAACCATGACATTAAAGAAAAGGATAAAACAGATTCAATAAAAGCCCGATAGAACATAGTCATTATGGTTCGGTCAATTTGGAAGCGTGCAAGTTTCCTCAAACAATGCAAATTTTTCTGACCCTTTTTGCACACCCTTTCACAGTTCACCTCAAAGTTCAATCCACTATCAATAATCGTCCCAAGATATTTGTACGATTGTACACATTCGGTGGTCTGGCCTTTTAGTATGGTGACTTTGTGCCTGGGAGTTTTCCTCCTAAAGTCAATAATCATATCTTTCGTTTTTGTTGTATTCAGCTGCAGGTAGGAATCCTCACACCAGTGAACAAAGTCATCAACTACTGGGCCGTGGCCACTCTCACCATCCTGGAGGAGACTGACAATGACTGAGTCATCAGCATACTTTATAATGTGTCTGTTGTCATGTCTGCTCCGACACATGTTTGTGTACAGGATGAAGAGTAGTGGTGACAACACACACCCCTGAGGAGAGCCAGTAGAAGAGCACTTTAGGTCAGACAATGTGCCATTGACCCTTACTCTCTGCGTCCTGTTGGTTAAGAAATCCAGAATCCAACCCACCAGATTATTGCTTAAATCAAATTGTTGCAGGAGCCTTTCAACTAAAATATGAGGTTGGATTGTATTAAAGGCAGAAGAAAAGTCCACAAATAAAAGCCTGGCGTGTGTCCCATTAAAATCCAGATGTTTAAAAAGCATGTTAAACAGAGTGACAGTGGCATCCTCCACTCCTCTGTGAGGCCTATAGGCAAACTGCAGAGGATCCAATGAATGTTCAGTCTGCTTTAGGACCTCACATCTGACCAGTTTTTCAAAAATTTTCATTAAAATTGAAGTCAAAGCAACTGGTCTAAAGTCATTTACCGTTTTAGGACAGCTGGATTTTGGAACGGGAACAACCACGGCATCTTTCCAGATCTTAGGCACATGTTGTGTCTGTAAGGACTTATTGAAAATGTAGTGAAATATAGGACTCAGTTCATGTGCACAGGACTTTACCAGACGTCCACATATATTATCAGGGCCCTGACTTTTGTTCACTTTTACAGCGCAGAACTCCCTTTCAACATCCTGCATCTCAATATTAAAGTGCTGATTGTCTTTGAGTTTCTGTTTCAAATCTTGGATTTCTGTGCTAAAATCAAAGGAGTCAAAACGACCATAAAAACAATTAAGAGCATTAGCCAGCTCTGTGTCTGAACTAAAACCATCTAAAAACACACGATTACTGCGCTCTGTGCTCTGAAGGCCTGCAATTTTTTTCATACTGGCCCAGGCCGAACCAAGTTTATTTGCTGCCATCTTGCTTTCCAATTCTGATTTATAATTCTGTTTTGCTCTTAAAATTTCAGCCTTTAGCTCCTTAGTGGCAACCTGTAGCGCAGAAACAGACCCCTGTTTAAAGGCAAGTGCTTTCCTCTGTAAGCAGGATTTAACTGATTTAGTAACCCATGGTTTGTTGTTGGGATATATTTTGACACGTTTACGTGGAACAATCTTATTTTGACAGTAAGCCATGTATGAGCATGTGAGCTCAGCCAGAGAGTCCAAATCATCCCCGCAGGCCATTATGAACATCTTCCAGTCTGTACAGTCAAAGCATTCCTGGAGGCTGTGCTCTGAATCTTCTGTCCACACATCAATGTCTCTCATCTCCACCTTGCCTCTTCTGAGAGCAGTTTTATATGTGGGCAGCAAATGAACACAGTTGTGATCTGAGAATCCTAAAGGAGGAAGGGGGAGTGATTTATAGGCCCTCTCTATGGATCCATAGCACAGGTCCAATGTCTTTTTTCGCCTGGTTGGGCAGGAGACATACTGATGAAAGTTTTTAAGTGTCTTCTTTAAAGAAACATGGTTAAAATCCCCAAGAATGAAGTTTGGCGCCTCTGGAGAAATTGACTGCAGCCGCTGCACCACATCAGAGATGGTGCTGGAGGCGGAGTCAGCGTCTGCCCTCGGATGAATGTACACAGTTGTGATGAAAAGTTGGGGAAACTCTCGAGGCAAATAAAAGGGGCGTAGTGACACAGACAGGAGCTCCACATGGGGTGTACAGATGCGCTCTCTGACCGTGACAGATGTGCAGTACTGCTTATTAATGTATAAACATACTCCGCCCCCCTGACGTTTCCCCGTTACCTCTTCCTGCCGATCCGAGCGCAGCGGAGCTCCAAAGCCATCAATCCACAGGTCTGCATCCCGATCATGCGCAGTAAGCCAAGATTCAGTGAAAGCCATGACGCAGCAGTTCTTAAAATCCTTCTGGTAACGTACGTTGCCTTGAATTTCCTCCACCTTGTTTCTCACAGACTGTGCATTCCCAAAAATGATCGAAGGAAGAGGAATGTTACCAAACTGACGTCTCCTAAGGCGCAATTTCACACCTCCACGTCTTCCACACTTCCTCCTGCCGCTTCTCTTTTCACCGCTGTGTCCGTCTCTCAAAATAAAGTCCGGCAGCTGAAATCTGGGCGCAATCAGAGACTCTGCACCAGCTGTGTTAAAGCGCAGCAACACGTCCCTGGAATATTGTATTCTGCCCGCTATTCTGCTCGCCATGGAGCCGAACGCGTTTACCTCAGAGACAAAGAGCCACAGCACAGAAAGCAGTAGTGCGAGATAGGACAGGAAATCCATGTTGCAGATACCAGGGAGCTGTTCGCCATATATTCCACCAACGCTCCAGGGCAGAAACGACACAGAGGATTTTCTAAAAACGTAAAAAAGTACAAAAAACACACACACGCACACACGCACTATATCACCAAGCTGCTGGTCGCTGCGTGCGCATGCACGCATTAGGGGGGGCACGCCGTCGCGTAAACCCTTTTTCTCCAGCCTTAACCCTGTTGGTCCAGACAGGAGTGCGCGCACGTCCGCGTCACTGCTTTGTTCCTCCGCCATGGCTGCATAATCTATCCCTGCATGGATAGGTGCTGCGTATGTGTCTGCGTTAGTGAAGAGTTCTGCTGCTGAGGCAGTATAATCTGTCTCCCCGCGCTCTGGTGGTGTCACAGCGCGAGAGAGACAGTCCGCTACTACGTTAAGTTTGCCTGCCACGTGTCGAATGTCTGTGGTGAACTCTGAAATCGCCGCTAGCTGTCTTTGTTGCCTGCCTGACCATGGTTCTGAAATTTTAGCCATAGCAAAGGTGAGCGGTTTATGGTCTACAAAAGCCGTGAAACTCCGCCCTTCTAACCAGAACTGGAAGTGGCGGATGGATAAATGAAGCGCCAGCAGCTCTCTGTCAAAAGTGCTGTATTTACATTCAGTTTGGTTTAGCGATTTGCTAAAGAATGCTAAAGGTTGCCAGACCCCGCTGACAAGCTGTTCTACAACTGCCCCTATAGCTAGGTCTGAAGCATCTGTGGTTAGTGCGATGCGGGCCAAGGGATCTGGGTGAACTAACAATGTGGCGTTAGCTAGGGCGCTTTTTACTTCCGCGAAAGCGCGTTCGCGCTCCGGGGTCCATTTGACCGCGTTGGAAGCTTTCTTTTTTTTGAGCGCGTCATATAGGGGCTGCATGAGCTGAGCTGCGTGGGGGAGGAAGCGGTTGTAAAAATTAACCATCCCTAAAAATTCCTGTAGCGATTTGACCGTTTGTGGCCGTGGGAAACTTTCTATCGCGTGAACTTTGTCTGGAAGTGGAACTGCCCCCTTCGGAGAGACTTTGTGTCCTAAAAAATCAATTTGTGACATGCCGAATTTGCATTTGGCTGGATTGATTATTAGCCCGTGCTCTTCTAGCCTCTGAAAAACCGTAGTGAGGTGCTGCTCGTGTTCTACCTCAGACGAGCTGGCTACCAGCATGTCGTCGAGGTAGACGAAGACAAAAGGAAGGTCGCGTAGGACCGCGTCCATCATTCGTTGAAAAGTTTGAGCAGCGCCTTTGAGGCCGAAAGGCATTCGCAGGAATTCAAAAAGGCCGAAAGGGGTTATTACCGCTGTTTTAGGAATGTCTTCTGCTCGGACTTGGACTTGGTGATAACCGCGGACTAAGTCTATTTTTGAAAAAATGCGCGCACCCGCCAGTAGTAGTGAAAAATCTTGAATGTGAGGGATTGGGTAACGGTCATGTGCTGTAGCGTTGTTTAATCTGCGGTAATCTCCGCACGGTCTCCAAGAACTGTCGGATTTCGGAACCATGTGAAGTGGTGAGGCCCAGGGGCTCTTCGAGCGTCTAACAATGCCCAATTTTTCAAGAGTTATAAACTCATCCCGTGCTATGTTGAGCTTGGCCGCGTCTAAGCGGCGAGCTTTGGCAAAAACGGGAGGTCCCGTTGTGGGAATGAAGTGTTCAACCCCGTGTTTAGCCACAGTGGCTGAGAATTTGGGAATTGTGAGTGCTGGAAATTGGGTGAGGAGTTGCTCAAACTTACCTCCTGCTGTGGTGACGTTGGCCTGCACAGGTGGTGGAGAAACTCGGGCTGAGCAGGGAATAGAAGCAAAGGACAGTGCATTAACCAGGCGCCTATTTGCTAGATCCACTAATAACCCATGTGCACACAAAAAATCTGCGCCTAATAAGTTAAAACTCACCGCCGCTACAACAAATGTCCATCTGTAGCTGCGGCCGTAGATGAGGAGGTGCAGGCTCTTTTCGCTGAACGTGTCGATGCTAGAGCCGTTGGCTGCCATGGCTCCATTGCCCCGGGTGCCCGTGGCTCGATCTGCGTGGGAGGGCATGACGAAACTCAGCTGGGCTCCTGTGTCGATGAGGAACTGCTTGCCTGTGTGTCCATCCGTCACGTACAACAGCTTATTCTTCTCGCCGAGAACCGCTGCCATTAACGGCTCTCGGCTTTGGCGTTTTCCCGAAATCGCAAATTTGCAGGGGGGAACGCATTTGTGGGCCTTCTTGGCGAAGCGGTGGTGATGATAACAGGCGTCGCTCTGTCTGCTAAGTTTGGGCCGTGTCGCTGTCACCGTGGGCTGGGTCTGCTCAGTGGGTTGTGGCTCCCCGTGGCTCGGGGCGTCAGCTTTGAGGTCTGCGGATGCTGCTGTGGGTGTCCGCTCCTTGCAGGCGTTGACGAGCCGATGAGCTTTGTTGGCCAGTGCGCGGAAGTCTTGGTGGTTGTTGCATTTCATGCTGGCGAGTGTCCCTCTCATGTGTGGCGGCAGCGTGCTGAGGAATATAAACTGGAAGAGGAAGTTGTCATTGTCCTCTTCTTTGAGCTGTAGCAAATCCTCCATGAGGGCCTTCGGTTTGCACCCTCTGTGGCCGTAGACCGCCAGGATCTTCTCGGCTCTCTCTTCCGCTGATGGGACGTAGTTCGCCACGATGGTTGCTTTGAGTGTCTCATATTTGTCCCGGGCCGGTGGCCGCCGGATCATGCTCCGCACACACTTCGAAGTGGCGGTGTCGAGTTTGGAGACGATATGGTAAAATTTGGTATCGTCAGCCGTGATGCCCGCCAGAGTAAACTGGGCTTCAGCCTGCTGAAACCAAGAGGCGGGGTCTTCTTGCCAGAAGTCTGGCAGCTGGACAGCGACGGCATTCGTGCATACCATCACTGCTGTGCCCGCCGGGTGAGAGTGCCTTGCCTCGGCTCTCACGGCGGTGCTGGTGCTCGGTTGAGCCCTCTCAATCTCTTCTGCCGGGGGGAACAGTTGTCCATCTGTTCCCTCGTCTGCGTGGGTTGCCACGGATGAGTCGATTGCGGGGGTATGCCTCAGGACCATACTCGCGTCAGGGGTCACCAGTGTAGAAGAGCTTGGAAATGAAGAGGCGATTTGATTTATAAACCAAGTTTAATAATCAGCATAATCAGCTCTTCTAACAAGCCTCATCTGGTGCAGAGAGTGGCAGAAGGGAAAAGAGACAGAATGTCTCCAGCTCACTGACTTTATACTGGCACACAATAAAAGACATGCATAACAAAGGCTGACATCCCTCATTATCTTAATCCCCCCATTGTCTTGGTATTTCCTCTCCTCGCCTTGGGGGGTGAGGGTGGCTCCTCCGGTCTCCTCCGCCGCGTCCGGGAACGTCTTTGTTCTTCACTCGGCGGTTGAGAGCCCTTTGTCCTTTCAGAGGTGTGAAGTCCTTTACATATGTAATTACCAAACATTTCCACATGCTTCAACATATGTAGGTTATGGAATATATGGTTAATATAGACCACACTAACCACCTCACTTGGTGTTTTTCAGTTCTTTTATCTTTTTTCTTGTCCAGTGAGAGAAATCTAGTCTCTGCTGGGCTTTAACAAGTGCATCAAAGTCAGGTTGAATGTCTGAGGTGGAGATGCGAAGCACAGCTGACAGATGATCATCAGTGAGAGAGGATCTATACCTGGATTTGGTAAATTTCATAACTGAGAAGGTTTGTTTAAGATTGCAATCCTGAAACACGGTGATCTGCTCTCTGCAAACTAAACACACGGCTTTACCTCTGACTTCAGTAAATAAATACTTAGCAGTCCATGTTTTGGTGAAAACCCTGCATTCGGCATCAACCTTTCTTTTTTTAGCGTGTGCGGGCATTTTTGAGGGCTAAAGTCCTCTGCTTGTGACAAGGTAGATTCAATCATGTGGGGTGTGGAGGAACAAATAAGTTCAGGTGAGGTACGACGAGCTGAAGGTTTCAGAGTTTTATTCCTCCATCATCATGAGACACACTGTAGCGCTGTGCGCTGTGCTCTGTGTGTGTGTGTATGTGCTGCGTGTGTGTAATTTCGAGGCATGTAAAGTCAGCTCTTTTATACAGACAAGAGAGAATGCATGGCACATTTGCATATTGATTTACATATCAGTCAATACATATCAATCGCGGGATTAACTGGCTCCGGACTTCCTCTCCTTAATCCGGGGATGCATAACAAAAGTCGTTGTTCTGGTTGTCCCCCTAGGGGCTCTCTGTCTGTATGCAAATTGTTCTACTTCTTGCCCTAGCTGAGTGTGAAGATTGAATGTCCATGTAGATTGTGGTGGGTCACCACAGGGCTCCCCCCCAGAGCACTCAGCAGGGGTTGTGACCCCCCCCCCCCCCCATCGTTTGGGCTCCAGCTCCGGTAGAGCTGTCGGAGGGCATGTCAGTCCGTGGGGGGACGGGGGAGGGGTGGAAAAAAACCAGTGTGCTCTGCTTCGAGTTCCAGCACGTTGAACAGCTGTGGATCGTGGGTGCACGGGCCAGTGTGCAGTTGTGCGTAATGGAACCAGACGGCGATCGGCCGGCTTAGGGAGTGAGGTGTGGGAAATGCTCTGTGCAGGAGTAGAGGGAGGGTGTGGGAGTAAGCAAGTGCTGGCCCGGGACGTCAAAGGTGTCTGGGCCGCACAAAAATTGCATGTGGATCCGCGACGGTGAGGGACTTTCCCGTTAAACGTGGCGGAGATCCACAGCGGCTGTGAAAAAAAAACATTATCTGACTCCTCCCGCGGCTCGATCCAGCAAGGATGTGGGGAAAGCAAGTGGCCAAATTCTCCGAGGATGTGTAGCGGCTGTGAAACAACTGCAGCTGTGTGAGGGTGTGAGGCGGTTCGCTTTTAGGTGAGGGAAGCAGCCCTAAAGTCATCGGGGAAAGCAATTGGTTAAATTCCCGTTGTGCGCCGTGGCTGGAGAAACCCATACAAAGTCCTGTGTGCGGGCTGCACATCCCTCCAGGTGCGTGAGCAGCCATGAAGGTTCCGAGGGTGGTGATCGGCCATTTCTCTCGGGCATGTGCAGCAGCGGAGGACGATGTATCAGTCTGTTGAGCCGGTTTGCTCCTAGTGCATGGCACGCGCCTGGCGCAGTGACCACATAGTTGGAAGTTGCGCTGTCCTCGTAATCCTGCGGAGTGCGTCTTCTGTGGGCGGGAGGTCTGCTGTCTGGAGTTTAGTCAGAGTCGGGGAGCTCGGTGGAAATCAGAGCAGTCGGCGTCGATTATTGTCCCCGTTCAGGCTGCTTCCTTCGTTCGCTCGTGTTGATCATGGTGTGTTTTGGTCCCAGCGCTGCGCTCCGGTGAGGATGAAGAGGTTGCAGGCATTCTCTGGTCCTCTGTGTCCACAGTGCGATAAGAGGGAGCAGACGGTCATTCTCCCTCATCAGGTCACCAGTGTGGAGGGAAGAGATCAGGCGAGGGTCGCACCATGACACGTTCTAGGGCTTTCCCGGTCGGGGTCATCTCCGGGGTGTTCGCCTCGTGTTCCATTCTTCGTCAAGGGTCACCAGTGTGGAGGAACGAATAAGTTCAGGTGAGGTACGACGAGCTGAAGGTTTCAGAGTTTTGTTCCTCCATCATCATGAGACACACTGTAGCGCTGTGTGCTGTGCTGTGTGTGTGTGTGCGTGTGTGTGCTCCGTGTGTGTGCTTTTGAGGCATGTAAAGTCAGCTCTTTTATACAGACAAGAGAGAATGCATGGCACATTTGCATATTGATATACATATCAGTCAATACATATCAATAGCGTGATTAACTGGTGCCGGACTTCCTCTCCTTAATCCGGGGATGTATAACAATAGTCATTGTTCTGGTTGTCCCCCTAGGGGCTCTCTGTCCATATGCAAATTGTTCTGCTTCTTGCCCTAGCTGAGTGTGAAGATTGAATGTCTACATAGATTGTGGTGGGTCACCACAGGGGTATTGATTTACATATTGGTCATTATGCACGTGAATAAAAAAACAACTTCAAAATAAAAGCAGCACAGCTTTAGTCCATGCATTAGGTAAAATTAGAAAATGTGTTTATTTTTGATAGAAAAATTCCATATTATCTATACTATTACTGATATTAATAATGTATTATTATATTTGAGAAGTATCATATCTTTCATATGCCATGTTTAATGTTTATATGTGCATTCCACATAGGATAAATTTATATATTATTGGCCTGTTTCTGTGAGCAATTTCAGCAAGTTCAGACTGAGGATCAGTACATGCGTAAGGACTGATCTAAGCCATTTATTATAATCTCTTTGACATAACCTGTTTTGGATCACAGGAATGCACAGGAACTTCTCAGCCTGTATAGATCAGTGGTAGATGGGTATTCTGTTAGTTTTATGGATCTCATGTATTCATGACCCATGTCTCCAGAGTGTCTGACATCTGCCTGGATAAGCTTGATTATCAGGACTGTCCTGTTCTGTCCCTTCCCTTATCCTCATCCTCCCTCTCCTTTCTACTACCTATATATATCAGACTTAGAAGAATGGATCTTTTAGAGATTCTAGGTGTGTCTGAATGTCATGCCTTGTAAACTCTCCCCCAAGTGGCCATTGGGTTGACTCCCTATGTTTTTATTCAATTCAATTCAATTCAATTCAACTTTATTTATATAGCGCCATTTCACAACAACAGTCATCTCATAGCACTATCAACTGTAGGGGGGACCCCCACAGTTGCAGAAAGACCCCAGCAATCAGGCGATCCCCTGTGAGCAAGCACTTGGCGACGGTGGAGAGGAAAAACTCCCTTTTAACAGGAAGAAACCTCCAGCAGAACCAGGCTCAGGGTTCTGCTGGAGGTTTCTTCCTGTTAAAAGGGAGTTTTTATGTACATTTTATAATAAATGTACATAAATTCAACTTTCCGCCTGGTTATTTGATTTTGAATAATTTAAGCTCAAAATTATTTTAACATTTTGGCATCCGAACAGCAGATCCACATATAAGATAAGATAAGATAAGATAAGCCTTTATTAGTCCCACAACGGGGAAATTCCAGGATTGCAACAGCACAGGGATAGCAACACTCAGAGCAACAATCAGAAGGCAGGAAAAAAGAAAAAAAAAAAAAACAAGCAAGCAAGAGCAGCTAATATACATATGTACATATTACTATAAAATATATATATACACACACACACACAGACACACAGTGCAGAGCATTGTAGCTGGATGGAATAAATATATGAATATATGAACACACAGTGCAGAGCATTGTAGCTAGATGGAATAAATATGTAAATATATAAACACCCACAGTACGGAGCATTGCAGCTAGGTGGAATAAATATGCAAGTATATAAACACACACAGTGCGGAGCAATGTAGCTAGATGGAATAATATGTAGATATATAAAAACACAGTGTGGAGCATTGTAGCTAGATGGAATAAATATATAGATATATAAATATAAACACACCCAGTGCTGAGCATTGTAGCTAGATGGAATAAATATGTAAATATATAAACACACACAGTGCAGAGCATTGTTGCTAGATGGGATGAAACAGATATATCTCTATCTTTCCGGCGCCTCTGCTTGATCTCAGCAAGTGCACAGCTTATAAAAAGACCTTCCCAGGCTGAGTGGGAAAAAAAAAAAAAAAAAAAGGGCTCAGTGTTACTGCAGTGAAGGCATTTCAGACCGGGGCGCTGGAACTGACTGGGTGACGGATCTGAGAATCCTATAGGTGGCTTGAATGTAAGTACATTTGTTGTTGTTTATGGATAAAAGATAGTGAGATTTTCCGGACTGATAGCACACTGCGTATACTGAAAGGAGTGAAACTAGTGGCCTGAGTGCTGTTATTTCTACCCACGGTGAGCAATCTTGTAATAATCCCTTGGGAGGAACGAGGTCTTCCTCTGCAAACGGTGACCGTCATCGCAAGACCCGGGGGGATTCTTAGAAATCCGCTGCTCTCTACGTTCTAAGTGCGTGCAGTGGAGGTCTGAAGTTGCATGCAAAGAAAAAAGGGAAAGATTTGTGGTTTCATTCCTGTATAGAAGAGTTACGTGATCCCAGAGAAATAAATTTTTGGGGACAGATTCGTGCCTCTTGTGACCACTTCTGCTTATGGTCCAGGGTTTGGACTTTCAGCATTCATGGGGAGGCTACGTGAACCCCGAAGGGAAAAAGTTTTTTCATGGAAGCTTTGTGCCCTTACCGGGTCTGCATTATCGTCCATGGGACTTCCCCCGCTGCGGTGAACTATTGCAAGATGCCAGGGGAGGAGGTCTTACTTTGGGCTTTAGGCACACAGCGGAGGGGTTAATGTGACCTTTGAAATATTTTATTTTGTGAGTTTTAGATAAAAGTTACTGCAGTCTGGTTTGTTTTGTCTCTTTGTCTCTGTGTAATCTGCTCTGGTGTGGGAAAAAAAAAGTCTGTGTCTGTGTGTGTGCGTGTGTTTATCCATCTGTGTGTCCTTGGGTGAAAGAAACAGACAGAGAGAGAACTTGGGGAAAAAAAAATAGAAAAGGCTGTGTAGCTTGTGGAGAGAGGAATAACCAGGCCAAGCATTCAGAGCAGATGAACTTTATTCACTCTCTCACATCTCTCAGAATCAGAAAACATTAACCTCATGTAGCAAGGGCTCTCTTTTATATTACAACACTCACATGTCCTTGCTGCCTGAGGTCTTGCATCACAATTCATTCTCGCATCACAATTCCTATTGTCCCCCAGCCCCTTAATCTCCATGCTCTTCCGTCAGAGGAAATTACTGCATCTCCCTTCCTTCCAGTCTGAGATGAATACCACAGCATGGGTCCCACATCAGCTACTGATTTGTGTGTAAATCTTGGTAAAAGGGATAAGGGAAAAATCTGTATATGGGTATTTTTGCAAAGTTTTGGGGTTTTACTTTTTCTTTCAGTCTAACTTTGTGGGTTTTCACTCTAATGCTGCGTACATGATGAACTATTTACATATTTTTAAAGCCAATATTTTCATTTCCACCAGTTTTTTTTCCTTTGGAAAATGAAAAACATTGAGCTATTTTTATTCAAATTTTTTTTACGTATCACTGACTTTTCCTTTTTTCTTCTTTGACTGGGGATTCTAAATTGTCCTTAGGTATGACTGTGAGAGTGAATGGTTGTCTGTCTCTCTGTGTTAGCCCTGCGATGGACTGGCGATCTGTCCAGGGTGTACCCTGCCTCTCGCCCAAAGATACTGGGATAGGCTCCAGTCCCCCTGCGACCCGAAAAGGATTAAGCTGAAGAAGATGAATGAATGAATGAATGAATGAAGCATAACAGTGCACTTTACAGGGAAAAAGGACGGAGGACTGACGTTCTCCTTCCCCCTGCCAAAACAAAACCAGCCTCTGAGACCCAGCCTCCTCACTGTAAACCCCCCCCCCCCCATCAAGATCAAAGAGGCGGCTGAACATCTAAGTTAAGTACAAATGCTTGCATCTTAATCGATGCTACAAGCAAGACAATGATGAAATTAACTGAACATTACAATATCATGCTGTCACTTAATAATGCCTAATCACTGAAAGCTTTATGTATACCCTATATTACATGATTCAAAACATAGAGGTTCAAAAGAGATTGATAATTAATGTATTTGTGCATATGATTTGCCAGAGACTACTGATTATCAAACAGAGGTCTTGGTAATTGTATGTCATATTGTTGCTTTGTTTAAATAATACTATACTCACTTTTTAATAAATGACATATGCAATCTTATTTACATTCTGACCCTAGGCCTGTCCATGTAAAAAAGGGGGGGAGAACGCAAGAGCAGGATCTGAGAGCTCATGCTGTGACTTTTTTTCCTCCTAAAAGAACACAACAAGATGAGAATGAAATTCCTGAAAACAGAGATTAGGCCTGTATTTCCAGTTACTAATTCTAACTGCTGCACTGGTTTAAGGCTTCTAACATATGATACTGTCCTAAACTAGTGATTACCCATGTCAATTGGTAAAACATTTCTGATTCACAGAGTATTTAGCGAATACTTGCTGTGAATAGCAAAAAAACATTCAAATTGTGGAAGCTTTAGGTGTAATTTGAGGGTTTTTTCTGCTATTCTTCATTCTTCATTTTTCAACAGGAAAGGGAAAGCATTCACAAATTTTTTTCTTTTTCACGAGGAATTAGATTTGCCAAATTAACAAGGAATCATAACATCACCATTGCCTTTCAATTTAATAAATCCTTGGTGACATATGGAATATGTTGTAGAGTGTGTAAATGACGAGGCTGGTTTGTCTCAAGCAGTTTATTACACACCTCCAACATGAGCATAGTAGCAAGAAAAAATCTCATACAATACTCCTCCCTTAAATACTCAGGTCTCCCTACAGCTCACAAGAAACATTGCATTCACATCAAAGGTCACATTGTATTCACTTCCTTAATCCCTTAACACCCCCCTCACAGTCTTTGACACACAAAGGATCCTCCAAGCAGTCTCTGACACATAAAAGATCACACTTTCACAACTTCCTGTTATCTCCAAGGAAACTCTGCACTTTGTTCTTATCTAAGATGCGAGGCATTATGTTTTCGTCCTGGCGGCTACACCCCCCACCCCCCAAGCATATTGGATCGAACAAAAGAATAACAGTCTGCATGCTGTGACAGAATCATTACACATCAATCCACATGCTGCTTGGGCTTCAGTCTTCTCCCGTATCTGCTGTAACCAGGATTCACCGCCTCCGCAGCGCTGTCATGCCGGGGAGCTGCTGTCTGGGGGTGAAAACCTTTTGTCAGTCCCTGCGGGTGTTCTGGAGAAATTTTACTCTGGGAAGCTCCCCGTGGGGGTCTTCCACGCCGAGGGGCCCTCGCCAACAGCACTTGCTCGTCCGCCACAACAAAAGCGGGTTTGAGTCTGTTTATGACAACCTTTTCCCTCCTACCCCCCAAATCTAGCAAAAAATGCTTGTCCCCTGTTTCCAGCACTCTGAACGGTCCATCATAAGGTGGTCGCAATGGGGGGCGATGTGCATCGTGTCTAACAAAAACAAACTCTGCGTTTTTCAAAGTTTTAGGTACAAAAACGCTCGGAAAACTGTGGAGGACAGGGCCCGGCAGCGTGCCTGTGTCAATGCTACGCTGCAACAGCTGAGACGGGGAGCTGCCTGGCGCAGGATTATCTGGGAGAAACTCCCCGGGCAGCCGAAGTGGCTGCGCAAAAACGAGTTCAGCTGGGGAAGCCTCCAAGTCCTCTTTAGGTGCAGAACGTAACCCCAATAAAACCCACGGTAGCTTGTCTACCCAATTTGCATCCATCAGTGACGCCCGGAGAGCTGCTTTCAATGACCTATGAAAACGTTCGCATAACCCATTAGCCTGTGGATTGTACGCGGTTGTGCGGTGAATTGTGACACCCAGGCTGCGGGCCATTGTTGACCAAAGTTCGGAAACAAATTGAGGGCCTCTGTCGGACGTAATGTCCGACGGGACTCCAAAACGCGCCACCCATGCTGTTAAAAATGCGCGCGCCACCTCCTCGGCTGTGGTTGACGCCAGTGGAACCACCTCTGGCCAGCGCGTGGTCGTCGTCAGAAGGTGCGTGCACCCCTGTGATGGCGGGAGGGGGTCCACGAGGTCCACGTGAACATGGTTGAACCTCTTAGCCGGGATGTGAAACGGCTCCAAGGGAGCCCTCGTGTGTCTGTGTACTTTGGCTCGTTGGCACGCCATGCAGGCTGCTGCCCACTCTTTCACTTGTTTGCGAAGGCTCGGCCACACAAATTTCTCTCCCACCATCTTGACTGACGCGCGCACTCCCGGGTGCGCTAAAGAATGAACCGAGTCAAAAATGCGGCGGCGCCATGCGGCCGGTACCACGGGACGTGGTCGCCCAGTGGAGACATCGCAGATTAGGGGGGGCATACCGTCTTGCAGCACCCTGCTCTCCAGCCTTAACCCTGTTGGTCCAGACTGGAGCACGCGCGCATCCGCGTCACTAACCTGCTCCGCGGCCATGGCTGTGTAATCTATCCCCACGTGGACCGGGGCCGCCACGGTGCGTGGGAGGCAGTCTGCCACTACATTCAGTTTACCCGACAAGTGCTGAATATCGGTAGTAAACTCTGAGATCGCGGCCAGAAAAAGAAAAATTCTTTCTGCTGCCTTCAGAGAGAGCAGTCGCATTTTTCCTCCCTCCTCCTATCCTGCCTTCCTGACCTAATCCCAGCTTGCTGCGTCTGAGTGAGTGTCTGTGCCGTCTCACCATCTTGCTGATCTCAACCCAAATGGAAAATACGGAAAATGGATATAAGCTGGGCTTTAAACGCAATTGACACCACCTTTTCAAACAGAAAATTGGGCCCAGGGGAGCCCAAATGTGGAGAGACCCATGGATTGGAACTCATGTGTCTGTGTGATTCGACTGAAGATGTAGAAAACATCTACCTGTTTTGGCTTTTTTTACGATCACAGGATTTCTGCCAATTGGGCTTTGGAGTTCTCCTGGTGTATCGAAAATTTAACTGGAAGAGCTAATCAAAATGCGGACCCGGCGGAGCTGCTCTTCAACAATTCGACCAGATGGGGAGTGCACGAAATAGCGGCAAATGACCAACATGGAATTTACCATCTGCATGCACTGTAGAGAGATGGACTCTACCGGACATGTTCATCTGTGTTTAGAAGGGGAAACATCTGGAGTCGCTTCGTGCTCTTCAGGGAATGATATGAATTTAAAGCCAGTGAATGTTAATTTGAATTGTAAGCACAGAATATGAGAAGAGGGAAATCCTATACTCTGTCTGTGCAGATTTGGCCTTGATCGGCGCCCCTGGATAACTCACTCCTCCAGAGTTGAGCTAAGCGGATGTGTCAGCTGGCTCTGCTAACCCAAACACTGCTGCTGTGCAATAAACAGAACTCTTCAGGGACAGCGTTCATGAACTATAACATATATCGTTGCCTAGGAGACTATTTGTTGTACTCCAGTAACTGATACACTCAACACTGCACACACACTGGCATCATCATCATACTGATATACACACACTGCTCTCCCTCTGCTGTGTGATCTGTCTACTAAATGTCTGCTAAATATGCATTGAGGGTTTTTTTGCCTGCAATCAAAATTTCGCTTACTCATTAAGCGTCAATTTGATAAAACATGTTTTTTTCTCTCGCCTACTGTGTCATATCCTTTCTCTTTTCTTTTTTTTCCCTTTCTTCTTTATGACTGGCGCCTAGCGGCTGCCCCGGCCTTGGATGCGCTCTGCAGAGCGTGCCCAAATGCCAAGTCACGTTTCGTTACCTTGTATTCATACATGTGTAATGACAATAAAGTTGAATCTCAATCTCAATCTCAATCTCAGCTTTCTCTGCTGCCGGCCCGACCATGGTTCTGAAACCTTGGCCATTGTGAATGTTAGTGGCTTGTGGTCAACGAACGCAATGAAACGGCGTCCTTCCAGCCAGAACTGGAAGTGGTGAATGGCCAAATGGAGAGCCAGCAACTCCCTGTCAAACGCGCTGTATTTACGTGCACTATCGCGCAAAGTCCTGCTGAAAAAGGCGAGCGGCTGCCAAGCCCCAGCTACACGCTGCTCCACGACCGCCCCTATGGCCACATCTGACGCGTCAGTAGTGAGCGCTATGCGGGCCGTTGGGTCTGGATGTGCCAACAATGCAGCGTTTGCCAGGGCTGCCTTGACTTCCGAGAACGCCTGCTCTCGCTCCGGGGACCATTCAATCTTATTCGCGGGTTTCTGTTTTTTGAGCGCGGCGTACAGCGGTTGCATGAGCTGCGCCGCGCGGGGGAGGAAAGGGTTATAAAAATTCACCATCCCCAAAAACTCCTGTAACGTCCTGACCGTTTGCGGTCGGGGAAAATCTGCTACCGCGCGCACCTTGTCAGGCAGCGGAACCGCTCCTTCGGGAGAGACGCTGTGCCCCAAAAAATCAATCTGCGTCATCCCAAACTGACACTTCGCTGGGTTGATTATTAAACCGTGCTCTCCCAACCTCCGGAAAACTGCCGTGAGGTGGTTTTCGTGTTCGTCTTCGGATGCGCTGGCTACCAAGATATCATCCAGGTAGACTAATACGAAAGGGAGATCGCGTAGCACCGCATCCATCATGCGTTGGAACGTCTGTGCAGCCCCTTTAAGCCCGAATGGCATGCGCAAAAACTCGAATAGACCAAATGGAGTTATCACTGCCATTTTGGGTATGTCCTCAGCGCGCACTGGGACTTGGTGGTAACCGTGGACTAAGTCTATTTTAGAAAAAACGCGCGCTCCTGCCAAGTGAACGGAAAAATCTTGGATATGAGGGATCGGGTAGCGGTCGTGCGCTGTGGCATTGTTCAACCTGCAGAAATCCCCGCAAGGTTGCCACGAACTGTCGGCTTTAGGGACCATGTGTAGCGGGGAAGCCCATGGGCTGTTTGAATGCCTGATGATGCCCAACCTCTCCAGGTTGGCGAACTCCTCGTGCGCTATGGCCAGTTTAGCTGCGTCCAAGCGCCGAGGTTTTGCAAAAACGGGCGGCCCGGTGGTGGTAATAAAATGTTCCACCCCGTGTTTAGCGACGGCTGCCGAAAATGCCGGGACCGTGAGTGCTGGGAACTGAGTGAGCAGTGTGTGGAACTTACCGCTTGCAGCTGTGATGTTGGCTTGTGCTGTTGGCCGGGACGCTCGAGCTGTGCAGGGAATAGAATCAAAAGACAGTGCATTAACCAGGCGCCTGTTAGCGACATCAACCAACAAACCATGTGAGCACAAAAAATCAGCCCCCAATATATTGAAATTCAATGCTGCTATGACAAAAGTCCACTCAAATGTATGGCCGTGTAGCGACAGAAGTAGAGTCCTCTCACCAAAGGTCTTAATCTCCGAGCTGTTTGCTGCTGCCATCTCGGGGCCGCTGGATCCTGCCAGCCGGTCAGCGTAGGACGGCATGATGAAACTCAACTGGGCACCGGTGTCCACGAGGAAATGCCTTCCCGAGCGTGCGTCCGTCAAGTAGAGCAGCTTGTTCTCCTCCCCGAGGGCCGCAGCTGCTACCGACCCCCGGTCTTGGCATTTCCCGAGCGCTTGAACTGGCACGGTGGTATACATTTGCGTGCCTTCTCTGCAAAGCGGTGGTGGTAGAAACAAAGGGTGTCTCCTCCGCGTTCCTTGGCCCCCGCCGCCGCCGTCTTCGGTGGTTCTGCTACCGCCGTCAATGGCTCCCCGCCATCTCCGGCCGTCGCGCCGAGTTCCATCGCTGCCGCCGTGGTTGCAAGCTCTCTGCTGGCCATGATGATCCGATGTGCCTCCCGGGCCAGCGCACGGTAGTCCCGCTTGGCCAGCAACGGCGAACTGGCCAGGGCTGCTCTCGTCGCTGATGGAAGGTTTCTGAGGAAGAGGTGGGTAAAAATGAAGTGGTCATCGTCCGAGCGTTTCAATCTCAGCATCCTCTCCATCAGGTCAATAGCCAACCCGTCTCCTAACCCGGTTTGCACCAGGACCCTCTCTGCTCTCTCCTCAACCGAGAGTGTGTAGTGCTGGATGAGTGCAGCCTTCAACGCGCCGTATTTGTCACTGGCTGGTGGCTGCTCCAGTAGGCTCTCCACAAGCTGAGCCGTGTGGGTGTCGAGCTTTGCGACCACATGGTAGAATTTCGTGTCATCCACCGATATCCCCCGGAGGACGAACTGCGCCTCAACCAGGTGGAACCAGGAGCGCGGATTGTGCTGCCAAAAATCTGGTAGCTGGATTGTAACGGCATACGCTTGGCTGGGGGCTCCCAACGGGGCTGGCTCTGGGGAATTCTCTTCTTGTTGCATGCTTCGTCTTGGGTCACCAGTGTAGAGTGTGTAAATGACGAGGCTGGTTTGTCTCAAGCAGTTTATTACACACCTCCAACATGAGCATAGTAGCAAGAAAAAAATCTCATACAAAACTCGTCCCTTAAATACTCAGGTCTCCCTACAGCTCACAAGAAACATTGCATTCACATCAAAGGTCACACTGTATTCACTTCCTTAATCCTTTAACATCCCCCTCACAGTCTTTGACACACAAAGGATCCTCCAAGCAGTCTCTGACACATAAAAGATCACACTTTCACAACTTCCTGTTATCTCCAAGGAAACTCTGCACTTTGTTCTTATCTAAGATGCGAGGCATTATGTTTTCGTCCTGGCGGCTACAATGTAATAAAAAAAACAAAAAACAATAATTCACTTGTGTTTCTTAACATTGCACATTATAATAAACAACTGGGATAAACATTTAAGGGACACAAAAAGTAATGATGATCACTGGAACATTAGTAAAATCAATTTACGAGGTGATAAAATTTGCATTCCTGTTGATGTAAATACTGAAGGTGCAGACGGGGAAACCATCAGGCTTTCCCCAATTTTTCTTTGCAGGATGGCACCGACATTTGATCTTTGTGGGAAATGGGAGGAGGCCGGCCGGGCTCATTGGCTGGAGGGACCACAGCTGACAAGCATTTTTTTTGAAGCTAAGTAGAACAAATGACATTGCAAATGACATAAAGCATAACAATTTAAATGACTCTGACTTTAAAAATGTAGCGTTCATATGACGTCACACTGCAGGATACATCTGATGCCACTCATCATATAATGGTGTGACAATATCACATTTCAGAAATGTGACAGTAATAAGGAATGTGTTTTCCCGATGCTCAGCCATGGCCGAGCTGGGCCTCGGGACTACAGTCCACCCCATAATTTACCAAGGAATGTATAAAATGAGGTATTCCTTGTACAAAATTAAGCCAAATTCTAATTAGGCAAAATGTCCACCTTTCCATTGACTGAAGGAGTGTGACACAACCTTTCACAAGGATTCACTTACACAAATTCAACCTGTCTGTGTTTAACTGGACAAACTGATCTTAGTTATCAATGCTAAATCATATCAAATGTGCACAGAGAACCTCACAGTTGACAAGCATTGCTGAAGCTGAGTAGAACAAATGACATTGACAATGACATAACGCATATCAATTTAAATGACTTTGACTTTAAAAAATGTAGTGTTTATATGACTTCACACTGTAGGATACATCTGAGACATTGCAATCTCACACCTTGCAATGATGCCTATCACCACATAATGGTGTGACTATCACATTTCAGAAATGTGACAGTAATAAGGAATACTTGTATTGTATGACGATGACTGCTACAGACCTGGCCTGTGCTCCCGGTGCTTGGCCTCAGGACTACAGTCCACATCATAATTTACCAAGGAATATATAAAATAAGGCATTCCTTGCACAAAATGAAGCCAAATTCTAATTAGGCAATATGTCCACCTTTCCATTGACTGAAGGAGTGTGACATAACCTTTTACAAGGATTCACTTACACAAATTCAACCTGTCTGTGTTCAACTGGTCAGACAGATGTGGTCTTAGTGACTAACTCAGGATGGTTGCTATAAATGCTAAATTACATCAAATCTGCACAGACAGCTATATTACTTTTTCCTAAATGGAATTTGTAAACTAGGTCAAGAGATGACACGCACAAAAGAAGCTATGATTATTGAAACCTCATTTTGAAGGAGCAACACTACTCACAAATTTTCATCTAAATTAACTGTGTGTAACACATAAAAAGTGGTAACATGTTTCCTTCTAGTAAAAAAGACATTACCCATCAAGCAAATACCCTGTAACTTTGCTGCATGTGCGTCTCCATGCATCAAGGGGGAGGGGGGTACCACAACAATTAATTAGCAAAAAATAATTAGCAAAATTCTCAGAAAAATAGATAACACATAAAAAATTATCAATAAATGATCAATAATGTAGAGAAAAATATAGATGAAACCGCTTGGTAATGAAATCACAACATTCAATAGGAGAAGTTAAAATTTACATCAATAGATTTTCGGATATTTAAGAAAATATTTGCGTATTATTGTAAAAAGAAATATGTTTATAAGAAATACGGTAAACTGATAAGGAAGAAGAAAACCATGCAAATGTATGGGAAAAGTTCCAAATGCCTAAGGAAAGTCCAATTTATGCTGAATTTATGTTTACTGTGGGACTTAATTTAGAATCTACTACAAAGACAATACAGATTCTTAGTCAATTAAGAGAATAATGCTTTAGGGAGCTCAAAGCAAAATAATTTGATCTTCCCTGCATAAACTTAGTCTTTTCAAAACCTTTGCATGGATCTCATTGAGCTAAATAAGAGTGAAGGTAAAAATGTTGTTTAGAAATTATTTACATACTTATTGAATATACAAATGCTTTCCCCTGCACTAATCTGAATACTGCTATGGTGACACTGAAACAATATTAGTTGAAATGATTTACTTAGATAATGGCTGATAGCTGAAATGATTTACTTAGATAATGGAAAACATTTAATGGAATACACTTTGTGAATCAAATCATATCACATTTAGGTACAGTACACAAATTATTAGTACCAAACATTCACCTAGGAAGCCATTTAGCTTACCATCAACAATCTACAGGATTAGCATAATACACAAATAAGAAAAATAGGGAAATTGTGAATGGCAAACCCTATTATTGAAGCCATTTAACTTAGGTGCTGAGTAAGGGTTTCTGGGTGACTACATGCAAAGAATGACAACTGACAGGGATGTTTTCCATACTCCCCTTCCCAGGAAGGACCATGTAATGAAGGCGTCGTGGGAAGTGCACCCATCTTTTGGGCGAACCAGGGGATCTGGTCATCACAGGAAACTGGACCAAAACTCCCTGGCAAGGACAGCACAAAGGTTATCCTGCTGACCTAAACAGCCACGGAAAATGAAGGACGTGGCACTTGTGTGCATCTAACGTTTTACCCCACTTGAAACCCTCAGCAAGAGACTGTTTAATATACATTGCATACTTATTTTAAAAAAAAACAACAACAACAAATGACTGTTTAACTGTTTCTCTATGCATGTATCAGCTGATGGCGTTTCCGTCCAGCAACGACCTTTGCTATAGAAAAACAGGCTGTTTGTTTATCATGACAAGGGAAAAATACAGGGGAAAGAAAAGTGCAGTTGGTGTTGTTACCTCATCATCCTCGTAGTAATACTTAATATTGGTTATTAAGTTGTTAATAACCAACTTGGGAGTTTTTCCTCTCCACCGTCGCCAAGTGCTTGCTCACAGGGGATCGCCTGATTGCTGGGGTCTTTCTGCAACTGTGGGGGTCCCCCCTACAGTTGATAGTGCTATGAGATGACTGTTGTTGTGAAATGGCGCTATATAAATAAAGTTGAATTGAATTGAATTGAATTGAATTGTTCCATTACTTATACACTGTAGAGAATTGTTATGTTTACTCCTTAATAACACTAACAGTTGGACAAATTATCTGTTATTGCTAAAATGATACAGCTACTACAGGCTGTGTGATTTCTTAAGAGAGGCTATATACAGAAAACAAGCAAACTTCACTTTGAATCACACCTGTCACAACACTTGTCACTCCACTGATTAGAAACATGATGACACTCCTTACTCTGCGAATGCAAGGTTAATTTCATCAGGGAACTCCTCTTTTTGAAGTGGTGATGTCCCTTTCCAGCAGCTTAACACTCTCTAAGTGTGCAACGTCTTACAGTGCATCTCTCCCCTGTTCTGCTACCCTGCTTGACCAACGAAGCGAGCAAGTGTTATACCAAGGATCTACATTGTCAAAGGTCATTGAGTCATTGGGCATATTCGCACCTGGTCAGGACACTGGGCAGGCTTGTGTACCCTGTTTTGGCAACTGACCGTACCCTCATCATGTCGGCAGGGCAGGTGGGCAGGGTGAAGAGAGATGCTTTTCTACTACATGATGCCATTTTTGGAACATGAATGCAATTTCAGATGGAAACTACAGGAGTGAGGTTTTTTGTTCACTGTTTCTTTGAGTGAAAGTGGATACGAATACCTTATGGATTAAAACACTTTATTATATGCTACAGTTATTTACAAAATTATAACAAAGGATAGCATGGTTCTTGATCGACTAATTACCACCTGCAGGGGTGTGCGCCCGATTATAGGAGGTTATTGTTGTACTTCTATCCATGAAAATGATGCAAATGGTTAGATTAATACTTCGGATGCACATAGTTTCATTGCTTTTCACGATCTGCGAGCGGACGAGAGGAGCTGTGGGACGGTCTGTCCTCACACTGATAACTCTTCTTGTTGATGGGAGCACGAGCTTGAGAGGCCGTGAAGCGGTGACTTCTGCTGTGTTCACCCTGAATCTCATCTTGGCTAGGTTTTTTTGGTTGCCGACCAAAAACCTTCTGGATCGTGGATTTTCTCCGAATGGAGATGGCGAGTCTGACCCAAGATTGAACCAAGATTGAACAGAGGTCTGACCAAGGTCTCAATTGAAGGACATCCCTCCTCTCTCCAGTGCCCAGGATTTAAAGTGGTAACAACCCAAGTCACCGCTTTAAAAGAGGAAAACAAACCTGAGTCTGGAGTTACAAGACATCTTGACTGGTCAAACGACTAAACCAAAAGGACAACCAAACACTGAGCTCACAACTGGTCTACACTTGGTGGTCTACACTACACACGGAGGTAGGCGGCGGTGCCCAGCGGAGGACTTACCGTGACTGCAGCGGCGGTGTGCGACGAGACTACCCGAAGCGATTGCTAAGCTAACGCTAGTTAGCTTAATGCTGGCGCCAGTCATTCCACCTTACACCAGCCTGAATCGAAGCCCAGCTGCGAGGCCCAGCGGAGATACTACCAGGCAAGCGGCTATTTGTTGACGGGGCTCAGCAGAGATTTCACCCAGGCAGACGACGGTAGGTGGCGGTGCCTAGCGGAGGATTTACCGTGACCTCAGCGGAGCTCGGTGGCAGCGGCGGTGTGTGACGAGACTCGGTTGGAGGAGCGGGACGGGAGACCAGTTACGGCGACTATGAGCAACGAGACCAGCAACGGAAGGGGCTAGTTGGCTAGCTGAGGCCCAGCTGGATTCGAGGACGATCGGATCAGATTCTGGCGATATAAGCAGAATTTATTTTACTATCCACAGATTTTCCTTTTCCTTCTTTCCAAGAAAGACTGAAGATGGCTGCCACCGGATTAAAAAGTGGGCTGATGGGCACCACTAATAAGCCTTCTCTACTTATCTACTTCCTCTTCGTTTTGTCTTTGTGTGTCTGGACCTGCAACAAGAAGGATTTTCCGACAAACTCAACCAAAGGTGAAGTTAAAAAGTTTTATCTGTATGGATTTGGGCTTGGACATCTCACCCTACACTCTATGTGGTCTTTAAAAGCCCTGAGCAAAAACTTCCAAATTAAGGCAAACATGGCTGTTAAGCAAAAATCACAATATGGCAGAGGATATACAGTTAAAGTTCTGTTAGTTCTGCTACTTCTGGCAGGAGATATTCACCTTAACCCTGGACCTGCCACTATTAAACAGCAGACCACTGGGTTAGCACAAAACCGAGCTGTACAAAAGCAAAAACAACATTTATTTTTCCAAACTGTTAATCATGCACGAGTTCTTTGGGACACCAAGGCTAAACCAAAGGGGATCCTCGGCGGTCATTTAAACATACGGAGCATAATCCCCAAAAGAGATGAGATTTCGGTGTTGCTGTTGGACTCAAATCTGGACTACCTTTGTCTCTCAGAAAGCTGGCTACACAGTAACATAGACACTAATATGATCGATATTGTGGGCTACCAGTGTTTTAGAAAAGACAGGCAGGTAGGGAGGGGAGGAGGTGTTTTAATTTACATCAAAGAGAAATATAAATGTCAACTGGTTGATTTGAATACTTCACTTGAATGTTTAGCTGTTAATGTATGTCTCTCTCCGGTAATGAATTTCAACATTGCAGTAGTGTACAACCCACCGTCACACAACTCTTCCTTTTATAATGAATTAAGTGATCTGGTTAAACAACTTGAGAAGAACAGAGAAACAATAATTCATGGTGACTTTAATATCAACTGGTCTGATAAAAAAGACAAACAAAAACTGAAAAGCCTCATGACTAAATTTAATTACCAGCAAATCATCAAAGGACCCACCAGGATAACCAAACAATCCAGAACACTTATTGACATGGTATTTACTAATAAACCAGAACGAATAACCAGAACCTATAATCTTGTAACTGGTCTCTCAGATCATAACATGGTTCTTGCTGTCAGGAAACTTACTAAAAAGCGACTACAGTATTTTGGGGGAGTTGATATTGACAAATCAAATTTTATTATCCCCAAATCAAAAAATGAGGAGTTTGAACATTACTTAGAGAATCAAAATTGGGAGCAGCTCATGGCAACATGTGAAGTAGATGATTGTTGTAATTTTATAACTGCAACAATCACAAAGTCTATAGAAAAATTTTCAAAGCAAATTAAAAGTAGACAACAGAAGATTAGCCTACCATGGTTAAATAATGAAATAAGAAAACTTATGAAGAGGCGAGACTATGCACTGAAAACATCACTAACCTCCAAACTACAAAATGATCACCTTGTGTACAAAAGTTTAAGAAATAAAGTGGTACATGAGCTGCGAAAATCAAAAATATCTTATTACAATAAACTGATAGATCATGCAAAGGGTAACAACAGTTCCCTATGGAGGCATTTAAATAACTTAACTAATAAAAAAAACGATCAGAAGGGGGTAAAGGAACTTAGAATCAATGGCAAGACCGTCAGTGACAAGGCTACTTTGGCAAATGAATTTAATTCACACTTTGTGGGCTCTGTGGAAGACTTAACAAAAATTTTTGTGCTGCCAAATGTGCTCAACAACACAAATTCCATACTTCCAACAGATACTTTTCACATCGATGAGGTAAATGAGAAGTTAATTGCTGGTATTGTTAAAACACTGTCAAACTCAAAAACTAATGATATCTACAATATGAGCACCTCCTTTCTCAAAATGCACAGCAAAATATTAATCAAACCACTGACTCATCTCATTAATCTCTCCATTAGGTCTAGTACATTTCCATCTGGCTGGAAAAAAGCTGTCGTCATACCAGTTCATAAATCAGGCAGTAAAGACGATATATGCAATTACCGCCCAATCTCTATCTTACCAGTCCTATCTAAGGTTCTTGAAAAAGTTGTAGCTACACAGCTGATAGACTACTTACAAGACAGTCAACTTCTTCATCCACATCAATTTGGTTTTAGACCAGGATACTCAACAGAAACAGCAAATTGTTGCCTTATTGAAAACGTCAAACAGTCCTTGGACAGGGGTAATGTGGTAGGAGCTGTTTTTCTAGATCTCAAAAAGGCTTTCGTTACTGTAAACCACAGTTTGCTTTTATCCAAAATGGTATCTTTTAACTTCTCCCCAAATACATTAGAATGGTTTGCATCTTATCTCCAGAATAGAGAACAGTGTGTAAAAGTTCACCAGGATAAATCCTCATTTTTAAACAACCGCATGGGTATCCCACAAGGGTCCATTCTTGGTCCTTTACTTTTCAGCATTTTTATTAATGACTTGCCGTTACACTGCTCAGCTGCAACATGCCAACTTTATGCAGATGATGCAGTTATTTACACAGCTGCCAAGACTCCAGCACAGGCTGCAGATGTACTGTCTACAAGTATGGTTGATGTCCAAGAGTGGCTCCTCAAGAACCATCTATTGCTGAACCTTCAGAAAACAGTCTCAATGTGCTTTTCAATCAAAAAATGTAACCTGCAACATTTTAAAGTTAATATACATGCTCATGACATCAGTTTAGCTACAGAATTCAAATACCTTGGCATTGTACTAGATCCTCAACTCAAATTTAATCTTCATATAAAGAAAATTTCAAAAACAGTAAAAAAAAATCTGAACTGCTTTAAATTAATTAGATATTACATACCTTACGAAGCAGCTGCACTGTATATGCATTCTATGGTTTTTTCTCATATATCATACTGTTTGACAGTCTGGGCTCAAGCAGCCCCTTCCACAATAAGACACATAGGTTCATTATATAATCAAACCCTAAAAATCTTGGACAAAAAGCCCATTAGGTGGCATCACTGTAATGTTTTAAAAAAATACAACCTATTGAGTTTTGAGAGCTTCATTGACCTCTGTCTTCTGAAATTAACGTTCAAATGTTTCCATAAATCAGCACCCGAGCCACTTGCTGGTTTCGTCCAAAGACAGGACAGCAGCAGAGCCACCAGGAGTTCTGTTAACAATAACTGTAAAATATTCCACCGCAGAACCACATTTGGACAAACAGCTTTCTCTATAAAGGGCAGTCACATCTGGAACACAATGCCAAATGAAATTAAAATAATAACGGACTTTAAAACATTCACTAAAAATGTTAAAAACTGGCTGAAAAATAAACAAGAATGTACTCATGTATGAATTATTTGTCTGCAAAGTGAGAGTGAATGAAGGGAAGGAATAAATGTGTTTGTTTATAGTGAGTGACGGAGGGAGGAAGGCCTGAAATAGGCAAATGTGAGTTATGTTATATGTGTTAAATGTGAGTCAGGCTGTTATATTTGTGTATTTATAATATTTATAATATTTATGTTAAATGTGAGTCAGGCTGTTATATTTGTGTATTTATAATATTTATAATATTTATAATTGTGTATATATAATTTTTCTGCATTGATGTATGTGGTTATTGTGTATATTTTTTATCTTGATTCTTTTTTCTAAAGCCCATCCAGGGACAAGAGTTGCAAATTAGCTAATAGCTATATACTCTATGTGCAACACATCAGATTGATTGTCTTTGATTAATTGTCTATGTTTATTGCACTGTCCCTGTCAAATAAACTAATCTACTACTACTACTGCTTTGCAGGCAATGATAACAAAACTGATTAAGTTAGTGTTTCTCTTCATGGAGAAGTCTCATCATGAACTTGGTAATGATTTTTTATAACTTTGGACTTTTCTTGTGTGAGTCCTTAACATGATGATGAGGATGGTGAGAGGGGTAATACTAACCTAAGGAGTATGAAGGTTGTAATATAATTTAAGGCTGTTTTGAGTATCTTCATATTATTTTCTACGTTCTTATTTGACACAGTCTAAGATTAATTTTGATCATATTACACATGTTCACTCTTAATGAAATATTCTACACACTTTTTAACCTGCAAATACACATAACAACATGTAAATTCTTACACATATCTTTATATTATTTCATTCACTTTATTTTACTACCACTTTGGTTATTTTTCTTTTAATCCTGATGCTTTATTAAGCATGGGGGGGGGATATGCTAGAAAAATTCCATATTATACACACTATTATAGTTATTAGTAACGTATTATTATACTTGATAAGTATCATGCCTTTCCTATGCCATGATTAATATTTATATTTGCATTCTATGTAGGATAAGTCCATATATCCCTTTATATTATTCTTTCATATTATAAGTCTGATATATTCTGTGAGCAATTATTTCAGAGGATGTATGCAAGCACTGAGACTGAAGGTCAGTACATGCGTAAAGGATGATCTAAGATACATTGATAATCTCTTTGACATGCCCTGCTTTATTCTCTGTTCCAGGGATGCACAGGAACTTCTAGTTTAGATTAGATTCATAGGCTTCTTGGTTCCAGAATGTCTGTGACGTTTCTTCATTAGCTCATCACCCAGAATAAGCTCTCATGTCATACTGACCTGCTAGGATGCCAGGACTGTGATAAGGCATTTGGACTGTTTTTCTATATCTCCCTTTCTCCATCTTACCCCCTCTCCTTTCTGTCTACCCATATATACCAAACCTAAAGAATGTACCTTCAGAGATTCTATGTGTGTGTGGAAGGCAATGCTTTGTAATCTCTCCCTCAAAATGGCCATTTGAGGTTAAATTTGAACTGTAACTTGTTTTTTATTTATTTTTATAATAAATGTACCTAAATCCAATATCAAGCCTGATTTTTTGACTTTGAATAATTTATGCTCAAAATTATTCTAACAGAGGGGGAGAACATTCACTTGATCATCACAGGAACCAAGCAGATATCAATAGATAGATAGATGTACTACACTCAGTAGACGCTGTTGACGCATTTAACAATTAAAAAGCAGCTGAAGACACTGCTATTTAAACAGGCTTTTTAGTTTGGTTATGGGTTATGGTTTTTATGTTGTTGTTTTTTTAAATGTTTTTATCGTTGTATTTGTGAATATGTGTTTTATTTTACTGTAAAGCACTTCGTGATTCTTTCTGTGAGAAGTGCTATACATATAAACTTTACTTATTTACTGATCCCAAACTGGGAAATTACAGTGGAACAGCAGCATGACAGTAGACAACCAAAATGACAGGAACACACACAGCATAATAGAAAAAGGAATTACCCAGGGAAAGTAAAAGTGCCTAGATAACTTTATACACAGTCGTGAAAAAATTAGGACACCCTGTATAAGCCTGTGGTTTTTTTACATATTTGGATTTAATATCAATGTTAAAAATATGGAGAGATTCATATAATACAACTAAACAATTAATTAATAAATTAATCCTTTAATTAATAAAGGAATGATGGTCCACAAGTGTGCACACAAACAACGCACATGACCGTCAACCGCGCGGAGTTCAGAAGCGCCCTGCCCATGTGTTCCAGTCAGCAGGTAGAGTGTCTCACTACAAGCGTTGCTGTCTAAGAGATACATGAGCTTATTAAAGTACTTCAAACGCAGAAAAAAATCAGAAGAGGTATGTAAGCAGTCAAGGCATTTATCATGGTTTTAACCCGCTGGTAACGGGAGCAATAATGGAAGAGTTGCTTAGCTAATACGTGTGGTTAGTTTTTTTGTTTTTCTTATTTCAGACAAGAATAATGTCACGAACCGAGCCCGTGTTTCCTGTAGGCTCGGTTCTGACCGTTCTTGGTGGCTCAGGCATTGGGTTTATTATGTTTTGTTATCTTTTGATTTCTCGTTGTTTTCATGTCTGTGTTCTATTTCTTTTCCATGCCTGTAGCTGCCGCTCTGGCCAGCAGTTGTTGGGCAGCTGTTTGACCCACAGTCTGGCGGGCGCTGTCTAACATTCGCCAGTCCGCCCACGCCCCCTCTCTCTCTGACAGTCAGCTGTTCGCCCCGGTAATTATCTGTCCCACGCCTCGTCCAGGTGTTTCCAGTTTGTCACGCCAGCGGTGTTTGTACTTAGGCAACTCTTTGCCAGTCAAACACCGCTGGACCATTGTATGAGTTCACACAGTCGGTCTTCACTGAGTGACCGTCACGTCGGTGAAGGATTGTTTGTGTATGCACTCACTGGCAGACTTGGATTACTCGGATTGTTCCTGCACTGTGAGTAAGAACTGTTAGCGTTTCTGTGTGCAGTTGTGCTGCTATGCTTGACTGTAGCGTTTCCTCGTGCAGTACAGCTGCTACGCTTAGGCTGTTGCCCAGTTTTCTTCTCCCGTGCCAGCTGAGCATCTTGGAGGACTCTAAGATTAACCCGAGCAGTTTATGTTATTTTGGTCCGTCTATTTTTTGTGGCCATGGTGCACAGTGGTCTGCCCGCTGCACACAATTCGTGTGAGCCCTTTTGTGCACAACTGTTGCTTTTCTGTAAGTCTATTTTGAACTGTTACCTTTTGTGTCAATGAATGTGTGTATGGTGTGACATGCGAGTAAATCCATTCTTCCTTCTCCTCTTCCATGCTCTCCGTAAAAGTGCACAAGGAGGTTCATGACAGAATGGTCCAGCCAACCTGGATTTAGCAGAGTCACCCACACATTTGCCTTTTTTCCTTTTTAACTGTTTTTTCTTTTTTCTATCCACCTGTGTTTGGAGCGCATTATGTTCCCGGCTCGTCGACCTTGTCGTGGTTCAAGCACCGATCTCGTCCGCGCTCGGGCCATGCAGCATTTTCCTCCCATCTGGTGTGTGTTTGTCCCTTTTGGCTCTCTGAGCTTTAATTATGACAGCGCTCTGAGGGGCTTCCGGCTGTCAAAGCTGACAGCTGAGTTGCATTAATCACCTCATCAGCTGCTCCACCTGGAGCCCTACTTAAGAGGGCAGCTGAGAGGCGAAAGGTGCGGCAGTCTTGTCGGAACTCCTTGTCTGACATCAACGAGCGTTCCTCTGGTCAGACGTTTACAATCCCTCTTCTATTATCGTAAGTGTGTTTCTTTTCGAATCCATTCTTCCTTGTCATAGCCTGTGTTATCTTTGTAGTGTGTTTTAGCCCCTCCTGGCTTGTTATTTTGTCATCTTTCTGTTCATTTAATAAACTGTGCAAACTCACTGGTTGATATGTGGCGTCTTTTGATGGCTCGCGAGGGCCATCCATGACAGTAGACTGCTGCCAGACTGAGATGCCTGTCGCCGTGAGTTTGCCGTGGTTTGGAGTTTTTCCCCTCACTAGGGCTTGTGTTAAGTATGTCTGCCCTCGAGCATGGGTTTTGCCCTGAGTGGTTCCAGGAGGTCGACGGCTATCTGGCCAAGGCCCATCGCCTCATGCCCACTCACGCGGCACAAGATTACCTATTTCTTGCCCAGAGGGCCATTTTAAGATATCACCTCACCTCTTTTCCGGAAGGAAAGGAGAGGGTAACATGGATTGTGGCACAGCGAGAGTTAATTGAAAAGGCGGCCAAGGAACCTTCTCCTTCTCCCCCCGAGTACGGCATCCCCGACGAGGGTGGAGATCTGTGGACTGGACAGAAACCCTGGCAGGAGGCCGACGGAGAGGCATCCCTGCTCCTCGTCTCGGAATTCAGCTCCTGTCACCCGTTCAGCCCCAGCGCCATGTGTTCCTGGTCCCATCGCCTCACCATCAGCCAGTAAGCATCGTCGCCATGTCACAAATAGGCCCCAGCGAGAATCCCGTCCGGATCCTGCTCCGGGTCGTCGGAGGAACTCAGCCTCCCAGTCAGCTGCTTCACCTACGTCACGACAGGAGGGAATCCCCGCAGCCGCTTCCCCCGGGTCATCTATCCCTGCTGGTCTGTCAGCTCCTGGTGCCCGGATCGCCTCGGCTGTCGCCCTCTCCTCCTCGACGTCATTCCCGGCTGCTGTGAGTGCTGCGAGTCATGCTTTGGCGAGGCCCGTTTGCAATCCACCGCAAGCGGCTCCTCCTCGTCTTCCCGAGGAGCCTGCCGTCACTATCGGGAGGGGAAAGGGAAGAACTCCGCCCGCTACAGCAGGCACCATCGGCCCCCCGGAGAACAGGCAAGTGCAATTTCATTCTTCTCCTCATTGTTGTGATTTGCCTTGTCTGACTCCTGGGGATGGAGTTCGGGGTTCACAGTCCACCGAGCTCTCACCACCTGCTGTAGCCTCTGATATTAAACCTGTTGCCTCTGTGTCACCCTCCGCTGAGCGGTCCACGATGCCAGGTCTATGTCGCCGGACGAGGAGTGGGCCTGCGGTCCTGGAGAGCCTGGTTCCAGCCCCACAGCCATGTCATGGGCAGAGGAGGAGAGCGGACTGCAGCATGGAGCCTGCGCCAACAACGAAACGTCCCCGGGTCTCCACCGATGAGCGGTTCGATCCACCGGGTCGAGGATCCCCTGCCACTACGCCGTGCGGGTCGTCGGTGTGGACATCGGAGCTGGAGGGTCCTCAGGCTGCGGAAAACATCATGCCGGCTGCGGAGCCCGCTGCAGCTGAGTGGGAGCCAGAAGACGTCCTTCTTCATCCTGAGCCCGGATTGTCGAAGTCCTGGGCGGTGACAGAACTCGAGTGCAGGCAAGTGCTCTATCTTTTCTTCCTACTATCTGTTTTGGAGCATTTTTACCTGTCTCTCAGGGAGACGAGCCAGGGGCAGCCGTCCGCTGCACCCGAGCTCGTCTCGCTGGGCTCTGTCGCTACCGGTGATCCTGATCCCGGTTCTTCTTCTTCTCCTGAGCCTTTTCCCAGGGTCACCGGTGCGGAGTCAACCCTGGTCGCTGTTCTGGAGGTTCCAGGTTCGGGGGTGAAGGCCGTCTATGGAGCTGTTCAGACCCAGTCGGGGTCCGACGTGGGTGCAGCCGAGACCCAATCGGGGTCCGACGGGGGTGCAGCCGAGACCCAATCGGGATCCGACGTGGGTGCAGCACGCGCTCACCCTGGGTCCAACAGGAGGACAGCGCCTATGCTGGTAATGTTCGGAGGTGGAGCTGCAGACCCTCCGCCGAGCGGTGCCAGACTGGTCCCTCATCTTTCCCCTAAACCTTCTCCACCGGGTGCCGTTTGGGCTTGTCATATTCAGCCCGGCTCTCCCGTACTATTCCCCTCTACAGGGAAGCCATTGCCATTCTCTCCCCTGTGGTCCTGGTAGCTGAGCGATGCAGATCGGCTGCCTGAAAGACTGCCTCGCCTGTTTGGCGTTCTGGGTCGGCCGCCCGACCAACTGGACTGTTTGCTTGGCGACCTGGTCCGGCCACCAGAGACCCTGTTTTCCCGGGCCTGGGACTGGGGTAGGCCGCCCGAGCGCTCTTTTTTCCCCCCCATCCTCTACTTGGCCGTTGGACGCAGGGAGACCCCCAGAACTGTGTGTATTTTGGGACTCTGCCTGTCGTCATCCCCGTTTGTTTCATTTTTCTCTTGATGTTAAGGTCATCTTTGGTGTGTTATGTGCCTTAAGTTGATCTGTGTATTACCGCTGTTTAGCGTGTTTTTTTTTTCTCCTCTCCCCTGTCTGAGGGATGACTTGTATTTTCCACAGTATGTCTTATAGGCCTGTGTGTTGTAGTGTTAGGTCTCCTATTGTCATTTGCATTTTTTTTGTCTGGTCTATGTATCATCCTTGCCTTATGGAGTATTGTGTTTTTTTCCCCTCCAATACTCTGTAATTGCTTCATTTGTTCCCTGTGTCTTCCCGTGCCTCATCTTAGTGTGTTCGTCCTTTTTGGTTCTCACCCTCCAGACCTTTCCCCCATCCTCCCACCCTGGGGGCTTGGGTGTCATACGGCGTCCGGAGTTTGCCGCCTCGGGGGGAGGTACTGTCGTGGTTTGAGCGCCGATCTCGTCCGCACTCGGGCCATGCAGCATTTTCCTCCCATCTGGTGTGTGTGTGTCCCTTTTGGCTCTCCGAGCTTTTATTATGACAGCGCTCGGAGGGGCTTCCGGCTGTCAGAGCTGACAGCTGAGCTGCATTAATCGCCTCATCAGCTGCCTCACCTGGAGCCCTACTTAAGAGGGCAGCTGAGAGGCGAAAGGTGCGGCAGTCTCGTCGGAACTCCTTGTCTGACATCAACGAGCGTTCCTCTGGTCAGACGTTTACAATCCCTCTTCTATTATCGTGTGTTTCTTTTCGAATCCATTCTTCCTTGTCATAGCCTGTGTTATCTTTGTAGTGTGTTCTAGCCCCTCGTGGCTCGTTTTTTTTGTCATCTTTCTGTTCCTTTAATAAACTGTGCAAACTCACTGGTTGATATATGGTGTCTTTTGATGGCTCGCGAGGGCCATCCGTGACAGACCTCATCCAAAGAAAGGAGGATTAGCAGCAAGGTTTCCAAGCCTGGAGGAGGAGTGGGCAGCAGATTTCATCTGGAGTTATGTGGATGAGTTTCTCACTGCCCGCGGACCCGAGAGGGATTGGTGGAGTGTTTATGGAGCAGTGGGGATTCTGGAGGCGCATCCTGGCCTCTGGAAGTACCCTCAGTACGCGGAACTGCTGGCTACAGTTACCGCACTCCAGCGCTTGTCCCCTGGGCTGAAGATGGAGTCATCTCCCACTGGACCACAGCACGCACGGAGGCGCACTTCACGGAGGAACGGCTCCATTCCCTCCGCTCCTGCTCCAGTTACCCCAGCTCCACCACAGCAGCATCATCCAGCTAGGAAACACCGGGAGAGTCCCTCTTCACCTCCGGCAACCCTCTTCCCTCCAGCTGCCATGAGGTCCGCTGAACTCACCCTGGCTATGCCCACCTCCGTTGTCATGGAGACGGCTCCTCCACAAGTCTTCAGAGAGACCCACGTCACCACAGACACGGAGAGGGATGACTGTCTGCTGCCTGCAGCTGCCAACATCAACAACCGGGATGACAGGCAAGTATTTTTTCTTTTTATTCCATCTAATGGTATTGAGTCTTGCCTGTCTCCCCAGGGAGAGGCCCAGTTTCAGCAGTCCGCTGGATCCTCTCCTCCAGCTGCAAATATTAATTCATTTTTTCCCCTCTCCATGTCTCCTCCAATTCTTCCTGAGGGTCTGTTGGCCCAAGGTCAGGGCCGCCAGACGGTGGAGGAGCCAGTGGTCTTGGAGGACTCTGCCCCGGAGCCAACATGGAGAGGTTCCCCTACAGCCACGCCGGAAGAATTCCCTGCGTTGGAGCCAATGCAGGTGGACAATTGGACGCTACGACCATCTCGCCTACTGTGGAGGTTGCTGCAGCAGAGTGAGAGCTGGAGATGGGCCTCCTTGAGGCCGGACTCAGGCTGTCATCGTCAAGTTTGACGGAGTCCTGGATGGTGGTGGAGCTCCAGCTCAGGCAAATTTTCTCTCTTGTTTTTCTCATGTCAGTGTTGGAGAGATCTTGCCTGGCTCTGGGTGAGGAGAGTCGGGTGCAGCGCGCGGCTGCATCTGAGCTCCCTTCTCCAGGCTCCACCGCTGCCAGCAACCCTTACCACCCTTTTTCTCCTGCTGTCTCTGAGCCTTCGTCTAGGGTTGCCAGAGAGGGCGCGCTGTCGCTGGAGGTCATTGTGGGTCCGGTCCGACCAGTGGAGGATGCCGTAGCTCCTGCTCCTCCTGCCAGGGTTGCCAGGGCTCCCCCCATTGACCCCCTCTTCAGCTTGGTGCTCTTGTGGGTTGGCCCGCTCACCGTGGGTGCAGCTTTGGCCCAATTGTTGTCCACCGTGGATGCTGCAGACCCTCAGCCGGAGGCCACCGCAGGTGCTGCAGAGCCTCAGCTGGGGATCACCGCAGATGCAGCGTCGGCCTGGTCAGGGTCCACCACGGGTGCAGCGTTGGCCTGGTTGGGGTCCATCGCAGGTGCAGCTGTGTCCCAAGCCAGGACCACCGAGGATGCTGCAAATCAGTCTGAGGACACCGTGGACCCCTTCTCCTCTCTGTAATTTGCCGTGGGGGTTCCCTTTCTATGGTCCGGTCACCCACCAGTGAGCCTTCCGGTGGGCAAGCCACCTCCTGCTTCATCCTGCTGGCCCTGGTTGCTTCACAGTGCTTGCTGACCACCTGGGGGACTGAGTCTCTGGGCCAGATGGCCCGTGTTTTCCGGCAGGCCACCAGACTGTGTTTGCCAAACTGCCTGCTGGGCCTGGGACTCTGGGCGGCCTCCCGAGCCTCCACGTCTTTGGACTTGGGGGGGTTAATTGTGGACCCTGGGTGGGGTATTGTGTGCCCTCCTTTCCTGGTCCCCATACCCCCCACCCGAGTTTGTGTTGTTGTTTCTGTTGGGATTGGTGGGGGTTCTTTCCTTATGATGTTACTGTGGGTGTCTGGAATCCACCCCTAGAAAGGGGGGCTCTGTCACGAACTGAGCCCATGTTTCCTGTAGGCTCGGTTCTGATTTCTCTTTTTTCTTTGAATGCCTGTAGCCGCCACTCTGGCTGGCGGTTGTTCGGCAGCCGTTAGACCCACCTTCTGGTGGGCGCTGTCTAACATTTGCCAGTCCACCCACGCCCCCTCTCTCTCTGACAGTCAGCTGTTCGCCCCGGTAATTGTCTGTCCGGTGCCTCGCCCAGGTGTTTCCAATTTGGCACGCCAGCGGTGTTTGTACTTAGGCAGCTCTTTGCCAGTCAAACATTGCTGGACCATTGTACAAGTTCACACGGTCAGTCTTCACTGAGTGTCCATCACGTCGGTGAAGGATTGTTTGTGTCTGCGCTCGCTGGCAGACTTGGACTACTCGGATTGTTCCTGCACTGTGAGTAAGAACTGTTAGCATTTCTGTGTGCAGTTGTGCTGCTACGCTTGACTGTAGCGTCTCCTCATGCAGTACAACTGCTACGCTTAGGTTGTTGCCCAGTTTTCTTCTTCCGTGCCAGCCGAGCGTCCTGGAGGACTCTAAGTTTAACCCGAGCAGTTTATGTTATTTTGGTCTGTCTGTTTTTTGTGGCCATGGTGCACAGTGGTCTGCCCGCTGCACGCTATTCGTGTGAGCCCTTTTGTGCACAACTGTTGCTTTTCTGTAAGTCTTTATTTTGAACTGTTACCTTTTGTGTCAATGAATGTGTGTATGGTGTGACCTGTGAGTGAATTCATTCTTCCTTCTCCTCCTCCACGCGCTATGTAAAAGCACACAAGGAGGCTCATGACAAATAAAAAGGAGATTTTTTTTTTTTACCTTTACCTTATGTTCATTATTATGTATCTGGCAAGTTAAGGTGACCGAAATTTATGAAGTCAATGACTTTAATCCATCAGCAGCCTTCAAACAAACTAAATGTGCCAAGATCTGGATTTCAAAATAAGGGAGGTTTTTCCTGCTGTCTGGGGGGTGAGGAGATTTGTTAAAAAAAACCTATAAATATACAGAAATATTATAACAGAAGTAACTGCATCTTTGGTCATTTAATTTAATTTATTTCATTAAATACAATTATGTTAATATTTTTTTTCTTTGAAATCAGAGTTAAATTATTGTTCTGTTCTGGCTCTGCAAAATTATGGTCAGAAATCTATGTTGTTATAAGGAAAAAGTAAAAAAAATTACCACAGTCTGTTTCAAATTTATTTAAAAAAAAAACCCAGTAATTTTATTTTAAAAAAATACACAAAAATTAGCTATAAAATGATCCACAAATCTATAATAAAGTCTCAAATGTACAAGAAAAGTCAATTTTACAAGAGGAAATTACAAATTTGACGAAAATGGTTTCAAATTTAGATAACTTTACAGAGAAAAGTAGAAAGCTACAAGAAAATTGTTATAAATTTTGGAGAAAAACCTCAAACCTTCCAGACTGAAGTCATTACTCAAGTTTTTAAGTGGGTGCTCTTTGTACCCTTAACTAGAAATTTTTGGTTGACTACTTTTAATTTACATGACACTTGATATTTTCTAACCTGTTTGTATACCACCATAGACAGAGAGAGAACCTGAATTAGAGAGAACTCAGAGAGGGCAAGATGAGACAGAAGAGAGGAGCCAAGGAGAGGAAAGTGTTCAGGCAGAGGGTCCAGGAGAGGTGAGAGCAGAGGAAGGAGAGAAGAATACACCACTAAAAAGTCTAAACACAGGACATCTGGGTGGGACCCCAAAGTCGTCGTCAGCCTCCGTCGGTCTATGATGACCATGGAAGAGAATACTAAATGTTTACTCTGCTGGAACAGCACCGCCTGTGGCTGAACAGGCCGATGCACGAATGACAATCCCTGTCACACAGGTCACACTTGTGGGTGGTCTCCGTGCTGCTGGGTCTGTGGCGGTTCTTCCTGCGGGTCCTTTTTTCATCTGCTGCAGCAGTCTGTCTCTCTTCACCTGCCTTGAGTTGTCTGGTCAGGGTGCCTCTCCATTTGGAGCGGTCCATTGCAAGGTCCTCCCAGCGCTCTGTGTTGATATCCAGGGCCTTCATGTCTCTCTTGCAGACGTCTCTAAAGCGCAGCTGTGGGCGGCCAACGTCTCTCCTGCCAGTTGCCAGTTCTCCATAGAGGACGTCTTTGGGGATTCTGCCATCCTCCATACTGTGAACGTGGCCTAACCAGCGGAGCCTGCGCTGCCTGAGTAGAGTGAACATGGAGGGAAGGCCAGCGTGGGACAGAACTTCTGTGTTGGGCACTTTGTCCTGCCAGGATATGTCCAGGATGTGGCGAATGCAGCGCAAGTGGAAGGAGTTCAGTCTCTTTTCCTGCCGGGCGTATGTTGTCCACGTCTCACTCCCATAGAGCAGTGTGCTGATGACGCAGGCGTTGTACACTGCCATCTTCTTCTTGACAGAGAGTTTGGGATTCTCCCACACTCGTGTGGTGAGGCGAGCGAGTGTGAAGGCTGATTTTCCAATCCTCTTGTTGATCTCTGTATCAAGGGAGAGGTTGTTGCTGATCGTGGACCCCAGGTACGTAAACTGATTCACGACCTCCAGCTTGTAGTCGTCGATGGTGATGGTTGGTGGTGCTTCCGTGCCTTGCGCCAAGACGTTAGTCTTCTTCAGGCTGATGGTAAGCCCAAAGTCCTTGCATGCCTGGGAGAAGCGGTCCATCAGGGTCTGAAGCTCCTGCTGTGTGTGGGTTGCGACTGCAGCATCGTCTGCGAACAGCATGTCTCTGATTAGAGCCTTGCGTACTTTGGTTCTGGCTTTCAGGCGGGCGAGGTTGAAAAGCCTACCATCAGATCTTGTGTGCAGGTAGATTCCCTCTGTTGCTGTGCTGAAGGCATGCCTCAGGAGCATAGCAAAGAAAATCCCAAAGAGGGTTGGCGCAAGTACACAGCCCTGTTTCACTCCGCTGCGTATGTTGAATAGCTCTGAGACGTTGCCATCGTGCTGCACTATCCCCTGCATGTTGGTGTGAAACGATTTGATGAGGCTTTGCAACTTTGGTGGGCATCCTATCTTTGGCAGGATCTTGAAAAGGCCCTCTCTGCTGACCAGATCGAACGCTTTGGTGAGGTCGATGAAGGCAACGTACAGAGGCATGTTCTGTTCTCTGCATTTCTCCTGGAGTTGGCAGATGGAGAATATCATGTCTACCGTCGATCGCTCAGCGCGGAAGCAACACTGAGACTCGGGGTAGACACGTTCGGCAAGCTTCTGTAGACGAATGAGAACAACTCGTGCGTAGACATTGCCAACAACGCTGAGGAGGGAGATGCCCCTGTAGTTGTTGCAGTCGCTTCTCTCCCCTTTGTTTTTGTAGAGGGTGATGATCTTGGCGTCCCTCATGTCCTGTGGTACGGCACCTTCCTTCCAGCACTGGCAGAGGACATCATGCAATGGCAGCAGTAGGGCAGTCTTGCAGTGTTTGATCAGGTCAGGGGGTATGCCGTCGTTGCCGGGTGCCTTGCCAGCGGTCAAGCTATCAATGGCCTTGCTGAGTTCGTCGATGGTTGGCTCGGCGTCAAGTTCGTCCATGGATGGCAGGCAGTCGATGGCATCAAGGGCTGATGGTGTCACGGTGTTCTGTCTAGAGTAGAGGTCGGAGTAGTGTTCCACCCATCTCTCCATTTGCTTGTTCTTTTCTGTGATCATCTCCCCAGTGGAAGATTTGAGGGGGGCCGTCTTGCTCTGAGCCGGACCAAGTGCTTTCTTGATGCCATCGTACATACCACGGATGTTCCCTGTTATGGCAGCGGTTTGAATGTCTTGGCTGAGCTGAGTCCAGTACTCGTTGGCACAACGCCGAGCAGTCTGCTGAACTTTGCTTCTCGCAGCCCTGAGAATCTGGAGATTCTTCTTGTTTGGGTACTTCTTGTACTCAGCAAGTGCTGAGCGCTTGGCTTCAATGACGGGGGTCATCTCGGTCAACTTGGCATCAAACCAGTCCTGTGACTTCGAGGTCTTCCTCCCAAAGGTAGCCAAGGCTGTGCGGTGGATGGTGTTTCGCAGCTCTTCCCACTTCTGCTTTGCAGATTCTCCTTCTTGTGGTACACCAAGTTCCTTCTCAAAGGTGGAGGCAAACTGCTCAACAAGTTCTGGTTGGGCCATCTTGCTGGCCATCTTGCTGGCCATCTTGCTCCGTGCCTTTCCAGGCTGTCTAGCACGATGGAATTTCTTCAGCTGCAGCTTGATCTTGCAACACACCAATGAATGGTCTGTGTCGCAATCTGCACTCTGGAACGAACGGGTGATTAGCACGTTCTTCAGTGAGGTGCGCCTGGTCAGGATCAAGTCCAGCTGGTGCCAGTGCTTTGAGCGCGGATGTTGCCAGGAAACCTTGTGTTGGGGCTTGGTCTTGAAGAACGAGTTTGTGATGCACAGATCGTGATATGTGCAGAACTCGAGCAGCCGCTGTCCGTTGTCGTTCATTCTGCCCACGCCAAAAGGTCCAAGACAGGAGGGCCAGGAGTCATGGTCAGCACCCACTCTGGCATTGAAGTCTCCAAGGAGAATGAGTTGTTCAGAGTTGGGGATGATCCTGACAGTTGTTGCGAGATTCTCGTAGAACTCGTCTTTTGCCTCTGGTGTGGCTGTCAGTGTTGGGGCATACACACTGACGAGGGTGACTGGGCCTTGAGTGGTGTTAAGGCGGAGGGTGAGGAGTCATGCAGAGCCAGTGCTGCCCGGTTCCACCATCTTCAGCAAGGTGTTCTTCACTGCGAAGCCCACTCCATGTTCCCTGTGTTTGTCACTGCCCTTTCCCTGCCAGTAGAACGTGTAGTCCTTCTCTCTCAGTGTGCCTGCGTCAGCCAACCGTGTTTCCTGGAGAGTGGCGATATCCAGTCCCAGTCTCTTATTGATGATGGCAATCTTCCTGGTGTCGTTGATGTCCTTGAGGTTAGCAGCGAGTCCTGTCATCATAGTGCGGACGTTCCAAGTTCCCAGTTTTAGAGTTGGTCTCTTTTGTTTTATTGTCTTGCCTGGTGCGAAGGTTCTCAGCCTGCTGTTCGGACTTCTCCTTATCCCCATGCACCCAATAAGGAAAGCAAGCTGCGGCGGGACAACACCTTATTGGCTGGGGGCTGCCCAGCTTGAGGCAGGCGGTAGCTGTCCAGTGAGATCTGATGATCCCTCCCACCGTCGGGAACAACCCCTGGCGCCGCACTCTACGCCAATTGAGCGGTAGCTTATAACCGGTAACTGTCATTCCCCGTGTTTTGTCTACGCCAAAGGCGAAGCTGGAGTGTCCTCTCCAGTGATCCGGTGTTCTACCTTCCAGCTTTGGGCGTTGGTAGGATTCAAGCCTGGGCAGGAAGATATGGAGGACAAGATGTTGCCCATGCAGCATGTCCCCCCTCTCCACGTCACTGATGAATCCAAAGGAACAGCAGGGCTGCTACAGTTTGGCACCAGCGCCATTGCAGGAGCTGCCAGAACGATGTTGAGCACAACATAGAACTGCCTTAGGGGCTCCGACTCCGGCTTTTTCCTCAGGGTTGACTCCCGAAGCCTTTCCCGTGACCGGGTATGCCGCAAGGCAGCGGAGGTTTGAAATCAGGGTTTACCTTCCCCTAGATGGGCTACCTTCCCAGGTTGACGAGCCACCATCTACCCGAAGCATCTGGTTTTAAGGCGCCAGAGATCCGCCCTCGCCCCTTCTCCTATTAGTAAAAGCAGTTCCGCCGGGCTTAGAGACTAAACAACACGGGCAGGCTAGGAGTTGGACTTAGTTGTCAGAGGCTTTTCGAGACGCACGCCATAAGGAGCATTTTATGAGCACTGGGAGCTGAACCCCAGTGCTGCTCCTGGCTATGACAACCTTGGAACCAGTGGGACCCCAACTGGCCCAATATTCCAATATTCAAGCCTTGTCACATGGTCTGTGCGCCAATGCCATCCACGCTCAGACCATATTCCTCCTCAGCCCGGCTCTTACTTTGACAGCGTCTCAGCGGGCCTCCAGCTGTCAAGCTCTATGGGACGGCTGGAGGCCAATTACAGTGGGGCAAAAAAATATTTAGTCAGCCACCAATTGTGCAAGTTCTCCCACTTATAAGATGAGAGAGGTCTCCAATTTTCATCATAGGTATACCTCAACTATGACAGACAAAATGAGAAAAAAAAAATCCAGAAAATCACATTGAAGGATTTTTAACGAATTAATTGGTAAATTCTTCAGTAAAATAAGTATTTGGTCACCTACAAACAAGCAAGATAGGCTGGCTCTCACAGACCTGTAACTTCTTCTTTAAGAGGCTCCTCTGTCCTCCACTCATTACCTGTATTAATGGCACCTGTTTGAACTCGTTATCAGTATAAAAGACACCTGTCCACAACCTCAAACAGTCAGACTCCAAACTCCACTATGGCCAAGACCAAAGAGCTGTCAAAGGACACCAGAAACAAAACTGTAGACCTGCACCAGGCTGGGAAGACTAAATCTGCAATAGGTAAGCAGCTTGGTGTGAAGAAATCAACTGTGGGAGCAATTATTAGAAAATGGAAGACATACAAGACCACTGATAATCTCCCTCGATCTGGGGCTCCACGCAAGATCTCACCCCGTGGGGTCAAAATTATCACGGGAAGGGTGAGCAAAAATCCCAGAACCACATGGGGGGACCTAGTGAATGACCTGCAGAGAGCTGGGACCAAAGTAACAAAGGCTACCATCAGTAGCACACTACGCCGCCAGGGACTCAAATCCTGCAGTGCCAGACGTGTCCCCCTGCTTAAGCCAGTACATGTCCAGGCCCATCTGAAGTTTGCTAGAGAGCATTTGGATGATCCAGAAGAGGATTGGGAGAATGTCATATGGTCAGATGAAACCAAAATAGAACTTTCTGGTAAAAACTCTTGTCGTGTTTTGAGGAGAAAGAACACCATACCTACTGTGAAGCATGGGGGTGAAAACATCATACTTTGGGGCTGTTTTTCTGCAAAGGGACCAGGACGACTGATCCATGTAAAGGAAAGAATGAATGGGGCCATGTATCGTGAGATTTTGAGTGAAAACCTCCTTCCATCAGCAAGGGCATTGAAGATGAAACGTGGCTGGGTCTTTCAGTGTGACAATGATCCCAAACACACCGCCCGGGCAACAAAGGAGTGGCTTTGTAAGAAACATTTCAAGGTCCTGGAGTGGCCTAGTCAGTCTCCAGATCTCAACCCCATAGAAAATCTTTGGAGGGAGTTGAAAGTCCGTGTTGCCCTGTGACAGCCCCAAAACATCACTGCTCTAGAGGAGATCTGCGTGGAGGAATGGGCCAAAATACCAGCAACAGTGTGTGAAAACCTTGTGAAGACTTGCAGAAAATGTTTGACCTCTGTCATTGCCAACAAAGGGTATATAACAAAGTATTGAGATGAACTTTTGTTATTGACCAAATACTTATTTTACCAAGGTTTTTACCAATTAATTCATTAAAAATCCTTCAATGTGATTTTCTGGATTTTTTTTTCTCATTTTGTCTCTCATAGTTGAGGTATACCTATGATGAAAATTGGAGACCTCTCTCATCTTTTAAGTGGGAGAACTTGCACAATTGGTGGCTGACTAAATACTTTTTTACCCCACTGTACCTCTCATCAGCTGAGGCGCTGTCAGCCACTATAAAAGGGAGCAGTCCTGATTATTCAGTTCTGTGACCTCGCACATATTATCCACGCTCTTCTCTGGTGTGGGTAAGGCTGGAACCCCTACGTCCGGCTTCAGCCCTCCTCTCATCCATCATTATTCGTAAGTGTGTGTTTGTATTGTTTGTGTTTTGGCCCCACGAGGCTCTTTCCTTTGTTCCTTTCTGTTATCATTAATAAACAATGCAAACTTACCGGTCAGCCCTTGGCTCTTATTTATGGCTCGCAAGAGCCATACGTAACAGTAGGTCACAGCCAGTGAGTTGCCGGCTGCCGTGAGTTTGCTAATTGGACTGTTTGTTCCTACTTGTCTGGGTACCGTGCTGAGGCATGCCGTCGTGGAGGTCCTGCACTCAGAGTCCGGGCGATGTTTTTGCAGACGCCCTTGAGTGCGTGGATGAGATCCTTATCACCGCCTCCCTCCTCGACTTCAGCAGCAACGTGCACTGGTACCTGGACCAAGCTGAGGAAGTCCTCAATTATCTCCCCCGCTTCGCCGACCACCCTGAGGTGAGTGCGAGGAGATATGACATCGCTGCACAGTGCGAGATTCTCCGTGGGCTGGAGGGAAATCCCGGCAAGAAGCCGAAGAGGAGGAGACATCGCCCCTCGCTTCGGGATCCTGCTCCTGCCTCCGTTACGGCCCGGGAATTTGCACCATCCAGAGGTCTTCCCCCATCTAGTATGTCGTCACTCGGGATTCCCCCAGAGGAACTGCAGCTGGCAGCAATCAAAATCGGGGACCGAGTAGCTGCTGCTCGCTCCGCTGCGCATCCATCTTCGATTATGAAGCATGTGGCGGCGGCAGTTAGACTGGTGGAGAGGAATCCAGAGCTGCGTGATTTCCCCGAGTTTGCCCCCCTCCTCGCCTCTGTCTCCGCACAGGAGCGGCGGTTCCCGAACCTCACCTTCACCTCGCCCTCCGCCAGAAACCGTCGTCACCTCCATAACCCTCCTCAGCATGAACCCCATCCGGATCCAGTTCCGGGTCACCGCAAGGGCTCAATTCCTCTCACAGCTGCCATTCCTGCGCCTCGTCAGAGAGGAATCCCCGCAGCCTCATCTCCCCCCAGGCCATCTTCTCCCGCTCTCTCGTCAGAGTCCCATGCCCGGCTCGTTTCGGCTGTCGCCCCCTCCTCCTCGACCCATTTCCCGGCCGCTGTGTGTACTCAGAGTCCTGACTTGGCGAGCTCCGTCCCAGAACCATCTCGAGCAGCTCCCCGTCGTCCTCCCAGGGGGTCCTCTGTCACCGTCCTGCGGGGAAAGGGAGGAGCAACGTCTGTCACAGCAGGCACCACTCAGCCTCCAGGAGACAGGCAAGTCCAAGTTCATTCACACTGTCATTATTGTGATTTGCTCTGTCAGACTCCTGGAGGTGGAGTTCGGGGTTCGCAGCTCCCCGAGCTCCCACCACCTACTGTGACTTTAATTATTAATCCCGCATCCTCTGTGTCTCCCTTCGCTGAGCGGTCCTCGATGCCAGGCCAACGTCGCTGGATGAGGAGGGGGCCTGCGGTTCTGGAGAGCCTGGTTCCGGTTCTGCAGCCACGCCGTGGGCGGAGGAGGACAGCGGACTGCAGCGTGGAACCTGCGCCGACGAGGAAGCGTCCCCGGGTCTCCACGGAGGAGCGGTCCAGTCCAGCGGGTTGAGGTTCTCCTGCCACCACGCCGTGTGGGCCATCGGCGTGGGCATTGGTCCCGGAGGACTCTCAAGCTGCGCACACCATCATGCCAGCTGCAGAGCCTGACGCAGCTGAGTGGGAGCCTGACGACGACCTCCTGATGCTTGAACCCGGATCTTTGCAGTCCTGGATGGCGTCAGAACCCGAGATCAGGCAAGTGCTCTGCTTTGTCTTTCTTCTTTCAGTCTTAAAGCATTTTTGCCTGTCTCTTGGGGAGACGAGTTTTGGCGCGGCCGCCCGCTGCGTCCGAGCTTATCTCGCTGTGTTCTGGCACTGCTGGTGATCCTGATCCCGGTTCTTCTCTCTCTCCTGAGCCTTCTCCCAGGGTCGCTGGTGAAGACAAGCTTTCGCCCGCTGTGCCAGAGGTTCCAGGTTCGGGGTTGGAGGTCGGTTCTGGTGCGGCGCCGACCCAATCGGGGTCCGACGCGGGTGCAACCGAGACCCAATCGGGGTCTGTCGCGGGAGCAGCCGCGACCCAATCGGGGTCCGACGAGGGTGCAGCACCAACGGCATCCAGGTTCGGTGAGGGAGCTACAGATCTCCTGCCACCGGACACTGGACCGGCTCATCTTCATCTTCATCCCCTTCTTCACCTTCATCATCATCATCACCCTCATTATCCCCCCAAGCTTTCTCCACCAGGGCCCGTATGGACCTCTCACTGTCGGCCCGGCTCGCCCTCACTATTCCTCTCCACAGGGAAGCAGTTGCCTTTCTCTCCCCTGCAGGCCTGGTGGCTGAGCGATGCGGGTCGGCTGCCAGAGGGACTGCTCTCTTTTTAAGGTCTCCTGGGTTGTTTTTCTTTGGGTCCGTCTACATATTGCTTAGCATTTTATGGAGTATTGTGTGATTTTGGTTTTTTTTTCGTACTCTGTAATTGCTTCATTTGTCCCCTGCCAATGTTGTGTTTTTGTTTTTTTTTCTGGCTGCATATTGCTTAGCATTTTATGGAGTATTGTGTTTTTTCCCCGTACTCTGTAATTGCTTCATTTGTCCCCTGCCAATGTTTTTTTTTTTTTTTTTTTTTTTTTTCTGGCTGCATATTATTAGCATTCTATGGAGTATTGTGCCTTTTTTCCCCCCCATACTCTGTAATTGCTTCATTTGTTCCCTGCTAATGTTGGGTTTTTCTTTCCTTTTCCCAATTCACGCCCTCCTGGCCTGCGCCCCCATCCGCCCACCCTAGGTGGTGGTGGTGGGGGGGGCTTGGGTGTTACTAGCCGTTCGGAGCCCAGCCTTGAGGGGGGGGTCTGTCACATGGTCTGTGCGCCGATGCCATCCACGCTCAGTCCATATTCCTCCTCAGCCCGGCTTTTACTTTGACAGCGTCTCAGCGGGCCTCCAGCTGTCAAGCTCTATGGGACGGCTGGAGGCCAATTACCTCTCATCAGCTGAGGTGCTGTCGGCCATTATAAAAGGGAGCAGTCCTGATTATTCAGTTCTGTGTCCTCGCGCATATTATCCACGCTCTTCTCTGGTGTGGGTAAGGCTGGAACCCCTATGTCCGGCTCCAGCCCTCCTCTCATCCATCATTATTCGTAAGTGTACATTTGTATTGTTTGTGTTTTTTCCCCACGAGGCTCTTTCCTTTGTTCCTTTCTGTTACCATTAATAAACAACACAAACTCACCGGTCAGCCCTTGACTTTTATTTATGGCTTGCAAGAGCCATACGTAACAAGCCTCGGTTGTATAATACTTCAAATTGTAAGTTCCAACTGCAAAGTTAATGTGCAAATTTAAAAATAAAAGAAATAAATAGTATTGTGGAGGTAATAGAACAGGCGAGAGGCAACGAGCTGGAAGGGTACAAGGTTTTATTCCTCCAGCATACTGAAACACGCTTCGTAGCTCGTGTGAGCTACTGCGCTGCTGAGGCATGTGTAACAAGCTCTTTTATACACGTTATACAGAGAGAATACATGGCACATTAGCATAGTGATTGTCATCTAATACACATCAGTCAATACATATCATTAGCATGACATCAGCTGTCGCCCAGATGTCCTTTCCGTCCTCGGTGGGCACAATACATACAGTCCAGTCTGATTGCCCCCCCGGGGCCTTTGTCCATATGACTATTGTCCTGCCCTTCCTCCTGCCCTGATGGGTGTGAGATAATGTCATCCGCAGCGTGCTGGGTCACCACACAGCCCCCCCGAACACTCAGAAGGGGCTGTGACCCCCCGGTCATTTGGGCTCCAGTCGGTGCCCGTGGAGGCTGCAGCAGGGGTTGCCACTCTGGTAGAACTGTCCTGCTGTAGAAGTGTCGGAGGGCATGTCAGTCCATAAGGGGAATGGGGGAGGGGTGAAAAACATAGTCTGCTCCGCTCCAAGTTGCAACACGTTGAACGGCCATGGATTGTGGGCGCATGGGGGCGGTGCACGTCGTGCGGAAGGAACAAAGCTGGCGATTGTCAGGTCTCTGGGACAGAGGTGCAAGCGTAGTGATGTGGAGGATGAGGGAGAGGTGGGTGGGAAGCAATGGAATGCCGGCTCGGGACATCAAAAGTGTCTGGGCCGTGCAAAAATTGCGTGCGGCTCAGCCATGGGTGAGGGACTTTTCCGGTAAACCTTACGGTGATCCACAGCGGTTGTGAATAAAAAATGAGTCTCTGACTCCTTGTGCAGGCTCAGTCCTGCGAGGATGTGGAGAAGGCGAACGGCCAAATTCCCCGTGGATGCATAGCGGCTGTGAAGAAACCAATCTATGTCCTGTGGGTGAGCTGCCGACTCCTTTAGGTGCGAGGGCAGCCCTAAAGGCTCCAAGGATGGTGATCGGCCGTGTTCCCAGGAATGTGCAGTGGCCGAGGACCTGTATCAGTTCTTGGAGCCGTGTTTGTCTCTGGTACATGGTTCGCGCTCTGGTGCAGGGGCCACGTAGTTGTCGGGTGTGCTCCATGTAATCCTGCGGTGTGCGCACGGGTTGTTTATGTGTCGGAACCCCACTGTCGGGAGGTGAAACCAGGGTCGGGGAGTTGTACAGAAATCACGCAGACGGCGCAGATCTTCTTCTTCCAGGCTGTTTCCTTCAGTTTGCTCATTTCGCCGATCATGGTGTGTCTCATTCCCAGTGCTGCCCGCTCCGATGTAGATGAAGAGGGAGTCTACAGCGCGGCAAGAGGGAAGATAGTCCATTTCCCGTTAGGTCACCAGTGTGGAGAAAATGGCATAGTCGAGATGTTCCATGCCACGTCCAGGGTCACCAGTGTGGAGGTAATAGAACAGGCGAGAGGCAACGAGCTGGAAGGGTACAGGGTTTTATTCCTCCAACATACTGAAACACGCTTCGTAGCCCGTGTGAGCTACTGCGCTACTGAGGCATGTGTAACAAGCCCTTTTATATACGTTATACAGACAGAGAGAATGCATGGCACATTAGCATAGTGATTGTCATCTAATACACATCAGTCAATACATATCATTAGCATGACATCAGCTGGCGCCCGGATGTCCTTTCCATCCTTGGGGAGCGCAATATATACAGTCCAGTCTGATTTGCCCCCCGCGGTCTTTGTCTGTATGACTATTGTCCTGCCCTTCCTCCTGTCCTGATGGGTTTGCAATGATGTCGTCCGCAGCGTGCTGGGTCACCACAGTATAAAATTAACATATTCCGGTTACAATACAATTACAATAGTGTCAGGTGTTTTCTGCCCCCCCCCCCCCCCCCGGAAAAATATGTTACCACCGTGCCAAGGTCTTTACGTCAGAGGAAACACTGAAAGTAGTTTTGTTCAAAAAGCTACCTGATTACTAGTACTTGAGTAAAGTTTCAAACCAAGACATCAGACATGCTTATACATACAGGAAAACTGATTCTGTAGCAATCTGTCAAACTTTCAGCATGTCAGAGGAAACAAATGTGCTGCAATGAAACTCTCCTAGTTCGAGTCACTTCATGTCAACTTTCCAGTTATATCAGAAAGAGACAAACAACAATGAAAAATAACAATGGGCATAGATCTCTGGTCTATCATTGATTATGTTGCTGAGTTTGTGTTGCTTTGGTTATTTTTTTTATTAATTTAATGAAAAACAGCCAGCTAAAAGCTGTGTGGGATATTGCTTTTTTAAACATCCACTTTCAAGATGAAAGACACAAGCTTTTGTGTGGTTTTTCTATCTTGCAAATTAATCAATCATGTTTCCACCTGCACTTACAACAACGTGTTGCATAGTTTCCGACGTCTGAACCGCCAACAGGCTTACCTATTTTCCTGGAAGAATGACAAAAAAACCCAGACAAAGGGTAATTAGCATACCAAATATACACCTAATGTTCACAATACAATGAAGAAACTGTTTCCGTTCCTTTAAAAAAAAACCATACTAATGGAAAATAACATATTTGGATACAAATCATATCTCAAAATAGTATGTTTAACCTAAATAATAATTTAAAAAAATTAGAAGTCAATTTAGTACTGCCTGTATAAACAGTTTAATTCCAATGTAATTAAGTTACTGGCTGAGCCACTGCTGCTTGTGGGCAGCAGTGGCTCGGGAGGTAGAGAAGGTCAACCAATAACCAGAGCGTTGGTGGTTTGAATCCTGGTCTCCCATGCAACCATCCTGCTGTTGTGTCCCTGGGCAAGACATTTTAACCACCTTGCCTCTAGTGTCCACGACACTGGGTATGAATGTGCATAAATGTTTGGTAGTGGTCCAAGAGGCCGTTGGTGTGGATTGGCAGCCACGTTTCCGTCAGTCTGCCCCAGGGCAGCTGTGGCTACAGTAGTAGCTTACCGCTACCATTGTCTTTCTGTGGAGTGAATGAATAATGGATTTTCATTGTAAAGCACTTTGGCTTTCTTGGAAAGGCGCTATATAAATGCAAACCATTATTATTATTATTATTACACCATAAGAACAGTGAGGTATATTTTAATAATTTGCTATAAAACAGTGAGTAAGAGGTTTTGGGGTCTGTCTTTTCTGAGAGCTTACGCCATGCTTGACAACAAGCAGACCCCAAGTTTGTGCTTACAGTATATGGCCCCCACTAACCCCAGTGACGTCACACATAAACCTTGAATCAAAATACAGTGAACACTCAGGGAGGGTGACTCTTCCTTTTAGGTAGTCTCCCACCTCAGTGATCTCACTACAAAGAGGAAATAGTCCTTTCATAATGATCCCCCTCGCACTAAGTGTAAAAGAGCACATTATGCTCCCTCAGACGGTGATGGCAGACCATCATGATGGCAGTCATATGGTGAATCATGTTTTCTAGCCAGCGACAAGAGGGGAAAACAGCCAATATTTCACAATTAACAAAAACAAATGAGCAGAATAGCAGGAATATACAGTATAATATAATGTAATGTAAACAACACAAAAGCTACTGTTTTATTCTAAATTATATTTTGAAAAGTGAACTCCTGCTCATGATTATGTTTCACTACATTCTAACTAAATAGCAGATGATAAATAGGAACAATGTCAATTTTGAACTTAAGTCTAAAATCCTCAAACATGTATCCTCAAACAGCTAATCAACTTTATCTCTTTGATGTGTTTTCAGCTTGTTATTTGCATCTCATAGTATATCATGATGCATAATAATGCAGTTTATTTTTGCAAGTTCAGAGGTTCTGAGGACCACGTGAGTTAACGTCAGTCATAAAAACCATGGTGACGCTCACCTAGTCTCTTCCTCTTTTATTCTGTGAGGTGTTTTCAGTCAGGAAACACATTTTCCCAGCACCTGAGTGTTGAATATGGTTCTGCTCAAACTGGTTTTATTAATGTTGACCTTCAGTAAACTTTTTGTGGATTTGGATGCTGCTCCAAAGTGCCCTAAAGGTAAAAGTATAACTTTAATTTTCAACCCTATTCGATGATGATTTATGATGTTTTTTATTCTCAATTTTTCATTCTCTGTATGTATGTGTATTAACTTCTGTGACTAAAGTACTTTTGTTTCTTTTAACACTGAAATATAATAAGGTCACCATGTAGATCGTAAAACAGGTTATTGTAAGACCTGCCCTAAAGGATATTACCATCCAACAGCAAATTCAGATCACCATTGCAGCTCATGTAGCAAGTGTTTTGGAGGTAAGCGGTAAAGCAAGGATAACACATTTTCTCTTTTCTTTAAAGAAAGAAAATAATTCAATTGCTGATTTACGCCTGATGAGGAATGGTCAGCATTCTTTAACAAAGTGATACTGTGTTTGTTCTAGAGTATGGGAGTGTTATTAAAGATGATTGTACCAAGGAGACTGACACAAAATGCCAGTGCCGTAATGGCTTTGTTCCTTTGGAGCTTGATTCCTCAGAGTGCAAATGTGATGCTGGATTTGAACTAAAGGATGGAGGTACAGAACAGGATCACAATTATTTCAAATCATTTGTCGTTTGCTTCTAGTGATCTGTGTCTTTTTTATAATCAATATTTATTTCCCCCACTGCCAGCATGTATAAGATGTAAGGAAGGATATGTCAGCACAGACATTCATTCGAGCTGTCTCTCAAGGACACAGACCACAAGTAATTCTCCCAATCATTCTACAACCCACCGCCCACTTGGGGGGGCTCCAACTCAGGACATAATGTCTATCATCACCTCTACCGCTCCACAGCAGACCACTTCGAAAAAAAACATGCACCCCTCACCTCCTTTGTTAACTGGCAACCACATTGGTAAACAACTCACTTCCATGTCTCAAGATGTTTAACTGGTTTCAAACTTGGTATTTTATATGAGATACTATGTGCTTGTGTTGCCAGGTGTGACCCTCCTTATTTTGGGAATTGTTGGGCTGCTTTTGCTGACTGCTGCGACCTGCAAGCTCCAAGTGGCTTCTTGCATCCAGAAAAAAACAACAGTGCAAAGTATGTGGCAAGTGAAAATGGCATTTAAGGGAACATAATGACATTTGCTGAGAGTAGCATGAGAGGACTGATACCCTGTCACGCCTGTAATTAAAATGTCAAGCTGCAGCAGCAACAGCTGCTGTCCATGACAAAGAAATGGCAGTTATCACCAAGCTAATTTAGCACTGATTCCAAAAACTAGCTTATTTATTCCTGCAGATATTATTTTCCTTTCAACATACTAAACCAGAGTGGTGGCCTAGAGGTGGAGCATCCACCCCACAATCGGGGGGCCGGGGTTCAAATCCCAGCCAAGTCATGCCAAAGACCATGTAAAAGTGGAACTTCCTGCCCTCCAGCTTGGTGCTCAGCAATAATGGAACGGAGGAGGGAAAACCTTGGTTACCCAGCCACAGGGGGTGCACAAGCCAGTGTACTGTACCCTGCACCGATCCCAAGCCTGGATAAAATGGGCAGGGTTGCGTCAGGAAGGGCATCCGGCGTAAAAACTCAAGCTTCAACTGTAAGGATATGGTATATACGTCGATGTCTGCCGTAACAACAACTTGTCTAACCCACTAGTAGTGAAAAAAACTGATGTTAAAAGAATTTAAAAAAAAATACTAAAGGATACTGAGAAGTTTCGCCATTGTAGCAGAAAAGATGCACTTTTTATTATTCTAAATTGTGCTTTCCAGAGGTGGAGTACTTGTATTTGCACCTGCGTAGCATTTCTACAGAATTATATTTTACTGTGTTTTATTGTAGGACACTTTTTTAACTCTTACCTAAAGACCTCTATGAAGGAAAAAACTCTACTATCCTTTAATACATATGGTCATACTCTTTGAGTTACTTCGATTTGAAGACTGGTTAAAAATGTGGTTATAAAAACTTGCTCTTAACAGAAATTACTTCTATTATAGCTATAATAGTTTTGTCTACTTTTGCTTTATACGGGTCGGATTACTGTATATTAGAAGGTATGTGTTGATAGTTTAAGTTTTCTTTTACTTCAACTAACATATAAAAAAAAAATTATAAAATTATCAAAAAAGTCAAAAATTTTATGATTAAACCGCTGAAAAAAGTTGCAAATTTACATGAAAAAGTAGTTAAATTACAAGGTGAAAGTTACAAATTTAGGAGAAAAAAAATTGCAAATTTATGAGGAAAAAATTACATTTTTATTTTTTTAAATTACAAACATAAAAAATATACTACAGGTTTGCATTCAAATGTTTATAGGAAAGAGACAACTCTACTTCTTTCCTGTGTATATGACATATTTATATGATTTTGACTCACTCCTTTACTTACAAGAGATATTTAAAACAGTTGGTATGTACTGTTTTTTTATATTTTAAATTAAAGAAGCAATGAGATTAAATTATTATCTGGATTATCCCAATATTCTATCATTAAGACTGACTTGATAAATGAACTTACTTGTAAAATATTCATTCATTCATTCACTGAACTTATAAAATATGCACCATGAACTCAAAGGCCATAAGTTAACAGCATCACTGACAACACTATATTAAGCTGTATGATGTCATCCAAAAATAAAATAAGATATAATGTGATACAGTAATACAACTGTAAGATATACATGTATGACAGAAATATTTTAACATAGTGTTTTAACATAGTGTAAAAAAAAAACGAACAGCATTTTTAGGATGTCTGAAGTAATGTAAAAACTCTTACTCAAGAGCTTTTTGGTGACTACTCTTACTTATACTTGAGTAATTAATATCAAGGTCGCACTACTTTTACTTGAGTACAGTGTTTTACTTCTCTGCTCATCTCTGATGTTTTCTTTTTTAGCTTGTCAAATTTGCTCAGTAGTTTTACGCTGTACAAAAAAAAGCAAAAAACATATTTACCAAAAATTAAATACACAACGATCCATAAATAGTGAATCTAATTATGTATGAAAGCATTATAAAATAATTTATAACTTGTAATACATTGTTATGATTTATAATAGTAATTCATAATATGATCTGTAATAATTCATAGAACTTGTATATTATTCTGAGAAATAAAAAATATCACAGAACTGTATATACAGTACATTTTTAACCAACCTACCTACCTACCTACATATACAGTATATTGATGTCCCATGAAAACAAATGATATTGATTGTTATTTTCTTTTTTCATTTACAGCAAAGGACTCGCTGTGTCGGAGGCCAGTTGAGGAAAGCGGTGAGAGTCAGACCCCTCTCAATAAAAATCCAGAAGAGTGTTGAGGTGGAAACTTCTCTTGATTGAATCAATCAGATACTGTGATTTATTATGATAGATAGTTATCACAAGAATAATTTCAAACTGAATTTTAGTCTTTTTGTTAGTTTCATATTAGAAATATATCATAAAAATATTTACTGTATCTGTACTGTAGCAGATGAATTTTCAGTTTGCGGTATTGTCAACATTTGACTCTTGCTTCTTCTGATGTTACAGAATTTTTAGACAGTGTCATAGTTCACCTTTTAAACTGAAGCAACTTTAGTGAAACATAGCTTTTACCACTTAATCCGTTAGACTCTGAAACAATATTACTGTGACTAATATCTTTATTATAGTTAGTATACATTACAATGATGTATGTGGATTTTGTCTAATAACCTGAGAGAATATGCACATAAAAGACCTCTATAGTATGGTTATGTTTTTACTTTTTTATTGTTTTAACAGTATGACATTGTATAATTTAATGTGAACTGGGCACATGACAGGACTGAGAAATCTGAACAGCCAGGGGTAGGTGGAATATAGACAGAAACTGTACTAAAGTAAAAGTAGTATTCCCTTATTACTAGCAAGAGAAATCACCAAAAAAAAAAAAAAAATACTTGAGTAAGACAGTATCTACTAAAAAAGTTACTTGGTAGTAGTGAATAACAGCTTTATTTGCACTTCATTTTGCATTTTTTTTTTTTTTTTTAGGGATAAGGGGATAAGGACCTGTACTTATATAGCACTGTTTCTAGTCACAAAGACCACTCAAAGCACTGAACTAGTAGGTACACTAACCCTCTGTTCTATAGACTGGTCAGAGACAGATACTTAGGGCCAAGTTAGTCATCAATGAACCTAACACGCATGTCTTTGGATTACGGAGGAAACCAGAGCCCCTTGGAGTAAACCCACATCATGGGGAGAACATGCCAACTCCACACAGAAAGGTTCCCACTGTGGCGGAAGAATAATATGCAACGAACTGAGAGTTTTTGAGGGAGTTTATTATCATTCATCCCGCCATCATAGAACTCACTCCAGCCCTGTGCAGGCGGGCTGGAGCAGGTCCTCAGGCTCTCGTGAGGAGACACAGAATGCGTGTCGTCAGAAGCAGTGGTCAGAGAGAGAGTGAGCTACAGAGCATATGCAGTTTTTATACCCAGTTACAGACAATACATGAAAGGCATGGGACATTTGCATCACAGTCAGAGCAGGAAGCATGAACGTTTGCATTTGAGTCATACATATCAACCGTGGAACTGGCAGGAAGAAGCTAGACAAAGAGCGGCTGCCTATTGATCTCAATACACACATCTCATTGTTCTGCTAATTGCCCCAGCTGAGCGCTTGTCGCAGTCTGTTGTGGGGGTCACCCACAGTACTCCCCCCCAGAGGGCTCAGCGGGGAGCTGAGGCCTCGATAGTCCGGCTTTGGAAGCGAGCAGCGGTGAAAGTTCTGTGCCGGAGGCGGGGGAGGGAGGGGGGTGGGGGTAGCAAGTGCCGGCCCGGGACGGCGAATTTGTCTGGGCCGCGCAAAAATTGCCTGTGGATCCGCGATGTTGTGGGGCTGTCCCATTGAACGTGCGGAGGCCCACAGCAGCTGTAAGAAGGAAAATTAGTCTCTGACTCCTCTCGCGGCCATGAAGAAAAAAAGGAGCTGCAGCTGTGAGGGACTTGGCGTGTTGACTTTAGGTGCACGCGCAGTCCTAAAGCCCTCGGGGACAGCTGACGGCTGAATTCCCTTGTGCGCCGTGGCTGAGACCTGTACAAAATCCTGTGAGTGAGCTGCGTGCGTGCTTCAGGTGTGTGAGCAGCCCTGAAGGTTCTGTGTGCAGCGGCGAAGGACGATGGCGGTCTGTGGAGCCGTTATTGTCCCGTGCGTGGTGCGCTGTCCTCGTAACCCCCCGGTGTGCGTGCGGGGTTCGGTGCTTGGCAGGTCCACTGTAGAGGCTAGTTAGGGTCAGGGAGCTTGATGGAGATCAGCGTCGTCGGCGCCGATGGTCATCCCTGTTGAGCTGTTGCTGTAGATTGGTCATGGTGCGTTCAGGTCCACGCGCTGCGTTCTCCGTCGGCCCTGGAGGTCGCCGTCGTGGAGAGAGGACGAGGTGCGTGCGCTCTTGCGGAGCTGTGAGAGCGGCCGGTCCCAGCGTGGATGTGCAGATCTCAGGCGTGCAGATCTCACCATGAAGCTTTCTGCAGCTTTCCCGGTCGTGGGTGATCTCCGGAGAGTTTCGCCTGGTGGTGTCTCTGCGTCGAGGTCTCCCTGTAGCAGAAGGGAGGGCAGATCATTTGCGTCAGGCTGCTGCGTTTGCTTGTCATCGGAGAGTCACCGCCGGGGGCTGCCAGCGTGTTCTTTTCTTGGTCGGGTCACCAGTGTAGCTGTCCAGACCAGAAGGTTGCGTTGCACAAAGCGTGTGCTTTCTCGGGGTCACCAGTGTGGCAGCATGATTTAATAAAGGAGCGAACTGAGAGTTTTTGTGGGAGTTTATTAATCATACCGCCATCACGAGAACTCACTCCAGCCCTGTGGGTGTGGGCTAGAGCGAGCCCGGAGGCTCTCAGGCAAAGGCAATGCGTGCAGTCAGATGAGCGCTTGTCACAGTCTGTTGTGGGGGTCACCCACACCCACCCCTGCCAATCTGGGGATTTGACCCTGGAAACCACAGTGTATTTTTCTGGTTAACTTACCTTTTTTAACATGATTGCAATATTTCCTCACAAATCTGTGACCTTTTCCTTTAATATATGTGATAGTTTCTTTAGTATTTGCTACTTTTGTTTTGCAGCTCTGAGTTTTTTTCTTCGATGTGTCAGCCTAAGGAATACAGACTAGACACATCAATATCATAGAACTCATATAAAGAAACTACTTAATGTTTCCTGGCTGAGGCAGAATAGAAAAACAAAGTGATGTGAAGAAAAACTGATGAGGAGAAAACTTGACTTGCACTCAATTAAATTCAGCTAGTGTCTTCATGTGTATTTGAGTAAAAGCACAGTTTTTTCTTAGATGTGCTCAAGTTATTCCTGTGATAAAACTACTGACAGAACTACAAATTTGTGGGGAAGTTACTTGAGGAAATGTATTTGTGCAAATGTAATAAGTTATTATAATAAGTGAACACCACAGTAGTACAATATTCAGAACAATGCTAATGCAGAGCCAAAACATTTTCTTTATTTTTAAATATCTCTCCTTGTCTCTATTTTGTCATGTTTTTTTTTTTTTTTTTGCTCAGCTCTGTTCAGTAGGTAGCAGATCTCGTCAGCATGAGAAATAACATGATTTCTGTGGCTTGTGGGGTTGGGGAAGTTCCCATGTGGAGGCATACATGCCTGTTTTTTTTTTTTTTTTTTTCACCAATGAAGTGTGCAACCTCTCATTTTTCATTTTGGCCTTTGGAAAGACTGAGGCTGTAAATGTGAGGACTTTCATCTTGGAAAAGTCTCTCACAGTAGTACAGTCAGAGGAGTTATGAAAGTATGTGGTCATTGCATATCTGTGTTCTTTTGCCAAAGATTCCAGATACAAATCCTTAGTCAGATGTGTTTTTGTCTGACTTTTTCTAGTTTGTAATGTTTGCCTGAGAAAAAATGAAGTTATTTGCTCCTTATCAGGAAAAAGGACAATTGTTTTTTGATATAAAAACAGAAGTATTCAGATCTATTGTCTATGGAAAAATACCCTTTTACTAGTCCTGAGTTCTTTTGTAGTATATATTTTTGCATAAATATATGCAGATTTGTGTTCTTCTGGAAAAATAGATCATATACTCACTTGTAATTATAATACTGACATAGTAATGTGTGTAAGCACCATATTTATGTTTTAGCTGTGCTAGGCGGCGCTTTCTGTGCACTATTATGACCAAGAATCTATGTAATGGAAACAGTTCCTGCAGGTAGTCTGCTTTCACACACCCAGGAAGCGAGTGTGTGGTTTTGAGGAAATCTGCTGAGCTTGCTGCAAACTTCTTCTATGTATGGTTTTGTGAAAATGGTTCTACTCTTTAACACAGCATATGCCATCTTCTAACTCTGTAGAAATGTATATCTTCTTTTGTTCTGATGTCATTTTCAGCTATGTTTTGTCAACATTTGGGCACCAGTTGTGTTTTCAATATTGTCTAACTGAACCACTTTTGTGTTTCTTATTTTTTTAATGATGAATTTTAAGAAGTGATCCTTTGCATCAATGCAGAGGCATTTGATATTAAACTGTTATTCATTTTGGAGAGCTCTGTCTTCATTTCCACTTTCAATACACATCTTGGGATTTAAAAACATCGCGCTTTTTCGGGGTAGACACATCAAACACAAATGTTTCAACTTGATTAACTGGTCAGCTGTGAATATGGATTGCCAATTTAGTAATAAGTCAATGAACAAATAAGAATTATTTTATATATGTTTATTACTAGGGATGTAACGATATCTTCTAAATATCTATCTTCTAAATATCAGGACTTTCACCCCCACGGACCTCCTCCCAGTTTTTCTAGCCCCTGCCGCCGATCTGGTTTACTGTTTGGCTCGGAAAGTGAGACGGCGAAAGTGAGGTAGACGAGCGGGCGCTCTCGTGCGGCTTCGCAGGAGAGGCTCTCGAACGGCGCTGCCTGGCATATTTCTGTCCAATACCAACTCTCTCTCTAACAAGGTAGATGAACTGAGACTGCTGATGCGTTTTAAGGACCTCGCCTCCTCAGCTGTCCTCTGCTTTACTGAGACCTGGCTCCGGGAAAATATACCGGGCAGCGCGCTGCGCCTCGACGGCTTTCAGCTCTTCCGTGCTGATCGTGACACAGAGCTTTCCGGCAAGACCACAGGAGGCGGAGTCTGCTTCTACATCAACTGCAGCTGGTGCTCTGATGTAACGGTAATTTCCAAACACTGTTCTCCTGCCTTGGAATTTCTTGTTATCAATTGCAAGCCTTTCTATTCCCCGCGGGAGTTTGCTTCTTTTATAATGATCGCTGTGTACGCCCCTCCCGACGCGGACACGCGCGAAGCTCAGCGCGTGCTCGCGGATCACATTCAACACACAGAGCGGATTTTTCCAGACTCGCTGATTATTGTGGCTGGCGACTTTAATCAGTGCAATCTGAGCCACGATCTCCCCCGCTACAAACAGTTTATTAAATGCCCCACCAGAGGATTAAACACACTGGATCACTGTTACACCACAGTGAAAGACGCATATCGCGCTGTCCCTCGAGCTGCGCTGGGATTATCGGATCACGTGATGGTTCACCTCATTCCCACATACAGACAGAGATTGAAGCTCACTAAACCTGTTGTGAGCACTACGAAGATACGGACCAGTGATGCTGAGGAGAAGCTGGAAACGTGCATGGAAATATCTGACTGGGGCATGTTTAAAGGAGCCACGCATGATCTGGATGAGTACACGGACACTGTGAACTCATATATCCACTTTTGTGAAGAGAACATTCTTCCATCACGCACCAGGGTGAGTTACTCTAATGACAAACCCTGGTTCACAGCTAAGCTCAGACAGATCAGGAAGGAGAAGGAAGCAGCGCTGAAAAGTGGAGACAGGGACTGCTACAGGGAGGTTAAATACCGGTTTAACAGAGAGCTGAAGAGGGCTAAATCTCTATACTCAGAGAGACTCCAGCAGCAGTTCACTGCTAATGATTCGGCTTCCGTGTGGAGAGGACTGAGGCAAATCACCAACTATCGACCTAAGGCTCCTAAAGGTCAGGATGACAAAGCCCTTTGTCAAAGACTGTCCCAACACTATGCCCGTTTTGACACCTCGTCATCTGTGTCCAACTCCCCCCCTCCCTCCAGCTCCACAGCCTCCACATTCCCTACTTCATTTAAGGCACCCCCCCCCCCTCCTCCCCCCCTCCCCTTATCATCAGTGAGCAGGATGTGCTCAAACAGTTCTCCAGACTGAACCCGCGCAAGGCCCCCGGCCCAGACGGCGTGTCTCCCTCCACCCTGAGACTCTGTGCGAAACAGCTGGCTCCTGTCTTCACAGACATTTTTTTTTTTTTTTTTTAATTTAAGTTTTTGTAAAGGGTATACAGGTCGTTACAGCAATGCAGTGTTTACATTTTCATCACATGTTCCCTTATTTTCTGATATCTGACAACATTGGAAGATTAATTCTTACAACACCCCTTTTTTTTTTTTAAAGTGAAAGAAAAAGTGAAATTAAAGAGAAAAAAAAACAAGAAACAAATAACAAAAAAAACCCCCAAACAAACCAGTAAAAAACAAACAAAAAGAAAAAGTAAGTAAATAAAGATAAAAGAGCATCTGAGTAGCGTTGGAACAAAGAGCGGAACCATTATTGAAATGGTATTTGTCAAAGATTAGATCTAATGGAAGACACATATGCGGTCCAGGGTTGCCAAAAGTTCATGAACACATCCATGTCCTGTCTCAGTGCGAATGTCAACTTTTCCATCGAGTAAATGTCTTGGATCACGTTAGTCCAATCTTCAGGTGTAGGACAGTCCTTCAACATCCATTTTTTAGTTAGAGCTTTTTTGCTTGCCAATATTAAAACATTGAATAAGTATTTTTCTCCTCGTCTTTCCAGTGAGTCCGGTAGTAAACCCAAATACAAAGTTACAAAAGAAAAGGGAACTGTAATTTTGAATATTTTCCCCAATATTGTCTGTACCTTGGTCCAATATTGGTGGATAACTGGGCATGACCAAAACACATGAAAATGATTTGCAGTCTTTTCACCACACAAGCGCCAACAGTTCAATCCCTTATGGGTAAATTTGTTTTGTGCAGGTGTTCTGAAAAATCTTGCCAAGTTTTTCCATCCAAATTCTCTCCACTGCAGGGATGAGGTACTTTTCCATTGCTGTTTATTTAGCTTTTCCCATATTTCCAGTTGTAAAGTGAAATTCCCCTCTTTTTCCCATCTCTCTTTTATATAAGATGTGTTGTCTCCTTTTAAGTCTTGAAGACCTTGGTATATTTTAGAAATGTATCTGATCCCTGGGATCCCTTTATATGCCATTAAGAAGACCTTCAGAACACCTGACTGGGCCCTTTCCAAAACCTCCTTTTTAAGTATATTGTTTATGTGGTGTCTAAGCTGGAAGAACCTGTAAAGGTCTTGATTTATTAGGCCTTGTTTTTTCAAATCTTCAAAACTTCTTAAGATTTGCCCTTTAAAAAAATCGTAATATTTTATCAGCCCTTTCTCCTTCCACTTTTTAAATCTGGTGTCTGTTTTATTAGGAGTAAAGTCCTGATCATAGGCGATCCATTGCAGAAGTCGATAGGGCTCTTTAGTTTGATTCTCTCTGACTATCTTAAACCAAATTTTTAGCGGGGTCTCTATCCACGGGTTAGTGTTATTCAAAAGCTTAGGTAAGACATTGTTCCCTATTATCGCCTGTAGGGGGATGTCACTTGTTATTTGGCATTCGATCTCCTTCCATTGTGCAGTGTAGACTGGGTTACATATCTCTACTAAAGTTTTAATTTGTGCGGCTTTAAAGTAGTCCCTGATATTTGGCAGCGCGAGCCCACCTTTGTCTTTGTTTAGCTGTAGGGTTCTATATCTGATTCTAGGTCTCTTGCCCTGCCATATGAATCTTGAGATCCTTCTGTCCAGCTCCTGCCATGTTTTTTTGGGAGGTTCTACCGGTATTGTTTGGAAAAGATATAGAAGACGTGGAAGTATATTCATTTTGACTGCTTCAATTCTTTGTGCAGTACCCAAGAATGGTATCATATTCCATCTTGCTAGGTCAGATTTTATTTTTGTCACCAGTGGATCATAGTTTAGTGATATAATTTTGTTGAGTTGTTTCGGGATATTGACCCCCAGATATTTCATAGATTCCGACTCCCAGTTAGTTTTGAGTTTGCTTAGTGAATAATGATTTGGGTCATAGTTGAATGTTAAAACTTGGGTTTTATGCATATTTAATTTGTACCCCGATAAATCTCCATACTCTGAAAAAACTGAGGTTAGTTCTGGTAAAGAAGTGTCCGGCTGCCCTAGGTATATTAAAATGTCATCAGCAAAGAGTGCTATTTTATGTTCCTTCTGACCAAGTGTAATACCTTGAATTTTTTGGTTTTGTCTTATCCATTGGCTCAGAGGTTCTATGAAGATTGCAAAGAGCAGTGGAGACAGGGGGCAGCCCTGACGACATCCTCTTTCCAGTTCAAAAGATGATGATAAATTACCGTTAATCCTTATTTTAGCTGTTGGTTTTTTATATAATGCCTGTATAGTTCTAATGAAGTTGTTATGAAAATTGAAACTGGATAAGATTCTATATAGAAAAGACCAGTCAACCGAATCGAATGCTTTTTCAGCATCTAATCCCAATATGACTGCATTTAAGTTATATTTTTTTATATGATGAATTATGTGTAAAGTCCGTCGAATGTTGTCTTGTGTCTGTCTTTGTCTTATAAAACCTGTTTGGTCTAAATGAATTAGGTCTGTCAGTATATTTTCTAACCTTTTGGCAAGGATAATGGTAAAAAGCTTATAGTCCTGATTTAGTACACTGATTGGTCTGTAGTTGGAGCACTCTAGTTTATCCTTTTCAGGTTTAGGTATAACTGCAATGACCCCTTCTCTCCAGGAGGGGGGGATTTCCCCTGTGTGGAGGACATAATTAAATGTTTTCAGGAGGAGAGGAGATAGTTGCTGTTTAAAGGTTTTGTACCACTCTGCTGTATAGCCATCAGCTCCTGGGGATTTGTTAGCTTTAAGTTTCATAATTGCTTTTTCCAATTCTTTAGGATGTATTTCTGACAGTAGTGTTTTATTTTGTGACTCCGTAAGTTGGGGAAGGTTTAATGTGTTTAGGAATGCCTCGGATGCGTTTTTATGTTTTTTGTGGGAGTATAAGTTCTTATAGTAATTCTCGAAGTTTTTAAGAATTTCCTGAATTCTGAATTTTATTTCCTTTGATACTGGGTCTCTGATTTTGTAGATTGCTCTTTCTGTTTGATGTTTCCTCAATTTATAGGCTAGCAATTTTGCCGATTTACTGCCTGCTTCATAGTATTTTTGTTTCAGAAATGTAAGTTTCTTCTGGATTTCTATTGTGTAGATCTCATTTATTTGGTTTTTAATTTCCTTAATCTTGAGCGAGTCAGTAGAATGAGTGTTGCCTTTGTGTTCTTTTTCTAGGTTCCTAAGTTCTGACTCTAATGTGGATAGTTTTTCTTGTCTTAGTTTCTTTTGGGTTGCCAGTTTTGCAATAATCTTTCCTCTTATTACAGCTTTACATGCATCCCACAGTATTAAAGGGGATACTTCTCCATTATCGTTATCTTCCAAATATCTGAGAATATCTGATTCCAATTCATCTTTCAATGGTCCTTTCAGGACATTTGAATTTAACCTCCAAGAAAATGTATTATTTGTGTATTTTTGGATATTTAAGTCCATGTAGATCGGACTGTGGTCGGAGAGATCCATCAGTCCTATTTTACATGTTTTTACTCTTCCAATGTCTCTATTAAACATAAAAAAATAGTCAATCCTTGAGTAAGATGAATGTGGAGTTGAGTAAAATGTATAGTCTTTTACACTGGGGTTGAGTTCCCTCCACACGTCACAGATTCCCAATTCTTTTAGTAGCATCCGAGTCTTCCTGTTTTGGGTGTTATTTTGATGTGGGGAATTACCAGAAGCATCCCAGTATGGATTCAGTCTAAGATTGAAGTCCCCACCACATATCACTAAACCTTGAGCTTTAGTTATCATTAGGTCGAATACAATTTTATAAAATTTCCAGTTAGCCCCTGGGGGAGCATACACATTCAGCAGGGTGATATCTTCTCCCTCTAGCCGCCCAGTTACCAAACTGTATCTCCCTTCTTTATCTTTGTGTTCTGATTTTTTTTCAAATGTAATTTTGGTTGATATCAATGTCGCTACTCCCCTCCTCCTCCCTGATTTATATGAAGATGAAGAGATCATTTTAAACCCTTGTCTACTGAATTTATTGTGTTCCACGTCTGTTAGGTGGGTTTCTTGTAAAAGTATTATTCCTGCTTTGTCTTTTTTCATTTTGCCTAGAATCTTGGATCTTTTAACTGGATTCAGGATTCCTTTTACATTATATGAAATTATTTTGGTTACACCCTGTTTCTCCATTGTGTTGTTTTGTTTAGTATAACTGTGTGGTGGCCCTCTTTTGTGCTACTCAGAAACTGAAAGAACATTAAAAACAAGAAAAACATTAAGAACATAGTGTAAAAAACTTTAAAACAAAAAGCTGTCATAAGTACTTCCTGAGCTGAGGTCTTTTTAAAGACCCTGTAAGAGCCTTGATGGAGTGAAGGCTCTGAGGGAAATTCCTCAAACTCTGTTACGTGTTGAGGGCCCTCTCTTACCACTGAAAGTAGTCCCATGCTTTTAACGTGAGTTTCAGAACCCAATCCAAACTTGTAATGATTTTTTTTTTTTTTCCTTTTATGCCTAAACCCTGTGAAATTGTGTGCACCCTCCCACCCCCATCACATCAAACATTCACGCAAAAACAGTATTTGTTAGTATGAGGAGAACATGTGGATTATTGTCACATTTCTATTTTAACAAGTTTTTTTTTTTTTATTACAAAGACTTATTTGTTTCAAATAATATGATTGTTCCATGAAATGTTTTACCACATGCTGAATATGCATCTCCTTTAATGTTTGTTACCTTGTATGAGGGGGGTTGGATGTGCGGATTGATTCAAGAGAAAAAAAAAAAAAAAAAAAGGTCGCTATTCCAACCTGAAAATGGATAGTTTATCCGCGACGCTCTGGTGCTGGGTTTCCCGCTGCTGGTCCGTGGATTTTGAAGGTCTTTGTGTTGTCCATGTTTGCGTTTTGATCTTCTCACTCGGGTCTGCTGCGGGTTTAAATACCGTTACCGGGAGGCCTCTTTTCGCCATGTCAGCTGTTGCTTCTTCCGCCGAATTATAGAGACACGTTTCATCGCCGTAGAAGACCCTTAACTTCGCAGGAAATGGTGTCTGAAAGCGCAATTTCTTCTCTCTTAACACCTTTTTCGCGTCATTGTATTCCCTGCGCTTTTTAAGGACCTCCGGGGCGTAATCGTGTTCCACGTAGACTTTTCTCTCCTGGTGCATAAATCCTTTTTTCTGCCAGGCCAGTCTTACAACCTCTTGTTTTATTTTGAAATTGGAAAATCTTACCAACACCGAACGTGGGGGCGCTTCCGCCGCCGGCCTAGCGGCTAATGAACGATGTGCCTTTTCTATCTTCAAGTCGGTGGTTTGTGGAATATCCAATTTCTCTCTTAGTAAGGATTCCACGCATTCTGCCATTGAGTTAAAACCATTTTCGGTTCCTTCTATCAGACCATGAATTCTTATGTTGTCTCTTCTTTGTTTTCCTTCTTGGTCGGTTAGCTTAGCCTCTATAGCTGCTTGTCTTTTGCGTAGGTCTAGCACAGAATCTTCGAGCACTTTTATTCGATCCTCTGTTTCCAAGATTCGGTTCTCGGCCTGGTCCACTCTGCTGTTTGTCCTTTTCAATTCTTCTCTGAATTCCCGAAATTCGGCCGTAACATCTCGGCGAAATCGTCGTAGCTCCTCAAATAGTGATTTCAGGCTAACCCTTTTGTTAGCTATCACCAGTTCCTCGTCTTCTGAACGGAGATCTTCCAGTTCGGATTCTCCGGCCGATACGTGTCCTGGCCTGGAGAATTTCAGTTTCTTCTGTTTTCCTTTAGATGATTTTGTCTTTTGATTTTCACTCCTCCAAAAATCCGTTAAGTTTGATTTTCAATGTGTTATCCTGGATTGGGTCTGAGAACTTCAGTGTTAAGCTGCAGTCGCCATGGCGTCCAGACCGGAAGTCTTCACAGACATTTTTAACACCTCCCTTAAGTTATGCCACGTGCCGTCCTGCCTCAAATCCTCCACCATCATCCCTGTCCCCAAGAAGCCACGGATCACTGGACTTAATGACTACAGACCTGTAGCACTCACCTCTGTAGTCATGAAGTCCTTTGAGCGCCTGGTCCTGTCCCACCTCAAGTCCATCACCACCCCTCTCCTGGACCCGCTGCAGTTTGCCTACCGAGCCAACAGGTCTGTAGACGACGCAGTCAACCTGGCCCTCCACTCCATCCTGCAGCACCTGGACTCCCCGGGAACCTACGCCAGGATCCTGTTTGTGGACTTCAGCTCCGCATTCAACACCATCCGCCCCGCTCTGCTCCGGGACAAGCTGTCCCTGCTTAACGTGCCTGACTCCCTCTGCAGGTGGATCATCGACTTCCTGACGGACCGGAGGCAGCATGTGCGGCTGGGAAAGACTGTCTCAGACTATACTAGCATCAGCACCGGATCACCCCAGGGCTGTGTACTTTCCCCCCTACTCTTCTCCCTTTACACCAACTCCTGCACCTCCAGCCACCAGTCTGTCAAGTTGATCAAGTTTGCGGACGACACCACCCTCATCGGGCTCATCTCCAACGGCGACGAGTCCGCCTACAGGAGAGAGGTGGCCCAGCTGGCGTCCTGGTGCAGCAACAACAACCTGCAGCTGAACGCTCTGAAGACAGTGGAGATGATTGTAGACTTCAGGAAAGTCACTACTCCTCTGCCCCCCCTCACCCTCTCAGGCTCTCCCATCACCACTGCTGATTCCTTCCGCTTCCTAGGCACTACCATCATCAGGGACCTCAAATGGGAGCCGACCATCAGCTCACTCATCAAAAAAGCCCAGCAGAGGATGTTCTTCCTGCGGCAGCTGAGGAAGCTCAAGCTACCCACCAAGATGTTAGTGCAGTTCTACACAGCCATCATCGAGTCCATCCTCACCACCTCCATAACCGTGTGGTACGCAGGAGCCACTGCCAGGGACAGACTAAGGCTACAGCGTGTCGTGCGCACTGCTGAGAAGGTGATCGGCTGCAAGCTTCCATCTCTCCTGGATCTGTACATCTCCAGGACCCGGAGGCGTGCTGGCCGGATCATAGCCGATCCCTCACACCCTGGTCATGTACTGTTTGCCCCCCTCCCCTCTGGTAGAAGACTTCGGTCCATCCAGACTAAAACCTCCCGTCACATGAACAGCTTCTTCCCCTCTGCCATCAGACTGCTGAACACTAAGTGACTTATTGACTCTTGTGCACTATGTACAGCAGCTCAACCAGACTCATGTCAATCATCACTGTTTTCTTCCTGCATTACCGACTGCACTATATAGTTCTCCACAGTATCTGCTGCTGGCTAATATATTTTAACTGTTGACCAGTATCACTTAATCTTATCCTACACTTTATTACATGTATAGTTTATTTCTTTTATCTTATCATGTTTAATGTTGCAGCATTGTACCGAGACAAATTCCTAGTTTGTGTACTACATGAACAATGGCAATAAACCTGATTCTGATTCTGATTCTGATATCAAAATCTCACGGTACGATACGATTTTGATATTGATCTCACGGTACGATATTTGTTGCGATATTGTGGAGAGGCTCACGGTATTGTAAAATAGCTCATAATATTGTGTTTGTGATGATAATAACCAAAAACTGCCATTAAATCTGTTTTTTCCAGTCACCAGGCCATTTATTTTTATATTTATGGATCATGACAACATAAAATGCTGATCACTTAGTGCTTTTAAAGTGCAAGTTCAAGCCAGGAACATCAATATACCATTTGGTAATATTTGGTCACGTAACTGATTCTTCTTATGTGCAAGGATCATACTAAGCAGCAACTAGAACAACTGTAAACAACAAGAGGGAATTCCCTTTAAGAGCAAACAAAGATCAAGTTAAGCCAGGTTCAATGTGCAAAGTAAAATTAATCATAAATGTGCTAGGCAAATAAAAACAGCTTGTTGAAACAATTAAGTCAGGCAAAAAGCCTACTGGAAAACACTGACCTATCCTTTAGCTTATGTTCAAGTTTTTCTTCAGAAAGATCAAAAGATCTACATTGCATACATTGCAAGGGATTGCAAGCATTTTATGTGAGGAGACAGGTCGGCTTCATTTACTGCTACTCGCATGTTGCTTGCGTTGTCAGTAACAACAGCGATCCTTGTGCCAATCTTGTCCAGCCCCCACTCTGTGACTGCAGATTTGAGCACTTCGGCTATGTTGGCGCCAGTGTGTGATTCGCATAGTGGTCTTGTTTGTAAAGTGTAACTCTTCATCTCCCATTCACTGGTCAAACCATGTGCTGTAATAGTGATGTAACTCTGAGTCGCTCGTGAAGTCCACCCATCAGTGGTAATAGCGATGCACTCTGACTACTCGAGGTTCAGCATAACTTCTTCTTTTGTCTCACAGTACAGAGCAGGGAACACAGTTTGACTGAAATGAGCCCGCAATGGCATCTTATACTTCGGCTCAAGCTTAGCCACTAACCTTTTGAATCCTTTGTCATCGACTGCAGAAAAGGGACGTAAATCACACGCTATGTATTCTGCGATGTACCTCGTGATTTCTTGAGCCCTTGCGCTGTTGTGTGGCATAGTTGTTAAAAATGCCTCCTTTAAGGTTTTTTGACCGGACGGGACTTTCTTTGGGAGAGAATCCGTAAACTTTCGTGGTGATGGGTCGTCAGATGACTCCGCATGTTGCTCGTGTTGCCCATGTTGTATCGCACTGTAGTGTGGCAGTGCTTGCACATGGTCCATTGTCTGTCCGCCACCCTCTTTCCTTTAGTGTTTTTAGACACGGCAAAACCAAAATGCCTCCACACATCTGATTTAAAAGTTGCTGGGGTTTGCACAATCTCAACTTCGGGGGTGTTTTCTTCAGTATTTACATGAGCCGAACTTTGTCCGCTGCTGTCCGCCGCCATGTTTGTTGTGTGGACACCGTGAAGCATGCACTCCTATTGGCTCAACAACAGTTCTTGTGACAACGCAGTGCAAAGGATCATGGTCTGTGTAGTTTACAATGCTTTGTTGCGTGGGAGCCTACTTATTTCTTGTTGTTTTTTGACAGATACCCGCCCTCTTAATATCATAACACGACCACGACGGTATCGAGACACTTTTACTACCGCGATATCGCGATAACGTCAATATCGTTACATCCCTATTTATTACTATAAAATACTTATACCTATTATCAATAAGCAGTTTGAAGGGAATGTTATCCCCTTTGTTGACTAGGCGCTTTTCCACTTGGGTCAGTTTGGCACGGTTTGGTACGGGACGGGACAGTACAGTTTGGCCCGCTTTGTTTTTCCACTGCACTAGGTCCCATTTGAAGTGGGTGGGAAATAGTTACAGGGAGGTGGCGCAACCCTCTCCCTCCCGATACGTAAAACAAGCATAACTGGCATAAATCAAGCATAACGTTATGCAAAACACAAGCTGGCAGGATATGAGGCGTCTGCGTTCTCTGGCTGTTTTTGCCAGAATAAAGGCAAAAACGGAGAACAGAAGGCAAACCCGCAATACGACACACTCTGGAAAGGTACTGGAGCATTTAGAAGACATGAGGATACCAACTACATTACGTATGACGGTAAGCTCATGATTGCTAATGCTACTTTGCTTTTAAGTCCTCCGTACAACATTGTAATGTCGGCAAGTTATCGATATTACGCACTAAAATATGTATTCTGTGTGTGTGTGTGCTTCAGATGGCTCTCTTGTGGCAAAAATATCGCTTCAAACGGTCAGCGTTAACGTTCAACACAGTGATGTGACCCCAACTTCACGAACGCAAAGTGACTATAATGTCTGTAGAAATGTTTAGCTTCTGATCTGTGTCATAATCATGGAGAGACTGTTGAGACGTCATGGAATTTACCTGCTCCAGCCAGTGGTGCAGTGGTGTCATGGCGAAACATGGATCAGGTGCCATATGAGCCGTTAAATATATATTACAACAGGTAAACAGCACTGAGTTAGGCATAAGATATATTTAACAATTATGATGTATTTTAAGCCAAAACAAATGGATCTAGGATTAAAAGTAATTAAAATAATGCAGTCACAAGGTTATATGGAGAAATACGTGGATTAACTGGAAATATATCGTATTGAGTATTGCTGAGTACATGTAGATACTGTATAAATATATATTCTCTGCATCAACAGTGAACTATACATGTATTCATGTAGTTTTGCCCTTGGAATTTTGACAATAAACCTTCGTACTTTTGCAGATGTCTCTATTTTGTTTTACAGTCTTCAGCAAATAATTGTTTTGGTTACTTTTCTTAAAAATGAGCCATTATTTTCAAAGTCACTGTTAAATGGTTCGTACTGCTGACTCTTTTCCCACCGGTGTCTTAACAGACAAAATAGAAAATCATGATGCAAACACATAAATCACTAAATTGTTTATTCCAATCAGCAGCAAATTACAGATTATTTAGAATGTGCAAAATTCAAACTGTAAAAAAAAAAAAAGAAAAGAAACTGGAATGGGCCACACACGCCAGCCACGCTGCCTCACTGAGAAGTAACTGGATCGGCCTCTCGTACTGGTCCTGGTTCAGCAGATCTTCAGCTTGCATCTCTGTAAATAGTGAGGCAAGGGGGACTTCCGGGAAGATGGCGGAGAGACATAACACTTAAACAGAGAGCTCTCCCTAGTCGGATTAAAAATCTTTGGTAAATGGCCAACTCGACATAAATAGATCAATAAACCAAGGGATGAAAACACGAAGAACCCGGGCACACGGACAAAAGCAGAGTAAAACTAAAGAATCCCTCTATTTTTTCAATGAGGAAAAGTGCCCCGGGGGAGGTTGTTTGCCCCGCAGGAACGGCTGCTGCGGGCTATTTGAGGGACACAAGTAATTGGAAACTCTTGTGCCTGTCTGATCTTTCTATCGAAGATGTCGAAGATTTGTACGTCTTCGTAGTAATGGTCATCGGGATCGTTCTGATTGGATCTGGGATTGTCCTGGTGTACCGTAAATTGATGAAGATGGACATAACCTATCAAAATGCTGGCCAAGCGAGGTTTAACCATCAAATTGAAAAAAATGGAGAGGACTCTGACAGTGGCAAATGGAGAACTGTCTAGGAAAATGGATTACATCATGATCACGCTGAGAGCCATCCATGAAGGATTCAACGTCCAGCAATGAAGGATTAAGTACTGAATCTGTAAGAGGATATAAAGTTTCTTTCTCTGGGATCAGTACTATTCGACTAATCTGACTCCCCTCACACAAGTCCTCCAGATTATCTGCAGTTTTTTGTTTTCAAAACATTTGAGCTTCACGGCCTTCACGGACAGCCATCTGCATGGCCCAAGGACAATGCCAACAGCTAGACAAAACATCTCCTGCCAAAGAGACCTTGTTGTTCTTAACTGATACAAACACCTACACTCAACACTACACCCACACTGACTCAAAAAACTGATGAAAAAGATCACTCACTCATTGCTCTCTTTGTGTCCTTGTGTACTTTTTTGTCTGCTAACTGTGCATTGAGGGCTTTTTTTCTTGTAATCATAATATTGATCATATACGTATGACCAGTATTCTGACAATCAATGGTTTTTTGCTCCTTCCTATTGTATTATCCTTTCTTCCCTATGCATCCTGTACCCATCTGATGACAGGCGCGTTCACAGATGCTGCCGTGTCACCGGAAATGCAGGTCGCTTTCTGTGTCAAGTCAAATCCCTCGTATGTTATCAGTTTTCATATCTGTTAATGTACTTGGCAATAAATCCTTTCTGAGTTCTGAGTTCTGAGGAGAAATCGCTGAACACGAGGCCCAAAAAAACGAGGTGAATACAGCAGAGAAAATGGAGGATGCCAACCTCGATGTTATGAACACTGGCTTCGCCAATATAAGCAAGGACATAAAAGACTTCAAGCGACAACTCCAACAGGATTTAATGGCTCTTAAGGAAGAACTGAAAAAAGAGATGAAGGAGGAAATTATGGGTCTCCGAAAAGAAATGGACCGCAAGCTAGCAGAAACCATGGAGGAACTGCGCACTCAACGGGCATGTATGGCAGAAGCACAGGCTCGAATATCAGATTTGGAAGACTGGAAGACCGAGGCAAGCAAGTGGCTGCAGACCCTGATGGCACAAACACAGAGGATGCAGGAAAAAATAACCAACCTGGAGAGCAGGTCCAGGCGGAGCAATATACGCATCTTCGGGATTCCGGAGGGCACTGAAGGCAACTCGATGTTGAAATTCATAGAACAATTCTTAAAAAAAGAGCTTGAGCTGCCCGATGAAACAGACCTACAGATCCAACGAGCGCACAGAGCCTTGGCACAGAACCCGAATTCAAACTCTGCACCCAGGTCAGCTGTGGTAAACTTTTTAAAATACGACGTAAAGGAAAGAATCCTGACACAAGCGTGGAAAAAAAAGATACGAGTCGGCGACAAACAGATATTCTTTGACCATGACTACCCAACAGAAATTGTGCAGCAGCGAAAGAAATATGCCAACATTAAAAAAAATGCTGAAAGACAAAAAAATTAGATTCCAAACTCCGCTAACGAAGATGAGAATTCATTGGGATGACGGCGTGAAAACCTACAACACGGCCAGAGAGGCAGCGCGGGACATGACGGAGCGAGGCTTTGTGGTGAGCGTACCCGAGGAAACGGCTGGAGCAGCGGCAGCACGGAACGCATTGAGACAGCCGGAGTGGAGGTGAGTGAACGGCAGAGGGCGGGAGACGGACGTGGCGCACCGAGCCCAGGAAAAACTGCAAGGCTTTCAACGGAAAGCGTAGATTATAACAAAGATTAAGAAGGACACAGAAGAAATGAAGGCCAAGAAGACAAGGTAAAAGAGAAACAAACAGCTAGGAGAGGTTAAAGTGATTTTTGTTGTACATTTCTAGACTAATGACTATTACTTGGATAGTAAATACAGGTCTAGGGAGGGCCCCTCACTCGGTGAGGACATTCCCTCCACCCACCAACAGGGACCAGTGGGCAGAAGAAAGGCCCAAAGTACGGAGGTCGAGATTCGTTAATGTGTTTTTGTACATATATGTGTTAGTTTTGTTGTTAAAGGGGTTAGGAGCACAAGTTTAAACAATGGAAAAACATGAATATGGTTAAAAATCTTAAGATAATGACATTAAACGTGAATGGTCTGAACTCACCTATTAAAAGGGAAAGAATAATAAGAAAATTCAAGAAGGAAAAAGCCGAAATTATATTTATGCAAGAGACACATTTGAACAAGACAGAACATGAGAAACTAAAGAGATTTGGCTATAACAACTCCTACTACAGTTCATTTAAGGGAGGAACTAAAAGGGGGGTTATGATACTAATTTCAAATAAAATATAATTTGAATGTGAACAAGAAATCCAGGCTAAAGAAGGCAGATATGTAATAATAAAGGGAAGAATAGATGGTATGCAGATCACATTAGTGAACATCTATGCCCCACCAGAAAGTGACAAGGGTTTTTTTCAACAACTGTTTGATCTCATAGCAGCACACAGTGAAGGAGTCCTAATTTGTGGATGAGAATTAAATGCAGTCATGGATCATGAAGTTGACACAACAAGTGTTAAGAAGACAAAAAAAACATGTAACAAAGTTCATAAGAACCTCACTGGCAGAAATGGGTATGGTAGACATATGGAGGGACCTGCACCCACTCGAAAAAGACTATACACATTATTCAGCAGTCCATAAAGTACACTCTTGAATAGATTACTTCCTTATGAATGAAGGTGACAGACACAGGGTGAGAAACTGTCGGATCGGAGGGGCAGAAATATCAGATCATAATCCTATATACATGGAAATATACTTAAACAACAGAAAACGACAAACAACATGGAAACTTAATGTAGGACTATTAAATGATGAGAAAATGAAAGAAAGAATAAAGGTAAACATAAATGAGTATATCGAGGAGAATGATAATGGAGAAGTGGACCCAACAATACTATGGGATGCACTAAAAGCCGTGTTAAGAGGTAAATTAATTGTTGGATCAGGAAAAGCAAAAAAGTCTAAACTGGAATCATATGAACAAAGATGTGAGAGACTGAGGGAATTAGAACGTAAACATCAAAACACAAATGACCCAAAAATATATCAAGAAATTAAGGAAGAAAAAATAAAGATAAAAGAAATACAAATAGAGGAAATTGAAAGGAAAAATAGATATTTAAAACAAAAATATTATGAAACGGGTCCAAAGGCCACAAAACTGCTGGCAAAACGGTTAAGAAAACAACAAACAGTGAATAATGTATATAAGATTAAGGACCCCATCACAAATAAAACCACAATTACCCCAGAAAACATCGAAGAAATACTCCATAAATTCTATCAAGAACTATACTCGCAACCTGAAGAGACAAATGTTAAGGATATTAAAAAATTTCTATGCACATTGGACTTGCCATCAATAGGAAACCAACAAAATGAAAAACTAACAGCAGAAATAACAACACAAGAGATTAAAGATGTGATTAAGTCACTAAAAAATGGTAAATCACCAGGTAGTGACGGATACCCGTCTGAGTTTTATAAACTGTTTATAGAAGAACTCACGCCACAGCTCCTAAAGTCATTTAATTGGACATTAAACAACAACAAAATACCTCCATCATGGAACGAAGCCATTATTTCAGTTATTTGGATGCTGAGAAGCTGATCCACGCTTTTGTTAGCTCAAGATTAGATTATTGTAATTCTTTATTATCAGGCTGTCCTAAAACATCTTTAAAAAGTCTTCAGCTGATCCAAAATGCTGCAGCAAGAGTTTTAACAGGTACTAGAAAGAGAGATCATATCTCTCCGGTTCTGGCCTCCCTTCATTGGCTTCCCATAGAATTTAGAATTAAGTTTAAAATCCTTCTTCTTACTTACAAAGCTCTAAACAATCAGGCTCCTTTTTATTTAAAAGATCTGATACTACCGTATTATCCTAACAGAGCACTACGCTCCCAAAATGCAGGATTACTTGTAATACCTAGAATCTCCAAAAGTACAATGGGAGGCAGAGCCTTCAGTTATCAAGCTCCTCTCCTGTGGAATCAGCTGCCAATCTGGATTCGGGAGTCAGACTCGATCTCTGTTTTTAAGAATAGGGCTAAAACCTACCTTTTTGATATAGCCTACAATTAGGGAGGGATCATGTGTTTCTGAACCCTCCCTTAGTTACGCTGCTAATAGGTTTAGTCAGCCGGGGGACCTCCAGTAATGCACTGGGCCTCACTCCTTTCCTCACTCTCTATGAAATATTTTTTTTTTGCTGGTCATTAACATTTGTTTGTTCTCTCCCATAGATTGAGTCCCCATCGTGCTGTTTGCTCTCTACATGTCTGTTCTTTTCTTCTTCTCTATCCCCTCACCCCCCAGCCAGTCGCAGCAGATGACTGCCCCTCCCTGAGCCTGGTTCTGCTGGAGGTTTCTTCCTGTTAAAAGGGAGTTTTTCCTCTCCACCGTCGCCAAGTGCTTGCTCACAGGGGATCGCCTGATTGCTGGGGTCTTTCTGCAACTGTGGGGGTCCCCCCCTACAGTTGATAGTGCTATGAGATGACTGTTGTTGTGAAATGGCGCTATATAAATAAAGTTGAATTGAATTGAATTATTTTAAAGCCGGGGAAAGATAGGAAACAATGCGGAAACTATAGGCCAATCTCTTTATTAAATGTGGATTATAAAATATATACAACAATTATCTGTAAACGAATAAAGACATTCTTGACGGAATTGATAGAGGATGACCAAACTGGTTTCATAGAGGGACACCAAACACATGATAATATCAGGAGAACAATACACATAATTAATCAAATACATAAAGAAAAGAAAAGCGCAGTAATAATGAGTTTAGACGCAGAAAAAGCATTTGATAGGGTTAATTGGATGTACCTATATAATGTGCTGGAACGCTTTGGATTTAACGAAAAGTCAGTGCAATGCATAAAGACACTGTATCAAGAACCTGTGGCAAGAATCAAGATAAACGGTAGCTTAACAGACAAAGTAAATATACAAAGATCAACTAGGCAGGGATGCTGCCTATCACCCACCTTGTTTGCTCTGTTCATAGAGCCACTGGCTCAAGCGATGTGACAAAATAAGAAATTAAAAGGTGTAACAATAAAGGGATCGGAACACAAAATTGGGCTATTTGCAGACGATATTATAGTTTACCTTGAACAACCAGATGAATCAATAATGGGAATGATGGACTTGATAGAAAATTTTGGAAAATTATCAGGATACAAGAAAAACATAACAAAAACACAAATACTGACATTCCACTATAACCCTTCAAACCAGATAACTGATAAGATCAAACTAAACTGGAAACAAAAAGAAATAAAATACCTTGGAGTGAACATACCTAAAGATTTAAGCAAAATCTATAAAGCAAACTATGATAGGTTAGAACAAGAAATAAAAAAAGATATTGATAGATGGTCAATCTTAAACATGGATCTGAATTCAAAAATTAAGACAGTCAAAACCAGTATACAACCTAGACTGCTTTACCTCTTCCAAGCTCTATCAACAGAGATTCCTGGTGCCCAGTTCTCAAAGTGGGACAGGATGATATCGAGATTTGTTTGGGGAGGTAAAAAGCCAAGAGTGAAATATAAAACTCTCCAATTACCAAAAGAGAAAGGAGGCATGGGTCTACCGAGTCTAAAGGAATATTACTACTCAGCACAAATAAGATATATCAACTCAATCTCGATCTCTGTCTAGCCAATCGATCCAACTCCTTTTCTCCTTCCTTAGTGTTTAGCCTCTCACAACTCAGTGTATGCCTTTTCCTTTTCCACCTCTCTTTGCCATGCGCCTAGATTCCAAATACTCCTGTCTACTTTCTTCATCTTCCTGATTATCCCACCTTTTCTTTGCTAACCTCTTCCTTTGAATACTTTCCTGTATCTCTTCGTTCCACTACCAAGTCTCCTTGTCTCCCTTCCTTTGTCCAGTGGATACACCACATACCTTTCTACCCGTTTCCCTGAAAACTTTTGCTGCACTTTCCCAGTCATCTGGTAATTAACATGTTTTTTGCTCTCGCCTATTGTGGTATATCATTTCTTTTTTTCCTTTCTTCTTTATGACTGGCGCCTAGCGGCTGCCCCGGCCTTGGATGCGCTCTGCAGAGCGTGCCCAAATGCCAAGTCACGTTTCGTTACCTTGTATTCATACATGTGTAATGACAATAAAGTTGAATCTCATCTCATCTCATCTCTCATCTCATATGTTGGTGCGACGGAAGATACGAGGCAAAATGGAAAGAAATGGAAAAGGAAATTGAGGGACTCCCAGTACAAAGCATAATAACAATGTTCAAATAAATCAATGTCAAAGAGATAAGGATGCATATAAGCAAATCAAACAAATAGACCCAATCACTAAATTTACTTTGGAACTGTGGTATAAGATAGTACAAAAATATAATATAAAGGAGGACATAAAACTATTGAAATGGGTAGCATTTGACAGTCAGTTTGAACCGGCAAAGCAAGATAGGGGATACAAAAATCTGGTGAACAAGGGAATCACAGCATGGGGCAATATGGGAAAAAAAAGATTTCTGGAGTTTTGTAAACATGAGAAGAAAATTTAAACTAGAAAAATCTGAATTCTTCAGATATCTGCAGATGAGAGATTATTACTCTAAAGGGCTGTTTTGAAACCACCGCCTGGAAGCAGCTCTGCGATCCACATGGTGAGGACATCGATGGCCTCACTCACACCTTCACGGGCTACCTCAGCTTCTGTGTGGACAAATCCGTTCCCACCAAGACCATACAGTGTTGCTCAGACAACAAACCCTGGATCAACCCTAAGATAAAAACACTTCTGAGAGAGAAGAAGAGGATCTTCATGTTGGGGAATAGGGAGATGCTGAAGTCCGTACAGAGGGAGCTGAGGAGAAAGATCAGAGAAGGCAAGGACAGCTTCAGGAAGAAGATGGAGGACAAGCTGCAACAGAGCGACATCAGCGGGGTCTGGAGAAACCTCAAAACCATCTCTGGGCTCCAGAATACCTCCCCCCAGGCCACGGGGGGCAGGGAGTGGGCGAACGATCTGAATCTGTTTTTCAATAGGTTTGACCAACCGCCCTCCCCCCTGACTGCACAGCAACCACTGCTGCCTCTAAAGACATCAAGTCCTGCTGCCCACTCCCCACTCCACCAACACCCCCCCCCCCACTCCCAACACACAGCCCCCCATCCTGACCCTGGCCAAGACCCAGGTGAGGACGGAGCTGAGGAAAATCAAGGCGAGGAAGGCGACGGGACCGGACGGCATCAGCGCAAAGCTCCTCAAGTCCTGTGCAGACCAGCTGTGTGGGATTGTGGCGTACATCTTCAACCTGAGCCTGAAGCTGGGGAGGGTACCACAGCTGTGGAAAACATCTTGTGTGGTACCTGTACCAAAAACTTCCCACCCCAAAGACCTGAACAGCTACAGACCGGTGGCCTTGACATCCCACTTGATGAAGACCCTGGAGAGACTGCTCCTTGCTCACTTCCGCCCCTTGGTGGAACCAGCGATGGATCCACTCCAGTTCACCTACCAGCATGGCATTGGGGTGGAAGATGCGGTGATCTTCCTCCTTCACCGTTCTCTGTCCCACCTGGAGAAGCCCGGGAATGTGGTGAAGATCATGTTCTTTGACTTCTCCAGTGCTTTCAACACCATCCAACCGATGATCCTGAAGGACAAGCTGCTGCGCGCAGGGGTGGACCAGCACCTGTCATCATGGATCCTGGACTACCTCACGAACCGGCCTCAGTTTGTGAGAACCCAGGACTGTGTGTCCGACACGATCATCGGTAGCATGGGGGCCCCCCAGGGAACGGTGTTGGCTCCCTTCCTGTTCACTCTTTATACTGCGGACTTCTCACACAACACAACACACTGCCATCTACAGAAGTTCTCTGATGACTCTGCGATCGTTGGCCTCATCTCCAATGGAGATGAAGCTGAGTACAGAGGGCTTATCCAGGACTTCGTGGACTGGTGCCATCGGAACTGCCTCCAGAGCAACGCGAGGAAAACTAAGGAGCTGGTGGTGGACTGCCGCAGGCAAGGACAACCCCTCACAGCACCAGTAAATATACAGGGAACAGACATTGAGATGGTGACATCCTACAAGTACCTGGGTGTTCATCTGAACAATAAACTAGACTGGTCACACAATACTGACGCACTATACAAGAAAGGACAGCACAGGCTGTTCCTACTGAGGAGACTCAGGTCTTTTGGTGTACAAGGGCCGCTGCTGAAGACATTCTATGACACGTTGGTGGCATCAGCCATCACTTTTGGAGTGGTCTGCTGGGGCAGTGGCATTACCGCAGCCGATAGGAAGAGACTGAACAAACTGATCAAGAAAGCTAGCTCTGTCCTGGGGCAGCGCCTTGACCTGGTGGAGGAGATAGGAGAGAGAAGGACGGTGGCTAAACTGTCATCTCTGCTGGAGTCCGAGTTCCACCCTATGCAGAACACACTGAATGCACTGAGGAGCTCATTTAGCAGCAGACTACATTATCCCAGGTGCACAACCGAGAGGTTTCGCATGTCCTTCCTACCAACTTCTGTCAGACTGTACAACCTAAGTAGGGCTGCTCGCAGAGATAGCAAAAAGACGTAACAACCTAATAGTTTTTGAATGCAAAAGATGCAATAGACTTACACAATGGTCCCCTCCGGCATACAACTAGGAAAATACCGGTCGCTATGGAGGGTGAGAATATGTATGGGCACATAATCATACCATGTAGGATAACTAAGTAGACAGATGTGCTGTTTCATCCCATCTAGCAAAAATGCTCTGCACTGTGTGTGTTTATATATTTACATATTTATTCCATCTAGCTACAATGCTCCGCACTGGGTGTGTTTATATTTATATATCTATATATTTATTCCATCTAGCTACAATGCTCCGCACTGTGTGTTTATATATCTACATACTATTCCATCTAGCTACAATGCTCCGCACTGTGTGTGTTTATATATTTACATATTTATTCCACCTAGCTGCAATGCTCCGTACTGTGGGTGTTTATATATCTACATATTTATTCCATCTAGCTACAATGCTCCGCACTGTGTGTTTATATACTCATATATTTATTCCATCCAGCTAAAATGCTCTGCACTGTGTGTCTGTGTGTACATATATATATTTATAGTAATATGTACATATGTATATTAGCTGCTCTTGCTTTTTTTTTCTTGCCTTCTGATTGTTGCTCTGAGTGTTGCTTTCCCTGTGCTGTTGCAATCCTTGAACTTCCCCGTTGTTGGACTAATAAAGGCTTACCTTATCTTATCTTATTATATGAGGAAGATTAGGCATAACCTCCACACAGATGTAAGCAAGATTATACAATTCATTTTAAGCTCGTATGCAGGAAATAAAATAAGAATTATTTCAAAGCTATATCAGAAACTTACGGCAAACAAACATTCAAGTAACTATATAAAGGAGAAATGGGAGAAAGAGCTAAATTTAAACATAACAGAAGAAAACTGGCAAGAAATATGGAAAACACAACACACATCAACAAGTTCAAGGACATGGAGGGAATTTGGATAGAAAAACCTGATTCGCTATTTCATTACACCACAGATCCAAAGAAAATATACAAATACCCAATCTATATGCTGGAGGGGCTGTGGGGCTCAAAATGCAGACCACTCACATATGTTTTGGAAATGCTGCAAAATCTCATCATTCTGGAAATCTATACATGTGACAATACAGAGGATATTAGGATATAATATACCAATGAACTGTAACTTGATGTATTTATGTGATCTTAAAAGAGACAATGTAATACAGGCTGAGGACAGATATCTAGTTAAAATCTTACTGATTGCATGTAAAAAAACAATCACAAGAAAATGGCGATCAGAAGTTTTTCCTGACCAAGAGCAATGGACAGACATTGTTGAGGATATACGTTTAATGGAAAAACTAACATATCGACAAAGAATGCAAGAAGGACAATATGAAAAAAAATGGTGGAAATGGACACACTACAAAGTGCAACAACGAGACTAGAAATTGAAAGAATAACCAAAGACACTGGAAAAACCAGAAGAATTAAGAAATGGAAACTAAAAACTTGATGCTCCAACATTTGTCCCCCCCCCTTTTCTTTTTTTTTTCTTCCTCTAGCTCCCTTTTTTAAATATAGAGACTGTGATCTGAATGTAATATGTATGATGAAAAATGAATAAAAATCAAAGTTACAAAAAAAAAAAATAGTGAGGCAAGGTCTGGTTTGGGTGGATCGTTTTCCCCTTGCCTAGATGGAAGACAGAAATGGGTGGTGGATAATTAAAGAAAGTTTAAAACATACAGTATTTGCAAAATGAATGAATCTTTATTTCGGATAGATTGATTAAAGGAAAGGAACAGAATAATAGAACAAAGGGGAAAAAAATCCAATAAGGTCAAATTAAACAGCAACTCCTTGGATTATACAATTTACCATAACTAATCTGAAATGGGTGATGGCTGAAGCCGCAGCTTATATTGCCCACCCATGTTCTAGCTAAGAATTCAAAAAGAAAAAATAAGAGTGATTACAATTCAGAACAAAGCCAAGACAAAACGTGACAAAAACTAAGCAACAGCACAACACAGACTGGATATGATAATCCTTATGTGATTTTACATGTCGTTTTGTATATACAGCCATAGACAAAATTGTTGGTACCCCTCTGTTAATGAAAGAAAAACCCACAGTGGTCACAGAAATAACTTGAATCTGACAAACGTGGTAATGAATAAAAATTCTATGAAAATTAACCAATGAAAATCAGACAATGCTTTTGAACTGTGGTTCAACAGAAGTATTTTAAAAAACAAACTCATGAAACAGGCCTGGACAAAAATGATGGTACCCCTAGAAAAGATTGAAAATAATGTGACCACAGGGACATGTTCAACCAAGATGTGTCCTCTAATTAACATCACAGGTGTCTACAAACTTGTAATCAGTCAATCGGCCTATTAAAAGGGTGACAAGTAGTCACTGTGCTGTGACCACTGTGGGTTTTTCTTTCATTAACAGAGGGGTACCAACAATTTTGTCCACGTGTGTATGTTTGGAGTATTTCTTCCTTTAATTTTTGTTTAAATTGTCCAAGCGTTGTACATGATTTTAATTCAGGTCCAAAAGTGTTTCACAGTCTGACTCCTTGCACTGAAACACAGTGTTGCTTGGTGGTAGTTCTCACTGAAGGTTTTTGAAATATACATGTTCCTCTGAAATGATATTGTTTCTCCCTTATTTGGAACAACTTTTGGATATTTGCGGGCAGTGATAGATTCTTAGCTTTAAACATTATTACTGCAGTTTTAAAGGCAACCAGATCTTTCAACCTGAGAGCTTTTAATTTAAGAAAAAGTGAGTTTGTTGGTTCCCTGTGAGGAGCTTTGTTTATTATTCTAATAGCTCTCTTCTGAAGCATAAAGACTGGATATACGTTTTATATGTGTTTCCCCATACTTCAGTACAATATGTCATGTATGGGTATTGGTATCCTCTGAAGAGCTGGAGCAGGTGGCTGGGGAGAGGGAAGTCTGGGCTTCTCTGCTTGAACTGCTGTCTCTGCGACCCGGACCTCCGGAAAAGCGGTAGAAGATGGATGGATGGATGTCATGTATGGGAGTATTAATGAATGATACAAAGCATGTAGTGCGGGTTGATTCAGCAAATATTTCACTCTGTGCAGTATTGCGATTCCAGCCATCCATCCATCTTCTACCGCTTTTCCGGAGGTCCGGGTCGTGGAGGCAGCAGTTCAAGCAGAGAAGCCCAGACTTCCCTCTCCCCAGCCACCTGCTCCAGCTCTTCAGAGGGGATACCAAGGCGTTCCCAGACCAGCTGGGAGACATAGTCTCTCCACCGAGTCCTGGGTCTGCCCCGGGGTCTCCTCCCAGTGGGACGTGCCTGAAACACCTCAAGTGGGAGGCGTCTAGGAGGCATCCTAATCAGATGCCCATACCACCTCAACTGACTCCTTTCAATGTGGAGGAGCAGCAGTTCTACTCTGAGCCTCTCCCGGATGACTGAGTATTGACAGTATTGCGATTGATTTGCATATTTTACCTTTAATATAATTAATGTGACTTCCAACACAGTTTTTTATTATTATGCCAAGGATTTTAATTTTGGATACCCTTTCAATCTCTACTCCATTTACACTGAGTTTAGATACTGAGTTGTTGTGATGGTGTGAAATAACGTTATCAATAAAAGTTTAGCCACCGCTGTGTCGCCCTGGTTTCAAGTTTGGTGGTGTTTTGTGCTTGTATTGCTAAAATGTAAAAGGAAGCACTACAATGGGTCTCAAATATTTGTAATGTGTTCTTTTACTGCATGAGTTTAAAGATGAAATACTATAGACTACACATATAAACTGACATAATGTCGGGCCCAGGGAAAACGCACACAGGCTCGAGTGAGATTCAAAAGCTTTATTGAACAACAACAGGTGTCTGGATGCGTGAGTGTGAGGTGTGAATGGATTGCCGGAGGACAGGGAGCGCCGAGGGCGAAACAGTGCGCCGTGCAACCAGGCAACCCTAAGGGCAGAGCAAAGACAGGGGTGAGTAATGACCTTCACCCTGCAGGGTTAATCACAAAAGTGCCGCTTACTTGCAGGTGTCGAGGTGGCTGGCGTTGGCAAGTTGCAGAACTCCTGCCTGGAGGACAGCGCCCTGGTGCGCGCTCGGCGAAGCGAGGAAGGGATGGATGAGGATGAGGCAAAGGAGAGAGGAATTCGTCGCCTGGAGGATCCACCTGTGCACAGGGGAGAATACTGGAGAGCAGGTAAGGGAATAACAGCTTACGTGCGTGAAGAACGATGGCACAGGCCGGGAAGGAACGGTCGTGCGCTGGAATTGGGAGCGTAGACGAGCAGATGGCTCCAGGCTGAGGCTCCAGGCAGAGTGGGTTAAATAGTTGGAGGCTGATGAGGCGCAGGTGTGCGTGCGGCTGAAACAGATGACAGGCGAGAGCGAGTTGTGACAGTACTCCCCCCCGGAGCAGCGTCTCCCGGCGTTGGCTTACCTGGGTGCACCCGGTGGAACTCCGTGATAAGTTATTTATCCGGCACAAAGGAAGGGTGCACCCAGGACCTCCACTCTGGGCCATACCCCTCCCAGTCCACCAGATATTGTAGCCCGCAACCCCAGAGGCGGGAGTCCAGGATGGAGGTGACCCTCCACGCCGGGTCGCCGTCGATCATCACGGGAGGAGGAGGCACCCTAGGAGGAGGACAGAGTGGGTCAGAGACCACAGGTTTGACTTGGGAGACGTGGAATGTTGGACAGGCACGGAGGGAGGGAGGGAGAGCCAAACGCACAGCCACCAGGTTAATTACCTTAGTCACTGGGAAGGGACCGATAAAGCATTGAGCCAGCTTCTTCTTCTCCGCCTTTAAATTGATGTCACGGGTCGATAACCACACTTGCTGGCCCACCTGGTAATGAGGAGCGTCTCTCCTGTGGCGATTTGCAGCGTTGGAGTTATGCGCCGCTGTGCGTAATAGCGCTTGGTGCGTCTTGGTCCACAGGCGCTGGCAGCGTCTGAGATGCGCCTGGATGGAGGAAACTGCCACCTCGCCCTCTTTTTTGGGAAACAATGGGGGGTCGTACCCCAGGGATGCCTGGAAAGGGGACATCCCGATGGCCGATGATAAGGTGGAGTTATGGGCGTACTCCACCCAGGGGAGATGGGTGCTCCAGGAAGAGGGACTTGAGGAGGTGACGCAGCGCAAAGCAGCCTCCAGCTCCTGGTTGGTGCGCTCGCACTGCCCATTGGACTGTGGGTGGTGACTGGAGGAAAGGCTCACTGTGGCCCCCAGGGCGTTGCAAAAGCACCTCCAGACCTTGGACATGAACTGAGGGCCCCGGTCGGAGACGACGTCAGACGGGATCCCATGTAGCCTGACCACATGCTGGACCAATAGATCAGCTGTTTTCTGCACCGTAGGGAGGCTGTGGAGCAGCACGAAATGGGCAGCCTTAGAAAACCAGTCCACGATGGTCAGGATGGTGTTGTAGGTGTTGGACGTGGGAAGACCGGTGATGAAGTCTAGGGCTACATGGGACCAGGGCCTACCGGGGACCGGCAGGGAGTGGAGAAGCCCCGCTGGGAGGGAGATCGAGGTCTTGTTCGTTGCGCACTGTGGGCAGGCATGGACGTAATTGGCAGCATCACTCCGAAGTCCGGGCCACCAGAAGGATAGTTGGAGGAGCTCCACCAGCCAGGAAATTCCAGGGTGACAGGCGGGTTTAGAAGTGTATGCCCAGTGGATGACGTCACCCCGGACAGATGATGGCACAAACAGCCTCCCAGCTGGACCGCCGCCAGGATCGGGTTCGGCCTCCTGAGGTCTCCGGACCTTTTCCCTGATGGCCCACGAAACGGCTCCCACAATGCACGAGGCCGGCAGGATGGCGTGGTCTTGCTCTTCTGGGACCTCTGGAGCGAACTGTCTGGACAGTATGTCCGGTTTGCCGTTCTTGGAGCCAGGCCGATAGGTGATCGTGAATCTAAAGCTGCCAAAGAACAGAGACCAACATGCCTGGCGGGCATTCAGATGCTTGGCCCTCCTTAGGTACTCCAAATTTTTGTGGTCCGTCCAGACCACAAAAGGCTGCGCTGCCCCCTCCAGCCAATGACGCCACTCCTGCAGCGCAAGCTTCACTGCCAGGAGTTCCCTGTCACTGACGTCATAATTCTACTCCGCTGCAGACAGGCACCGAGAGAAGAAGGCGCAGGGGCGCACCACCCCGTCCACCGGAGAGCGCTGAGAAAAAACTGCCCCCACCCCCGTGTCGGATGTGTCCACCTCGACCAGGCACTGAAGTGTGGGGTCAATCTAGGTCAGGACCCGGGAGGAGGAGAACTCCATCTTCAGCGTCTCGAAGGCCGACGCCGCTTCTTCTGTCCACCGGAACGGCACCTTGGGGGAGGTCAGGCGGATCAGGGGAGAGGCGATGGAACTGTACTTTGGTACAAAACGGCGGTAGAAGTTGGAGAATCCTAGGAATTGTTGCGCCTGTTTCCTGGATGAGGGAGTGGGCCACTCAACCACCGCTTTGACCTTGGCAGGGTCGGGGAGAAGATTAGATTATTTGTTTATTTGACAGGGACAGTGCAATAAACATAGACAATTAATCAAATGACAATCAATCTGATGTGTTGCACAAACAGTGTATAGCTATTAGCTAATTTGCAACTCTTGTCCCTGGATGGGCTTTAGAAAGGAGAAACAAGTAAAAAGAAAAAAAGGATAAGTAAAAGAAAAAATGAAAACAGAATAAATAATAACCACATACATCAATGCAAAAAAGATTATAAATACATTATAAATACACAATTATAAATATTATAAATATTATAAATATTATAAATACACAATACTGTATAACAACCTGACTCACATTTGCCTATTTCAGGCCTCTCTCCCTTTGTCACTCACTATAAACAAACACACTCATTCCTTCCCTTCATTCACTCTCACCCTGCAGACAATCATTTCATACATGGGTACATTCTTGTTTATTTTTCAGCCAGTTTTTAACCTTTTTAGTGAATGTTTTAAAGTCCGTTATTATTTTAATTTCATTTGGCATTGTGTTCCAGATGTGACTGCCCTTTATAGAGAAAGCTGTTTGTCCAAAGCTGGTTGTGGGACATGACGAAGCTCAGGAAGGAGGTCTTGTTGGTGTAGAATTCGTACTTCTCCGCCTTCATGTACAACCTGTTCTCAAGGAGCTGCTGGAAGACCCGCCTCACGTGGGCCTGATGCTCCTCCCGAGATCGGGAGAAGATCAGGATGTCATCCAGGTAGACGAATACAAAGACCCCCAGGAAGTCACGAAGGACGTCGTTTATGAGTCGTTGGAAGATGGCCGGAGCGTTGGTGAGTCCAAACTGCATGACCAAATACTCGAAATGGCCGCTGGGCGTCCGGAACCCTGTGTTCCACTCGTCGCCCTCCCGGATCCGAACGAGGTGGTACGCGCTGCGGAGGTCCAACTTGGTAAACCAGGAGGCCCCCTGGAGGGAGTTGAAAGCCGAGTCCATGAGGGCTAAACGTGTATTTGTCCTTCACCGTGATGTCGTTTAGGGCTCGAAAGTCAATACACGGCCGCAGGGACCCATCCTTCTTGGAGACGAAGAAGAATCCGGCTCTGAGTGGAGATGAGGAGGGGCGGATGATGCCTGCGCTGAGGGACTCCTTAATATATGCGTCCATGGCTTCCCGCTCCGGGGCAGACAGGCTGTAAAGTCGACCAGATGGCACAATCATACGGGCGGGGGGGGGGGGGGAGAGACAGCGCTTTCGACTTATTGAAGACGGGCCCCAGGTCGTGGAACTCCGGAGGCACCAAGGAGAGAGCCGGCGGAGGTGAGTCAGAGGCGGGGAGAGGCACTGACGGGGTGCAGGCAGCGGACTGGAGGCAGGTTCCCATGCAGAAGGTGCTCCAGGAGAGGACGCTGCCGGACTGCCAATCGAAAACCAGGTTGTGAAGACGCAGCCATGGGTGACGGAAGAAGCTGAGGTGGGCAAGACGAATAGGCTTAAGTCCTCTCTGTGATTGCCAGAGATGACGACGGAGATGGGTTTAGTTCGATGAGTGACCCTTTCCAGGGGTGTGTGGGAGAGAGTGACAAGGTTAAGAGGGACTGGCAATGCTTGGCACGGAATGCCCAGGCGGGTTGCCAGGCTCTTGGAAATGAAGTTCTGTTCCGCCCCCGAGTCCACCAGTGCGTGAGTGACATGCCCAATGGGGTTATGACAGAACCTGATTGGGAGGAGGCATTTGGAGAGGGGATTAGACTGGGTTACGTCTGCGAGGCCCCCTATAGCGACTCGCGGACTCCCCCTTTTGGCTTAGTCAGGCAGGCCTCCACGGAGTGCTGGTCGTCTCCGCAATACATGCAGAGACCCAGCTCCCTGCGTTGCTGTTTCTCCGCCAGTGGAAGCTTGGTCCGCCCGACGAGCATAGCCTCTGATTCATCGGCGGACTCCGGAGCAGGTAACGGCAGGGGGTGAGACTGAGAGGCGTGGAAGCTCCGCTCGAGCGGCTGTAGGACTTCCGCTCGGCAGCACGCTCTCTCAGCCTGTTGTCTAAGCTAATAGCTAATGAAATTAATTCGGACAGTCGTTCCGGCTGATCCCGGCAGGCCAGCTCGTCCCGCAGACTGGAATTCAGACTGCGGAGGAAGATGCTGCAGAGGGCAGCATCGTCCCAGCCAACTTCCTCCGCTGCCACCCGGAAGTCAACAGCGTAATCGGCTACCAATCGACTACCCTGGCAAAGGTTAAGTAGCCGATTGGTTAGCACGCTGTCATGATCCGAGTGGTCAAAGACTTTGTTGAAGTCGCGCACGAACTGGACAAAGGTCAGGTTTGCGTAGCTAGGCCTTGCCATAACGGCATAAGCCCAAGCTAACGCTCGCCCTTCCAGGAGGTTGGCAACAGACCCAATTTGGCTATGGTCAGACCGAAAGTCCCCGAGGGCACGCTGGAACACGAACTCACACTGGAGAAGGAACCCGCATGCTTCGCTGAGTTTTCCGCTAAAGCGCGAGGGTGTTGGAATAGGGGGGAGCCGGGTTGGCGGCCCCGGGCTAGCCTGGCTAGCTAGGGAGGCGACGGGAGCTGGCCCGCTATGCTGAGCTGGTTGGAACGCCTGCTGGGGATCCAGGCGGTCCAACGGTGAGTGATACTAGTGAGTTGATTAAGAATAACCTGCTGCTGATGAGCTATTAAATCCACTCGAGCCTCGAGGGTGGATAATCGGCGTGCGAGCCCGCTGTCTGCTGGGCCGCCTTGCTGGAGCCGTACTGACATAATGTCGGGCCCAGGGAACATGCACACAGGCTCGAGTGAGATTCAAAAGCTTTATTGAACAACAACAGGTGTTTGGATGCATGAGTGTGAGGTTTGAATGGATTGCCAGAGGACAGGGAGCGCCGAGGGCGGAACAGTGCACCATGCAGCCAGGCAACCCTAAGGGCAGAGCAAAGACAGGGGTGAGTAATGACCTTCACCCCGGAGGGTTAATCACAAAAGTGCTGCTTACTTGCAGGTGTCGAGGTGGCTGGCGTTGGCAAGTTGCAGAACTCCTGCCAAGTCTTCGCCAAGACAGCGCCCTGGTGCGCGCTCGGCAAAGCGAGGAAGGGATAGAAGAGGATGAGGCGAAGGAGAGAGGAATCCGCCGCCTGGAGGATCCACCTGTGCACAGGGGAGAATACTGGAGAGCAGGTAAGGAAATAATAGCTTACGTGCATGAAGAACGATGGCGCAGGCCGGGAAGGAACAGTTGTGCGCAGGAATTGGGAGCGTAGACGAGCAGACGGCTCCAGGCAGAGCGGGTTAAATAGTTGGAGGCTGATGAGGTGCAGGTGTGCGCGTGGCTGAAACAGATGACAGGCGAGAGCGAGTTGTGACATACAGTAAACTAAATTCTAATGATGACTGAACAGCTCCCATTCCCCAAGGTGCAAGATACACTATTATGACTATAACTCATAAAGGATCACAGAAGCGATCTGATAAAAATAAACAAGCGGTTTATTTTATGGTGGCTACTATTGGATGTGCCATTCATTTTCAATTACTCTGTAATTAATATACACAAATAAATCTCAATTCAGTCCCTTTCATATTAAGTGGAAATTGTGCTACTTTAAATTTGGCACTTTACCTGTACTTTAACTTCAAAAGCAAAAGATTTGACTATAAATATGATGTTGTGGAGTGTGTCAAATAAGAGGCAGATTCATGGACAGACGGTTTATTACACACTTCACATCTCACAAGCACAGAACAGAATGAATGATTTCAACAAGCTCTCCTCTCCTCACTGAACTCTCTCTTCAGACGTTTCATGGCATTACTCATCACACAGCATGACATTTACATGACACTGCATTCAACCCCCTATATCCCTAACTCCTTCCTGCTATCTCGCCAGGAACTCCCTGGGCATTGTTCTCCCATGTTTATTCACTGTCTCTTCCTGAGATGCTGCATAACCTGGCTCCCTATACCGCCTCCCCCCCCCCCAAGAGCATCTTAGATAGAACATCAGTCCACACGCTCTCTTGGCTTCAGTCTCCTCCCATATCTGCTGTAACTGGGGTTAACCGCCTCCGTGGCGCTGCTGTGCCGGTGGGGGGCTGCTGGGAGTGTGTCTGACTGCGGGTGGGCCGTGGCGAGGGGGGGGGGGAACTTCGCTCTGTCCGTGTGGCTGCTCTGGTGGATCGCTTCCCTGGGGAGCTCTCTGTGGGGGTCTTCCACGCCGAGGGGCCCTAGCCAACAGCACTTGCTCATCGGCTGCTACGAAGGCGGGTTTGAGTCTGTATGTGCCAATTTTTTCCCGCCAACCTCCCAAGTCTAGCAAAAAATGTTTGTCCCCTGTTTCCAACACTCTGAACGGGCCATCATAGGGTGGGCGCAATGGCGGGCGGTGGGCGTCGTGTCTGACGAACACGAACTCCGCGTTCTTCAAAGTTTTAGGCACGAAAGCATGCGGAAAACAGTGGTGGGCCGGGCCCTGCAGCGTGCCTGTGTTTGCGCTCCGCTGCAAAAGCTGAGACGGGGAGCTGTCCGGCGCGGATTATCTGGCAGAAATTCCCCGGGCAGCCGTAGGGGCTGCGCAAAAACAAGCTCTGCCGGGGAAGCTTCCAAATCCTCTTTTGGTGCGGAGCGCAACCCCAATAAAACCCACGGCAACCTGTCCACCCAATTTGCATCCGTCAGTGAAGCCCTGAGTTCTGCTTTCAGTGATCTATGAAAACGCTTGCATAACCCATTGGCCTGTGGGTTGTACGCGGTTGTGCGATGAATTGCAGCACCCAGGCTGCGGGCCATCGCGGACCAGAGGTTGGAAACAAACTGAGGGCCCCTGTCGGACGTAATGTCCGACGGGACTCCAAAATGGGCCACCCATGCTGTTAAAAAAGTGCGTGCCATGTCCGCTGAGGTGGTTGCCGCCAGCGGGACTGCTTCTGGCCAGCGCGTGGTGCAGTCCACCACTGTCAGGAGGTGTGTGCACCCTTGTGATGGCGGGAGGGGGCCCACGAGGTCCACGTGAACATGGTCAAACCTCTTAGCCGGTACCCGAAACGGCTCCAAGGGAGCCTTCGTATGTCTCTGTACCTTGGCTCGTTGGCACGCCACGCAGGCCTCAGCCCACTCTTTTACTTGTTTGCGTAGGCTCGGCCACATGAACTTCTCTCCCACCATCTTGACCGACGCGCGCACTCCTGGGTGCGCCAGAGTGTGAACCGACTCAAACACGCGGCGGCGCCACGCGATTGGGACCACCAGACGCGGGCGTCCCATGGAGACATCGGAGATTAGCGGGGGCATGCCATCTTGCAGCACCCTGCTCTCCAGCCTTAACTCTTTTGGTCCGGACTGGACCGCGCGCACGTCTGCATTGCTAATCTGCTCTGCGGCAATGGCTGCGTAATCTATCCCCACGTAGACTGGGGCCACCACGGCGCGCGAGAGGCAGTCCGCCACCACATTCAGTTTACCCGACACATGCTGACTACCGGTAGTAAACTCTGAGATCGCGGTCAGCTGTCTCTGCTGCCGGCCCGACCATGGTTCTGAAACCTTGGCCATCACGAACGTTAGTGGCTTGTGGTCCACGAACGCGGTGAAGCTGCACCCTTCCAGCCAGAACTGGAAGTGGCGTATGGCCAGGTGGAGGGCCAGCAACTCCCTGTCGAACGCGCTGTATTTACGTTCACTGTCGCGCAAAGTTCTGATGAAAAAGACAAGCAGCTGCCAAGCCCCGGCGACACGCTGCTCCACGACAGCCCCTATAGCCACGTCTGAAGCGTCGGTGGTGAGCGCTATTCGGGCCGCCGGGTCCGGATGTGCCAGCAGTGTGGCGTTTGCCAGGGCTGCTTTAACCTCTGAGAACACCCACTCTCGCTCCGGGGTCCATTCGACCCCATCCACGAGTTTCTGTCTCCTGAGCACGGCGGACAAAGGTTGCATGAGCTGCACCGCGTGGGGAAGGAAATGGTTATAAAAGTTCACCATCCACAAAAACTCTTGCATCTGAGGCCGGGGAAAATCTGCTACGACGCACACTTTGTCGGGCAATGGGATCGCTCCTTCCGGAGAGACGCAGTGCCTCAAAAATCAATCTCCGTCACGCCGAACTGGCATTTCGCCGGGTTGATTATTAACCCGTGCTCCTCCAACCTCCGGAAAACCGTCCTGAGGTGGGTTTCGTGTTCTTCTTCGGACGCACTGGCTACCAGGATATCGTCCAGGTAGACGAACACGAATGGGAGATCGTGCAGCACTGCATCCATCATGCGCTGAAACGTCTGTGCCGCGCCTTTTAACCCGAATGGCATGCGCAGGAACTCGAATAAACCGAACAGAGTTATTACCGCTGTTTTGGGTATGTCCTCCGCGCGCACTGGAACCTGGTGATAACTATTGGGTAGCGGACATGTGCTGTGGCATTGTTCAACCTGCGGAAATCACCGCATGGTCGCCACGAGCCCTCAGCCTTAGGGGCCATGTGTAGCAGGGATGCCCATGGGCTGTTCGAACGCCTGATGATGCCCAACTTTTCCAGGTTGGCGAACTCCTCGCGCGCTATGGCCAGTTTAGCTGCGTCCAAGCGCCGAGGTCTTGCGAAAACAGGCGGCCCGGTGGTGGTGATAAAGTGCTCCACCCCGTGCTTAGCGATGGCTGCCGAAAACGTCGGGACTGTGAGTGCTGGGAACTGAGTGAGCAGTGCTTGGAACTTACCCCCTGGAGCTGTGACGTTGGCTTGTGCTGTTGGCCGGGTCCCTCAAGCTATACAGGGGAGAGATTCAAAGGACAGTGCATTAACCACGCGTCTGTTAGCAACATCCACAAGTAAACCATGTGCACACAGAAAATCAGCGCCCAGGATCGGGCAACACAGTGCTGCTATGATAAAAGTCCACTCATACGAGCGGCCATGTAGCGATAAGGCCAGTGTTCTCTCACTGAACGTCTTAATCTCCGAGCTGTTTACTGCCACAAGTCCGGGGCCGCTAGGTCCTGCCAGCCATTCAGCGTAGGACGGCAGGATGACGCTCTTCTGGGCTCCGGTATTGACAAGGAAGCGTCTCCCCGAGCGCGAGTCCGTCACGTAGAGCAGCTTGTTCTCTTCACCGGCGGTCGCAGCTGCTACCGACTGCCGGCCTTGGCGTTTCCCGAGCGCTTGAACTGGCTCGGTGGCGCGATCTGCGCGCCTTCTCTCCGAAGCGGCAGTGGTAGAAGCAGAGCATGTCTCTCTGGCGCTCCTTGGCCCCTGCTGCCGCTACTGTCGGTGGCTCCTCGCCTCCTCTGGACGTCTCGCTGGGCTCCGCCGCCGCCGCGTTGACAGTGATCGCCCTGGTGGTGAGGATGATCCGGTCTGCTTCTTGGGCTAGCGCACGGTAGTCACGCGCGGCCAGCAACAGCGAATTGGCCAGAACCGTTCTTGCCTCCATTGGAAGGTTCCGGAGGAAAAGGTGGGCAAACAGAAAGTGCCCATCGTCCGTGCCCATTAACACCAGCATCTTCTCCATCAGGTCGACGGCCGAACCATCTCCTAACTCGGTCTGCCCCAGGAGCCTCTCCGCTCTCTCACAGTCCAAGAGCGTGTAGCGCTGGGTCAGCGCAGCCTTGAGCGCCTCGCATTTGCTGTGGGCTGGAGGCCGATCGAGCAGGCTCGCTAACTGCTGGGCTGTGCGGGCGCCCAGCGCTGCTACCACATGGTAGAACTTAGTGTCGTCTGCCGTTACTCCCGGGAGGGCGAACTGGGCCTCGGTGTGGTGGAACCAAGAGCGCGGGTTGTGCTGCCAAAAGTCCGGTAGCTTGACTGAAACCGCACACGCGTTGCTGGGGGCTCCAGTCCGGGCTGTCTGTGTGATGGCTGCTGCGTCGCTGGGGTTTCCCGACTGGACCGGCTCCGGGGTTCTTGCCTCGTGTTCCATAATTCATCTGGGGTCACCAGTGTGGAGTGTGTCAAATAAGATGCAGATTAATGGACAGATGGTTTATTACACACTTCACATCTCACAAGCACAGAACAGAATGAATGATTTCAACAAGCTCTCCTCTCCTCACTGAACTCTCTCTTCAGACGTTTCATGGCATTACTCATCACACAGCATGACATTTACATTACACTGCATTCAACCCCCTATGTCCCTAACTCCTTCCTGCTATCTCGCCAGGAACTCCCTGGGCATTGTTCTCCCATGTTTATTCACTGTCTCTTCCTGAGATGCTGCATAACCTGGCTCCCTATAATGTGTTGTTTACCTGTCACAATACATTGCTGTCAAAACGTCGCCATTCCGAGCAGATCCTGTTTGGACTCTACAATGAAATACACACAAATTAAGTACATACACAGCACGAAAGTGCAACATGTAAAAAAAAAAAAAAAAAACACCTTTTAAACCAGGATTACAACTAGCTTATTTCATCAGATATTGTCAACACAAAAAAGCAACATACTAGGATGGACGTATCACTGAGCTAGGTCATCGTTTAAACACGATTAATTTTCGTCTGTCCACAGTGAACTTTCCACTGCTGGAAAAAAATTATGTAAAACATGAATATCACATCACTCACCGTCCTGTATATCACAATATCACGGCTTCAACTGCTGAAGTTGGGTGCGTTGCAGCTGTACATTCAATTCAATTTGGGTGGCTGGGTCTAATTCCCGGTGTGTCTCCGTCTATTTTCTAGTGCGTCTGTTTGTGCTCCCCACTGCAAGCTCAGTCTGTTTCCCTCTGCATCCTCTCATCAGCCGAAACGCACAGGAAACTGCTGGACTGCGGTATTGATTTCTGCTGATTTCTGTTAAGCCATTCTATCATTGTTGTTTATAATATTACTTGTTCGCGGGCTCATGGACGAAAAATTGCAAATGGCGGTCAGCTAGCTATTCTGGAAAGTCAGCGTAATGCCCACTCTCGTGACGCTACGCCCGGACCAATCAGTGGCCAGCAGTGGGTTGACGTAACAGTGCCGGTACCCTTCGGACCTACCCTTGATTGGTGCCGATAAAACTGGAACAGTTCCGAAAAAACAGAACTGTTAGGCCATTGGGTGCCGAATGGAAAAGCGGACAAAGGGGGCCGAACCGTACCAAACGGGGCCAAACTGACCCAAGTGGAAAAGCGCCTATAATAAATACAGCCTGTGGACCCCGGCGTTGCTCGCTGGGGCCGCGTGTCTGGAGGAGAGTTTCACCAACTCTCTCTGCATTGTCTTAAATAGCCCCAATGGTATGCACAAAGAGCTGGGCTAGAGCATTAGCTTGTGTGTGACACATAGACATAACACTTACTACATTCCTGTACAAAGAGAATGTGTGACACATTAAAATGACCCAAAACCATTCCCCTTGTTAGCCTGCCATCCCCATAAAGAGTGTGTATCAGTGGGAGTATAGCTACTAACGTACAAGAAAAGTTTTTACATTTTAAGAGAAAAAGCTGCAAATTAGCAAGAAGAAAGTTGCAAATTTATGAGAAAAAGGTAGAAATTTCAAGAGAAAAAAGTCACAAATTTATGACAAAAAGTTGTACATTTTAGAGAAAAATGTTGCAAATTTGCAAGACAAAAGTTGCAAATTCAAGAGAAAAAAGTGACATGAGAAAAAGTTGCAAATTTAAAGTGACACTCCACCAAAAATAGAGGGTTTTTTTTTGTTAACATGTCTCTAACTTGTTTTTTAACACTTACAAGACATATGTGACCCGTTTTGGCAAAATTAGTCACTTTGCGGAAATTATCAAAACTGAGGTAATGTTTTTTTTTTCCATATTCTGTATTGAAAGACCTTTAAAATGATGTTTAATTTGTAGGAAATGTGCAAAAACGGACCCAGAGAAAGCCGATTTGTTTATATTTTGGCTATGTTTAAAACTCGCGTTCGATCGGTTGGGAGTTACGTATTCCACAAAAACGTATGTATTTTTAGAAAGTATGATTTCTAAGCTTTCCAATGATACCAGGCACTCACGGGAGTTTTCCCGGAACTTGCCGCTAGCAAACAAAGAAATAGTCATGATTTATGACTTCTCATGCCTGTAGCTCGTAATGATGCAGTGTGTGTTCCGACTCATTTTGCCAGCATGGGTCACATATCATGAGCGAAATCACTCAAAGATCTTACAGTATATCTCAGTTTTGTTGCTACAAAGTTTAACTTAAGCCTCGCCCCCTGCAAAAAGGTGAGCTTGTAGAGACTGGGTTAATCATCTCAGATTGGATGCAGAGGATAAACAGAGAAGGACAATAGCTATGGAGATTATGGTGGGGTAGCAGGAAGAAGGAGTTGGGGGGAGAAGGGATGAATTGTATGTATTGTGATGTGAGATGTCATGCAGATGTGAGATGGGCAGTTGGTATAAAAGGAGAACCCATGGTGTATTGTGTGATACTTTTCTGTGTATGACTGATGTGAGAGTGAATAAAATCGTCTGCTGCATAAATCAGTCTCGTTATTTACACTCTCCACACTGGTGACCCCTTGACGAATTATGGAACACGAGGCAAGAACCCCGGAGTCGGCCCGGACGGGAAGCCCCAGCGACGCGGCAAGCATCCCAGAGACGGCCCGGACGGGAACCCCCAGCAACGCATGCGCGGTTTCGGTCAAACTACCGGACTTATGGCTGCATGACCCGCGGTCTTGGTTCCACCACACGGAGGCTCAGTTCGCCCTCCGCGGAATAACGGCAGACGACACGAAATATTACTATGTGGTCACAGCGCTGGACGCTCGCACGTCTCAGCAGGTAGCGAGCCTGCTCCAACAGCCTCCAGCCCACGACAAATACAGGACTCTCAAAGCCACGCTGACCCGGCGCTACACGCTCTCGGACTATGAGAGAGCAGAGAGGCACCTGAGGCACTCCGAGTTAGGAGATGGTTCAGCGGTCGAACTGATGGAGAAGATGTTGGCGTTAATGGGCACGGACGACGGGAATTTTCTGTTTGCCCACCTTTTCCTCTGGAACCTCCCAACAGAGGCGAGAGCGGTTCTTGCCAATTCGCCGTTGCTGGCCACGCATGACTACCGTGCGCTAGCCCAGGAGGCAGATCAGATCATCCTCACCACCAGAGCCCTCACAGTGAACTCGGCAGCATCGGAACCCAGCGAGACGACCAGTGGAGGCGAAGAGCCGGTGACGGTAGCGGCAGCAGAGGCTAGGAAGCGCCAGAGAGACACGCTCTGCTTCTACCACCGCCGCTTTGGAGAGAATGCACGCAGATGTGCGCCACCATGCCAGTTCAAGCGCTCGGGAAACGCCAAGGCCGGCAGTCGGTAGCAGCTGCAACCGCCGGTGAAGAGAACAAGCTGCTCTACGTGACGGTACTCGCGCTCGGGGAGACAGTTCCTCGTAGACACTGGAGCCCAGAGGAGCATCATCCTGCCGTCCTACTAGACCGGCTAGCAGGACCTAGTGGCCCTGGGCTGGTAGCAGTAAACAGCTCGGGCATTAAGACTTTTGGTGAGAGAACACTGACTTTATCCCTACACGGCCGTATGTACGAGTGGACTTTTGTCATAGCGGCACTGAGTTTCCCAATCCTGGGAGCTGATTTTCTGTGTGCACATGGGTTGCTAGTTGATGTTGCTAACAGGCGCCTGGTTAATGCACTGTCTTTTGATTCTCTCCCCTGTACAGCTCGAGGGGCCGGGCCAATAACACAAGCCAACATCACAGCTCCAGGCGCTAAGTTCCACACACTGCTCAGTCAGTTCCCAGCACTCACGGTCCCGACGTTTTCGGCGGCCATCGCTAAGCACGGGGTGGAACACTTTATCACCACCACCGGGCCACCCGTTTTCGCACGACCTCGGCGCTTGGACGCAGCTAAACTGGCCATAGTGCGCGAGGAGTTTGCCAACCTGGAAAGGTTGGGCATCATCAGGCGATTGAACAGCCCATGGGCATCCCCGCTACACATGGTCCCTAAGTCCGAGGGATCGTGGCGTCTGTGCGGAGATTTCCGCAGATTGAATAATGCCACAGCGCACGACCGCTACCCGATTCCCCATATTCAGGATTTTTCCGTTCACCTCGCCGGAGCACGCATTTTTTCTAAAATAGACCTGGTCCGCGGTTACCAGCAGGTCCCAGTGCACACGGAGGACATACCCAAAACAGCGGTAATAACTCCGTTTGGCTTGTTTGAGTTTTTACAGATGCCCTCCGGATTAAAAGGAGGGGCACAGACATTCCAATGCATGGTGGATGCGGTGTTGCGTGATCTCCTGTTTGTGTTTGTCTACCTGGATGATATCCTGGTGGCCAGTGCGTCCAAGGACGAACACGTAACCCACCTCAGGACGGTTTTCTGGAGGTTGGAGGAGCACGGGTTAATAATCAACCCGGCGAAATGCCAGTTCGGTGGGACGGGGATTGATTTTTTGGGGCACCGCATCTCACCGGAGGAAGCAATACCCTTGCCCGACAAAGTACGCGCCGTGGCAAATTTTGCCCGGCCTCAGACGGTCAGGGAGCTGCAAGAATTTTGGGGGATGGTTAACTTTTATAACCGGTTCCTCCTCCGCGCAGCTCAACTCATGCAGTCATTATACGCCGCGCTCAAGAAACGGAAACCCACGGACAGAGTCGAATGGACTCCGGAGCGGGAGCAGGCGTTCTCTGAGGTTAAAACAGCCCTGGCAAACAAGGCACTGTTGGTGCACCCAGACCCGGCGGCCCGGATAGCACTCACTACCGACCCCTCGGACATGGCCATAGGAGCCGTCGTGGAGCAACGTGTCGCCAGTTCCTGGCAGCCGCTCGCTTTTTTCAGCAGGGCTTTGCGCGACAGTGAGCGTAAATACAGCGCGTTTGACAGAGAGTTGCTGGCTCTCCACCTGGCCATACGCCACTTCCAGTTCTGGCTGGAAGGGCGCAGCTTCACCGGGTTCGTGGACCACAAGCCGCTAACGTTCACGATGGCCAAGGTTGCGGAACCATGGTCGGGCCGGCAGCAGAGACAGCTGGCCGCAATCTTGGAGTTTACGACCGATATTCAGCATGCGTCGGGTAAACTGAATGTGGTAGCGGACTGCCTCACGCGCAGTAGTGGCCCCGGTCTGCATGGGGATAGATTATACAGCCATGGCCGCAGAGCAGATTGGCGATACGGACGTGCGCACGCTCCAGTCTGGACCAACAGGGTTAAGGCTGGAGAGCAGAGTACTGCAAGACGGCAAGCCCCCCCAATCTGCGACGTCTCCACAGGACGCCCGCGCCCGGTGGTCCCAGTCACTTGGCGCCGCTGCGTGTTTGAGTCAGTTCACGCTCTGGTGCACCCAGGAGTGCGCGCGTCAGTCAAAATGGTGGAAGCGAAGTTTGTGTGGCCAGGCCTGCGCAAACAGGTGAAAGAGTGGGCTGCAGCCTGCGTAGCATGCCAGCGAGCCAAAGTACACAGACACACGAAGGCTCCTTTGGAGCCATTTCGTATCCTGGCTAAGAGGTTCGACCATGTTCACGTGGACCTCGTGGGCCCCCTCCTGCCATCGCAGGGGTGCACGCACCTTCTGACAGTGGTGGACCGCACCACACGCTGGCAAAAGCAGTCCTGCTGGCGGTAACCACGACCGCGGCCGTGGCGCGCGCTTTTTTGACGACATGGGTGGCACATTTTGGAATCCCGTCGGACATCACGTCCGATAGGGGCCCTCAGTTTGTTTCAGACCTCTGGTCTGTGATGGCCCGTAGCCTTGGTGTTGCAATTCATTGCACAACCGCGTACAACCCACAGGCCAATGGGTTATGCTGTGGTGAACACTAATGGGACCTGTTGGACCGGTTCTGTGACTCGCATTTTAGGTCAGAACAAAGGCAGGAATCTTAGCCTTGATATGCAAGGCTGGAGACTGTGGGGGGTTGATTAAAAGATGCATGGGAGACAGTGGAAGTGTTATCATGAAGGAAATGCATTGTGAATGTCTTTGTTATGCAAGGTGGTGAAATGCATTGTGACTGTCTTTATTATGCAAGGTGGTCTGTGTGACATGTGATTTATGAGGTGTGAAGTCCCTGTTATTTAAGGACGAGAGTTTACTGATTCAGTCTCTTTTTCTGCTTTGAATGATGGAGATGTGAATAAAGCTGACTCTGAGAAAGAACCCTGCCTCGTCATTTTCACATCTTCCACACTGGTGACCCTAAGACGTATCATGGAAGAAGGAAATTCCCCCGGGCAAGACTCGTCAGGAGCCCCCAGCCAAGCGAACGCCGCTACAGTCCAGCTACCAGACTTCTGGCAGAACAATCCACGCTCCTGGTTCAACGCAGTTGAGGCGCAGTTCAACCTCCAGGGGATATCGATAGATGCCACGAAATTCTACCACGTAGTCGCAAAGCTGGACAACAACACGGCCCAGCATGTGGAGAGCCTGATCGACCAGCCGCCGGAGAGCGAAAAATACGGCGCGTTGAAGGCTGCATTCATCCAGCAATTCACCCCATTGGCGGAGGAGCGAGCAGAGAGGCTCCTGGCGCTTGACAGAGGGGGAAAACGACATGCCCGCGAGCCTGATGGAGAAGTTATTGAGGTTGAAAGACTCTGACGATGATCACTTCATTTTCACCCACCTCTTCCTCAGGACTCTACCGTCAGCAGCGAGAGCGGCTCTGGCCAGTTCGCCACTGTTGGCCCTACGGGACTACCGCGCGCTGGGCCGAGAGGCACAGCGGATTGTCAACACTACCAAGCGGCGCACAGCCACGGCCACTGCAGCAGAACTTGGCGCGACGACCGGAGACGACAGGAGGCCAGAGGCAGCGGTGCCAGACTCACCAACGACGGCAGCGGCAAGGGCCAGGGAGCGTGGACCGGATGTCCTTTGTTTCTACCATCGCCGCTTTGCAGAGAGGGCATGCAAGTGTGTACCGCCGTGCCAGTTCGGGCGTTCGGGAAACGCCAAGACCGGGGGTCGGTAGCAGCCGCGGCCCTTGGGGAAGAGAACAAGCTGCTCTACTTGTCGGACGCACTCTCCGGGAGGCAGTTCCTCATCGACACAGGCTCCCAGTTGAGTTTCATCACTCCTTCCTACGTGGACAGACTGGCTGGTTCTGGAGGCCCCCGGGTGACAGCAGCGAACGGCTCAGAGATTAAGACCTTTGCGCGAGTGGCCCCGCCTACAGCACAAGCCAATGTCACAACAGCAGGCGGTAAGTTCCACACACTGCTCACTCAGTTCCCAGCACTCACGGTCCCCACATTCTCGGCAACAGTCGCTAAGCACGGGGTGGAGCATTTTATTACCACTACCGGACCGCCCGTTTTTGCAAAAGCTCGGCGCTTGGACGCAGTTAAACTAGCCATAGCGCACGAGGAGTTTGCCAACCTGGAAAGGTTGGGCATTATCCGATGTTCAAACAGTCCGTGGGCTTCCCCCCTACACATGGTCCCGAAAGCTGATGGATCATGGCACCCTTGCGGGGATTTTCGCAGGTTAAACAACGCTACAGCGCACGACCGCTACCCAATCCCACATATCCAAGATTTTTCGGTTCATTTGGCAGGGGCGCGCATTTTTTCTAAAATAGACTTGGTCCGCGGTTACCACCAAGTCCCAGTGCGCACTGAGGACATACCCAAAACAGCAGTAATAACTCCGTTTGGTTTATTCGAGTTTTTACGCATGCCGTTCGGACTTAAAGGGGCTGCTCAGACGTTCCAACGCATGATGGACGCGGTGCTTCGCGATCTCCCTTTCGTGTTCGTCTACCTGGACGATATTTTAGTAGCCAGCGCGTCCGAAGACGAACACGAAAAACACCTGGCCACAGTTTTTCGAAGGTTGGGAGATCACGGGTTAATAATCAACCCAGCGAAGTGTCAGTTCGGGGTGGCGCAGATCGATTTTTTAGGACACCGCGTCTCCCCTGAAGGAGCAGTTCCGCTGCCTGACAAAGTGCGCGCTGTGGCAGATTTTCCCCGGCCACAGACAGTCAGGGCGTTGCAGGAGTTTTTGGGAATGGTGAATTTTTATAACCGTTTTCTACTCCGCGCGGTGCAGCTCATGCAGCCGCTGTATGCCGCGCTCAAAAAAAAGAAACCCGCGGATAAGATCAAGTGGTCCCCGGAGCGGAACCAAGCGTTCTCGGAGGTGAAAGCAGCCTTGGCAAAGGCTGCGTTGTTGGCACACCCAGACCCAACGGCCCGCATAGCGCTCACCACGGACGCGTCAGATGTGGCCATAGGGGTGGTCGTGGAGCAACATGTAGCCGGGGTTTGGTAGCCCCTCGCATTTTTCAGCAGGACCTTGCGCGATAGCGAACGTAAATACAGTGCGTTCGACAGGGAACTGCTCGCTCTCCATTTGGCCATCCGCCACTTTCAGTTCCGGCTGGAAGGACGCGCTTTCACCGCGTTCGTTGATCACAAACCGCTAACATTCGCGATGGCCAAGGTCTCGGAACCGTGGTCAGGCCGGCAGCAGAGACAGCTGGCCGCGATATCGGAGTTCACCACTGATATTCAGCATGTGGCGGGCAAACTCAATGTAGTGGCAGATTGCCTCTCGCACGCTGTAGCGGCCCCAGTCAGCGTAGGGTTAGATTATGCAGCCATAGCTGCGGAGCAGGTTAATGACGCGGACGTACGTGCGCGCGCTCCAGTCTGGACCAACAGGGTTAAGGCTGGAGAGAAGGGTGCTGCAAGACGGTATGCCCCCCCTAATCTGCGATGTCTCCACTGGATGGCCGCGTCCAGTAGTACCGGCCACGTGGCGCCGCCACGTTTTTGACTCGGTTCATTCCTTGGCGCACCCTGGAGTGCACGCGTCGGTCAAAATGGTGGGAGAGAAATTTGTGTGGCCGAGCCTCCGCAAACAGGTCAAAGAGTGGGCAGCGGCCTGCACGTCGTGTCAACGAGCCAAAGTACATAGGCACACGAGGGCTCCTTTGGAACCGTTTCACATTCCGGCCAAGAGGTTTGACCACATTCATGTGGACCTCGTTGGACCCCTCCCGCTGTCACAGGGGTGCACACATCTTCTGACAATGGTGGACCGCACCACGCGCTGGCCTGAAGTGGTCCCGCTGGCATCAACCACGGCCGAGGAAGTGACGCACGCGTTTTTAACAGCTTGGGTGGCGCGCTTCGGCGTTCTGTCGGACATTACGTCCAACAGAGGCCCTCAATTTGTTTCCAAGCTTTGGTCGACAATGGCCCGCAGCCTGGGTGTCACAATTCACCGCACAACCGCGTACAATCCGCAGGCTAACGGGTTATGCGAACGTTTTCATAGGTCATTGAAAGCGGCTCTCAGAGCGTCACTGACGGATACAAATTGGGTTGACAAGTTACCATGGGTGTTATTGGGGTTGCGTTCTGCACCTAAAGAGGATTTAGAAGCCTCACCAGCGGAGCTCGTGTTTGTGCAGCCACTCCGGCTGCCTGGGGAGTTTCTCCCAGATAACCCTGCGCCAAACGCCCCCCCGTCTCAACTGTTGTGGAGTAACATAGAATCAAGCACGCTGCCCGGCCCCGCGCACCAGTTTTCCGCGCGTTTTTGTGCCTAAAACTTTGAAGAACGCAGAGTTTGTTTTTGTTAGACACGATGCGCATCGAACCCCACTGCGACTGCCTTATGACGGACCATTCAGAGTGCTAGAAACAGGGGACAAGCAGTTTTTGCTAGATTTGGGGGGTAGGAAAGAGAAAATTGGCATAGACAGACTTAAACCCGCTTTTGTGGTGGCAGAGGAGGAAGTGCTGTTGGCGAAGGCCCCGCGGCAAGGTAGACCACCACGGAGGGTTCCACACAGTAATGTTTCCCCAAGTAATGTTTCCCCAGAACACCCGCAGAGACTGACAAAGGGTTTCTGCCCCCAGACGGCAAATCCCCAGCGTGACAGCGCCGCAGAGACGGTGAACCCCAGCTACAGCAGATTCGGCAGGAGGCTGAAACCTATCCAGCATGTGGACTGATGTGTATTGATGCTATCACGGCATGCATGTGGTTATTTTCTTGTTGTTCTGTTTTTCTAAAATGCTGGGGGGGCTTGTGTGATGAACACTAATGGGACCTGTTGGACCGGTTCTGTGACTCGCATTTTAGGTCAGAACAAAGGCAGCAATCTTAGCCTTGATATGCAAGGCTGGAGACTGTGGGGGGTCGATTAAAGGATGCATGGGAGACAGTGGAAGTGTTATCATGAAGGAAATGCATTGTGAATGTCTTTGTTATGCAAGGTAGTGAAATGTTTTGTGACTTTCTTTATTATGCAAGGTGGTCTGTGTGACATGTGATTTATGAAGTGTGAAGTCCCTGTTATTTAAGGACAAGAGTTTACTGATTCAGTCTCTTTTTCTGCTTTGAATGATGGAGATGTGAATAAAGCTGACTCTGAGAAAGAACCCTGCCTCGTCATTTTCACATCTTCCACAATGCGAGCATTTTCATAGGTCACTGAAAGCAGCGCTCAGGGCTTTGCTGACGGATGCAAATTGGGTAGACCGGTTGCCGTGGGTTTTATTGGGGTTGCGTTCCACACCAAAAGAGGATTTAGAGGCTCCCCCAGCAGAGCTTGTTTTTTTCTCAGCCACTGCGGCTGCCCGGGGAATTTCTGCCAGATAATCCCGCGCCGGACAACTGTCCGTCTCAGCGTTCGCAGCATAGTGCAGACACAGGCACGCTACTGGGCCCTGCCCACCATTGTTTTCCACGTGCTTTTGTGCCAAAAACTTTGAAGAACCCGGCGTTCGTGTTTGTCAGGCCCAATGCCCACCGCCCTCCATTGCACCCACCCTTCGATGGCCCATTCAGAGTGCTGAAAACAGGGGACAAACATTTTTTGTTAGACTTGGGGGGTCGTCGGGAGAATATATGTATAGACAGACTGAACATATGCATAGACAGACCCCCACTGAGAACTCCCCAGGTAAACGATTCATCAGAGCAGCCACACGGGCTAGTCGAAGGGTTCACCCCCCTCGCCATGGCCCACCCGCAGACAGACACAGCCCCCCTCCTGCACAGCAGCGCCGCGGAGGCGGTAAACCCCCGTTACTGCAGATATGGGAGGAGACTGAAGCCAAAAGGACGTGAGGACTGAAACTCGGTCTGAGATTCTGGGGAGGTGGTGTAGAGACTGGGTTAATCATCTCAGACTGGATGCAGAGGGTAAACAGAGAAGGACAATAGCTATGGAGATTATGGTGGGGTAGCAGGAAGAAGGAGTTGGGGGGAGAAGGGATGAATGTATTGTGATGTGAGATGTCATGCAGATGTGAGATGGGCGGTTGGTATAAAAGGAGAACCCATGGTGTATTGTGTGATACTTTTCTGTGTATGACTGATGTGAGAGTGAATAAAATCGTCTGCTGCATAAATCAGTCTCATTATTTACACTCTCCACAAGCTGAGCAGATGTTTTTGATGACATTGTAGAGCAGGGGTCATCAACGCGGTGCCCGCGGGCACCAAGTCGCCCGCAAGGACCACATGAGTCGCCCGCAGGCCTGTTCTAAAAATAGCACAACTCGTAAGTGAGCTCCATCTAAGATGTAATTTTTTCTGCCGCTATTTTTTAAAATCACACTTGCATTTATATAGATTTTAAAATGACAATGTCTTAAAAATTAAAAAAAAATGAAAATATGTTTATTATACGTAAAGTTAAGGTGAACTCTGACCTAGTTCAAAGGTCAGTATTGTGTGCATGACAAAACCTTCGCGCTTGTGGAGAGTAAGCTAGCGGGCAGTGAAGATGGTGAGCGGAGTGCAGTTTCATACCCCAAAAACATGGCAAAAAAAAGACAGAAAATTTTATCATTTTCAAAGTGAGTGGGAAGAAGAGTTCTTTTTTACTACCGTGAAAGGAAGCTGCGTGTGTTTCATTTGCGGGGCGACTGTGGCGACGGCGAAGCGGCACTATGTGGAGCGACACTTCACTACGCGTCATGAAACTGCTGCCCACTCTCAGTGCTTGTTTAGCTTCTTCTCATGAAAGGACAGTGCTGGTTATTACTCCAGCATGATTCTTGGCATCTCGGTTCCGGCTCTGCCGGACCGGCGGCGCCACACGAGTCGGCTGCCTGTTGCAACAGCCTTTTTTTTATCTTCCTTCTTCTTTCTACACCTTTCACTCTGTATATATATCACGGACGCACGGATCGCCCCGGGGGTCTCCCGGGTCGGCGGACGGAGCCACGGTTTGCAGCGGGAGACGTTACAGCGGGGAGGAGCTAGTGCTAGCTAGCACTTGGCCGCCGCCCGGTGCTAATGGGAAACTCGACAAACCGGGAGCTGTAGCGAAAACGAAGCGGGTGCCGGGCTGGAGTTTAGGCGGCGTGAAAGAAATATAAGACAGAATAATAAAGAGCGATGGCAAGAACCAAGCAGACTGCCCGTAAAATCTACTGGAGGAAGAAGCCCCCCAGGAGACAGCTAGCCACCAGGGCTGCTCGGAGAGGCGCTCTGGCCACCGGCAGAGTGAAGAGGCCTCGCCGTCACAGGTCCGTGGCTCTGAGAGAGATCCGTCGCTACCAGAAATCCACGGAGCTGCTCATCCGTAAGCTGCCCGTCCAGCGCCTGGTGAGGGAGATCGCTCAGGACTTCAAGACCGTCCTGCGTTTCCTGAGTTTCGCCGTCATGGCTCTGCAGGAGACCAGCGAGACCCACCTGGTGGTCTCTTCTTCGCTAAGGGGGTCACCATCATGCCCAAAGACTTCCAGCTGGCCCGCTGCATCCGCGGAGAGAGAGCTTAGACTTTCTGCTGCACATCCACCAGCCATAATGCTCTGCACTGTGTGTCTATATATATACATTTATAGTAATATGGACATATGTTTGCTAGATGTTGTTTTTTCTTGCCTTCTGATTGTTGCTCTGAGTGTTGCTGTCCCTGTGCTGTTGCAATCCTGGAATTTCCCCATTGTGGGACTAATAAAGGCTTATCTTATCTTATCTTAACTGTATGGATATAATTCCAGTGAAGAAGAACACACAAAAGTGTGTTTATTAAATGTAACAGATTTTGAGCAGAATTGCAGCAGATTTGTTCTGTTAAAAATGTGATAAGATTTATTTAATATGAAAGTTGATTTTCTTAAATGTTGCATAACTTTTTCAAACATGGTTCAACATAGTTCATGAATTAAAAGGGTTTAGTTTTTTATGGTTAAAAGGGACTGGTGAAAACTGGACATTTTTTTTAATGAAATGTAGAAGTGATCATCTGAACAATTGCCGAGATTAATAAAAATAAAGTGTTGAATATTGATCTTGTCTGTTACCCACTCTAAGTTATTGATAATTATTTATTTATGTGTATATATATATATATATATATACACAATTTGTTATTTTAATTCAATTCAATTCAATTCAACTTTATTTATATAGCGCCATTTCACAACAACAGTCATCTCATAGCACTATCAACTGTAGGGAGGACCCCCACAGTTGCAGAAAGACCCCAGCAATCAGGCGATCCCCTGTGAGCAAGCACTTGGCGACGGTGGAGAGGAAAAACTCCCTTTTAACAGGAAGAAACCTCCAGCAGAACCAGGCTCAGGGAGGGGCAGTCATCTGCTGCGACTGGCTGGGGGGTGAGGGGACAGAGAAGAAGAAAAGAACAGACATGTAGAGAGCAAACAGCACGATGGGGACTCAATCTATGGGAGAAAACAAACAAATGTTAATGACCAGCAAAAAAAAAAAATATTTCATAGAGAGTGAGGAAAAGAGTGAGGCCCAGTGCATTACTGGAGGTCCCCCGGCTGACTAAACCTATTAGCAGCATAACTAAGGGAGGGTTCAGAAACACATGATCCCTCCCTAATTGTAGGCTATATCAAAAAGGTAGGTTTTAGCCCTATTCTTAAAAACAGAGATTGAGTCTGACTCCCGAATCCAGATTGGCAGCTGATTCCACAGGAGAGGAGCTTGATAACTGAAGGCTCTGCCTCCCATTGTACTTTTGGAGATTCTAGGTATTACAAGTAAACCTGCATTTTGGGAGCGTAGTGCTCTGTTAGGATGATACGGTAGTATCAGATCTTTTAAATAAAAAGGAGCCTGATTGTTTAGAGCTTTGTAAGTAAGAAGAAGGATTTTAAACTTAATTCTAAACTCTATGGGAAGCCAACAAAGGGAGGCCAGAACCGGAGAGATATGATCTCTCTTTCTAGTACCTGTTAAAACTCTTGCTGCAGCATTTTGGATCAGCTGAAGACTTTTTAAAGATGTTTTAGGACAGCCTGATAATAAAGAATTACAATAATCTAATCTCGAGCTAACAAAAGCGTGGATCAGCTTCTCAGCATCACTCTGAGACAAGATGCTCCTAATCTTGGCAATATTACGCAAATGATAGAAGGCAGTCTTAGAAACAAATTTAATATGTGAATTGAAGGACAAATCCTGATCAAAAATAACTCCAAGGTTCCTCACAGAGCTATTAAGAGAAAGAGTAACTGCATCCAAACTGAAAGTTTGATTTGGAAAGGAATTTCTAAGGTTTTTTGGACCAACAAGAATGACTTCAGTCTTATCTGAATTTAATAGCAGGAAATTACAAGTCATCCAAACTTTGATTTCCTTAAGACAGGCTTCTAACTTGGCTAATTGATTAGTATCATCTGGCTTCATTGACAGGTATAATTGTGTGTCATCTGCATAACAGTGAAAATGTATACAGTGCTTTCTAATAATGTTGCCTAACGGAAGCATATATAAACTAAAAAGAGTAGGGCCAAGCACAGATCCCTGTGGAACTCCATGACTAAGCTTTGAGCTGAGAGAAAACTCATCATTTACATGAACAAACTGGAACCTATCAGATAAATAAGATCTAAACCACTGCAACGAAGTTCCATTAAGTCCAACATAGTGTTCTAATCTATCAAGTAGAATATTATGATCAATAGTATCAAAAGCTGCACTAAGATCTAAAAGGACAAGTACAGAAACTAGTCCATTATCAGATGCAATGAGGAGGTCGTTAGTGACCTTCGCTAAGGCTGTTTCAGTGCTATGATGGATTCTAAACCCAGATTGAAACTCCTCAAATAAACCATTTCCCTGCAGGTGGTCAAATAATTGCGTAGCAACAACTCTTTCTAAGATTTTTGAAATGAAAGGGAGATTAGAGATTGGTCTATAGTTAGCTAAAGCTCCTGGATCTAGCGTTGGCTTTTTGAGTAAGGGTTTAATTACAGCCGTTTTAAAAGCCTGCGGTACATGGCCTAAAGTTAATGAAGAATTGATTATATGAAGAATAAAGCTACCAATAAGTGGGAAGACTTCTTTAAATAACCTGGTAGGAATAGGGTCTAAAAGACAAGTTGAAGGTTTGGATGAGGAAACTATTTTGTCTAACTCACAAAGGTCGATTGGAGTAAACTCATCAAGACAGACATCAATAGAAGGAGTTGTAGTAGTTACAGTATTTAAGTTAACTGTGGGAAGAATCTGATTGATTTTATCTCTGATGGATGAAATTTTATTATTGAAAAAGTTCATAAAGTCCTGACTAGTAAGCTCTAAGGGGATGCTAGGATTGACAGAGTCCTGACTCTTTGTCAACCTGGCTACAGTACTGAAAAGAAACCTGGGATTATTCTTGTTCTCTTCTATTAATGCAGAGTAATAACTCGTTCTAGCTTTTCTAAGAGATTTTTTATAAATTAAAAGATGATTTCTCCAAGCTAAATAGATTTCATCTAAATTAGTAGAGCGCCATTTTCTTTCTAATTGACGAGTCTTCTGTTTTAAGCTACGAGTTTCTGTGTTGAACCAAGGAGTTAAAAATCTCTGATTAGACTTTTTCTTTTTTAAGGGGGCCACCAAGTCTAGAGCCTGATGCAGAGAAGCTGAAACACTATCCACCATGTTATCAATTACAGAAGGAGCAAGCTGTCTATAGCTTATTTCCGTTGTGTTGACACATGGCATAGAGGAAACAATCTGCATAAATTTGGAAACAGCATCATCTGAGAGGCATCTACTGTGATAATATTTTTCTTTAGGAGCCAAATAGTCAGAAATAGTAAAATCAAATGTTAACAGACAATGGTCTGACAGTACAGGGTTATGAGGAGACACTACAAGATTTTCTATTTCTATGCCATATGTCAGAACAAGGTCCAATGTATGGTGGAGGTAATGAGTAGAATTTCCTACTTTCTGAGAAAACCCAATCGAGTCTAATATTGAATTAAAAGCCACATTAAGGCAGTCACTATCTACATCCACATGTATATTAAAGTCCCCTACTATAATTATTCTATCAGATTTCAGCACTAAATCAGCTAAGAAATCAGGAAATTCGGATAAAAATTCTGAATAGGTTGATGGGGGACGATAAACTATGGCAAATAAAATTGGGTTTAACCTGGAATTGCTAAAGTGCCCAACACTGAGGACCAGGCCCTCAAAGGAATTATAACATGTTTTTTGCTTTACATTAACTAGTAATTTGGAATGGTAAATTGATGCTACTCCTCCTCCACGACCAGAACTTCTGGGATTTTGACAGTTTAAATAACCAGAGGGAGTTGATTCATTTAAACCAACATAATCCTCTTGTCCTAACCAAGTCTCTGTAAGGGAAATTAAATCAATCTGATGATCAATTAACAGATCATGGACTAACAGAGACTTGGGAGTTAGAGACCTAATATTTAATAAACCACATTTAATTTTTAAATTATGAGGAGGAACAGAGGCCAAATCATTCAATTTAGAGGCTTTATGTTTAATTTGAGTTTTACCAATATTTTGCTTTATCACTTTGGGATGCTTATACATTATATTTTTATTTACTTTGGAGGGAGCAGACAACGATTCTCTGATGGGGAAGACAGGGGCTAAGCTGAGGGGTGGCGGATGAAGAGGAGCTGCAGAGAGGCGTGTAAGACTACGACTCTGCTTCCTGGTCCCAACTCTGAGTAGTCACGGTTTTGGAAATTTGGATAAAAAAGATGCCAGATTGTTAGATAAATGAGAAGCACCATCCAAAGTGGGATGAATGCTGTCTCGTCTCATAAGACCAGGTTTTCCCCAAAAAGAGCTCCAATTGTCAATGTAGCCCACGTCATTTTTAGGACACCACACAGACAGCCAGCGGTTCAAGGATGACGAGCGACTAAACATGTCATCACTGGTCAGATTGGGGAGGAGCCCAGAGAATACTACAGTGGCAGACATCGTTTTGGCAAACTCACACACCGATTCTATATTAAGTTTCGTGACTTCCGACTGCCGGAGACGGATGTCATTAATGCCGGCGTGAATAACAATTGTGGAATATTTACAGTTACTTTTAGCCAGCATTTTCAAATTTGACTCGATGTCGCCTGCTCTGGCCCCAGGAATGCATGTGACTATGGCCGATGGAGTCTCTAGGTTCACGTTTCTGACTACAGAGTCGCCAATGATCAGAGTTTTTTCCTCAGCGGGTGTATCGCTGAGTGGGGAAAAACGATTAGAAACGTGAACAGGTTGGTGGTGAACCGGGGCTTTGCGACTAGGCTTCCTTCTCACCGTCACCCACCCAGTCTCCTCGCTGTTGAGGAGAGCCGGGGAACCACTGACAGGGGGGCCTAAGCTAGCTAGCTCCGCTGCAGCTAATGGGCGTCCGTCGAGATTAACTGGCGCAGACGGTGTTTCAATGCAGCGGAGCCGGGATTCCAAATCAGACAACCTCGCCTCGAGCGCCTCAAAAAGACAACATTTATTACATTTACCGTTATCACTAAAAGAGGCAGAGGTGTAGCTAAACATCTGACTGAGAGAGCACACCAGAGGAGGAGAGGAAAGAGAGGTAGTAGCCATAGCTAGTGGCTCGAGAGCTGGAGAGCAAACCACACAGGCAGACAGCAAAACAGGAAGTGACGATACGTTACCACAAGGAAGTGACGATCAACCTATGATGACCTAACCATTATTTTAGAGGAGTGTGTCAAGCTGGTGCCCTTCACATGACTCGATACCCATGAAGTAGCTCTTGGTTTCAAAAAGGTTGGTGACCCCTGTTGTAGAGGGTGTAAGGAAAGGATGTGGAGGCGAGGCACGAGCATAGGTCGACACAGGTTCTTTATTGACCCTCTAACATAAATACAGCCTGTGGACCCCAGTGTTGCCCACTGGGACCGCATGTCTGGTAGGAGAGTTTCACCAACTCTCCTTGCATTCTCTTAAATAGCCCCAGTGGTATGCACAAAGAGCTGGGCTAGTGCATTAGCTTGTGTGTGACACATTAACATAACACTTGCTACCTTTCTGACCATACATTCACCCCCTGCCCTCATTGTCTGTCAAGTTATTCCTTGGGGGGGCTACCCCCTTCAATCAATCAATCAATCAATGCATTAGATTTATATAGCGCTTTATCATAGACACTCAAAGATGCTTTACAGAAATTAAGGGTCATCCACCACCTGGATGGATGAAGCAGCCACAATACGGCGCCATCCCTTTAACCATTCACACACACATTCACACAAAGGGCCACTTTAGAGTCTCCAATTAACCTAACCATTAATTCAGTCCATTGTTCTGCTCCTCTTCCTGCTTCTGGGTGTGAGAGGAATGTCCACCCACTGTGTCTAGTGTCTCTACACAGCCCCCCCCCCCGAACACCCAGAAAGGGTTGTGACACCCCCTGTCGTTTGGGCTCAAGTCGATGCCAGTGGAGGCTGCAGCGGGGTGTTGCCGCTCCGGTCTAACTGTCTGCTGGTGAGGAGTGTCGGAGGGCATGTAAGTCTGTGGGAGGGGTGGAAAACACAGTGTGCTCTTCTCTGAGTTCCAGCACGTTGAGCGGCCGTGGATTGTGGGCGCACGGGGCTGGTGTGTGTTGTGCGTAAAGGAACAAACCGGCGATTGGCCAGCTTTAGGGAGTGAGGTGCGGGTGTTGCAATGTGAAGGACGAGGAGGAGGTGGTTGGGAAGTAATGGAGTGCCGGCCCGGGACATCAAAAGTGTCTGGGCCGCGCAAAAATTGCATGTGGATCCACCATGGTGAGGGACTTTCCCGGTAAACCTGGCAGTGATCCGCAGTGGCTGTGAGAAAAATTTTAGTCTCTGACTCCTGTTGTGGCTCAGTCCTGCAAGGATGTGGGGAAGGCGAACGGCCAAATTCCCAGAGAATGTGTAGCAGCTGTGAAAAAAACCAAGCTGTGTGAGGGACCTGGCGGTTTGGCTTTAGGTGTGGAAGCAGCCCTAAAGTCATCAGGGAAAGCAATCAGGTAAATTCCCGTTGTGCGCCATGGCTGGGAAACCAATACAAAATCCCGTGTGCGGACTGCATGTCTGCTTCAGGTGCGTGAGCAGCCCTAAAGGTTCCGAGGATGGCGATCGGCCGTGTTTCTCGGGCTTGTGCAACGGCGGAGGACGATGTATAAGTCTGTGGAGCTGGTTTGTCCCTGTGCGTGGCGTGCGCCTGGCGCAGTGACGACATAGCTGGAAGTTGCGCTGTCCTCGTAATCCTGCAGTGTGCACGCGGGGCTTCTGTGTGCTGGAAAGTCCGCTGTCGGGAGGTGAGTCAGGGTCAGGGAGCTTGATGGAAATCAATGCTGACAGCACCGATGATCTTCTCCGTTCAGGCTGTTTCTGTGCATTGCTCGTGTCGCTGATCCTCGTGCATCTCTGTCCCAGCGCAGCACTCTCCATCCAGCCCTGGAGGTCGCCATCGTGGAGAGAGGATAAGGCGCGCGCGCTCCTGTGTGTATGCGAAAGATGTAGGCGATCCCCGGTCTCTGGAATCCACAGCGTGGTGAAAGGGAGCAGACGATCATCCCACGTCAGGTCATCATGTGTTGTGCGGCGTAAGGGAGAGACAGTTCATCTCCGTCAGGTCACCAATGTGGAGAAAAAGGAATCCACAGCACGGCGAAAGGGAGAGATAGTCCATTTCACGTCAGGTCACCAATGTAGAGGGTGTAAGGAAAGGATGTGGAGGCAAGGCACGAGCGTAGGTCGACACAGGTTCTTTATTGACCCTCTAACATAAATACAGCCTGTGGACCCCAGCGTTGCCCGCTGGGGCCGCGTGTCTGGAAGGAGAGTTTCACCAACTCTCTCTGCATTCTCTTAAAGGTGACGGACAGTGACATTTTTTTATTGAACCAATCAAATGATTGTATGAAAATATTCCATTCTGCCCATTCCCCTGATTTAATATGTGTCACCATCCTCCATAAATGGCATTATTTGGTCATAGCCCATCTTTCACTCAGTGATGCTGCAGTACCGCCATCTCCCGATAGGTGCGGGCAGTCGTGACGTCATTTCGGTTTGGCCGAGAGGGTTATGTTGCCTGCCTGTGCTGTGAGCCTCATCAGAGAAACCTTCCCATCTCATCACTACAAGGGATTTTGCCTACCAAGATTAGATTTGTGAACAATGTTATTTAAATAAAGTTTTGTAAGATCATATATTGAGTTTCTTAATGTTCATGTCAATGTTATAATTCTCATAGTTCAGCATTCATCAAAGTCGCATGTCATATACATTTCAATAATTTTTCTTCCATTTTATGGTATAAATTTTGATTTACATAAAAGTCCTGTAAAATAGTGTTGAAACATCAACACTATTTTAAGGTTGAGTGACAGTTGATAAAATCTGCAAAAAAAGTAGATCATCATAATTTTATCCCAGAGGTCTCAAATGCGCAACACGGGGAGAACATGCAAGCTCCACACAGCTCACTGTTGGTCGGGGGCTGGGATCGAACCCACGATCTCATGATCCCCGCGGTCCCCCGGCCGAGGGTAAAACTGTGCTGCCACAGTGCTAAACCACTGCGCCACCGTGCAGCCAATTTGCAGTGAATATTAAATGCGGTATGGGGATGTGCTGACGAGGCGCAGGTGTGCGCGGAGCGGCGAGTCATGACACAAATTGCATCTTATTCTCGAAATCGCTGTCAATGAAATGTGTACTGCACATGTTGGGTGTTTTACCAACATTAGTCTATTTTTTTTCGCGTTTTCTGAACGAATTTCACACATGCCGTTCTGATTTTCCCTGGGACGGGAAATTCAAAAACACTCACAGCATGCTCCTCTGGTATAACGTCGCACCCGTAGACAACACAACGACAAACCATAATTAATTCGATTCCTGAAATCCTAATGTTAATAAATAATCTATTTGTAATCCACAAGTATTCCGAGAAAATTCGGAATACTTGGCCACTGACCGTGTGCCCAACCAAATTGACATCACACAGTGAGTGGCCATTTTAGCCGCTGATCTCTTGGCTGGGTCAGACAGCTCTCCACAACAGCGTACTTCAAGAGCGCATTGTCACCTTATGCGACATACGATGACACCAAAACATGTGGGGTTCAAATTAGCTCGTCTCAGACAACAATTTGAGATATGATTTAGCGATATTGAATTTTCGTCTGTCCGTCGCCTTTAAATAGCCCCAATGGTATGCACAAAGAGCTGGGGTAGTGCATTAGCTTGTGTGTGACATATTAACATAACACTTACTACATTCCTGTACAAAGAGAATGTGTGACACATTAACATAACACTTGCTACCTTCCTGACCATACATTCACCCCCTGCCCACATTGTCTGTCAAGTTACTCCTTGGGGGGGCTACCCCCTTCAGTCCATTGTTCTGCCCCTCTTCCTGCTTCTGGGTGTGAGAGGAATGTCCACCCGCTGTGTCTAGTGTCCCTACAACATAACTATTTGTGGTGTTGGCACATGGGTAGTGTTGAGCCAGCCAGGGCTCTTTGGCCTTACTGAAGTTATCCTCTGGGCTAGTTAACATTTTTTTTAACAAATTGCTTTGAAAACTTGACCCATATTAAGACGGATTTTACCATTAAACTGCTTTTAAGGACCGATGCAGTTTCTGTCATGAATTACCTCTCAGGGCAGAGAGAAAGACCCAGATACTGAACTGCTAGTTTGCGAAATTTATTAAGAAACAGAAACACAAAGTGCACCAACACAAAAATCCAAACTGTCAAGTAAACAAATAAACAAACTTATGAGTACGCTCACCAGAATAAGGGCATGGTTCTGGTGAGGATGAGGGGGAAGAAGTCCAATACTGCGGCCACCAGAAATGAAAACAAAAGTCCTTAGATCAGGCTAGACACAAATGAAACAAGTGATCGCAGGTGTGGGTCACCTGAGCGGGCAGGAGAAAACAAAGATACAATTTAGACCAGCTGGGAGTAATGAGAAGGGAGAGAACAACTGGAGCTGGTAGCTGACAGGGCCACACCCACGCAGAGCAAAAACCCAGAAAATCCACTGACAGCTGTCAACCCTGAGAGAGAATCACAACAGAATATAAATACAGTGGGGCAAAAAAGTATTTAGTCAGCCACCAATTGTGCAAGTTCTCCCACTTAAAAGATGAGAGAGGTCTCCAATTTTCATCATAGGTATACCTCAACTATGACAGACAAAATGAGAAAAAAAAAATCCAGAAAATCACACTGAAGGATTTTTAAAGAATTTATTTGCAAATTATGGTGGAAAATAAGTATTTGGTCACGTACAAACAAGCAAGATTTCTGGCTCTCACAGACCTGTAACTTCTTCAAGAGGCTCCTCTGTCCTCCACTCGTTACCTGTATTAATGGCACCTGTTTGAACTCGTTATCAGTATAAAAGACACCTGTCCACAACCTCAAACAGTCAGACTCCAAACTCCACTATGGCCAAGACCAAAGAGCTGTCAAAGGACACCAGAAACAAAATTGTAGACCTGCACCAGGCTGGGAAGACTAAATCTGCAATAGGTAAGCAGCTTGGTGTGAAGAAATCAACTGTGGGAGCAATTATTAGAAAATGGAAGACATACAAGACCACTGATAATCTCCCTCGATCTGGGGCTCCACGCAAGATCTCACCACGTGGGGTCAAAATGATCACGAGAACGGTGAGCAAAAATCCCAGAACCACATGGGGGGACCTAGTGAATGACCTGCAGAGAGCTGGGACCAAAGTAACAAAGGCTACCATCAGTAACACACTACGCCGCCAGGGACTCAAATCCTGCAGTGCCAGACGTGTCCCCCTGCTTAAGCCAGTACATGTCCAGGCCCATCTGAAGTTTGCTAGAGAGCATTTGGATGATCCTGAAGAGGACTGGGAGAATGTCATATGGTCAGATGAAACCAAAATAGAACTTTTTGGTAAAAACTCATCTTGTCCTGTTTGGAGGAGAAAGAACACCATACCTACTGTGAAGCATGGGGGTGGAAACATCATACTTTGGGGCTGTTTTTCTGCAAAGGGACCAGGACGACTGATCCGTGTAAAGGAAAGAATGAATGGGGCCATGTATCGTGAGATTTTGAGTGAAAACCTCCTTCCATCAGCAAGGGCATTGAAGATGAAACGTGGCTGGATCTTTCAGCATGACAATGATCCCAAACACACCGCCCGGGCAACGAAGGAGTGGCTTCGTAAGAAGCATTTCAAGGTCCTGGAGTGGCCTAGCCAGTCTCCAGATCTCAACCCCACAGAAAATCTTTGGAGGGAGTTGAAAGTCCGTGTTGCCCAGTGACAGCCCCAAAACATCACTGCTCTAGAGGAGATCTGCATGGAGGAATGGGCCAAAATACCAGCAACAGTATGTGAAAACCTTGTGAAGACTTACAGAAAACCTTTGACCTCTGTCATTGCCAACAAAGGGTATATAACAAAGTATTGAGATGAACTTTTGTTATTGACCAAATACTTATTTTCCACCATAATTTGCAAATAAATTCTTTAAAAATCAGACAATGTGATTTTCTGGATTTTTTTTTTCTCATTTTGTCTCTCATAGTTGAGGTATACCTATGATGAAAATTGGAGCCCGCTCTCATCTTTTAAGTGGGAGAACTTGCACAATTGGTGACTGACTAAATACTTTATTACCCCACTGTATAATGAAATGGCAAAAATAGACACAAGTAACCTCAAAAATGTAAACAAACTATAATAACTCATATATTTACTCATAATATACTCTATAATAATAATATTATATACTCTATAATTTACTATAATATACTCATATATTTATTCCATCCAGCTACAATGCTCCGCACTGTGTTTATATATTTATATATCTATCCCATCTAGCTACAATGCTCCGCACTGTCTCTCTCTCTATATATATATACATATATATATATATATTTATATATATGTGTTATATTGCAAGTATTACTTTGTTTGTATTGTAAGTACTTACTTTGACTTATATATGTATATATGTTATATTTATATAACCCGGTTCCGGTTCCGCCGGACCGGCGGCGCCACATGAGTTGGCTGCCTGTTGCAACTGCCTTTTTCTTATCTTCCTTCTTCTTTCTACACCTTTCACTCTATATATATATCACGGACACACAGATCGCCCCAAGGGTGACTTATTAGACTCTCGTGCACTACGTACAGCAGCTCAACCAGACTCATGATAATTATCACTGTTTTCTTTTTGCACTACCGACTGCACTATGTGGAACTCCACAATATCTGCTGCTTGTTAATATATTTAAAAATTGCATAGATTAGTATTACTCATTTATATTCTACATTTTATTGCATGCATAGTTTTCTTTTTTATTTTTATCTTTAGTGCTACTCCATGTTTAATGTTGCAGCATTGCACCGAGACAAATTCTTAGTTTGTGTACTACATGAACAATGGCAATAAATCTGATTCTGATTCTGATTCTGAAAAAAGAGGTCCTTCATTTCTCCTCCAACCATGCCTTACTCCATGAGTACAGGAGTGGCTCTTCTACAATCCTCAAGGGGGCCCAGAATCATCCTAGCCACGGAGAGGGACGACACATCACCAGCTGCAGCAGGGAACATTGATTACCAGGAGAACAGGCAAGTTTCTTTCCATTCCATTTCTAATATTGAAAATTTATCTTGCCTAATCCCTGGTAGAGAGACTCTGGGTATGCAGTCCCCAGAGACCCCTCCACCTGCTGCAGCCACCCTTTACTCACCAGCCCTCTCCGTGTCTCCTATTCTCTTTGAGTGTCCGCCGGCCCGGGAACAAGACCGCCGGATGATGGAGGAGGCTGTGGCCCTGGAAATTCCAGTTCCAGCGCCAATGGTGAGCCGTACCCCAGCTGCCATGCTGGAGGAGTCACCAGTGTGGTCCTCTGCACCTGGGGGTATTAAGACTGCAACCACCATCATGCCTGCTGCGGAGGCCACCGCAGCAGAGTGGGAGCCTGAACTGGACCTCCTGGAGGCCGAGCCCAAGATGACACCATCGCCTGGATTGTCGGAGTCCTGGACGGCAGTGGAGCTCGAGCTCAGGCAAGTGCTGTCTTTTGTCTTCCTACTTTCAGTTTTAGAGCAATCTTGCCTGACTCTTGGTGAGGAGGGCCAGGTGCAGCCACCCGCTGCATCTGAGCTCACTTCGCCGGGCTCTGCTGCTGCCAGTGACCCTGACCCCTCTTCTCTCTCTGTCTCTGAGCTTATTCCCAGGGTCACCGGAGATGAACCAGGTCAGTTTGAGGTTTCCGTGGGTCCAGGCTCACCTCCAGAGGTCATCGCTGATGCAGCTCCCCCTCTGCCTGAGGCGTTTATGGGGGTCCCGCCTCAGTCCAGGTCTCCGTGGGTGCTGCGTCCCGGCCGGGGACCCTCGTGGGTGCTGCGTCCCAGTATGAGCCTGACGTGGTTGCTGCACTCTGGGTTGGGCCCGCCATGGGTGCCACCCCTCCACCAGGAATCCACCAAGGGTGCAGCATTGGCCCAGCCAGGGTCCACTGAGGGTGCTGCAGTGCTCCAGCCCGGAGCCACTGCAGGTGCAGCTAAGCTCCAGGCTGGATTCACCGTGGGTGCTATGTTACCTGAACCCAAAATCACTGAGGGCGCCATGGTTCCCTTCTCTCCTCAGACAGGAACCATCATGGTCCCCCTTCCTCCACTGCCAGATGCCGTTGTGGTTCCCCCTCCTCGGCTCTCCTCCTTCCCAGTGGGGAAGCTGCCTCCCGGGCCACCCCTTCTGGTTTGGTGGCTCAACCACTCGGGCTGGACGCCAGAAAGACTGAGCCGCCGGATCGGGTGGTCCTTGTTTGTCGGTAGGCCACCCGACTCATTTCACCTGGCCGTCCGGCGGGCCTGGGACTCTAGTCGGCCCCCTGAACTCTTGAGCTCCTTGGGCCGGGGGAACTAACTCTGTGTTTCTCTGGTGGGGGTTCAGGGGATTGGTTTAGCGCAGGTGTGGGTCTTGAGAGGATTTGTGTTTTCCCTCCTTAGCCTGTTCCCCCACCTCCCTCTAGGGGTGGTTTTTTGCTGTACTCCTTCTCTGGGGGGAGGGGTCTTCTTGGTGCTGCCTTGGGGTGTCTGGGATCTACGCCTTGAAGGGGGGGGCTCTGTCATGAGTCTGAGCTCTAATTTCCCCTCTGAGCTCAGACAATTTATTTGAGTTTTGTGTGTGTGTTATTGTTATTTTGTCAGGGCTTTGTATATATTTACCTCCGCCAGGCCGAAAAGGCCAGGAGGAGGTTATGTTTTTGTCGGGGTTTGTCTGTCTGTTTGTCTGTCTGTTTGTCTGTTGGTTAGCAAGATAACTCAAAAACTTTTGGACGGATTTCCATGAAACTTTCAGGTGTTGCTGGAAATGATACAAGGAAGAACTGATTAAATTTTGGGGATGATCCGCATCACCGTCTGGATACAGGAATTTTTTAAAGCATTTTTTAACACTGTGACATACGGCCATTTTCAACATGTGCGCAGGCGCAACGGAGGGCGCTGGTCGTCGTGTCTGACCAACACAAATTCCGCGTTCTTCAACGTTTTACGCACAAAAGCACGTGGAAAACACTGGTGGCCTGGGCCCGCCAGCGTGCCTGTGTTTGCGCGCAGCTGCAAAACCTGACACGGGCAGCTGTCTGCCGCCGGATTATTTGGCAGAAATTCCCCGGCCAGCCATAGGCGCTGCGCATTTGGCAGAAATTCACCGGCCAGCCATAGGCGCTGCGCAAAAACGAGCTCTCTGCTGGGGAAGCTTCTAAATTCTGTTTTGCCGCAGAGCGCAACCCCAATAATATAATATAAAACCCACGGCAACCTGTCTACCCAATCTGCATCCGTCAGTGGAGGAGATGGACACAACAGCAACGCTTCAGTTTATTACCTCCGCCAAGGAGGCAATGCTTTTACTACTGAACCACTAATCCTATCACTATCAGATTGATTGTCATTGATTGTCTATGTTTATTGCACTGTCCCTGTCAAATAAACAAATAATCATTGTGAATCCAATTGCTAGTCATATGTTTTCATGGTCAAGGAATCTGAAAACGTACACACAAACACTGTATGGGGGGAACTGTGGCTGCCATTACGGAAAATGCCATTTTCGTGAATAACTACTGAACCACTAATCCTATCATTGTCAATCCAATTGCTAATCATATGTTTTCATGGTCAAGGAATCTGAAAACGTACACACAAACACTGTATGGGGGGAACTGTGGTGCTTGGCGGAGGTCTGTGCTCTCCGAGTGCTTTTGTAGTTGGGACTTGTGTTACCTTTTTGTTAATAAATGTCACAAATATCATTCAGCGCTTGGGTTTGTCTGTCTGCCTCGTAGATGCAAACATGACAGCTACAGTCACGTGACTGTGGGCATGTTGACACAGTGCTCGACACTCTGCTCATGACACTTCCGCATTATATTGCTCAAGTCAATGTCGAGTGGGTGGTGTCGAGCATAACATCACTACATAACACTGTGTCCCTCATGAAGCTATTGTCTCAAAGTTGCCTCTTTTTTCATGAGGCCTCGGTTTTAACATCACTAACCTGGGGCCCTCTCCTCAAGCAGGGCTCCTTCCTCCTGGCAAAAGCTCTCTCCTCTGCACTGCCAGAGCACCTTTTATCATGTGCAGCGACAGGTGCTGCACATCCTCAGTCAACACAGGTGCTGCTGATTAGTAATTAGGGGAAGCACAGGGTGGAAGTAGACAACATTTCCAATTTAAAAAATACACTGATTAAATATAAAAACAGTTAAAGCTGCAAGCAGCTGTAAGCGGCCCTCATCCCCCCACGCAATCGCGGACCCTGGCGCCCGTTGTACCTAGCTGGCTCAGAAAATTTCCCGTCGTCGCGGCAAGCACTGCATGAATAATAAATTAAACCGTTTGGCGAAGTACTTCCTGTGAGCAGCAGGTGGCGCTATAACATTTGTCAATCATTTTTATGTAGGAGCATGTGGGGCGAGACTGATATCCATCATAGAAAATTTGGTGAAGAGCAGACAAAGTTTGTCCAAGTTACAACTTTCCGATGTTCCATGGCGAGGAGTCAACCTTTGCCATGTTGCCATGGCAACACTTCCCTGTCAGTTATGTGTTGCTCACCCATATAGGACTACATATGACAGTCACCTCAACCTATGTTCCCGATTTCATGACTCCAGGTCGATTCCAACCATCCCAACAAGATCATGGATTGAATGGCGAGGTGGGCGTGTTCATGGTAACAGCAGTGACGCCATGCTAAAGGTGATGTGCAGTTATGATCAACCAGATTGTCTGATAAACCTCAGAAAATTGTACATCATTCTGGCAAGCGGTGAGTGAGTATGGCATGTGAGTTATGGCAACTTCCTGTCCATTGGCGGTAGGGGACGCTGTTGCTATGTGTCATTCTTTATTATAGAAATTATCAGTACTGGCTACTTAATCACCACACAAAATTTGATTGAAATCAGTCAATGTATGCCAGAGTAAAAGCTACTGGAAGGGTGATGGCAATACTGCAAACTTGGCCACGCCCCTTTCGCCAAACTGTCGGGCATTTGGAAAAGTTAAATAGCTTTTGATGGGACATGGGTATAGATGATTGTCATCACTAATGAGCTCAATTGGACAAAACCCCTAGGACAAGTCTGATCAGATGCGCGAGGTCAAAATCAGGTCACTGCCACTTCCTCCCAAAATGGCCAATTTCCTGTTGGGTGTAGACCATAACTTCTATGGAGTTTTTTTGCATGTCTTGACATGATAAACATCTCACCCGATTTTCATCTTTCTATGTGAAAGTAAGCAAGTGCCACTCCCCATTGACTTCACATGTTTGGCGGTGCTGTAGAGCCATTTTTGAGGGGTCATTCATATTTCCTTCAACATATTCAGTTTTTTGCCAGTCTTGACTTCCCTGCAAAAAATGGTGAGTTTTCGTGCACGCTGACTACCCCAAAAATGAGATCTTAGATGGAGAAGAAGAAAAAAAAATTCTAGCAATTACAATAAGGCTCTCGCCTACTGACGTTGTAAGTGGCTCGGGCCCTAAAAATTCTAACAATTACAATAGGGCTCTTGCCCACTGATGTTGCCAGTGACTCAAGCCCTAACAAAACATGCAAACTATAAATAAGATAAGATAAGATAAAATTGCAACACAAATTTGCAAACCACATAAAACCCAAAAAGCAATAAAATACATACCTCTGCCGAGGCTCCTTCCACCCCTCATGGATCACCTCCAAAATGTAATAGATTTGTGTGTAGGCCACGAGCCAGTTCTGGTGAAAACTGCATCAAAGTCTATCCAGTAGTTTTGGAGGACTCTTGCTAACACACTGTGAGAAGATAAGAGCCTTGGCGGAGGTATGCGTTCCGTGATCATCACCAGAATATTTTGGGTTCCCCTCTAAACCAAGGACCACCTCTGGTGAAAACTTCATCCAAATCCATCCTGTAGTTTTTGTGTAATCCTTCTGCATAAATACAAATAAGGTCCTTGGTGGAGGTATGCACTCTCAGATCATCACCAAAATGTAATGGGTTCATCCTTGGCCCAAGGGTTTTCTCTGGTGAGAATTTCATCAAAATTTGTACCGTAGTTTTTGCATAATCCTGCTAAAGACAGACAGACAAACCACCCTGATTACATTACCTCCTTGACGGAGGTAAAATGAAAGAAGCAAGAAAAAAAAACATATTTAGTCAATAAAATGACATATTTACAAAAAAGGTTTAGTTTTTTAAATTACAGCAGGGAAAATAAGCATTGAACACGTCAACATTTTTTTGCATTAAACATATTTCTGATGGAACCGTTGACCCGAGATTTTCACCAGATATCAGTAACAACCCTGGTTGTTACTGTTATTTACTAAAAGAGCAAAACGTGAGCCATGCTATGCCGAGCAACGAACTGAACTTTACTTAGTCACTCGGATGAAAAATCTTTCAGTTCCGTTCCAGTAAAACCGGTCTAAATGATCTTCACACAGTAATGTTGTAAAAAATATATTGAAGAACAATTCACATAGTTCAACTCGAAAAATATGCACAAAAACGAAATCTAACTCGAGAAAAAATTTAACATTTACAATTTTTTCAACGCGAAGATGATCGCCACGTGATCCGTCTGGACCAATCACTGATCAGCTTTCCTCTCCAAGCAGCGAGTAAGCATGGCGTCCCCTGCTGCGGAAACCAGCAAGGCAGATAGTGACGGGCAAATGAAATGCTTTTTCCACCTAACTGGGTCGGTCTGCCGCATACGAATCGCCGCCCCGAGTCAACTCTGTGTGTGGCATTAGCATAGATAGACTGGCTCCGTGTCCTAAGGACTCAGCATAGACTGGTTGCCGCTCGCTAAAGGAATATAGGTATGGCTGTGTTGTGAGACATGTATATGTTGGACACTGCATATGTGATTTAACCTCACGATGAAGGAGAGCCAGCCCCCTGCGGTGCGGAGCCACAGAGCCTGGACCCCCTGCGGAGGACAGGGGACAGAAGACTTCCTGACCACTGAGGCTCGAGAGGAGAGAAGGGGGAGTTATGTAAATAAAAGGCTAATGAATGTGAATAAAGAGACTTTGATATAGATGTGTGATTTCCCCCGCGAGGGAAATGGTTTGATGTGAGAATGTTTAAATGAGAGAACTTTGGTGTGTTCACTCTCTTTGTTCGCTGCTCAAGAATAAGAGCAGACAGTGGAATGATTTCTTGAATAAACTGAAATGGAAGACAATTCGGTTTCGTTATTCAAGTCTCCCCACATTGGTGACTGATGACGTTGAGAATGAACGAAGAAATTCTCAGGGTCCCGGACTCACAGCGCTCAGAGCTGGCGAGCGCAGTGGCCGTTAAGCTGCCTGATTTCTGGCAGGATAACCCACGGTCGTGGTTTCTGCAAGCAGAGTCGCAGTTCGCGCTCGCAGGAGTAACGGTGGATGACACTAAGTTCCACCATGTCATCGCTAAACTGGACAACAGCACAGCTCGGTGCGTGCAAAGCTTGGTGGAGCAGCCACCCGCGACCGACAGGTACGGCAAGCTGAAATCCACCCTCATCAAGTTTTTCACCCCCTCGGCTGAAGTGAGGGCGAGGAGGATCCTGTCTTTGCTAGACCAAGGTGGACACAGGCCGAGCGCCCTGATGGAGGAGATGATACAGCTGAGAGGTTTGGACAACGATGATTTCATTTTTCAGTTCATCTTCCTCTCCAACCTCCCGGCGCATGCGAGAAGCACGCTGGCCGGCAAAAAGTGTCACACCCTGGAGGAGTTCCGGGAGCTGGCCCAGGAGGCAGATGGGATCCTGGACGCCTGCGGCGGGCAAGCAACCACAGCAGCGACCCGAGACAGCGGGGAGCCAGAGGCGGCAGAACCAGACTGGCCGATGACGGCGGCAACACGACCGCGACGAGGGGGAGCCAATAGCCCGGCGACAGAGGCGCGGGCACGACACAGCGGAGGAGAAGATCTCTGCTTTTACCATCGGAGGTTCGCAGAGAAGGCACGTAGGTGTGTGCCGCCCTGCATCTTCAGGAGTTCGGGAAACGGCAAGACCGGGGGTCGCTAGCAGCTTCGACCCTCGGAGAACGCAACAAGCTGCTCTACATCACGGATGCGCGCTCCGGACGAGTGTTCCTCATTGACACCGGAGCACAAGTGAGCTTCATCACCCCAACATACGCGGACCGGGTGGCTGGACCCCACGGTGACGGAGCTACAGCGGCAAATGGCTCGAACATCAACACCTACGGGAGAAGGACCTTGCCTTTATGCTTACATGGCCGCACATATGAATGGACTTTTGTAATAGCGGCGGTGAGTTTCAACATGTTGGGCGCGGATTTTTTGTGTTCACACAATCTGTTAGTTGATCTTGCTAATAGACGGCTGGTAAATGCACTCTCTTTTTACTCTCTCCCCTGTTCAGCTCGAGTGTCCCCGCCACCAGTACAGACCCACGTCGCTACAGCAGGTGGTAAGTTTCACACACTCCTCACCCAATTTCCAGCGCTCACTGTGCCCACTTTTTCAGCGACGGTCGCGAAGCACGGGGTGAAACACTTTATCCCCACTTCTGGTCCTCCCGTGTTTGCAAAAGCTCGGCGCTTGGATGCAGTTAAGCTCGCCATTGCGCGCGAGGAGTTCGCCAGCCTGGAGAGGCTGGGCATCGTTCGTAGGTCGAAGAGCCCGTGGGCTTCGCCGCTGCACATGGTACCGAAAGCCGATGGCTCCTGGAGACCGTGCGGGGATTACCGCAGGCTAAACAACGCTACGGCACACGATCGTTATCCCATCCCGCACATTCAGGATTTTTCGGTGCACCTGGCGGGGGCGCGCATTTTTTCAAAGATTGATCTAGTTCGCGGCTATCACCAAGTCCCGGTCCAACCGGAGGACATTCCTAAAACAGCGGTAATAACCCCGTTCGGACTTTTCGAATTTTTACGCATGCCGTTTGGTCTCAAAGGGGCGGCGCAAACATTTCAGCGGATGATGGATGCCGTGTTACGCGATCTCCCTTTCGTGTTTGTGTACCTCGACGACATTTTGGTCGCGAGTACTTCAGAGGACGAACACGAAACGCACCTCACAGCAGTTTTTAGGAGGCTGGGAGAGCACGGCTTAATAGTTAACCCAGCCAAGTGCCAGTTCGGCGTTGAGCGGATTGATTTTTTGGGTCACCGCGTCTCCCCGGAGGGAGCGGTTCCGTTACCAGAGAAAGTACGCGCGGTAGCGGATTTTCCCCGTCCACAAACGGTCAAATCACTACAGGAATTCTTGGGGATGGTGAATTTTTATAACCGGTTCCTGCCCCACGCAGCTCAAATCATGCAACCGTTATATGCCGCGCTCAAAAAACAAAAGCCGACCCAGGCGGTCGAATGGTCCCCGGAGCGGGAGCGCGCGTTCACAGAGGTTAAAAAAGCCTTGGCTGACGCTGCGCTCCTGGCCCACCCAGACCCTGCAGCACGTATCGCGCTGACGACAGACGCTTCAGATTTAGCCATAGGGGCCGTTATTGAGCAACAGGTAGCCGGAGTTTGGCAGCCTTTGGCTTTCTTTAGCAAATCTTTAAGCGCGGCTGAGCGAAAATACAGCGCGTTTGACAGAGAACTGTTGGCGCTGCATTTGGCTATTCGTCATTTCCAGTTCTGGCTGGAAGGACGGTGCTTCACCGCTTATGTGGACCACAAGCCGCTCACATACGCCATGGCCAAAATTTCAGATCCGTGGTCCGGCAGGCAGCAGAGGCAGCTGGCCGCAATCTCGGAATTTACCACTGACATTAGGCACGTCGCGGGCAAATTCAATGTAGTAGCGGATTGTCTCTCACGCGCGTTCACGACCCCAACACGCGCAGAGGCAGAACGGGCCACCGTGACCGCGCCGCAGGAGAGCGGCACGGTGGCGCGCGCAGCCCCGGTGCACGTGGGTATAGATTACGCAGCCATGGCAGCGGACCAGGGGGCGGACGCAGACGTGCGCTCGCTCCAGTCTGGACCAACAGGGTTGAGGCTGGAGAGCAAGTGTTTACAAACCGGTATGCCCCCCCTGATCTGCGACATGTCGACGGGGCGCCCGCGTCCGGTGGTTCCGGCCACGTGGCGCCGCCGTGTTTTTGACTCGGTCCACTCACTGGCGCACCCGGGGGTGCGCGCGTCGGTGAAACTAGTGGCGGAAAAGTTTGTTTGGCCGTGCCTGCGCAAGCACGTGAAGGAATGGGCAAAAACCTGCATTTCCTGTCAACGGGCCAAAATTCACAGGCACACAAGAGCCCCGTTAGAACCGTTCCGCATTCCGGCCAGAAGGTTCGACCATGTGCACGTCGACCTTGTGGGCCCCCTACCGGCATCACAGGGGTTCACGTATCTTTTGACAATGGTGGACCGCACCACACGTTGGCCGGAAGTGGTCCCACTTGCGACGACCACGGCCGCGGAGGTGGCTCGCGTTTTTTTAACGGCTTGGGTGGCGCGCTTCGGGGTTCCGTCGGACATTACGTCCGATAGAGGACCGCAATTCATCTCTGAGCTGTGGTCAGCGATGGCCAACGGCTTAGGAGCCAAAATTCACCGCACTACGGCTTACCACCCTCAGGCTAATGGTTTATGCGAGCGTTTTCATAGGTCTTTGAAGGCAGCACTCAGAGCGTCGCTCACGGATGCAGATTGGGTAAATAAACTTCCATGGGTTTTATTAGGGTTGCGTTCTGCGCCTAAAGAGGACTTAGACGCCTCCCCAGCGGAGCTGGTATTCGCACAAACTCTGAGGCTGCCGGGCGAGTTTTTACCAGAGCACCCAGAGCCCCCACCTCTCTCTGCTCTGGGACCGTTAGTCGGCACGGGGGCAGACACGCTCCCGCGTCCGGTTCATCACGCTTTTCCACGAGTTTTCGTCCCCAAGGCTTTGAAAAATGCCGATTTCGTTTTTGTCAGGCGCGAAGCCCTTAAAGCAACGCTCAAACCACCTTACGAAGGGCCATTTCGAGTGCTGGAGGCAGGTGATAAGCAATTTGTGCTAGATTTTGGAGACAGAAAAGAGACAGTCAGCATTGACAGACTGAAACCTGCTTTTGTCATGAAGGACGTTTCTGTACCGGTCGCGGTGGCGCCTCGACGAGGCAGGCCCCCGCAGAGGGCAATTAACCACTCTCTTCCTCAGTCAACAGACCCGAAGCAGAACAGCACCGCAGGCAAGGCGGGGCCAACGCACAGCAGATTCGGCAGACGGCTGAAGCCCAAGCGGCACACAGACTGAATGTTGGTGTTGATTATTCAGTAGTGAGTAAGGTGCTATTAAATTTTGGGAATTAGTCTGTTCTTCATCGTTTGGGGGGGGTTATATGGCTGTGTTGTGAGACATGTATATGTTGGACACTGCATATGTGATTTAACCTCACGATGAAGGAGAGCCAGCCCCCTGCGGTGCGGAGCCACAGAGCCTGGACCCCCTGCGGAGGACAGGGGACAGAAGACTTCCTGACCACTGAGGCTCGAGAGGAGAGAAGGGGGAGTTATGTAAATAAAAGGCTAATGAATGTGAATAAAGAGACTTTGATATAGATGTGTGATTTCCCCCGCGAGGGAAATGGTTTGATGTGAGAATGTTTAAATGAGAGAACTTTGGTGTGTTCACTCTCTTTGTTCGCTGCTCAAGAATAAGAGCAGACAGTGGAATGATTTCTTGAATAAACTGAAATGGAAGACAATTCGGTTTCGTTATTCAAGTCTCCCCACAATAGGGACCGGTAGCTATCGCTGAATTCGTGCTTTCCAGTTGACTTGGTTTATGAAAACATTCCTTTCCCCTTCAATATCAACATGTTACATGCAATGGCATTAAAATTTCTTGATTTTTATTTTTTACCCAGACACCAAAGCAACCGAATAAATAATATGAATGTTCATTTTTAAATATTTCTTCCCTGTTTATCTTCATCATCACCATCGAGCTTTCCATGCTTTTTGTATTTAAGGGGCAGACACTATTAAATCAATAACTGTCTCCATGTTGTCTCCCTACAGCAAAGTGATCTCCCAAAATGATTTCAAATTACATGTACATGTGCTTGCAATCATTCATGTAGTTCATTAGAGACCAACTAAAAACAAACTACCTCCATTGAACAATTCATGATATGCTAGTTGAAAAAAAAAAAATTCTAGCCATGTCATTTTGGCCCGTGGAATAAAAATGCAAATCTATGTACATGTACAAGGAAAATACACAATATGTAAAATATAATTTGGTCCGAATTTAGGACCTTCCAGGCACTACAATCCGTCCGTCCAAATTTCGCCACGATTTACAACATTCAACAACCTTAATCCACCTCACTGCTGTCATGGGAGCAGCTTTCTCATTTTTCACGGAATCGAGGTGGAAAAAGCATTTTATTTGCCCGTCACTATCTGCCTTGCTGGTTTCCGCAGCAGGGGACGCCATGTTTACTCGTTGCTTGGAGAGGAAAGCTGATCAGTGATTGGTCCAGACGGATCACGTGGCGATCATCTTCGCGTTGAAAAAATTGTAAATGTTAAATTTTTTCTCGAGTTAGATTTCGTTTTTGTGCATATTTTTCGAGTTGAACTATGTGAATTGTTCTTCAATATATTTTTTACAACATTACTGTGTGAAGATCATTTAGACCGATTTCACTGGAATGGGAATTTATTTCTGGGTATATTTCTCACGTTCAACTGAACGACTAACTGGCATAAGTTTCACTTATACACACACTGGGTGTAGCGCACCTGACATCACCATGTTGTATGACTGGCGCCGGTTACGGCAAGCCTCAAAGGCCAAATCCCCACACAACATTCCCCCGCTTCACAAAGCGTAGAACCACATTAAACACCCCCCCCCCAAAAAAAAACAACAAGCAAGTAAACACCCCAAAATACATGCATAGAACAGCTAACTAACTGGGCATCTGGGTAGACTGCCAGTATGACCCCATGTGGAGGTGGATTATTCTGCCACCCAAGGCCAACATGTACTAGCTAAACTCTGTCCAACCACAAAGTCCTCCAGGTGCTTAGGCCTCTGACGGGTTTTAACTGAGCACCTCGCAGGAGGAGGACCTGCTCTAGGCTCGGTCGGCCGTACCCGGGTGCCCCCCAGAGTTCCATCAGTCAAGTCCCAACCCATGTAACGTCTCGTCCGTTGCAGTTCCCTGATCCTGGGCTGGCAACGATTTCCTGAGGCGGCTGGAATGCCACCGTGAACACAGAACATGTCCGGGCCCAGCCGCATCATGATTTGCAGTGGTCCCATCAAGAACGGCTCCAGCTTGTACGTACGGTTGGGGTGCCTGATCCTGACCCAGTCTGACACACTGAGTTCATGAGCCCTCGCCCTATGCTCCTTGTCAAAGCGCTGTTTCATTCTCCGCTGTTGAACAAGGACCTGATCTCATGATAGTTCTGTGTCCACCGGAGAGTGGGTCGTGGGGGGCTGCAGCCGTTCCAGGGTCAGATGTAGTTTGCGTCCCAGCATGAGCTTCACTGGGAAACACCCCATCGTGGTGTGGGCCATCGCCCTGTAATGGAGGAGCATGTTCTGAAGGGCGTCAGAATGTGAAGCCGTCTGCCAGATGAGCCGGCAGGCCATTTTTTCGCATCTTGTTGAAGTGTTCCACACCCCCATTAGCTTGAGGATGATAAAACGTGGTTCTAATGTGCTCCACACCCCTTTCCCTCAAAAACTCCTCAAACTCCCCAGAGATGAACTGTGGACCATTGTCCGTTGTAATGGCGTTTGGAACCCCCCGCCTAGTGAAAAGCAATAAGGAAACCGGTGACCACGTCCGCCGTGACCGAACCAGTGGGCAACACCTCCGGCCATTTTGAAAACAGATTGTAAGCCACCAGCAGGAAACACCTGTTCACGGGGGCTGTGTGTAACTCGCCACAGATGTCCAACTGGATGTGCTTCCAGGGACCCTCTGGGTATTGTTGCAGTCGCAAGGGTGGGGGAGGTGGCACTCTGGTCTTCCTGCTCTCCAAGCACGGTACACAGTTCTTAACCATACCGAATCCCTGCAGCATTGTTTCACCCTAACCACCCCCAGATGACCCTCATGGAGCATAGCCAAGATGCGAGATCTCAGCAACACCGGAATCAACGTGCAGTGTCCTCTTGCCACGCACATGTCGTTCCAGCAACTCAGTTCATCCCTGAACCTGTGAAAAGGTGTCAGGTCCCTTTGCATTTTCGTGGTCCAACCCCCCCCCCCCCCCCAATGAACGAGTGCAGCTCTCGTAAAGTTGAGTCCCATTCCGACTCTGCCTGGAGTTCCTGGAGAGACACCATGTTCCGCAGGTGTTCGTGGAGCTTGTTAATCAGGTGTGCCTCCAAGGAATCACTGTCGTCAGGCTGCACAGTGTTGTTTGTGGCACAGGGCAGGAGGTCCACCATCATGTTTTCTCTGCTTGGAGTGAACTGAGTAGTGAAGTTGTAGGCTCGTAGCCGTTCCACCCACCTGTGGATCCGCAGGGGTCTGTGTCCCGAGCCAGTCGTCTCCAGCAGGGTTGTCAGCGTTCTATGGTCCGTGCGTAGGGTGAAATTGCACCCATTGAGGAAGATGTGCCACCGTTCACATGCCCAAACACATGCGAGCACTTCTCTCTCACCCACTGCGTACCTCTGTTCAGCCCATGTGAGGGACCTCAAAGCAAATGCCACCGGGCGTGCCGTACCATTTTGAAGTTGAGACATAACCGCCCTCACTGCCGAACCAAATGTGTCACAAGTCACAAAAGTGGGGTTTTTAGGGTCAAAATGGGCTAACACCAGCTGGAAGGTGAAGTGAGATTTCAGTTCAGCGACCGCCGCTGAGCAGGCCAGGGTCCATTGCCAAGGAACGTTTTGCTTTAGGAGGGCTTGAAGAGGTTCAGTAGTCTCTAAATAATGAGGAATGAAACGTCCGTAGAAGTTTGCCATGCTCAGGAATGAGGAGACTTGCGCAGGCGTCGTGGGGTCTGGAGGTCACAGGACCACCTCCACGTTGGAGTGCAGGGGCGTCAGGCCCTCAGCCGAAATCCCACAAACTCAATGGATTCATTTGTAAAAATGCACTTTTTCCCATTCAGCATAACCCCGTGTTCAAGCAGCACCTCCATCACTCATTTCAAATGTTCATCATGCGCCAACTGTGATGCACCATGGACCATGATATCATCCAGATACACCACCACACCCTTGAGAACGGCAAGAATCGTGGACATGATTTTCTGATAACAGCTCGGCGCTGAACTCAGGCCAAAAGGCATCCGGGTATATCTGAAAACGCCCATGTGGGTCACAAACGCCATCAGGTTGCAGCTGGCCGGGTGGAGGGGCACTTGTAGATAACCTTGACGGAGGTCCAGTTTTGAAAACACTTTGGAGCTGCTGAGCATCGCCGTGAGTTCCTCCATCGTGGGCAGAGAATATTTGTCTGGCATGATCGCTTTGTTAACCATCCTGAGGTCAATGCATGATCGGATGCCACCTGTCTTCTTTTTGGCCACCACAGTATTCGAGATCCATGGTGAGGAATCCACTCTCTTGATAATGCCGGTGCTCAGTTGTTTGTTCAGCTCCGCCATGACGTCATCCCCCAAGACGAGTGGTAGCCACCGCAGAGGTTGGATTTTGGGCGTCACACTCGGGTCGATGAGCAGACGGTGGTTGAAAGCCGCCACGCAGCCCAGGCCCACAAACAGCACTGGTCAGCGAACATGCTACCCAGGAGAAACAGTCAGCACCATGGAGCCCGCTGGGTCCATGATGGAGAATCCTAACTCTCCCAATAAGTCAACACCCATGGCGTGAAACCGGAAAGGTAAACATGGGAATAATCTTTGGCCCACCCACCACAGAGAAGCTGACCGTGCCAACCATGCCAATCTTCGCATGTCTATAGTCAAACATATTCACAGCACCTGCTGCAATAGGCTTCTTAAGAATAAGATTTCTTACCATGGACACACTTAGTATAGATTTTGCAGTGCCCGACTCCACCATGAGTGGCATGTCGACACCGTCGAGCTGCACCACATACCATTTTAGCATCCAATTCTTGGTGCCTGCCACACTTGTCGAGGCTACCCCCACGAGTCCTGAATCCATCAGCTTGTCGGTGGTGGTGCAAACCCTAGCCAGGTGATTAGCTCGACTGCAGTTATGGCACTTTTTCCCCCCTAGCGGGGCAGGCGTACAAACCCGCCCGGTGACAAGGAGAGCCACAGCCATCACACAGTCCCTGGGTTTCTGTTCCTGCCCATGCCACAGTCCGCCACCTTTTGTGAGTCCGCCCCAAGTAGCTAGCTGAGCTGCTATTGGCCTGACGTGGAGAGGGAACTTGGACAGCAAGGTTATCGTTAGCCAATACTTGCATTCCTAGCTGGGTAGCGGACTCGATTTTGCTAGCCATTTGCATCACTTGACTCAGCACGAACTCGTCCTTTGCTAGCAGTAGCTTCTCCTTTAGGCACTCGTTGCTTGTGCTATATGCTAGCTTGTCACAAATTAGCTCTTCTTCCAAAGGCCTGAAGCCGCACGTGCTCGCTAGGTTACGGAGCTCCATAAGATAGTTATGAGTGGATTCACCCACCTGCTGACAGCGGTCGAAGAATCTGTATCTTCGTGCCGTGATGTTACACTTGTCAACAAAAAATTTGTCCATCAAGCATAAACACTTGTCCAAAGAGCCCGTGCTACCCAGTGTGTGAAACAGTCGCTGTCCTTCTTTACCGAGGCAATGGAATACAATGCTCTTCTGTCTTTCTTTGTCAGCACCGCCTAGGCTAGCTGTGGTAATATAGGCATCAAATGCCTCCAACCAGCGGTGCCACGGTGTGGCTGGCACACCCGGCGACTCTAAGAATGGAGGAGGTGGTCTTGCCCATGCCCCCGTGGTTTAATCCTCAGTCACCAAATGTTATGTACTAAAAGAGCAAGACGTGAGCCATGCTATGCCGAGCAACAAACTGAACATTAATGGCATAAATTTCACTTATACACACACTGGTTGTAGCCCACCTGACGTCATCACGTTGTGCGCCTGGTGCCAGTTACAGCAAGCCTCAAAGGCCAAATCCCCACACAACACTTACTTGGGTAACAACCCTGGTAATCCATACATACAGAGAAATCAAGGCAACTGTGTTGACAAAACAAGTTATTAGGGGTGTAACGGTACGCTGAAATCAAGGTTCGGTACATACCTTGGTTTTAAGGTGACGGTTGGGTTCATTTTTGGTACAGTAAGGAAACAAAATGCAAAACATAAAACTGCTTAGCTTTTGTATAAGCAGGAACAGCTTTGACAAAAAAAAAACAACAAAAAAACAAAACCAAAACTGCAAACTGCAAGCAGTCAATTCTCTAATAAATAAAATGCATGCAATAAAATAAATGCATTCTCTTTTTCGCAAATGAACGATGTAGACAAGTGCAACAATATAAGTTGAATAGTCTTAACTATTATTTTATTCCTTGTTGCTTGAAGCAGTGATTTTAACCAGGGTGCTTTGGTATGTTTAGGTTTCTATGAGAAATTAATTATCTTATTTCACTTGTTAATTGGTCAAAAAATATGCAAATTTGTCATTGTATATAGGTTCTGAATGCACCCATGCACAACAACGGCAAAAATTTGAAATTTTTGGGGCAATTAGGAAGGAATTTACCCGGGCACCCTTGAAAAACACTGGCCTAAAGTGCAGCATTAACAGATTTAGCTTGTTCTTAAAAGGATGGTATTATTTTCTTGCTGAGAAACTTCACGCGGGGCTCAGTTAGCTTCAGCATGTGTTTAAACCATGTGCTCTCAACAGCTGAATATGGCCTTAGATCTGCTGCTATAAAAACACCAAAGAAATTTGTGATTACTTTGGCTCGATCTGAAAAGCCCCGATAGGCTGTCTAAATGCTGCTGGAAGCAGCTCTTGTACCGCGCTAAGCTTTTTCTTTTTCTCGTGGTGTAATGAATATTCATATTCGTGTTGTGCCGTTTCAAATGAGTTAACAAGTTCAACATACTGCCAAAAACATATCCAATGCTGTTTTTGTCTTATTCACTTACCTTTGTCCGTTCACGTATTTCTGGCTTCTCCGTACAGCCAGCCACGACATTTGCTAGTAGGGCAGCCACAAAATGCGTTATTTACATGTATGCCATGAGGCAGTTACACTTCATGTCCATCACTCATCATTGTCCGTGTGGAACCTCGGTACGCCTCTGCACCGAATCGAAGGTTCTGTACCAAAAAATTCAAATACAAATACATGTACCGTTACACCCCTACAGGTTTTATTTAATAAAGTGGAATGACTCAAGGAATAAGTATTGAACACATGAAGAAACTAGAAAAGCACTCAGAGCGTGCATACCTCTGCTAAAGCTCCTTCCGTCCACCATGGGTCACCTCTAAAATGTAATGGGTTCGTGTGTAGGTAACAAGCCAGTTCTGGTGAAAATTGCAGCAAAGTCTATCCAGTAGTTTTGGGAGATTCTTACTAACACACTGTGAGAAGATAAGAGCCTTTGCGGAGGTATGCATTCTCAGATCATCACCAAAATATTATTGGTTCCTTTCTAGGCCAAGGACCACCTCTGGTGAAAATTTAATCCAAATCCATCCAGTAGTTTTTGTGTAATCCTGCTGCTGCACAAATACGCACAAGGTCCTTGGTAGAGGTATGCACTCTCAGATCATCACCAAAATTTAATGGGTTCAGCCTTGGCCTTAGGGCTACCTCAGGTGAAATTATCATCAAAATATGTCCAGTAGTTTTTGTGTAATCCTGCTTACAGATGGACGGACGGACAAACAAACCACCCCAATTACCGGAGTGGTGACCTAGTTGGTAGAGCATCTGCCCCACAACCTCCCGGTTGTGGGTTCAAATCCTGGCCAGGTCATACCAAAGACCATATAAAAATGGTATTTTCCACCTTCTAGCTTGGTGCTCAACATAATGGAACAGGGAAAGGAAAGTTAACGCACAGAGCTACCAGAGGACTGACCCCCCGCCAGTGTAGCTTTCACTTCTCACAGTAGCTGTGTGGCCAAGGGTCAGTGAAATGGAGATAGGCACTGCCCCATACACCACATGGTGTGGAAGGGATTAACTTATCTTAACCTTGGCAGAGGTGAAAAAAAGGTTCTAAAATGAGTCCTGGTGAACAGTTATTCCTCCTGACAGTTTAGAAAAAAAACTGCCTTGCTCAAAAATTTTCTATCCATGAAATCACAGCTAAGAGAATGATGCAGGATGTAGTCTGTCACCATTCACTGATGAGAAAGCGGGAACATGATTTAAGAAGTGGTTCATGCAAGAATCTGAAAGATGAAATTGAAACTTCGCCGTCAACTCATTTTTTTTAAAGGAAAGCACATAGGTGAGAGATTCATTTTGTGGAACACAAGACATGAGTTACATATTTTTACTGATGATTAAGTGTATTTCCTTTTCTTAAAGACAAATAAACTAGACTTGTAAAGTAAAGTAACAGAAAAGAAAAAAGAACTCAGAAATATATAGAACACCTACACTACCGTTCAAAAGTTTGGGGTCACTTAGAAATTTCCTTATTTTTGAAAGAAAAGCACTGTTTTTTTCAATGAAGATAACTTTAAACTAATCAGAAATACACTCTAATATCTAATATACATTGCTAATGTGGTAAATGACTATTCTAGCTGCAAATGTCTGGTTTTTAGTGCAATATCTACATAGGTGTATAGAGGCCCATTTCCAGCAACTATCACTCCAGTGTTCTAATGGTACAATGTGTTTGCTCATTGCGTCAGAAGGCTAATGGATGATTAGAAAACCCTTGTGCAATCATGTTAGCACAGCTGAAAACAGTTTAGCTGGTTAGAGAAGCTATAAAACTGACCTTCCTTTGAGCAGGTTGAGTATCTGGAAAAAATTATTATTTCAAATACAAATCATTATTTCTAACCTTGTCAATGTCTTGACTATATTTTCTATTCATTTTACAACTAATGGTGGTAAATAAGTGTGACTTTTCATGGAAAACACAAAATAATTGTCTGAGTGACCCCAAACTTTTGAACGGTAGTGTAAATGTTACGTATGGCTCTCGTGAGCCATACAATGAGAGCCGAGAGCGAGCCAGTGAGTTTGCGATGTTTATTGTGATGAGGAAAAGGGAATAAAGGAACAGGGCCTCATGGGGCCAAAAACACAAATAACAATACGAGGATAACACTTACATATAATGCAGAACGATGAGCAGGTGGCTGGCGCCAGAAGAAGGGGTTCCAGCCTTACCCACGCCGGAGAAGAACGTGGATAATGATGTGTGAAGTCACAGCCCCGAATGATCGGAGCTGCTCCCTTAAATACCGGTTAACAGCGCCTCAGCTGATGAGGGTTAATTGGGCTCCAGCCGTCTCGTAGAGTTTGACAGCTGGGAGCCCGCTGAGACGCTGTCACAATAAGAGCCGGGTAAAGGGGAAATATGGCCTGACCGCCGGATAGCACGGCGTCTCACCCCATATGACACAGCCCTCCCCTCACGGCTGGACTACGAACGGCCCGTAACACCCAAACCTCCCCCCCCCCCCCACCTAGGGCGGGTGGATGGGGCGCAGGTCAGGAGGGAGAGAATCAGCAAACAATCAATCAATACAGAGTACGAGGGGGAAAAAAAAAACCAAACACGATACTCCATAAATCACAACATGAGAGAAAAAAAAAACCCATTTAGGCAGAGGATAACTGTGGAAATAACAGCCTGAAACACAGGGGGAAAAAAACACAATACTCCATAGACCACAACATGGGTAAGAAAAAAAAAACATTTAGGCAGAGGATAACTGTGGGAATAACAGCCTGAGACACAGGGAAAAAAAACCCACAATACTCCATAAACCACAACATGCGGAAGAAAAAAAACCCATTTAGGCAGAGGGTAGCTGTGGTAATAACAGCCTGAGATACAGGAAGAACCCCCCCCCCCCCCCCACAATGCTCCAAAGTCAACCATGTACAGGTGAATACAAAGAAAACCAACCCCGGAGACCCCAAAATGAGAGGAAAAACTCCTAAGGGCAAAAACTAACAATACAGATATCCCTCAAACAGGAGGGGAGAAGAAAAAAAAGAAAATCACGCTAAACGCGGAGCAGTAACAGGGACTTAGCTGTACCCACCCAAACACAAGCACAGCAAAGGAAATTCAGTTCGGGGGGTCTCCCCATACCCAGCGTTCATACCGCCAACAGGGGTGAAGGGAAAAGTTCCGGCGGCCTACCCGGACCCCAGACCAGAAGACACAGTTCCTCGGGAGGCCGAACCAGATCGCCGAACAGGAAGTCTAACGGGTCGGGTGGCCGCACAAACGAGCCAAATGGGCACGGCAGACCCTCCGGCGGCCGACCCGCATCGCTCAACCACCAGGCCCGTAGGGGAGAGAGAGAGGTTCAAATGGGCCCTAGTGGAAGAAGCTTGGGGGAGAGCCGATGACGAGGTGGTCCAATGTCTGATGGCAGGGGATCTGCAGCTCCCTCACCGGACCTGGACACCGCTGGTGCCGAACCCACGTCGGACCCCGATTGGGTCTCTGTTGAACCCACATCGGACCCCGATTGGGTCTCTATTGAACCCACGTTGGACTCCAACTGGGTCGGCGCCCCACCAAAACCAACCTCCGATCTCGAACCAGGAACCTCTGGCACCACGGGCGATGGCAGCTCCTCGCTGGCGACCCTGGGAGAAGGCTCGGGAGAGAGAACAGAACCGGGATCAGGATCACCGGCAGCGCCAGAACCCGGCGAGATAAGCTCGGACGCAGCGGACGGCTGCACCCGGCTGCACCCGGCTCATCTCCCCTAGAGACAGGCTAAAGTGCTCTAAAGTGAGGAGAAGAAAGATAAGGTAGAGCACTTGCCTGATCTCGGGTTCTGACGCCGTCCAGGACTGCGATGATCCGGGTTCAAGCATCAGGAGGTCGTCGTCAGGCTCCCACTCAGCTGCGTCGGGCTCCGCAGCTGGCATGATGGAATACACAGCTTGTGAGTCCCCCGGCACCGGTGCCCACGCTGATGGCCCACATGGCGTGGAGGCAGGAGAACCTCGTCCCGCTGGACCGGACCACTCCTCCGTGGAGACCCGGGGACGCTTAGTCGTCGGCGTAGGCTCCACGCAGCAGTCCGCTTTCCTCCTCTGCCCACAGCGTAGCTGTGGAACCGGAACCAGGCTGTCCAGAACCGCAGCCCCCCTGCTCATCCCACGACGTTGGCCTGGCGCCGGGGACCGCTCAGCAGAGGGAGACACAGAGGATGCAGGATTAATAATTACAGCTACAGAAGGTGGTGGGAGCTCGGGGAGCTGCGAACCCCGAACTCCACCTCCAGGAGTCTGACAGAGCAAATCACAAGGTGAGTGTGAATGAATTGGGACTTGCCTGTCTCCTGGAGGCTGGATGGTGCCTGCTGTCGCGGACGTTGCTCCTCCCTTTCCCCGCCGGGCGGTAACAGAGGACCCCCTGGGAGGACGTCGGGGAGCCGCTCGTGATGATTCCGGGATGAAGCTCGCCAGGTCAGGATTCTGGATGCACACAGCAGCCGGGAAGCGCATCGAGGAGGAGGGGGCGACAGCCGAGATGAGCAGGGCCCGGAGCATCTCTCAGAAGAGGCGCAGGAGTGACAGCTGCGTGGGGGAATGAGACCTTGCGGCGGCCCGGAACTGGATCCGGACGGGATTCATGATGAGATGGATTGGCAGTGTGACGACAGCTACTCGCAGAGGATGAAGCGAAGAAGAGAGCCGGAAATCGCCACTCCTGAGCAGAGACAGAGGGGAGGAGGGCGTTGAACTCGGGGAAGTCACCCAGCCCTGGATTCCTCTCCACCAGTCTAACTGCCGCTGCCACATGCTTCATAATTAAGGACGGGTGCACAGCGGAGCGAGCAGCAGCCACTCGGTTCCGGACCTTAATTGCAGTCAGCTGCAGATCCTTCGGGGGAATCCCGAGTGACGTCGTGCTGGATGGGAAAAGCCCTCTGGATGGCGCGAACTCCCGGGCCTGAGTGGAGACAGGAGCGGGATCCCGAAGCGAAGGGTGACGTCTCCTCCTCTTCGGCTTCCTGCCGGGATTTCCCCCCAACCCACGGAGCAATTCTCGCTGTGTGGCAATGGCGTCCCTCTTGGCACAGACCTCAGGGTGGTTAGAGTGGCGAGGGAGTCTGTCCAGGAGATTCTCAGCATAATTTAGGTGCCAGCTTCTATCGTTGGGGTTGTCGTACAGGGAGGCGGTGAAGAGCGTCCCGTGGACATCTTCCAAGGCGGTCGTTAGCTCATCGCCCAGGCGCCGAATGTGGCTCCTGGGAGACGGCATGCTCACAGAGCAGACACCCAGACAGGGAAGAAACAAGTCCAAAACGGCAAACTCACGGCCGCCGGCAACTCGCTTGGCTGTGACTTACTGTTACGTATGGCTCTCACGAGCCATACAATGAGAGCCGAGGGCGAGCCAGTGAGTTTGTGATGTTTATTGTGATGAGGAAAAGGGAATAAAGGAACAGGGCCTCGTGGGGCCAAAAACACAAATAACAATACGAGGATAACACTTACATATAATGCAGAACGATGAGCTGGTGGCTGGTGCCAGACGAAGGGGTTCCAGCCTTACCCACGCCGGAGAAGAACGTGGATAATGATGTGTGAAGTCACAGCCCCGAATGATCGGAGCTGCTCCCTTAAATACCGGTTAACAGCGCCTCAGCTGATGAGGGTTAATTGGGCTCCAGCCGTCTCGTAGAGTTTGACAGCTGGGAGCCCGCTGAGACGCTGTCACAATAAGAGCCGGGTAAAGGGGAAATATGGCCTGAGCGCCGGATAGCACAGCGTCTCACCCCATATGACACTAAAATCCTGAAGAATGATTTTTTTTTTTTAATGAAGTGCACTCAAGTTTTATTCCACAATATTTTTTATTGAACCTTTTTTTAACAAACATGACAACAACAATCAAACACTAACACTAAAGTAAACTAAAAATAAATGTTCTAAAAGCACCAACAACCATTAACAAAACAAATCAAACAATGCTCCTCTGTTTAGCCTAGGTAATCCATTACATAAGTATACATATTATACATTCACCAATTTGGAATTTACAAGGTCCACACATATCATTCACCTTCTTCTTCAGAAGTTATGTTTGGTTTCTTTACATAATCAATGAAAGGTCTCCATATATTCTCAAACACATTTTCCTTTGATTTCAATATGTATGTTATTCTTTCTCTTGGAAGGTTTGTTAACATCTGTCTTAACCACTGGGTCACATCTGGTCTATGAGTCTTTTTCCACAGTAGTGCAATACATTTTTTGGCGTTAAGCAAACTGAGGTCTATGAATGTTCTTTCACTCTTATTAAAATTATGCTTTTCTGGATACAGACCCAACAAAAACAGTTTAGGATTCAATATGAATTGTTTTGAAATTATTTTTTCAATTGATACCCTCACCTCTTCCCAAAACATTCTAATTTTTCTACATTCCCATAAACAATGAAATAGAGTTCCTTTACTTTCCATACATTTTGTGCATGTATCTGGTATGTTTTTGTTATATCTATTTAACTCCACCGGTGTAACATACATCCGCATTAACCATTTAAAATGTATCAATTTAAGACGTACATTTATTGATTTGGTTTGAGCTTCTGTGCAAGCCAATTCCCATTGTTCATCTGAAATTTCAATTTGCAGGTCTTCTTTCCAATAATTCATTCTTTTCTGTGAGTTTTCACTTGAGGATAATATCAGTGAGTTATAGAACTCTGAAATAATACCCTTTCTCTTACTATTTTTCGTCAAAATTTTTTCCAAGTGTGAATAGGTAGGTCGGGTGAGAGCATTATTTTGATTTGATTGAATAAATTTCCTAAGCTGAAGATATTTAAAAAAATGTGTTCTATTAAGATTAAATTTGGTCCTCAGTTCTTCAAAAGACATTATGTTATCTGAACGTGCCAAATATAAGTCTTGAATCTTTTGAATCCCTTTTAAATTCCATAATTTAAATACAGCATCCGCTCTCCCTGGTGTAAAATATTGGTTACCCCATATTGGGCTAAACTGTGACAATAAGTGTGGTTCTTTTAAATATTTTTTGATTTAATACCATATTTTGATCATATGCTTTACAATAGGATTTTTAACTTGTTTCTGTAATTTTTTAGCCGAGTCTGAGTATATGAATAAGGGAAGAGGTAAAGGTAAATTGTATGATTCCATCTCCGTCCAGTGAGGGAGATCATTTGATGAAAAATAATATGTCATAGACCTCAGTTGTGCTGACCAGTAATACAACATAAAGTTTGGACATTTCAGACCTCCACGATCAAATGGTAAATATAGTAAGGACAGACGTAATCTAGCCTTCCTATTGTTCCATATAAATTCCACTAACTTTTTTTCAATTCTTGAGAATAGATCTGAAGGTGGTGGTAAAGGAATGTATTGAAATAAATATAGTATTTTGGGTAAGATATTACTTTTAAGTATATTAATTCTCCCGATCATCGACATTGGTAGTGACATCCATCTCTGAAGTAACTCATTAATGTCTGTCTTTAAGGCTTCATAGTTGATACTGGCGGCTGATTCTAACTTAGGCACAATTTGAATACCTAAGTATTTAAACTGATTTACAACATTGAATTGATTTACCTCAGGAGCTGGGTGCTTTCTCTGGGTCTCATTTAGCATTAATATTGAAGATTTAGTTTTATTTATTTTATATCCTGATATTTCCCCAAAGTTCTTTATTAAATTTAACAAGGTTGGAATTGATTTTTTAAGATTCGACTTAAACAAAATTATGTCATCAGCATACGGGGAGATTTTATGTTCTGTTGGTCCTACTTTAATTCCATATATTTGTGGATGTAAACGTACTGCCATCGCTAAAGGTTCAATTGCCATAGTAAACAGTAAAGGTGAAAGTGGACAACCTTGTCGGCAACCTCTATTAATTTTTATTGATTTTGAGATATTGCTATTTGTTAGGATTTCTGCTGTAGCATTATTGTATATTATCTGAACCCATTTTATGAAATTCTTTCCAAGTCCAAACCTTTGAAGAACTTCAAAAAGAAAGGGCCATTCGACCCTATCAAAGGCCTTTTCAGCATCCAATGATAGGAGAGCTGTATCCGGCGCTTCTTTATTAGAATAAATAATATTAAATAGTCTTCTTACATTATGGAAGCCTTGTCTTCCCATTATAAAGCCATTCTGATCTCGGTTAATAATATTTGGTAATATTTCTTGTAGTCGTCTTGCTAAAATTTTACAGATTATCTTAAGGTCTGCATTTAATAGGCTTATTGGTCTCATGTTTTCACATTTATTAGAGGGTTTACCTGGTTTTGGCAACAGTATAATTAACAGTATAACAACAGTATAATTAATTTACTATTTTGAAATGCTTCTAAAACCATTTCCAAAAATGGTTTTATTAATTTATTCTTAAATTTTTTATAGAGGTCAACTGGAAGACCGTCAGGTCCCGCACTTTTTCCTGATTTCATATTATCAATGGCTAGCCCAACTTCTTCTTGACTAATTTTTGACTCCAGTATCTCCCTATTTTCATTTGGAATACACGGTATAGATAATCCGTCCAAAAACCCATTTAGTTTTGTTAAGTCAGTTTCATTTTTTGTATCATATAGTTTTTCATAATACTCTCTAAAGGCACTATTAATTTCTAAAGGATCTACGACTGCCTGTCCGTTACTTATAATACTGGTAATTGGTGTTTTAAATTCTAATTGTTTAATCTGCCATACCAATAATTTTCCTGATTTTTCACCTTGTTCATAAAAGGTTTGCTTCAATCTTAGAAGACTCGGGGCAGCTCTATTCGCCGATTTTTTGTCATATTCAGCTCTCAGAATCAGTAATTCATTCTCTAATTTTGGATTACTTCCTGCATACACTTTTTCTTGAAGAATTTTTATTTTACGTTCCAATTGGACTTTCTCCTCTCGAGTCTTCCTAGATTTTGAACCTGTGTAACTAATAATATGCCCCCTAATAAAAGCTTTGCAAGCTTCCCACTTTATACACGCTGATGTTTGTGTTGTATTGATATCAAAGAACTCATCTATCTGTTTTTCTATGTACTTAACAAATTCCTCATCCTGAAGCCATTTATGCTGAAATTGCCACCTACCAGGAACCTTTGTCAATTTCTTATCTACATATATTAGACAGCAGGGTGCGTGATCAGAGATCACAATGTTATCATCGAAACAATTTTGAATCTTGGACCTTAATTCTGTGGAGATCAAAAAATAGTCAATACGTGAAAATGTCTTGTAGTTATTAGAATAACAAGAATAGGCTTTGACTTGTGGTTTCATTTCTCTCCATATATCTAGCAATCTCAATTCTTTCATAAAATGATTAATGTCATCCTACATCCATTGTGCGTACAATCCTGTCCTGTTGAAAAAATCCAAGATGGCGCCGCGGATGGCAGCCACTGGCTTCTGCTCTCTGATGTTTTTGATAGTTTTGTGTGTTTTTTTGGACTTCTGCTCTTCTGTCCAAGTCACCTATTCAAGGGAGGAACTACTTTCACTCAGACTACCTCCCAATGCAACTTCTCCACCAGTTTCTGCTGCTGATCTGAAGTTTTTTCAGTCGATCTTTGCTGTGGGAGCAGCGGCTATTGGCGCTGGCCGGAAATGAAGGCGGCGTGGTAAACGTGCCGGTGCGCTAGTCAGACTGAAGAAACGAGGATTTCGCACGCCGCTCCCATCGATCCATCTGGCAAATATCCGCTCTTTGGCGAACAAAATGGATGAACTGCTGCTCCTGACTCACAAAAACCGGGATTTTAGCAGATCTGGCGCCCTTTGTTTCACGGAGTCCTGGCTGAGTGAACACATCCCGGACAGCGCGGTGCGCCTGGACGGATTCCAACTGTTTCGCGCTGATCGCAGCCGAGAATTCTCTGGAAAGACTAAAGGTGGTGGAATCTGCTTCTACATAAACGAAGGTTGGTGTACTGATGTCACAGTGTTGAAGAAGTTTTGTAGCCCTAACCTAGAGTCACTGTTCATAAACTGTAAACCCTTTTATTCACCGCGAGAGTTCTCCTCGTTTATTCTGGTCGGAATTTAAATACCGCCTGCTGCTTGTACAACGGAGGCACTGCAGCACCTCGCTGACCAGATAGCAGACATGGAGGAAAAACATCCAGACTCTCTGCTTATCATTCTGGGGGATTTCAATAGAGCTAATCTCACAAATGAGCTTCCTAAATACAGACAGCATATTAAATGTCCCACCAGGGACACAAATACACTTTACCACTGTTACACAGTTTTAAGAAACGCCTATCATGCCGTCCCCCGTGCAGCTCTGGGTTTTTCTGACCACTGTCTGCTCCATCTTATTCCAACATACAGACAGAAACTAAAAACTTCCAAGTCTGTTGTAAGGTCTGTGAAGAAATGGACTGAGGAATCAAAGCTGGAGTTACAAGCCTGCTTTGACTGTACAGATTGGAGTGTTTTTGAAGCTGCAGCCATTAACCTAAATGAACTCACTGACACTGTGACGTCATACATCTGTTTCTGCGAGGACATGTGTGTGCAGACCAAGATCTTCTGCACATACAACAACAATAAACCCTGGTTCATTCCTAAACTGAAGCAGCTATGTCAGACCAAGGAGGAGGCCTACAGGACTGGTGACTGGACTCTGTACAAGCGGGCCAGAAACATGCTGACGAAGGAGATCAGGCTTATCCTTTTTTTTTTTTTTTTTTTTTTTTTCCTTTGAAAGACAAAAGTAAAATAGAAAGCTGTCTTTACCTTCTTTACATGTTTCAACTGCACTGCAGCCTTCATCAGAAGAGTCAGCTGATTGCTGCCAGGTGACATTTATCAGCTGATTTTCGTAGGCGGGGCCAGCTCAGCAGATCTGTCAGATCCACCGAGCCGGCCCCGCCTCCCGCCGTCAGATGGTCTCTGGAAGAAGAGAAGATCAAGAAGACAGACAGGAAGAGGAAAACCACATAAAACATGCACTTATACGCTGCCAATATCCAGTATGGGCCATAAACAAAGGGAAACAGCAAGTCAAAAACAAAGAAAATAAACAGGACACAAGACATAGAACAAAAGCTGAAATCAAAAACAAGGACACCATAACTATACCATACATACGAGGGATCACGGAACCAATTCAAAGGATCATGAAAAAATACAAAATAAACACAGCAGTCAAACCACACAAAAAATTAAGACAGTTATTAGTACACCCCAAGGACAGAATAGAACAAGACAATAAATGCAATGTATTATATGAAATATCATGCAGATCATGCAACAAAACCTACATTGGAGAAACCGGAAGATTATTCACCACAAGAAAAAAAGAACACCAAAAGGAATGTGAGAAGGAAACGCAAGGACGACTCACAAGATCACAAAAAGAAAAAGCAGAACAAGAAACATTAAAATCAGCTATATCGGACCACTGCAAAAGAAATAATCACATCATGGACTGGGACAACACAAAAATTATTGGATCGGAGAGCAACAGACACAAACGTTGGATCAAAGAGGCAATAGAGATCAGAAAGCGGGGAAAAGACACCATGAACCGAGATGAGGGGGCCTTTATGCTTTCTCACACCTGGGACCACATTCTCCAGAGACCATCTGATGGCGGGAGGCGGGGCCGGCTCGGTGGATCTGACAGATCTGCTGAGCTGGCCCCGCCTACGAAAATCAGCTGATAAATGTCACCTGGCAGCAATCAGCTGACTCTTCTGATGAAGGCTGCAGTGCAGTTGAAACATGTAAAGAAGGTAAAGACAGCTTTCTATTTTACTTTTGTCTTTCAAAGGAAAAAAAAAGGATAAATAATCAAAAGAAGACAAAATGAACCTGTTTGACGTATTACGGAGATCAGGCTTGCTAAGAGGAGCTACAGTGTGAAGTTACAAAAAAACTTCTCAGCCAACAACTCTGCTTCTGTCTGGAGAGGCCTGCAGAATATCACCAACTACAGGAGACCATCCCCCCACCCTGTGGAAAACCTCCAGCTGGCTAACGACCTAAACAGCTTTTACTGCAGGTTTGAAAAGAACCTACAGTTCTCACCTCCCACCCACACAAAAGGATTATCTGCTGCCCCAGGAACTCCATCCCTCCTCCACTCTGACCTCCCACCAGCACTAACAATCTGTGAAGAGGAGGTGCGCCGGGTCTTTCAGAGACAAAAGATCAAGAAGGCTGCAGGACCTGATGGTGTGTCTCTGTCCTGCCTGAGAGTCTGCTCCAACGAGTTGGCCCCCATCTTCACCCGGATCTTTAACAGATCACTGGAGCTGCGTGAAGTGCCTTTCTGCTTCAAACGCTCCATCATCATTCCAGTTCCCAAGAAACCCTCTGTTACAGGATTAAACGACTACAGACCTGTTGCCCTGACCTCTGTGGTCATGAAATCCTTGGAGAGATTGGTGCTGAACCACCTGAAGGTCATCACAGGCCCCCTGATGGACCCACTGCAGTTTGCCTACCGGTCAAACAGGTCAGTGGATGATGCAGTGAATATGGGACTACACTACATCCTGCAACACCTCGACTCCCCAGGGACGTACGCCAGGATCCTGTTTGTCAACTTCAGCTCAGCGTTCATCACCATCATCCCAGGCATTCTTCATCAGAAACTCCTCCAGCTCAAGGTGCCCCCTCCACCTGCCAGTGGATCTCCAGCTTTCTGACTGACAGGTGGCAACAGGTGAAGCTAGGGAGATTTACATCCAGCTCCCGAAAAATTAATACTGGCGCCCCCCAAGGATGTGTCCTTTCCCCACTGCTCTTCTCCCTCTACTCCAACGACTGCACCTCAGAGGACCCTTCGGTGAAGCTCCTGAAGTTTGCGGACGACACCACAGTCATCGGTTTGATCCGGGATGATGATGAGTCTGCATACAGGCGGGAGGTGGAGCAGCTGATCCTCTTGTGCAGCCAGAACCATCTTGAACTTAACCCAGCCAAAACGGTGGAGATGACTGTGGATTTCAGGCGACACCCCCCACTCACCATCCTCAACAGCACAGTGTCCACTGTGGACTCCTTCAAGTTTCTGGGTACCACAATCTTCCGGAACCTGAAGTGGTCCTCCCATATAGACACTGTCCGGAAAAATACCCAGCAGAGGTTGTTTTTTCTGCGTCAGCTCAAGAAGTTTGATTTGCCTCAGGAGCTGCTGGTTGTCTTCTACACCGCCATCATCCAATCTGTCCTCTGCTTTTCCATCACTGCCTGGTTTGGATCTGCCACTAAACAGGACAAGACCAGACTGCAGTGGATCATTAAGTCTGCGGAGAGGATCATTGGTACCGACCTACCCTCCATTGAGAACTTATATCGGTCCATAACCAGAAAACGGGCAGGAAACATCTGTGCTGACCCATCACACCCCGGCCACAAACTGTTTGAACTTCTATCTTCTGGTCGTCGTTACAGATCACTGAAGGTCAAAACCACCCGTCACAGGAACAGTTTCTTTCCTCAAGCCATCACTCTGATGAACTCCTAACATTCACCTAGTCCTACCTGTTGCTGTACTCATGACTTTTCATCCATTATTACATTGCACATAACTTTCACACTGCTTTTTACTTCATTCACATTATATCACTGAATCTGAGTTCACATTGAAATACTGTGTGACTGTATATTTTTTCATATATTTCTGCAAAGTGTGGTTAGTCTGAGTAAATAACTGCATATATTCCTGTATATATTTGCATCCTTTTATAGAAACGTGGACAGACTGTAATTTACTGTACATACTCTGTTGTCATTGAATCCTTATCTTATCTTATCTTATCTTATTTAAATCCTCCACTTGAACAACGAGAGCAAGTTTTTAGCCAAAGTCAAATTCCTTGTATGTGTTGTGCATACTTGGCCAATAAAGCTGATTCTGATTCTGATTCTGATTCTGAACACCACAGTAGTACAATATTCAGAACAATGCTAATGCAGAGCCAAAACATTTTCTTTATTTTTAAATATCTCTCCTTGTCTCTATTTTGTCATGTTTTTTTTGTTTGTTTGTTTTTTTGCTCAGCTGTGTTCAGTAGGTAGCAGATCTCATCAGCATGAGAAATAACATGATTTCTGTGGCTTGTGGGGTTGGGGAAGTTCCCATGTGGAGGCATACATGCCTTTTTGTTTTGTTTTGTTTTTTTCACCAATGAAGTGTGCAACCTCTCATTTTTCATTTTGGCCTTTGGAAAGACTGAAGCTGTAAATGTGAGGAGTTTCATCTTGGAAAAGTCTCTCACAGTAGTACAGTCAGAGGAGTTATGAAAGTATGTGGTCATTGCATAGCTGTGTTCTTTTGCCAAAGATTCCAGATACAAATCCTTAGTCAGATGTGTTTTTGTCTGACTTTTTCTAGTTTGTAAAGTTTGCCTGAGAAAAAATCAAGTTATTTGTTCCTTATCAGGAAAAAGGACAATTGTCTTTTGATATGTCCAGTGTGGAGAGTGTTGGAAATGAGGAGGCCGGTTTACGAGCAGACGGAGTTTTATTAACACTCTCTCATCAGACATACACATAAAAAGCATGAAAGCATTCAGGCACGGTTCTCCTTTATATCCCCAGATAGCTACGGGGAACAGAAGTTTACCTAAATGAACATCTAACAAAAACTAATGCTGAAATAGCACGGCAACCACGGATGCTGAAAAGACAAAATAAGATACAGGCAACATGGACAAGAAATTGTAGAGTTTGGATCAAACTAAATGGAACACCTGAGGAAGCAAAGAGTATAATAATCAGAGATGTTACTGACTTAAATAAATACAGATGAACACTGATTAAGAAAATTAAGAGACTATGATAATCCATAACCACACACACGGCAAGAATAGTTCTTTTGACATATCATGTCAATGTACTTAAAAAAAAAACTAAACAAAACAAACAAAAAAACATGACTGACTTGAGTAGACATCAATTATCCCCAGTTGGAGAAAGTCATTTGACACAGAGTGAGGAAATTCAAACTGAAAATATGCCATTATGCTGAACATAAACTACAAGAGATGGAGAATGATATTGATCCTGATAACCACTTTTTCAATAATATTCATAATCATTGTTAATATTACACTGAAAAGCAATTCAAAAGTCAAGTGCAACTAGATGGTAAACTGTGGAGTGTGTAATTGACGAGGCAGGTTTGTCTCAAGGCAGTTTATTACACGTCTCCAACATGAGCATAGTAGAAAGAGGACATCTCAGAAAAAACTCATCCCTTATATATCCAGGTCTCCCCACAGCTTACAAGTCACATTGCATTCACATCAAAGGTAACTTTGCATTTCCTGTTTAATCCCTCAGCCTCCCCCTCACAGTCTTTGGCCCACAAAGGATCCTCCAAGCAGTCTCTTGGCACACAAAGGATCCTCCAAGTAGTCTCTTGCATATAAAAGATTACACTTTCACAGCTTCCTGTTATCTCGAAGGAAACTCTGCACTTTGTTCTTATCTAAGATGTGAGGCATTATGCAAGGCATTAAGTAAGTCACATGTGTGGCTACAAAACTATCAATAATACACTTCAACAGCAGAAGTCTTAACAAAAACTTTCCACAGATTCAGGACTATTTAAAACAGCTAGACAGAAAATTTACAGCTATCACAGTATATGAAACTTGGCTTAATGAAGAGCAGGCTCCTCTGATAGCAATAGAGGGATATCAGATGTTTCATATTAACAGATCTCAAAAAAAGGGTGGTGGTGTTGCACTGTATATTGATGACCTGTATAGGTGTAAGCTTGTAAAAGGAATGTCCTTTGCACTACCAGGGATTTTGGAATGTGCTACTGTTGAGATTGACCAAGATAAAACAAAAAATCTAATTATAAGTTGTATATATAGAATGCCGGGAACCTGCATTGAGACATTCAGGGATAAATTAGTCGAGCTGTACAATAATATTACTAGTAAGAAAATGGTAGTAATTTGTGGAGATTTCAATATTGATTTACTAAATCCATATCAACAAAATGTAATTACAGAGTTCATGAATTCTATGTACAGCATGAGTCTATATCCCACAATAACACATCCCAGTAGAATCACAGTTCACACTGCTACACTTATTGACAACCTGTTTGTTAATATTATTGATAAGAAAATAGAAAGTGGATTATTCATAAATGATATAAGTGACCATTTGCCAACCTTTGCACTTATCCATGGCCACACAGGGGCCAATACAGAAAATTTTTTAAAATCGTTCAGATACAAATCACAAATGCAATCAGTTCTTTTAAAGAAGACTTGCTGAAGCAAGACTGGACAAAAGTCTATGCATCAGATGTAAATGAAACCTATGACACATTTATAAACATTGTAACCACTCTTTATGAAAAAAATTGTCCATTAGTAAAGAAAAAGCTTAAACATAAATTTGCCGATAAGCCATGGTTAACCAAAGGATTACAAAAGGCGTGTAAAAATAAAAATTTATTATATAAAGCTTTCCTAAAGAAAAGGACAAAAGAAGCAGAGCAGTGGTATAAAACATACAAAAATAAGTTAACATATATAAGATGTAGTAAAAGAGACTATTATAGTAAAGAACTGGAAAAAACAGAGACAATATTAAAAATACATGGACAATACTTAACAATATTCTTGGAAATAAAAACAGAACTACAAGCTACCCAACCGATTTTTCAAAAAATAATAAAACGACTCAGAGTGTGAATGCAGCTTCATCTGCAGATGAATTTAATAACTTTTTTGTTAACATTGGTCCTAATGTGGCTCGAGAAATACCCATTACGGCACCCACAGTTGATACAATAAGCAAAAACACTGCTATAAAAGACTCCATTTTCATAAAGAACACAGACGAGAGAGAGGTCATTGAAATTGTTAAATCGTTTAAAAGTAAAACATCTATGGACTGTGATGGTATTGACATGCTCTTTGACATCTGTAACTGTCTCTCCAAACAGGTATATTTCCCAATGCAATGAAAGTAGCTAAAGTAATTCCGATATACAAAAGGGGTGACAGAGGGGAATTCTCACACTATAGACCAATTTCACTATTGCCGCAATTTTCCAAGATACTTGAAAAAATATTCTATGAGAGAATTGACAACTTCATACTGAAGAATAATTTATTGTGTGAGCAGCAATATGGGTTCAGACACAAGAGGACAACTGCATTTGCTCTAATGGAATTTATAGAAAAAATATCAACTGCCGTTGAAAATAAAGAGTATTCAGTTGGGGTATTCCTGGATCTTAAAAAAGCATTTGATACAGTGGATCATAATTTATTATTAAAGAAACTACAAAATTGTGGTATTAGGGGGGTAGCACTGTCCTGGTTATGTAGTTACTTAAAGAATAGATATCAGTATGTATGTGTTGGTAACAAAAACTCACAGTTACTGAAGGTTACTTGTGGAGTCCCACAGGGTTCAGTTTTGGGGCCATTGTTTTTCAATATGTATATAAATGATATATGTAATGTTTCAGAAAAAATGGATTTAACCCCTTGCACTCCGGTCAATTTCCCTAAAAACGCCAAAAAAATAACGTGCCCAAATTAAATCCAAAGCTGTTTTTCAACCCTTTGCAGCATCTTCATGGGGTTAGTCTCATTTAAAAGAAAACACTTTGAATTTTTTGGCAAAACAGTCATAATCTCTCTAAGTGCTCTGGCCACTGAGTTACAATCATCTAAACATAGTGAACTTGAAGAAAATAAATTTGGCCTGGGTGTTTTTTTTGGATACAAATGCTTGCAAATAACACACAGCTGTCAGATCCGGGCTGGAAAATGCAACAGAAATGTAGAACCAAGTGTTATCCAGCTGAGGTCCAAATTTTGTAACAATACCACAAAAAATGAATATATTACACAGCTTTTTCCTCAGGTAGTTCCCAGGCGTTTTGGAACTGTGCCAAATTGTGCCAAATGGCACAGTTTGGAAAAACGTCTGTAACTTTTGAATGCTTCAATATAGAAGCTTCATTTTGGGCTCTAATGAAAGGTCACACTCAGGGCTGTGTCTGTGTGTGTGTGTGCGGGGGGGGGGTTGTCCCCCCCCCTCGCTACAGAGGAAAGACATCGCCTGTTGCGCCACGGTCCGTCATGCAGCGATGACGCACAGCTGTAATTTACCGATCGGTCAAAAGTCATTTTGATTACAATTTTCAGAGATAACGAGTAATTTAGCTTAGAACACCTTACCTCTTCACAGCAGAAGCGGAGCTGGCAAACTTCTTCCTCATTGTCAGACGAACGCGATGCTGGTCTCGCGACCCGATCAAAACATAATTCCATTATTGCGGTTTTGCGCTTCCATGATTGCGGTTTTTAGCGAACGATTTTTCAAAACAAATAACAGTAGTAATTAAAAATAGACTGGCAAACGCGTGTGTGTCACTCAGCGTTCGTCTTCGGCCTCCGTTGGTCTATGATGACCATAGAAGGCAATCCTAATGTCTATTCTGCTGGGACAAAAACAAAAAAAAACAACCACCGCCTGGCCGAACATGCCGATGCGCAAATGTCAGTCGCTGTCACAGAGGTTGCGCTTGTGGATGGTCTCCGTGCTGCTGGGTCTGTGGGGTTCTTCCTGCGGGTCCTTTTTTTCCTCTGCAGCAGCAGTCTGTCTTCACCCAGCCTTAAAAAAAACAGCTCGCAAACTTCTCTGCTTCAATTGGCGCACTGCATTCACAGCGTTGGTAGGCGGGTCCTTCTTGCTAGGTTTTCAGTCATTGGTTCTTCAAGGTTTCAGAAACCCAATTCAAGGCTCTTATTAGTCGAATGAGAGGTCAATCAGATGATCTAATCTGTTCGTGGCTGTGTCTGCAGTGGAAGAACGGATATGCAGCTCCCGCAGCTCCATTGTGCGCCCTCGTGCGCTCGAGGACGCACGAGAGCGCCCTTGTGCACTCTGGGACACAGAGACTTGCCCGGCCGCGGTACAACGGAGTGCAAGAGGTTAATATTGTTTGCCGATGACACTAATTTATTATGCAGTGGAAGCAATTTGGAACAACTTTTGGATACACTCGGAAAGGAATTAGGAAAGCTTAAACTGTGGTTTGATTCAAACAAATTAACGCTCAATTTAAGTAAGACAAAATTTATAGTTTTTAACAACCATCACAACAACTTAGTATCTAAACTCAGTGTAAATTGTGTAGAGACTGAAATGGTATAAGAAACTAAATTTCTTGGAATAATAATTGATAATAAACTGTGTTGGAAGTCACATATTAACTATATTAAAGGTAAAATATCCAAATCAATTGCAATACTACACAGAGTGAAATATTTGCTGAATCAACCCACACTATATACCTTGTATCATTCATGAATACTCCCATACATGACATATTGTACTGAAGTATGGGGAAATACATATAAAACAAACATATATCCAGTCTTTATGCTTCAGAAGAGAGCTATTAGAATAATAAACAAAGCTGCTTACAGGGAACCAACAAACCCACTTTTTCTTAACCCCTTGCACTCTGGTCAATTTCCCTAAAAATGCCTAAAAATAACATACCCAAAGTAAATCAAAAGCTGTTCTTCAACCCTTTGCAGCATCTTCATGGGGTTGATCTCATTTAAAAGAAAACACTTTGAATTTTTTGGCAAAACAGTCATAATCTCTCTAAGTGCTCCTGCCACTGAGTAACAGTCATCTAAACATACTGAACTTGAAGAAAATAAATTTCGCCTGGGTGTTTTTTTGGATACAAATGCTTGCAAATAACACACAGCTGTCAGATCCAGGCTGGAAAATGCAACAGAAATGTAGAACCAAGTGTTATCCAGCTGAGGTCAAAATTTTGTAACAATACCGCAAAAAATGAATAATTACACAGCTTTTTTTGTCAGGTTGTTCCCAGGCGTTTTTGAACTGTGCCAAATTGTGCCAAATGGCACAGTTTGGAAAAACGTCTGTAACTTTTGAATGATTCAATATAGAAGCTTCATCTTGGGCTCTAATGAAAGGTGAAGGGCTCTGTGTGTGTGTGTGTGTGGGGGGGGGGGTTGTTTATTCATTCATGAATGAATGAATGAACAAACAAGCCCCCACACACAAAGAAGCATGCCACGTAAAAAATGTGTGGCTTTTTTTTACAAGAAAAAATAACCTATAGTGCACTAAAAAATTATACTCAAATATCTGTAATGTAGAAAATAACAACTCCCCCCCCACCCCCGCTACAGAGGACGGACATCGCCCATCGCTGCATGACAGAAAGCGGGGACGGTGCGCCGCAGTCTACTACGCACAGTTGTACTAAAATATCTGCAATAATATCTGCAATCCGCTACAGAAGAGTAGCGGAGGGGGGGCAGGAGGGCGTTCACGGTCTGGACGCGGTGCACGGACCGGTCCGTCATGTGGCGATGACGCACAGTTGTAATTTACCGATCGGTCAAAAGTCATTTTGATTACAATTTTCAGGGATAAAGAATAATTTAGCTTATAACACTTACCTGTCCACAACAGCAGTGTCCCTGGCGAACTTCTCTTCCTCATTGTCAGAAGAACATGACGCTGATCCGCTTGTTACGGACTCGTGGTTCTGGTCACGTGACCCAGTCAGACCATAATTCCATTATTGCGGTTTTGGCGAACGATTTTTCAAAACAAATAAGAACAGTAGTAATAAAAAAAGACTGGCAAACGCATGTGTGTCACCCAGCGGCTTACACAAAACAGATTTTACGCAAGGGACGCACGCTTTCGAACTTCTGTGCTTCAATTGGCTGGCTGTATTCGCAGCCATTGGTAGGCGGGTCCTTCTTGCTAGGTTTTCAGTCATTGGTTCTTCAAGGTTTCAGAAACCCATTTCAAGGCTCTTATTAGTCGAATGAGAGGTCAATCACATCTAAACCAATCAAAGCACTCCTTTGGCTTCCTGTTCGCGGCTTTGTCTGTAGTGGAAGAACGGAAATGCAGCTTTTTTTTTTTCAGTGCGCACTAGGACTAGGGCGCCCTCGTGCGCCCTAGGACGCAGAGACGTGACCGCCCGCGGTACATCGGAGTGCAAGAGGTTAAATTAAAAGCTCTCAAGTTGAAAGATCTGATTGACAAATATCCAAAATTTGTTCCAAATAAGGGAGAAACAATATCATTTCAGAGGAACATGTATATTTCAAAAACCTTCAGTGAGAACTACCACCAAGCAACACTGTGTTTCAGTGCAAGGAGTCAGATTATGGAACGATTTTGGACCTGAATTAAAATCATGTACAACGCTTGGACAATTTAAACAAAAACTAAAGGAAGAAATACTCTAAACATATATACAAGATGACATGTAAAATCACATAAGGACTGCCATATCCAGTCTGCGTTGCATTGTTGCTTAGTTTTTTGTCACATTTTGTCTTAGCTTTGTTCTGAATTGTAATCGCTCTTGTTTTGTTTTTTCTTTTGAATTCTTGGATGGAATATGGGTGGGCAATATAAGCTGTGGCTTCAGCCATCACCCATTTCAGATAACTTATGTTGAACTGTATAATCAGAGGAGTTATTGTCTAATTTGACCTTGTTGGATTTTCTTTCCCCCTTTGTTATATTATTCTGTTTCTTTTTAATCTGTACTTTTAATCTATCCGAAATAAAGATTCATTCATTCATTCATTCATATAAAAACAGAAGTATTCAGATCTATTGTCGATGTAAAAATACCCTTTTACTAGTCCTGAGTTCTTTTGTAGTATATATTTTTGTATAAATATATGCAGATTTGTGTTCTTCTGGAAAAATAGATCATATACTCACTTGTAATTATAATTCTGATGTAGTAATGTGTGTAAGCACCATATTTATGTTTTAGCTGCGCTAGGTGGCGCTTTCTGTGCACTATTATTACCAAGAATCTATGTAATGGAAACAGTTCCTGTAGGTAGTCTGCTTTCACACACACAGGAAGCGAGTGTGTGGTTTTGAGGAAATCTGCTGAGCTTGCTGCAAACTTCTTCTATGTATGGTTTCGTGAAAATGGTTCTACTCTTTAACACAGCATATGCCATCTTCTAACTCTGTAGAAATGTATATCTTCTTTTGTTCTGATGTCATTTTCAGCTATGTTTTGTCAACATTTGGGCACCAGTTGTGTTTTCAATATTGTCTAACTTGTATGAGCCACTTTTGTGTTTCTTATTTTTTTTAATGATGAATTTTAAGAAGTGATCCTTTGCATCAATGCAGAGGCATTTGATATTAAACTGTTATTCATTTTGGAGAGCTCTGTCTTCATTTCCACTTTTAATACACATCTTGGGATTTAAAAACATCGCGCTCTTTCGGGGTAGACACATCAAACACAAATGTTTCAACTTGATTAACTGGTCAGCTGTGAATATGGATTGCCAATTTAGTAATAAGTCAATGAACAATAAGAATTATTTTATACATGTTTATTATTATAAAATACTTATACCTATTATCAATAAGCAGTTTGAAGGGAATGTTATCCTCTTTGTTTACAAAATGACCCAAAACCATTCCCCTTGTTAGCCTGCCATCCCCCCATCCCCATAAAGAGTGTGTATCAGTGGGAGTATAGCTGCTAACGTACAAGAAAAGTTTTTACATTTTAAGAGAAAAAGCTGCAAATTAGCAAGAAGAAAGATGCAAATTTATGAGAAAAAGGTAGAAATTTCAAGAGAAAATGTTACAAATTTATGACAAAAAGTTGTACATTTAAGAGAAAAATGTTGCAAATTTGCAAGAAAAAAGTTGCAAATTCAACAGAAAAAAGGGACATGAGAAAAAGTTGCAAATTTAAAGTGAGATTCCACCAAAAATCGAGGGATTTTTTGTTAACATGTCTCTAACATGTTTTTTAACACTTACAAGACATATGTGACCCCTGTTGGCAAAATTAGTCACTTTGAGGAAATTATCAAAACTGAGGTGACGTTTTTTCCAATATTCTGTATTGAAAGACCTTCAAAATGATGTTTAATTTGTAGGAAATGTGCAAAAACGGTCCCAGAGAAAGCCGATTTGTTTATATTTTGGCTATGTTTAAAACTCGCGTTCGATCGGTTGGGAGTTACGTATTCCGCCAAAACATATGTATTTTTACCTCTGCCAGGCCGAAAAGGCCAGGAGGAGGTTATGTTTTTGCCGGGGTTTGTCTGTCTGTTTGTCTGTCTGTCTGTCTGTTGGTTAGCAAGATAACTCAAAAACTTTTGGACGGATTTCCATGACACTTTCAGGCGTTGGAAATGGTACAAGGAAGAACTGATTAAATTTTGGGGACGATCCGCATCACCGTCTGGATACAGGAATTTTTTAAAGCATTTTTTAACACTGTGACATACGGCCATTTTCAACATGTGCGCAGGCGCAATGGAGGGCGCTGGTCATCGTGTCTGACCAACACAAACTCCGCGTTCTTCAACGTTTTAGGCACAAAAGCACGCGGAAAACACTGGTGGCCTGGGCCCGCCAGCGTGCCTGTGTTTGCGCGCAGCTGCAAAACCTGACACGGGCAGCTGTCCGCCGCCGGATTATTTGGCAGAAATTCCCCGCCCAGCCATAGGCGCTGCGCATTTGCCAGAAATTCACCGGCCAGCCATAGGCGCTGCGCAAAAACGAGCTCTCTGCCGGGGAAGCTTCTAAATTCTGTTTTGCCACGGAGCGCAACCCAAATAATATAATATAAAACCCACGGCAACCTGTCTACCCAATCTGCATCTGTCAGTGGAGGAGATGGACACAACAGCAACACTTCAGTTTATTACCTCCGCCAAGGAGGCAATGCTTTTACTACTGGACCACTAATCCTATCACTATCAGATTCATTGTCATTGATTAATTGTCTATGTTTATTGCACTGTCCCTGTCAAATAAACAAATAATCATTGTGAATCCAATTGCTAGTCATATGTTTTCATGGTCAAGGACTCTGAAAACGTACACACAAACACTGTATGGGGGGAACTGTTGCGCTTGGCGGAGGTCTGCGCTCTTCGAGTGCTTTTCTAGTTAGAAAGTATGATTTCTAAGCTTTCCAATGATACCAGGCACTCACGGGGGTTTTCCCGGAACTTGCCGCTAGCAAACAAAGAAATAATCATGATTTATGACTTCTCGTGCCTGTAGCTCGTAATGATGCAGTGCGTATTCCGACTCATTTTGCCAGCATGGGTCACATATCATGAGCAAAATCACTCAAAGATCTTAAAGTATATCTCGGTTTTGTCGCTACAAAGTTGAACTTAAGCCTCGCCCCCTGTATAAAGGTGAGCTGAGCAAGACGTTTTTGATGACATTGTAGAGGGTGTAAGGAAAGGATGTGGAGGCGAGGCACGAGCGTAGGTCAACACAGGTTCTTTACTGACCCTCTAACATAAATACAGCCTGTGGACCCCAGCGTTGCCCGCTGGGGCCGCATGTCTGGTAGGAGAGTTTCACCAACTCTCCCTGCATTCTCTTAAATAGCCCCAATGGTATGCACAAAGAGCTGGGCTAGTGCATTAGCTTGTGTGTGACACATTAACATAACACTTGCTACCTTTCTGACCATGCATTCACCCCTCCACCCTCATTATCTGTCAAGTTACTCCTTGGGGGGGCTTCCCCTTTCAGTCCATTGTTCTGCCCCTCTTCCTGCTTCTGGGTGTGAGAGGAATGTCCACCCGCTGTGTCTAGTGTCCCTACAACATAACTATTTGTGGTGTTGGCACATGGGTAGTGTTGAGCCAGCCAGGGCTCTTTGGCCTTACTGAAGTTATCCTCTGGGCTAGTTAACATTTTTTTAACAAACTGCTTTGAAAACTTGACCCATATTAAGATGGGTTTTACCATTAAACTGCTTTTAAGGACTGATGCAGTTTCTGTCATGAATTACCCCTCAGGGCAGAGAGAAAGACCCAGATGCTGAACTGCTAGTTTGCGAAATTTATTAAGAAACAGAAACAGGACAAGATGCTGTGCGCAGGGGGTGACCAGCACCTGTCATCATGGATCCTGGACTACCTCACGAACCGGCCTCAGTTTGTGAGAACCCGGGACTGTGTGTCCGACACGATCATCAGTAGCACGGGGGCCCCCCAGGGAACGGTTTTGGCTCCCTTCCTGTTCACCCTTTATACTGCGGACTTCTCACATAACACAACACACTGCCATCTACAGAAGTTCTCTGATGACTCTGCGATCGTTGGCCTCATCTCCAATGGAGATGAAGCTGAGTACAGAGGGCTTATCCAGGACTTTGTGGACTGGTGCCATTGGAACTGCCTCCAGATCAACGCGAGGAAAACTAAGGAGCTGGTGGTGGACTGCCGCAGGCAAGGACAACCCCTCACAGCACCAGTAAATATACAGGGAACAGACATCGAGATGGTGACATCCTATAAGTACCTGGGTGTTCATCTGAACAATAAACTAGACTGGTCACACAATACTGACGCACTCTACAAGAAGGGACAGCGCAGGCTGTTCCTACAGAGGAGACTCAGGTCTTTTGGTGTACAAGGGGCGCTGCTGAAGACATTCTATGACACGGTGGTGGCATCAGCCATTACTTTTGGAGTGGTCTGCTGGGGCAGTGGCATTACGGCAGCCGATAGGAAGAGACTGAACAAACTGATCAAGAAAGCTAGCTCTGTCCTGGGGCAGTGCCTTGACCCAGTGGAGGAGATAGGAGAGAGAAGGACGGTGGCTAAACTGTCATCTCTGCTGGAGTCCGAGTTCCACCCTATGCAGGACATACTGAATGCACTGAGGAGCTCATTTAGCAGCAGATTACATCATCCTAGGTGCAAAACCGAGAGGTTTCGCAGGTCCTTCCTACCTACAGCTGTCAGACTGTACAACCTAAGCAGGGCTGCTCACAGAGATAGCATAAAGACGTGACAACCTAATAGTTTTGAATGCAAAAGATGCAATAGACTTATACAATGGTCCCCTCCGGCATACAACTAGGAAAATACCGGTCGCTATGGAGGGTGAAAATATGTATGGGTACATAATCATACCATGTAGGATAACTAAGTAGACGGTTGTGCTGTTTCATTCCATCTAGCTACAATGCTCCGCACTGTGTGTGTTTATATATTTACATATTTATTCCATCTAGCTACAATGCTCCGCACTGTGTTAATATATATATTTATATATTTACTCTATCTAGCAACAATGCTCCACACTGTGTGTATTTATATATTTACATATTTATTCCATCTAGCTACAATGCTCCGCACTGTGTGTTTATATATTCATATATCTATTCCATCTAGCTACAATGCCCCACACTGTGTGTGTTTATTACCTCCGCCAAGGAGGTTATGTGATCATCGGCGTTGGTTTGTCTGTCTGTCTGTTTGTTTGTTTGTTTGTTTGTTTGTTTGTTAGCAAGATAACTCAAAAACTTATGGACGGATTTTCATGAAATTTTCACAGATTGTCAGAAATGGGGTATCCTACAGATGATTACATTTTGGTGGTGATCCGGATCACCGTCCAGAAGAAAACCGCCATTACAGAAAATGCCATTTTCGTGAATAACTACTGAACCACTAATCCTATCATTGTCAATCCAATTGCTAGTCATATGTTTTCATGGTCAAGGAATCTGAAAACGTACACACAAACACTGTATGGGGGGAACTGTGGCCGCCATTACGGAAAATGCCATTTTCGTGAATAACCACTGAACCACTAATCCTTTCATTGTCAATCCAATTGCTAGTCATATGTTTTCATGGTCAAGGAATCTGAAAACGTACACACAAACACTGTATGGGAGGAACTGTGGCCGCTGTATTGATATGTGAAGTTCATATAGAGTCACCACTAGAGGGCAGTATGACCCCGGCCATGACCTGACTATAAAAGGAGTTGTACTTGAGTCACTGTGTGGTTAGTTGTTAGTTGCACTTGAAGTGACAAGTAAAAAGTCCTAACTGACACCCGGTGTGTGCGCCTCGTCATTACATGTTCCAGGAGAACATTACATGGTACCAGGAGTAAATTACATGATACCAGGATATAAAACTACGAACCGACGGCGAAGATGAACGCTCTTCGACAGCCGGACGAGTTAAAGTTGACCGGTAACGTCAACGAGAACTGGAAAGTATTCAAACAGAGTTTTGAACTTTATTCGCTTGCTATCGGTCTCCGTGACGAGGAGAGGAAAATAGCATTACTGCTAACAGTAGCAGGGTGAGCGGCGCTAAATGTGTTTAACACATTCATCTTCACGGAAGAAGAAAAAGGCAACTTCGACGCCGTGATGAAGAAGTTTGACGATTATTGCACACCGAGAAAGAATGAAACGTACGAGAGGTATGTGTTCAGAAAAAGACTTCAGAAAGAGTCAGAGTCCATCGAGCTGTATGTCACAGACCTACGGTTGAAATGTCAGTCATGCAACTTTGGAACATTAAGTGAGTCAATGATACGGGACCAAATTGTAATAGGGGTCCAAGACAACAAATTGCGGATGCAATTACTGAAAGAGACTAACAACGCTGGAGAAAGCGACACAGATTTGCCAAGCGTCTGAGAGTACAAAGGCACAATTAAAGACTTTTAGCAGCAAGGAAAAAGAGACTGCTGAGGTCGATGCAGTGCAGCGCGCGAAGCCGAAAGGAACGTTGCAGGCAAGAAAAAGGGAGGCAAACCCAGAGCGCGCGCGCGGGAACTGCGAGCGGTGTGGAAGGCAACACGCGCTGAAACAGTGTCCAGCATTCGGGAAGGAATGTCGCAAGTGTGGCGGAAAAAATCACTTCGCAAAGACCTGCTTCTCAAAGAGGAGGGTGCAACTCGTGGAGAAAAAGAGCGACAGCGAGGAGGATCAGTTTTACGTGGACGCCATCGAGGGAGAGACGAGCGCTGACGAATGGATAGTGTGCCTGGAGATGAATGGCACAGACATGTCACTGAAGCTCGACACAGGTGCGCAGGTAAACATCCTGCCAATGAAAGATTTTAAAAGACTAAAAAACAAGCCGAAAATAAGAAATAAAAAGATTAATCTGAGAACATATGACGATAAGCCAATACCCACTAAGGGAATGTGCAGGGTTACACTGTCAAACAAAGGTAAAACAGTGAATGCATTGTTTGTACTTGTTGATGGAAATAGACAAGCAATTTTGGGTTTAAAAACATGCGATCAGCTAGGTCTGATCAAAAGAGTGAATGTCATTGATACAGACAAAGTGAAAACACGAGAAAATACAGAGGCTACAACAAGTAAGCACAAACACACTGACTGGGTGAAAGAATACAAAGAGGTGTTCAAAGGAATAGGCCGCCTACCAGGCAAACAAAAAATTAGGCTGAAAGAGAATGCAGAGCCAGTCATACATGCAGCGAGAAAAGTGCCAATAGCTCTTAAAAAGAGGCTGAGAGAAACACTAGACTCACTGATAGCAGACGGAGTGGTCAGAAAAATAGAAGAACCAACTGAATGGGTTAACTCACTAGTTATAGTGGAGAAGCCAAATGGAGATTTGAGATTGTGCATAGATCCAAAAGATCTAAATAAAGTAATACAGCGGGAGTATTACAGGCTACCAACAAAATCTGACATAACCAGCACAATGAGTGGAGCAAGTTACTTCACAAAATTAGATGCCAAATCTGGGTTTTACCAAATAGTGCTAGATGAGGAAAGCGCTAAATTGTGCACATTTAATACGCCATTCGGAAGGCATTGCTTTCTACGAATGCCGTTCGGGATTAGCTCAGCCCCTGAAATTTTCCATAGAACTGTGCAGCAATTGTTTGACGGAATAGAAGGGGTGGGAGTTTTTCTTGATGATGTGGTAGTCTGGGGAAAAACAAAAGAGGAGCATGACGAAAGGTTGGCTAGAGTTCTCACGCAGGCGCAAAAGTCAGGTATGAAACTGAATAAGAGTAAGTGCCAATTCGGGGTACGGGAGATTACATACCTGGGAGAGAAATTATCTGGGGCAGGCGTGCAACCAGATCCGGAAAAAGTGCGGGCCATAGCAGAGCTGCCAGTACCGCAGGACAAAAATGACTTGCAAAGAGCCCTAGGGCTAGTCAATTACATGGGAAAATTTATCCCAAATTTATCAGCTAACACAATAGCTCTTAGAAGCTTGTTAGAGACCAATACAATGTGGCAGTGGATGGCAGAGCATGCCAGAGAATGGGAGTGGCTCAAAAGCAGTCTAATAAAGGAGCCAGTGTTAAAATTCTATGATCAGGACAAACTGCTAAAAGTGTCCACAGATGCGTCCAAAGCCGGCCTAGGAGCTGTGCTATTGCAAAAACATGACACAGAGTGGTATCCAGTCGCATACGCATCGCGCACCATGACAAGCGCAGAAAAAAATTACGCGCAAATAGAGAAAGAGACTCTAGGTGCAGTGTTTGGATGTGAGAAGTTTCATGAATATGTGTATGGACGGTCAGTAATACTAGAAACAGACCACAAACCACTGATTGCGATCTCACAGAAGCCACTGGGTGACGCACCACCGCGCACCCAGCGTCTAATGTTAAGATTACAGAAATATGACTTGAAATTTGAGTTTACACCAGGCAAGCAACTAATTGTAGCCGATGCGCTGAGTAGGGCTAGCTTGAGCAACACCAGCAGCACAACAGAGGAAGCTGTGCAAATACATGTAGACTCTATTAAGGCACACATGCCAGTGTCAGATGCAAAATGGACGAAGATAGTGAAAGAAACACAAAAAGATGAGAAACTAAAAAGAGTAATGGAACAGATACATCAGCCAGGACAGGTTATGATTGACAAGCCTTACCAACACTTTAAAGGTGAACTGTCTGTGTTAGATGGGGTTCTGTTAAAAGGTACAAGGATAGTCATATCTACCTCCATGAGATCAGAAATGGTTAAATTAGTGCATGAGGGGCATTTGGGTATTGAAAAGTGCAAAAGACGTGCACGTGATGTTTTATATTGGCCCAACATGCACAAGGACATTGAGGCATATGTGCAGCGCTGTGACATTTGCCAGCGCCACAGGTATCAACAGCCAAAGGAGCCTATGAGGCCCCATGAGAAGCCTCAAGGGCCATGGAGAAAAGTGGGCATGGATCTATTTCAGCTTAAGGGCAAGGACTATCTGTTAGTCATGGACTATCATTCCACCTACCCAGAGTTTGCAGGGTTGAGTGACACAACAGCAGAAAAGGTGATTGCACATACAAAGACAATGTTCGCACGCCATGGAATTCCAATGACTGTTGTAAGTGATAACGGACCACAATTCACAAGTCAGTGCTTCAAAGACTTTGCAGACACATATGGGTTCAAGCACGTGACCTCAAGCCCTCTGTACCCACAGTCAAATGGGTTAGCAGAGAAAGGGGTGCAAATTGTGAAGCGCATACTGAAAAAGGCTGCAGACAATGCAGAAGACCCACATCTGGCGATCCTGAATTACCGAGCATCACCACTGGAGAATGGACTGTCCCCAGCAGAAATGCTCATGAACAGAAAACTCAGAACGCGACTTCCATCAGCATCTCAAGTGATGAAAAAGAGAGATGTGAGGCGTGATGAGAGGCAAACTGAACTGTACAACAGAACAGCACGACCTCTGAGACCACTTGCACATGAGGACATAGTGCGAGTGAGATGTGATGGAGAATGGGGACCGCTGGCAAAAGTGGTTAAAGAAACAACTCCCAGATCATATGAAGTCATCACAGAGCATGGAAAAACAATGAGGCGAAACCGACGTCACTTACTGAAAGTGCCTCAGACAAAAATGAGAGTCACAGACAGTGAAATAAGCGACATGCTAATTTCCAGCTAAACCGAACAACCAGAAATGGCTGAGAACCAAAACTTAGAGACAGACAATAACGAACAGACTGAGGTGACACAAATCAGAAGATCACAAAGGCAAATTGTGAAACCGAAAAGATTGATTGAGGAAATGTAAGGAGTACTGAAAAAAAAAAAGAAAAAAAAAAAGTGTTGATGTAGAATTGTAAACAGAGGAAAAAAAAAATGTGTTGATGTTGAATTGTAAACAGAGAAAAATTGAACTTGTGATTCAGAGTACAAGGTTGAAAAAAAAATGTAAATAGAAATGGAGTTTATTTTGTATATAGAAATTTGAGAAAAAGTTTATAGTAGGACGACCTTTTACTTGAAAAAAAAGGGAGATGTATTGATATGTGAAGTTCATATAGAGTCACCACTAGAGGGCAGTATGACCCTGGCCATGACCTGACTATAAAAGGAGTTGTACTTGAGTCACTGTGTGGTTAGTTGTTAGTTGCACTTGAAGTGACAAGTAAAAAGTCCTAACTGACACCCGGTGTGTGCGCCTCGTCATTACATGTTCCAGGAGAACATTACAGCCGCCATTACAGAAAATGCCATTTTCGTGAATAACTACTGAACCACTAATCCTATCATTGTCAATCCAATTGCTAGTCATATGTTTTCATGGTCAAGGAATCTGAAAACGTACACACAAACCCTGTATGGGGGGAACTGTGGCGCTTGGCGGAGGTCTGCGCTCTCCGAGTGCTTTTCTAGTATATTTACATATTTATTCCATCTAGCTACAATGCTCCGTACTGTGTATGTTTATATATCTACATATTTATTCCATCTAGCTACAATGCTTCGCACTGTGTGTCTATATATATATTTATATGTACATATGTATACTTGCTGCTCTTTTTTTTTCCCTCTTGCCTTCTGATTGTTGCTCTGAGTGTTGATATCCCTGTGCTGTTGCAATCCTGGAATTTCCCCATTGTGGGACTAATAAAGGCTTATCTTAAAAACAAAGTGCACCAACACAAAAATTCAAACTGTCAAGTAAACAAATAAACAAACTTACGAGTACGCTCACCAGAATAAGGGCAAGGTTCTGGTGAGGATGAGGGGGAAGAAGTCCAATACTGCGGCAACCAGAAATGAAAACAAAAGTCCTTAAATCAGGCTAGACACAAATGAAACAAGTGATCGCAGGTGTGGGTCACCTGAGCGGGCAGGAGAAAACAAAGATACAATTTAGACCAGCTGGGAGTAATGAGAAGGGAGAGAACAACTGGAGCTGGCAGCTGACAGGGCCACGCCCACGCAGAGCAAAAACCCGGTAAAGCCACTGACACCTGTCAACCCTGAGAGACAATCACAACAGAATACAAATATAATGAAATGGCAAAAATCGACACAAGTAACCTCAAAAATGTAAACAAACTATAACTAGAAAAGCACTCGCAGACCTCCGCCAAGCGCCACAGTTCCCCCCATACAGTGTTTGTGTGTACATTTTCAGATTCCTTGACCATGAAAACATATGACTAGCAATTGGATTCACAATGATAGGATTAGTGGTTCAGTAGTTATTGACGAAAATGGCATTTTCCGTAATGGCGGTTTAGCGCCACAGTTCCCCCATACAGTGTTTGTGTGTACGTTTTCAGATTTCTTGACCATGAAAACATATGACTAGCAATTGGATTCACAATGATAGGATTAGTGGTTCAATAGTTATTCACGAAAATGGCATTTTCCGTAATGGTGGTTTTCTTCTGGACGGTGATCCGGATCACCACCAAAATGTAATCATCTGTAGGATACCCCATTTCTGACAATCTGTGAAAATTTCATGAAAATCCATCCATAACTTTTTGAGTTATCTTGCTAACAAACAAACAGACAGACAAACAGACAGACAGACAGACAAACAGATAGACAGACAAACAAACGCCGATGAAAACATAACCTCCTTGGCGGAGGTAAAAATTAACTAGAAAAAGGTTTTTACTTTTTGAGAGAAAATTCACCAGTGTAACAGAAAAAAAGTCACAAATTTGTTGAGAAAAAGTTGAAGAAAATGTTAATTCTTTTACATCTTCAACTGCTTAATTCTTTAGGGTTGCCGGGGGTGAGGTGGGGGTGGGGGTGGCTGGACCCTATCTGATCACATACCCTCCTTGGCGAAGGTAATTAAAAAAAAAAAAAAAGAATCCTTTAAAAAATTCCTGGATCCAGACGGTGATCCGGATCACCACCAAAATGTAATAATCTGTAGGATACCCCATTTCTGACAATCTGTGAAAATTTCATGAAAATCCGTCCATAACTTTTTGTTATCTTGCTAACAAACAGACAGACAAACAAACAAACAAACAGACAAACAAACAAACAAACCAACGCCGATGATCACATAACCTCCCCCTTTGGCGGAGGTAATAAATCTAAACAGGGAAAATAAATCATACTAAGATGCAATACAGAGCTTATGACAAATCAACCAAGGATAAAATAACAGGAATAGCAACTCAAAATGACAACACAGTACAAATATGAAAAAAGGCAGAAAGACTGAGCCCAGTGGAATCCCCCTGCCCTCAAATCGTGACAGTTTCAGTCATTATCCTGGGCCACCGTGCATACAACTGGGCATGTCCTTCAACTGGTAAGCCTTTTCTCACAGGATTTATTCCAATAATGTAGTGTTAGCCACTGTTAGCCTTGTGGTTTGTGGTTGGGCCGAGTAATCACCCATTCTGGTGGGATGGGTGGGGAGGGAGGATTTTGATATGAAACTGTAAGATGATGAAAGTTTTTTTTTGTAGTGAAAAGGGCACAAGATACCATTTTAGGCAATATAGATTTGTTTTTATAGGGGATTTATATCCACCAGAGTCCATCTTTAAGAGAAAAAAAACCCCCTGCAAATTTATAAGTAAAAATGTCATAAAAATACAAGGAAAATTTTGCAAATTTATGAGGAAAAGGTTGTAATTTTGCAAGAAAAAAGTTGAAAATTCAAGAGAAAAAAAGTCACAAAATTACAAGAAAAAGTGACAAATTGACAAGTAAAAAAGGTGCCAAATTACAAGAAAAAAGCTGCAACTTTATGACAAAAAGTCTGCAAATTTGCAAGAAAGTAGTTTAAAATTCAAGAGAAAAAAGTCACAAATTTATGAGAAAAAAAAGCAACAAACTTAAAAGAAAAAATTTGCATATTTATGAGCATATATTTGTAAATTTATGTGGAAAAAGGTAACAAATTTATCACAAAGTGGTAACTTTATAGGAAAAAGTATTAAATTTCTTTGAAAAAGTCACAAATTTGACAGGAAAAAGTTATAACCCCCCCCCCACACACACACACACACACACACACACACACACAACATTATAACTGCAAGAAAAAACTCCCAGTGAGAAAATGAAAAACTGTGAGCAAAAAAAGTCAAACATTTATACAAATGTGCAACTTTTATTATTGTAAATTTTTTAAAAAATCCCTTTGGACTTGCCTATAAGAAAATTTGTGACTTCTGAAATTATAATCTAGATTTTTTTTTTTATCATATTTTGATCTATATTCAAGGAACAAATTTATACATTTGTAGCTTATGCTAAATTTGTAAATGCACAACACTACCATCCATCCCCTTTGTTTAAAAATAATAAATCACATGCTGCCTATTATGAAATATTTAACTATTGTTATGAAATATAAGCTTATCCTAATTTCATTAATTCAGTGTATTTGGTTCATAATGCTATTGTTTTTCAAGACTAAACCTTTATTTCATAATGTTGGCCCTGCGATGGACTGGCGATTTGTCCAGGGTGTACCCTGCCTCTCGCCCAAAGATGCTGGGATAGGCTCCAGCCCCCCCGCGACCCGAAAAGGATTAAGCGGAAGAAGATGGATGGATGGATGGATGGACCATCTGGGAGTCAGGGTTTTATTCACAATAATGTACAATTGATCTATGAGTTACATTATTATTTTCAATTCTCATGTGAAGTGGCTGCTCTCATGTCTTCCTCTCACCCTGGCCACAACAACTTCAAAGCATATGGTTTTTACGTGAGCAATTGTGAAGAAAAATTCCATTTCTACAGAGTCAGTGTTGTGGTTATCCACTGTTATCTCACTCACACAGCTGAGCGTTATACGTAATGAGCATAAGTATGGTTATGCGTGCCAGTGTGTGACTGAAATTAATGTCTGTAGTTTACGTCATGAGGTTTGAGTGGTTGTGAATGTCACACTGACATTTCAAATGTTTGCCAACTCTCAGGACTGTTTTTTTTTTTTTATAGACTAGTCTAACCTGTAACAAGGGCAGAATTACAATGAGAAAAATGTGAATTTATAGGACAAAAGTCACAAATTTATTAGAAAAACTGCAACTTTAGAAGGAAAGATATATAAGATAAGATCAGATAAGATAAGGTAAGCCTTTATTAGTCCCACAATGGGGAAAATTCCAGGATTGCAACAGCACAGGGATAGCAACACTCAGAGCAATAATTTAGAAGATAAGAAAATAAGAGCAGTGAATATACATATGTACACATAAATACAGTATATAAATTATGTACATATATACAATTATGTACATATATACAATTACATATATAAATTATGTAAATATATACAATTACAATCACTGAAAATGTATAAGAAAATAAGAAATGTAATAAAAAATGCATTAAATTTGTGAGGAAAAGTTGTACATTTTTAAGAAAAAGTCACAAAATTACAAGAGACAAGTAATACATTTAAAAGAAAACATATCAATGGAAAGACATAAGGATCAACAATATTGACAAAAAGCTGCAAAGCTGAAAGAAAAAAGATACGAGTTTATGACAGAAAGTCACAAACTCAAGAAAAAAAATCTAAAAATTTTCAGTCTCCAAATCTTGCGAAAAATGTCTTAATGACAAGAAACCAAGAAAGAAAAATTTTAAACACGACAAAAAGTAGTCAATTTATGAGAATGTTTCAGTCACATTAAAAAAAAAATCAATCTTTACAAAGGAAAAGCCTGCAAATTTCAGAGAAAAGAAGTCACAATTTAAAATTACAAAGGTCCAAATTTAGTATAATACGGTGCAAATATAAGAAAAAAGTCTCAAAGTTACATGAAAGAACTAGAAAAGCACTGAGAGAGTGCATATAAAACAGGACCAAGGGTAGTTAATCAACATAACTTCCAGTTCTTTTAAACCAGGTGAAGAGTGAAGTAGATTTAGATTAATGGGTTTATAAGAATTAAGCGGAAGAAGATGGATGGATGGATGGATGGATGGATGGATGGATGGATGGATGGATGGATGGATGGATGGTTTATAGGTGTTTTATTGTTGGTACAAGTATTAGTGTAAATATGAATGTGAGTAGGAATGAAGATTTCCTTTCATTACACTCATATGTAATGATATATACAATAGAATCAGAATCAGAATCAGAATCAGCTTTATTGCCAAGTATATTTACAAGTAAACACACAAGGAATTTGACTTGACATTGGGCGCGCACATTAGGCACATCCAATGACACGGCAGCCATAGGCGCCTGTCTGCAGTGGGGGTAAAGGGGGGAAGGGGGGGGGGAAACACAATAGGCAGAGAGAAAAAACATAGTTATCAGAATCACGCTCGTATAAGCTCATATAAGCTCATGAGCCAAATTTTGATTACACAGAAAAAAACCCTCTATGCACATTAGCAGACAATAGATACAATCACACAGCAGAGGGAGGGAGAGCAGTGTGTGTATATTTGCAGTCATTGTGTAGTGTGAGTGTAACAGTTGTTAGTGAGCAGCAGAGGGCGCCTCCAGGCAGTGGATAGATGTTATAATCATGTGACTTATAAACAAGTCAAAGATCAGAGTCTGTCTCTCTTTTCCTCTTCCTTGCAGAAGGCACATGGGCAATGTCCTTGAGAGACCAATCCGCTGACGACAACAACTGATTGTTGATGTATGGGTAGACATAAGCCACTTCCCAGCGTTATCTTCATCGAGGAGGAATGTAAACAAAGGCACCAAAACACAAGGTCAAATCTGCACAGTGCACTCAGAGAATAAAAAATTTCTCTCTCTTCGATTCTGTGCTTCAATTTCATACAGGCTTGAATCATACTTTAGATCATTCTCTGGAGAGCACTCAGCGATCCACAGATGTTATCCACCTACCGAAACATAGGTAAAACATGTCCAGAGAGTTCGTTCTCTCTTCAATGCATGCCAGATAGTAAATTCCATGTTAATCCTGCCGCTGACAGTCAGTGCTCCCCCCAGCTGAACGAATTGTTGAATTTGTTAAGGGAGCTACGCCGGGGTCCGCATTTGATTAGCTCACCCAGATAATTTCGATACACTAGGAAAACTCCAGGGGCCAAACAGAAGATCCTGTGATCAGTTCAATCTCAGTCGAATCACACAGACACATGAATTCCAATACCATGAGTCTCCCTTGGGTTCCCCCTGACCCGATCTTCTACTTTTTAAAGTGGTGACAATCGCATATAAGTCGCTTTCCAGATCCATAATTTCCATTTGGATTAAGATTCAGCCAGGAGAAGAGTGACATTGCAAGCTGGGATCAGAAGGGAGAGGATTAGGAGGGAGAGGGAAGAAAAGCGTCTGCTCTCTCTCAGAAGCGGAAGTGAAGAGAATATACCAATATGAGCACCTCCTTTCTCAAAATGCACAGCAAAATATTAATCAAACCACTGACCCATCTCATTAATCTCTCCATTAGGTCTAGTACATTTCCATCTGGCTGGAAAAAAGCTGTCGTCATACCAGTTCATAAATCAGGCAGTAAAGACGATATATGCAATTACCGCCCAATCTCTATCTTACCAGTCCTATCTAAGGTTCTTGAAAAAGTTGTAGCTACACAGCTGATAGACTACTTACAAGACAGTCAACTTCTTCATCCACATCAATTTGGTTTTAGACCAGGATACTCAACAGAAACAGCAAATTGTTGCCTTATTGAAAACGTCAAACAGTCCTTGGACAGGGGTAATGTGGTAGGAGCTGTTTTTCTAGATCTCAAAAAGGCTTTCGATACTGTAAACCACAGTTTGCTTTTATCCAAAATGGTATCTTTTAACTTCTCCCCAAATACATTAGAATGGTTTGCATCTTATCTCCAGAATAGAGAACAGTGTGTAAAAGTTCACCAGGATAAATCCTCATTTTTAAACAACCGCATGGGTATCCCACAAGGGTCCATTCTTGGTCCTTTACTTTTCAGCATTTTTATTAATGACTTGCCGTTACACTGCTCAGCTGCAACATGCCAACTTTATGCAGATGATGCAGTTATTTACACAGCTGCCAAGACTCCAGCACAGGCTGCAGATGTACTGTCTACAAGTATGGTTGATGTCCAAGAGTGGCTCCTCAAGAACCATCTATTGCTGAACCTTCAGAAAACAGTCTCAATGTGCTTTTCAATCAAAAAATGTAACCTGCAACATTTTAAAGTTAATATACATGATCATGACATCAGTTTAGCTACAGAATTCAAATACCTTGGCATTGTACTAGATCCTCAACTCAAATTTAATCTTCATATAAAGAAAATTTCAAAAACAGTAAAAAAAAATCTGAACTGCTTTAAATTAATTAGATATTACATACCTTACGAAGCAGCTGCACTGTATATGCATTCTATGGTTTTTTCTCATATATCATACTGTTTGACAGTCTGGGCTCAAGCAGCCCCTTCCACAATAAGACATATAGGTTCATTATATAATCAAACCCTAAAAATCTTGGACAAAAAGCCCATTAGGTGGCATCACTGTAATGTTTTAAAAAAATACAACCTATTGAGTTTTGAGAGCTTCATTAACCTCTGTCTTCTGAAATTAACGTTCAAATGTTCCCATAAATCAGCACCCGAGCCACTTGCTGGTTTCGTCCAAAGACAGGACAGCAGCAGAGCCACCAGGAGTTCTGTTAACAATAACTGTAAAATATTCCACCGCAGAACCACATTTGGACAAACAGCTTTCTCTATAAAGGGCAGTCATATCTGGAACACAATGCCAAATGAAATTAAAATAATAACGGACTTTAAAACATTCACTAAAAATGTTAAAAACTGGCTGAAAAATAAACAAGAATGTACTCATGTATGAATTAATTGTCTGCAAAGTGAGAGTGAATGAAGGGAAGGAATAAATGTGTTTGTTTATAGTGAGTGACGGAGGGAGGAAGGCCTGAAATAGGCAAATGTGAGTTATGTTATATGTGTTAAATGTGAGTCAGGCTGTTATATTTGTGTATTTATAATATTTATAATATTTATGTTAAATGTGAGTCAGGCTGTTATATTTGTGTATTTATAATATTTATAATTGTGTATTTATAATTTTTCTGCATTGATGTATGTGGTTATTGTGTATATTTTTTTTTCCCCATCTTTACTTGATTCTTTTTTCTAAAGCCCATCCAGGGACAAGAGTTGCAAATTAGCTAATAGCTATACACTCTATGTGCAACACATCAGATTGATTGTCTTTGATTAATTGTCTATGTTTATTGCACTGTCCCTGTCAAATAAACTAATCTACTACTACTACTACTAATATCCTCATAGGGCACCAGTCCAGATAATGGACAATTTGACATGACTTGAAGTAAAACCCAGGCGCAGACAACAGACTCAATTAGAAATACAATGATCTTTATTGACTGTGCGTGTGTGGGTGTGTGAGTGCAGAACAGGCGCAATCTGGCAACCCTGCAAAGAGAGGAAAGAAGAGGATATCGGTTATCTTGCAATAAATGGCTGAATTAGCAGAATAACAAACAATCTTACGGAGCAAGGGAGTGTTGGAGAGAAACAAGTAGCAGCTTAGTCCTTCTCCAGGTTACCAGGGTACCACGAAGGTGAGATAATGTCAGTGCAGATAATTACAGTGATGAGTGCAGGAGAATCCTCAGCTGAGGGAGGAAAGGAGGGAGTTCAGTCTGGGTGCTGAGGCACTTATGAAGGGCTGATGAGTGAGTGGAGCCTCCAGCTCATGGGAAGAGTTCCGGTCCGCCGCCTGGAGCTGGGCTGGTCTGCCTGGAGGACAGTCCACCTGTGCACAGGTATTGGGAACAAGGAGAGGCAGATGCAGATGAAGCCAAAACCCAGTAAGCAGGCTGCTTACGGTTGTGAAGAGGGAGGCGAAGCTCCCAGCCGATGAGGAGCGGAGAAGTAGTAGTTGAAAGGGAGGCGAAACTCCCAGCTGAAGAGAAAGGTTGACTTGTGTTGAGGAGTTCTTTCACACTATTGGAGCATTGACGTCTCCATGCAGGAGTGAAGGGTTCCACTCCTAATAAAGGCAGTCTAATTGGGGGATGCAGGTGTGAGTGAAGCCGCAGCTGTGGAAGATAATTATTGAGAGAGAGAAAAACAACACATAGCTCGGATCACCACACAATTTTATTAACAATCCTTTATTTTGTACCAATGATGAATCAGTCTAAAAAAAAAAAACCCTTGTGAGTTCTTGTCTGCTTATAATCAAGAAGATGGACATGAAATCAAACAATAACTCCCATATGTCTTTCAGTAGTTTAAAAGAAATGTCAGAATAGGTTAACACATTTGGATGATTTTAAAACAAAGAATTCAACATGTATCATGGGCATCATAGATGGTTATTGAATTACTGAGCATCACATGTGAATCAAACATTTGTGGAACCAAATAAACCATAGTTTAGCTAGGCAATATGCTGGAAATTGGAAAACCATAAAATAGCATTGGTCAAGAAAAGTGGATGCAATTTTATGAAGAAAATGATGAGTAAACTATTTAGAAAAATGGAACATTTGTGTTCCTCTGAAAAAGAACATAAATTAATGAAAGGACAAAATGCATTTTGAAATTCTGATAGGAGTTGCATGAAATTTAGCTTAAAGAACTTACATCAGGAATATTCTGAAGAATTAAGTTAAATTGAACAACAGACTGTCAGCCACAGAGTCAGATCATGCCCCCTGGTGGCACCAGGGCCCCCCATGTGCCAACCTTGATTCAGCTGGATGTCCGTGGATTCTGTTGATGGAGATGCCAATAGACAGGTTCTCCCACAAGGCCGTGTTCCTAAGATCGCAATCGGGCTGTTCTTCAGCAAGCTGGGCGAGGTCTCCTCTTATGCACTGCAAAGGAATTTGTTTATTGTACAAAGTCCAATCAGAAAGTCAAATTGGGACCAAAACACACCAAAAATCCACTTCTTCTGATGCTTGTGGTTTGAATAAGTTGGTTTAAGCTTAGGAGAAAAAAAATCAAACAAAATCTTCTTGCACGATAATTTAAAGAAAAGGGTTAAAATAAGGAAAAAGTGAACTTTAAAGAAAAGAAAAAGAATTTTCGCAGACCATGGGGACTCTGGGCCTACTTGAAAATAAAAAAAGGGGGGGAGAGCAGAAATTCTGCTCCTTACAGCTTGACTACCCTCCAAAACGACACAAAGGGAAGATTTTTATCTTTTTTTTTAAGCAGAAGTCTTAAACTAGACTAAAAAAGGAAATGCAAAGGTGAGCTTGGAAGCCCATTGGTCATTTCAAATTCCTGAGCTGTAGAGGTCTAAGCAGAAAGAGGAGGGGGAAGAAACTTGATATGAGAAGTGAAGTTCCCCCTAAAACACATATATGTTGTCTATGAAAGCATAAATTCCATAAACTTTAGTGACTAACATATCCTACTTGATAAAAGGAACACATACAAGGTCTCTACATTGTACATGTGATTAATTTCTTAATGGTAAGCATACAAAAATTAATCATGGGCACATAATCATACCATGTAGGATAACTAAGTAGACGGTTATGCTGTTTCATTCCATCTAGCAACAATGCTCTGCACTGTGTGTGTTTATATATTTGCATATTTATTCCATCTAGCTACAATGCTCCGTACTGTGGGTGTTTATATATTTATATATCTACATATTATTCCATCTAGCTACATTGCTCCGCACTGTGTGTGTTTATATACTTGCATATTTATTCCACCTAGCTGCAATGCTCCGTACTGTGGGTGTTTATATATTTACATATTTATTCCATCTAGCTACAATGCTCTGCACTGTGTGTTCATATATTCATATATTTATTCCATCCAGCTACAATGCTCTGCACTGTGTGTCTGTGTGTGTGTGTATATATATATATTTTATAGTAATACGTACATATGTTTATTAGCTGCTCTTGCTTGCTTGTTTTTTTTCTTGCCTTCTGATTGTTGCTCTGAGTGTTGCTATCCCTGTGCTGTTGCAATCCTGGAATTTCCCCGTTGTGGGACTAATAAAGGCTTATCTTATCTTATCTTATAAAATAAAGTAACACTTATCAAATCATATCAATATAAGCATTTCAAACCATAATTGTCCTTTCCAGAGTTCAGCCAGGTCTTCAGTAGTGGATACTGTCATGAGAGAAAGAATATTAATTAATTTATTGAAAAATTAAATATTCCTGAGTTGTCCTGAGTCTGGAATATATCATCCAAAAACTTGCCATTTGGGGCATTCCTTTGGCAAATGAAAAAAAAAAAAAGGAGAATGACTAAGTCCTGGAGAAGGGATTAACTTCCACTTTATGGCCAGTGGGTTGTGTTACAGCTCTGGTGCTTGGGTAAGAAAAGCAGTTCATAACCAGAATTTTGAGTTGAAACAATCTTCAGTAAAGAATGATTTTATAAATTGGAACCCACGGTCAACGCTACAAGAGTTACAGGTTGCAATCAGAGGGGAAACTTTAGAATGAGGATGTTCAAAGGAATTTATTTACAATAAAATATGTACAGATGCCCACTAAAATAAAAAGCCTAAACTAAAACCTGAGAATTAAAATGATCTAAAAAGGTAAAATACTGCCTAAAAACCCAAGCTAAAAAACTAAGTGGGCAAAAAACAGCAACAACCAAACCCCAGATCAAAGTCCATAAAAGTGGAGGAGGAGGAGCCACTCTTCCAGGCCAGGCTCCATCTGCCACCATGACACCGACACCCTCAAGAAACTTGTACAGGGGAAGACACTTATAGTATATCCACATTTCTCATTGTCATCATCAACAACATCATCACCATGGGGTGCTGCTATCTGGGAACCAGATTCTTACAGCGAAGGCAGAGCTCCTCTCATCCCAAGGCCTCATGAAACCTAATTCTAAAAACCTAATTCTAAAAATTCTAACCTAATTCTAAAAACCTAAAAACCTAATTCTCTCAAACTTCTCGCGAGCCCTCAAGTTACATGATGTGACCGACATAACGAGGCTTCGCTTGCTACTGTCATGAGCCTGAGCTCTAATTTCCCCTCTGAGCTCAGATTCAGTTTATTTCTGTTTTCTGTGTGTGTTATTGTTATTTTATCAGGGCTTTGTATATATTTTGGTTTGTTTATTCCCAGAGCCCTTCCTCTTGCCCAGACACTCCCATCTTCTACTCATGCTGTCTCCCTGCCATCTCAGCTGCGAGTAACTGATTAATCAATTCACCAGTCCGCTCCTGTTCATCACACCTGCTACTCATTGTGTCATCTTTTCATTCACTATTTAAGCCTGCCCTGTTCATTCTGTCATTGTGGCTATATTGAATGTGTCAGACTGCTTTTCTCCTCTGACATTAATCCTGTCATCCTCATCTCCTTCTGAGCCAGGCAGCTCAGTAGTGTATTTCCCTATAAGTGTTCTTGTTCTTGCATTTTGTATGTTTGCACTATTTTTGGGACTTGTGTTACCTTTTTGTTAATAAATGTCACAAATATCATTCAGTGCTTGGGTTTGTCTGTCTGCCTCGTAGAGACAAACATGACAGAATGTAGCCAGCAATGAAAAAACCCAGCTGTGTTATTTGTACATTTTTTCACCTTTTTGTGTTTTTTCCACACACTTGTCTCTTGGAGCTAATCATGTGTCCAACGTGCCGGCCTCGCACAAATGGAAAAGGGTTGGTAGCAGGGTCACCTACAGTGGAGGAGGAATGGGCTGCGGATGACATCCAGGATTTTGTGGATGAAGCTCTTGAAGCCCGAGGACCCAAGAAAACATAGGATTGTTTGTATGGAGCGGTGGGTGTCCTGGAGGCGCATCCCGGCCTTTGGAACTATCCACAGTACGCAGACCTGCTGTCCACGGTCTGCGCACTCCAACATTCATTTCCCGGTTTGTTGATAGGAGCGCTTCCAGCTGAGTGGAGGCAGAGACACCCATCACGGCCAACTTCCTCTCCTCATCCCACTTCGCTGCCCACCCCCCACCTGCTCCAGCAGGTACGTCTACAGTTTCACGGCGACAATGTTGTCCTGCCCCGGGGCACTAGAGGAATGATCCCGCCTCTTTGTCAGCCTCTTTTCCGACATCGAGCCCTACAATTCCGGCAGCAGAACCTCATCCTTCTTCTTCACCAGTGGTTACGTCCGCCTTATCCCTCTCCATTGCTCCTGCATCCTCTGTCCCCTCGATGCCTCCTCCTGCTGTCAAGAGGTCCTTCATTTCTCCTCCGACCATGCCTTACTCCTTGAGTACAGGAGTGGCTCCTCTACAATCCTCAGGGGGGCCCAGAATCATCCTAGCCATGGAGAGGGATGGCACATCGCCAGCTGCAGCAGCGAACATCGATTACCAGGAGAACAGGCAAGTTTGTTTCCATTCCATTTCTAATATTGAAAATCTATCTTGCCTAATCCCTGGTAGAGAGATTCTGGGTATGCAGTCCCCAGAGACCTCTCCGCCTGCTGCAGCCACCCTTTACTCACCAGCCCTCTCCGTGTCTCCTCCTATTCCCTTTAAGTGTCCGCTGGCCCTGGAACAAGACCGCCAGATGATGGAGGAGGCCGTGGCCCTGGAAATTCCAGTTCAGCGCCAGTGGTGAGCCGTACCCCAGCTGCCACACCGGAGTCACAAAAGTTGGATTTTTAGGGTCAAAATGGGCTAACACCAGCGGGAAGGTGAATTGAGATTTCAGTTTAGCGACCGCTGCTGAGCAGGCCGGGGTCCATTGCCAAGGAACATTTTGCTTTAGGAGGGCTCGAAGAGGTTCAATAGTCTCTAAATAATGAGGAATGAAACGTCCGTAGAAGTTTGCCATGCTCAGGAATGAGGAGACTTGCACGGGCGTCGTGGGGTCTGGAGGTCACAGGACCACCTCCACGTTCGAATGCAGGGGTGTCAGGCCCTTACCCGAAATCCCACAAACTCAATGGATTCAGCTGTAAAAATGCACTTTTCCCCATTCAGCGTAACCACGTGTTCTAGCAGCACCTCCATTACTCGATCCAAACGTTCGTCATGCGCCAACTGTGATGCACCGTGGACCATGATGTCATCCAGATACACCACCACACCCTTAAGACTGGCGAGAATCGTGGACATGATTTTCTAAAAACAGCTCAGCACTGAACTCAGGCCAAAAGGCATCCTGGTATATCTGAAAACACCCATGTGGGTCACGAACGCCATCAGGTTGCAGCTGGCCAGGTGGAGGGGCACTTGTAGATAACCTTGACGGAGGTCCAGTTTTGAAAACACTTTGGAGCTGCTGAACATTGCTGTGAGTTCCTCCGTCGTGGGCAGTGAATATTTGTCCAGCATGATCGCTTTGTTAACCATCCTGAGGTCAATGCATGATCGGATGCCACCTGTCTTCTTTTTGGCCACCACAATATTCGAGATTCATGGTGAGGCATCCACACTCTTGATAATGCCGGCGCTCAGTGGTTTGTTCAGCTCCGCCATGATGTCAGCCACCAGGGCGAGTGGTAGCCACCGCAGAGGTTGGATTTTGGGCGTCACACTCGGGTCGATGAGCAGACGGTGGTTGAAAGCCGCCACGCAGCCCAGGTCCACAAACAGCGCTGGTCAGCGAACATGCTACCCGGGAGAAACAGTCAGCACTGTGGAGCCCGCTGGGTCCATGATGGAGAATCCTAACTCTCCCAATAAGTCAATACCCATGGCGTGAAACCTGAAAGGTAAATGGGGGAATAATCTTTGGCCCACCCACCACAGAGAAGCTGATTGTCAGGAATCTGAAACTCAAGACTCATAAAAACAATAGTACTCTGTTAGGTTCGTACCTTAATCAGACTCGAGACATAGATGTGATCAAAAGTTTTTACTTGCAAGGAGCACGCACACCTCTGATTGCAGACGGGAAGTGAGCGCTGCTGCACAGAGACAGCACTTCCCTTTTATACAAGAATGGGTCAGTGGAAAAAAGTTTCACTACATCAGCTACACCCACACAGGGGCAAAACAAAGGACATAAAGTTCATATGTATAATTACTTTCTGCTACGCAAAGTTTTTGCTGCGCGAAGCAGAAAGAGCAGTTTCATCAAAAGGTGTGAACAACAGTTTCAAAGAAAAAGGGTGCATATAAGCATTCAGATGCTTCCTGTTCATCTTGGCAGCAGTTGCAGGGCAGAGTATGTCTTTGCATCCGTTGTACAAATGTTCTTACAAGTGTCCTTTTGTCACGTATCACACGGAGCAAAGGTTACATAGACATAATGCATTATGAAATGATAACATGTATATACATATGTACAATTTCCCAACAATTCCCTCCTGTTTAACATTTCATAATTTTGTATCACATGCAAACATCAGTACAATGTAACTTCAACAGATTTTCTACATTGACCTCACAGAGCATCATTTCCAAATTCACAAGAAGGTACAATCATCAGGTTCAATGTCATGATCTTTATCAGTCTTTTGGGATAATGGGGAGTATTGTCCTTGGGGATTGTTAGCCAGGAAAGACTGTTGCAGCATGAAGGTGTGTTGGGACAGGGCACGAGCAATCATGGACCTGATGCATGGTATAAGACAACAACAAAAGAAAAACATGCACACTAGGACAACAATGAGGGGCATAAGAACTTTTAGTAACACTTGCCACCATGTACCTGAAAATAACCAGTCAAGCCACCCTTGTTTAGGAACAAAATCAGCAGACATTGCTTTCTGCAGGTTAGCTAGGGTAGCCATAGCTTCAGTCATGTTATTAGAATGGACGTTGTCAGGTATGAAAGTACAACAAGTAGTATTAAACATCACACAAAGGCCACCTTCTGAAGCAGTCAGCAAATCCAGTGCCATTTGGTGTAATAATACCATGCTATGTAGGGAATCAATTTCAGAGTTTTGCAATTTTTTAATCTCCAAGATGCTGTTAATGAATAAGCCTAATCGGTAGTTTAAAGTTTCGACCCTCAGCATGAGTTTGCCTACTCCTTCCCAGGGAAAGAGGGACAACCCCACCTTCTGGGCATCGTTCCAAAGTTTGAACTGCTCTGGCACATCACTGCCCCATATAGAATCATGTTTATCAATTACTGGCACTTGTCTTTTTCTTCTAGTGGGTTGTTGCACCTTTTCAATTATAAAGGTGTGATCACTTACACACCTGGAGTGGAGCACAGGTTCCAGTCCAATTGGCAGGAAGGAGGGGATATGCCTTTGTTCCACACAGCCACCAACCCCCCTGTACCCAGTATGTCCCGTTACTAAGTCCAGCCCCAACAGGAGCTCCTTCTCCCCGTATAGCAATTTGACCACAATTAGTGGTTGTACCAAGCGGAACGAAACCGTTGGTTTGTTTATAGCACATGGGGTGATTATAACCTGTATAATTCATTACCAGGCGTTGAGGCCTAAATTTACGGCCTGCTGTAAGCTTCCAGTTTATCCAACATGTACGGTCACACGTGCCATTGAGCAACCCTGGAGTATATGGGTCTTTATCATCTATTTTAATAAGATAGTATTGGTAGCCTATACTCGCCATACTGGCAAAGCACTTTGCTTGGCTTTTATTCATTGGCATCCCATACAGTGTTATCTGGCTAGCAGAATGAGGCATATAGGAACACGCATAACAGTTAGTCTTATTAGATGCCTTTACCACCTTAGACACATATTGATACCATGAATTAGAATACTTGGGGTCAGGGTGGTCGTCTCCCTCTGTCAGCCACCAATGCTGGGTGTGATAGGTCCATCTCCGCTGTCGCTGTAGAGCTGGGAAGGTGGTGAAAACGAAGGCCAGGACCAGAAGTGTAACAAAACCACAGGCCAGAATGCTTCCATGGGCCGCCATGGTGCCTGTTACCCCTGGGAGTGCACCTGTGATCTCAGGTCACTATCTTCACCGGGGTTGAGACGGGTCCTATCCTTAAAAGGACTGGACCCCCCTTTGTAGCCGGACTTACCCTAGGGGTGGCTGGAGGTCACCTATGGGAACCTGAAGTCTCTTAATGTGGGAGAGGTGGATCCAGGATGGTCGTTCAGCAATTCTTACTGCAGTAGGGGTAGTCAACAGTACTTCATACGGTCCTAGCCACCTAATCGAATTCCAGGCCTGGCGGTGATGATTTTTTATAAAGATGTAATCACCTGGTTGGAGGGGATTCTCTAGGCCCTCTTGTGGAACAGAGAGAGATCTGACAGATTCAGCATAGTCTTTGTTTTGTTTACAGGTTCTCAAGTGTTCCCCTAGAGTTTTGTAGGGGTTAGTAGGTATTAATGGCAGAAGGTCAGGCAACACATAGGGCCTATGGAAAGCACATTCAAATGGCGATAGGCCGCTTTTCTTATCTGGGATGGTGTTAATGTTCAGTTTGATTATGGTTAATGCCTTAGGCCACGGGATGTTTTGATCATGCATTACCTTGTTAAGCATTTGTTTTATTGTTCCATTTTTTCTTTCTACCAGACCTGCACTCTGTGGGTGGTATGCAGTGTGGAACTTCAATTTAGTGCCAACTGAGAGAGTTAGATCTTTGACTGTTTGTGCTGTGAAATGAGTGCCATTATCTGCATAGATAATTTCAGGTATACCAAATGTGGGAAAGATGTCGTTTTGTAATACCTTACAAACAAACTTTGCATCTGCTTTTGCTGTAGGATGGATTTCTGTCCATTTTGTAAATGTGTCGATGAGGACCAGACAATATTGCAGTTGTCCCACCTTTTACAGCTCTATGAAATCCATACACCACTGTGAAAAGGGTGTTTTGGGTGGTGGAAAACTGCCTTGTCTTGTTCTCATTGCTCCTTGTGCATTATTTTGCAAACAAATTGTGCATTGCTGACACACTGCTTTTATTTCTTTTAGGATTCCTGGACAGTAAAAGTATTTTTCAGCTATTTGTCTCATCCCTCCTGTTGACACATGAAGTTTTCCATGTGTCAAGAGCGCCACCCAGCGGTACAACGAGGGAGGGAGAACAATCTTTCCATCAGTTGTGCAATAAACACCATTTTCAGCCATGGTACAATTAGGAGGCATTGTCATGTCTTTTTGTGCATCCACCAGGACAGTGACGTCAACAGGTGATGAATGAAAAATGGTAGCCATGTGACCTCTAGCTACACACTGGGCAGCGTGGTCTGCTAGAGCATTACCTCTAGTTATCAAATCGGTACCTTTGGTGTGTGCGGGGCAATGCACAATGGATAAGGTTTTAGGCAGTGTGAGGGCTGTAGTAAGGACTTTTAAGAGATCACTGTGTTGTGTTGGCTTACCAGTAGAAGTTTTGAAGCCTCTAAGTTTCCACAGGGCCGTGTGAGTGTGTGCTGCATTGAAAACATATCTGCTGTCTGTAAAAATGGTGACATCAATACCTTTGGACCATTGTAAAGCAGCAATAAGTGCCAATAATTCCGCCTTTTGGGAGGAAGCAGGCTGAGGTATATTTTTGACAAGTAGGACTTCAGTGAGGGTGGTAACAGCATACGCAGATGATGTGGATCCATCTGGCAGCTTAACAGAAGACCCGTCTGTAAACAGCCAGAGGGATTCAGGGCACACTTGCTGTGACAAATCTGGGCGAGGAAGGAAGTCTTGTAGTGATTGTTGGACACAGTCATGGTCTGGTGTGGTATCGGTGTTACCAGTTGAGGGCAGCAAAGTAGCAGGGTTCAGTGAGGTGCATCTTACAAATGTGAGGTGCGGCTGAGACAGCAATGACATGGTATAGCGAAGGCATCTGGCATTTGATAGCATAGTGTGACCATGCTCCGAAAGGAGGATGTCCACTGCATGCGGGACGTGTACAGTTAGGGGATGATAGAGGACAACATCAAGCACAGCATTTACAGCATCAACAGTAGCAGCAACAGTTCTCATGCATGGTGGGAGCCCCGTGGCGACTGGGTCAAGTTTCTTTGAGTAATAAGATAAGGGCTTATAGTGTCCTGCGTGTATCTGGGTGAGTACGGCTGACATGTGTCCCTCAACAGCATCACAGAACAGATGGAAGGTTTCTTCATAATTAGGGATATGCAATGCACAAATATCAGACAACATGGTTTTCAAAGTCTTGATAGCATCTTTGTGGGTGGAATCGAGGGTAATCGGGGAGTGTAGGTTTCCTGTTGGTCCCTGAAGTAGTGCATACAGTGGCGCCGTGTGTTGTGAAAAGTTTGGCAGCCATTGTCTGCAGTAGTTCAGAGTTCCCAGGAGGGACATGAGTTCCTTTTTTGTTCGTGGTGATGGCAAATTTTGTATAGCACTGACTCTGCTGCGTTCTAACATTTTTCCCTCTGATGTCAAGGTATGGCCTAAAAACTTAACATCAGATCTGCAATACTGCAGTTTTTTCTTGCTACATTTTAACCCATTGTCTGAGAGGAAATGGAGCAGGGCAATCGTGTCTTCTCTGCATTGGTTTTCACTTGAAGATGCGACTAAGATATCGTCCACGTACAGGAGGATTTTAGATCCTGCAGGTGGCATGAATTTAGCCATCAATGAAGACATTTCCTGGGAGAATATAGTAGGGCTTTCACAATACCCTTGAGGCAGCCTAGTGTAGGTGTACCTCTTGCCATCGAATGTAAATGCGAACCCAAACTGGCTGTCTTTGTGAATTGGGATGGTAAAAAATGCATTACTAAGGTCAACCACAGAGAAGACAGATGAATTGTGGCCCACAGAGTTTAACAATGTGTGGGGATCTGGTACAAGAGGAGCTCTGGCCACGACAGAAGCATTGACCGCTTGCAAATCTTGCACCAGTCTCCATCCAACACTAGGTGGAGCTTTCTTTACAGGGAACAGGGGGGTATTTACAGGGGAGTCGGGGCATGGTATGATTACTCCACTTTTTAACAAATCAGTAATGATTGGCTTTATGCCTTCTATCGCCTCAGGTTTTAAAGGATATTGTTTTTTATAGGGAAATCCTCTCCCGTTAGAGTTAATTTGCACGGGAGTAGCATGTTTTAATTTGCCAACGTCTGCATCTCCCGCTGACCACAACGAGCCAGGCAGGGCCTGCAGTTCTCATATTTCAACAAAAATCTGATCAGACAGGGGAGTGGCACCCAACGCTCTGGGGGTGCATTCACTCCCACAAAGGTACTGGATATCAAATGTCACATCCATAGTCATGTGCATGGGGACTGTGTACAAGCCAGTGGAGGGGGAGAACTTCACCTTTCCCCATTCAGTGGGTTGCCAGTTCTGTGCACCAGTGCCTACTCTCACCAAATGTCCAGCATCTGCCCAGAAGTAACCTTCTGGTCCCCATAAAGACATGTGGGGTGGCGTGCTGAGGTTGTGAAATGGTTGGACGCTGGGCGGTAGAATAATATTTAGTGCGGCGGCACCTTCTTTGCTAAAGAACAGTTGTTGGGAGGTTACTGTTATTTCTGGAAATTTGAACAAATTTTCAGCCAAATGGAAGTTAAAAGGCTCATTGCAATGTGTGTAACACATAGTCACATGCAGGGTCTCGGGACTGTACAGGCCATACGCCACTGAAAGTGGTAAAACCGCTGACATGTGAGTGGTGCTCTCAAGACTGAGTGCAGTCTCGGTGTCGCTGCCACTTTTTACATTGTATGCATACAACGTGCCACACCCATGGTCATCAGGCTCATCCGAGCCTGCAAAACAATTCCTGAGTATGGTGTAATCATCCTTCTCTCTGTCTGGGCCCAGTGTAATGTCTAACTTAAAAAGTACATCCCTTCCCAACAAATTTACAGGGCAGGAGGATGCAACAACAACAGTAGTGACACAGGTGAGACCTGAATCCAGGTCAGTCAGAGTTACTGGGCCATAGATGTTTTCAATTGTTGTAGTGCCTCCTGCATTCTGGACTCTGATTGTTTCACCTGTAGGTCCACAATGTGGTGGGACCTCGCGTATGGTGGTTTTAGTTGCCCCCGTGTCACAAAGGAAATTAATCTTTTTGCCATTAACCAATAGATTGATTGTGGGGGCAGAGGCTGTACTACAATACATTGCCGTTCCTGTCAGGTCAAGGGTGTCATCTGTCGGTCTGAGCAAGGTGTCAGTCAATTTTTGTCTTTGTCTCTCGACAGTTTGCCTGTCCTGGAGGGAGAGTTGGTCAATATTGTGGTCGGTTAGTCATGCTCTCCATCCATGTTGTCCTGAACCCCCTAAGGGTTCCTCATTTTGGCTCGGTCCTTGAAAAGGTCCTCTACCTCTTCCTCTCACCTGTCCTTCAAACCTTCCTCTTCCCCTACTTCCACGTCCTCTTCCAAATCTTCCCTGTCTCTGGTTCACTGGGCAGTCTCGCCACCAGTGTCCCATTTGCCCGCAATTAAAGCAGACGTTCTGATTGCTCTCACCTCTTCTCCCTTCCTGATACCTAATCTTAGATTTATTTCCCCCTCGTGTCATGTTGTGTGCAACATACACTTCTGCGTCTTCCTCACTTGAGAGGAATAGGGGGGTCGGTTTGGTTGTTTTCTTTTTTAATTTAGCTTCTGCAATATGATAAACATGGGTCTTAAATTCGTCCTCGTCACAAGTTTTTAGAGAGACGCAGGCAACTTTAATGGCTTCTTTTAAGTCAGCAGGCAAAGTGTCCAAAAAGGTAAATTTAAACACAAGAAGTTCTGGTCCCCTAAGGTTGCCTGTCACTGTTTGCGTATACAACTTACGGAAACGGTGGTAATATTCATGTATGTCCTCTCCGCTGTGCATTCGGAGCATGGAGACATCCGTCAAACTTTTTATCGGTCTAAATTGATTTTCCAATTCGGTCAAAATATTATTTGTCAATCTAACCAAGGTGGGTCTATGGTCTCTCGGCTCATAATCCCCCTCCCAGTCATGGTTCTTTAAGTCCTCACAGTAGGCTTCAAATTTTGATCCCAGCACTATTTTTAGAATTTTTAATACTTCTTGAGGGCTTGGGTCATATATGTCCACAATTTCTTGCATTGCTTCCTTACATCCGATTATATCATCTTCTGGTTTTGGTACTGCCTTGGCAATGTTATGCATTTCAGCCAGAGTCCAGGGTTTATAGACTAAGGTGCTTTTTATGTCTCTGGAAGCAATGACCTGAATCGGCTTGCCTTCCTCATTTTTTACAGTTGTTGTAATGTCTGCTGAGATTGGTTTAACAACGAACGGGAAATTGGTTTCAGGTGTTGGGGTAGGTCTATATTTTTGCTCTGTCTCATGCATTTCTTTAGTTAATTTGGAATACGGACCCTCCTTAGGATCTGGATTAGGATAAGGGGGAGGTGGTTCTGGGCCTCTCTGAAGCATTGGCAAGAGCGGCGCAGAGCTGCCAGTACTGGCTTGGGAGTCTACTCCACCTTTTTTCTGTTGGTCATTTTTCTTTTTCCCTTCATAGGATTTTTTCCTGGCGTCCTCGGCCACTTGGGACCACAGGATCGCACATTGAAGCTCTAAATTCGGCTTCTCCTTCTTCCTTTTTTGTGTGGTCGGCTTTTTCTTTAATGCCATTCCCACAGTGGACACTAAAACTGCACATTCGTCCACATTCAAGGTGGGCTTAAAGGAACAGTCTTTTTCCCATTTGTTTAAATATTTCTCTGGATCCTTTACTTGCTCTTTTTCCCTCAGTCTACTATTATAATTCCTCACTGTTTTGCGCGCTACATTTTCCCTCTTTTTCTGTTTACTCTTCTGTCTATCCGGCTTTCCAGCACAATTGCCCATTTTATCTGTAGTCGTGAAGCGCCGTCACACTACCTCATGAAATTATTGCATTCACCTTTTGAATGGAACTAGATGCTCACACAATAATTTTAACCACCAGGAAAAGTACAGGGTGTCACCTTATACTACCATTACTTGCATTCAGCTGACCTGTGGTTTTCAACAATAGCAATCACTTTTTCCGCGATAGAATAATAAACTTCACTTACGTTAGACTCTGTTAATGTCACGCCGCGCCGCTCATCAGAGGCGCCACCTGCACGCACACCTGCACATCATCAGCGGCGAGGGATTTAAGCCGCCTCGCCCTGAGCTTCGGCCTGAAGCCGTCAGACTTCCCTACGCATCGCTGTGAGTTTCCTGTCATTCTCAGCTGATCATTCCGGTAAGAAGATCTTACCTTTTTCTCCTCCAAGTCTGCTCCCCTGTGCACAGGTGGATTTCCCGGCGGCGGACTACTCCTCTCCTTCGCCTGTTCCTCGCTGCTGCACCGGGCTTCCCAGGTGGCTGTCTACCGGACCTCGTCCCTTGCTGTGCCAGTCATCCGTCCTGTCCAAGTAAGCTCCTCTCTCGCTTATATATCTCCTGTGTTGGTGTGTGCCCGTTACCCTTCTCCCTGTGCTTTTCCCATAGGGTTGTCCGGCTGTACGGCCTCCTGCCTCTGTGCCCGAAGCACCCACCTACTGACTATCGCCAAAGCACCCCAAGACAAAGACACCAGAAGAGCAGTTACAACTGAACTAAAAAAACACCAAAAAATGCCTGTAGAGGAAACGAACCCTGAACCCTTCGAGGCTGCTGAACTGGAGAAAGTCCTACAGGGCCTGAAATGTGGAAAGGCAGCAGGATACGATAACATCTTCCCAGAATTCATGAAGAATCTTGGCCCCCGAGCCCTAACCTGGTTGACACAATTCTACACAAGGATCACACAAACGAACTCGATCCCAAAGAAATGGCGGACAGCAAAGGTCATTGCCATCCCAAAACCTGGCAAAGACCACAAACTACCAGCAAGCTACCGCCCAATCTCCCTACTCAGCGTTCCTTACAAAATCATGGAGCGCCTAATACTGCAACGCATTTCCCCAGAAATAGAGGATATTCTAAGTGTGGATCAAGCAGGTTTCCGCAAGGACCGCAGTACAGGAGAACAAGTACTGGCCCTAACCACCTTCATTGAAAATGGCTTCGAGAGCAGACTGAAGACAGGGGCTGTGTTTCTCGATCTTACAGCCGCCTATGATACGGTCTGGCACAAAGGCCTCCTCCTGAAACTTATAAAGGCGATCCCTGCTTGGGCAACAGCAATTATAAAAACCCTGCTGACCAACCGAAGGTTCAGAGTCCACCTCAGTCAGAACACAAGTGCATGGAGAATGCAGAAAAACGGACTCCCACAAGGCTCAGTTCTAGCTCCAACTCTGTTCAACCTCTACATAAACGACCTGCCTACTACAAAATCCCGCAAATTCATCTATGCAGACGACATCTGTTTGGCATTCCAAGCACCAGACTTTGAACCACTGGAACGGGTGCTCACGGAAGATCTTGCTAAACTGGACCAGTTCTGCAAAATCTGGCGCCTAAAACCAAGCCCAGCAAAAACCGTCTCCAGTGTATTTCATCTCCACAATGCAAAAGCTGCCAGAGAACTAAACATCCACCTGAGCGGACTCAAGCTTAAGCATGCCCCAAATCCAACTTATCTTGGAGTGACCCTTGATAGGACCTTATCCTTCAAGGAACATCTAAAGGGGACGGCTGCTAAGGTGAAAGTACGAAACAACCTGCTCTGCAAGCTCGCTGGTGCAAAATGGGGGGCGGCAGTCTCCACCCTGCGCACCTCAGCACTGGCCCTTTCATACTCTGTAGCAGAATATTGTGCCCCTGTCTGGTCCAGGTCATCTTACACACACCATGTAGACACCCAGCTCAACTCAACCATGAGAACTATAACTGGAACAATCCGCTCAACACCACTCCCCTGGCTCTCTGTACTGTCAAACATAGCCCCTCCACACATCCGGCGAGCAGCATTAACTCAAAGGATGCTCCAAAAAGTTAAAGATTTTCCTCACTTACCAATCCATGCAGATATCTACACCCCACCCACTGCCCGACTTTCATCCAGACGGCCGATTTGGAAAAACCCTCCCCCAGCTGACTTTACCATCCAGACAGCTTGGCAAGAGGAATGGGAAACCAAGGAGGTCCCAAACAAACAGCTGGTGATAAACCCCAACCAACAGGTCCCGGGCACCAACCTCCCAAGGAGACAGTGGTCTACACTCAATCGCTTCAGGACTGGACATGGCCCCTGCTTGGCCAGCCTTCACAGATGGGGCAGTAGCCCTAGCCCACTGTGCGCATGTGGAGAGGAGCAAACTATGGAACACATCATAGAGGCTTGCCCGCTCCAAAGACTGGAAGGAGGATTACACACCCTCCATACAGCAAACCAGGAGGCAACTGCTTGGCTTAAGGACTTTGCATTCGCTAAATAAAAAAAAATGTGCCCGAAGCAGACGCCGCCACCAACACATTTACATCCCGCAGACACACATTCATACACTCCTGTTGTTAATAAACTATTTGAACTACTCTGAGCCTGTGTGTGTGCGTCTCCTGAGCCGTGCGTTATGTCAGTACGGCTTCAGCAGAGCGGCTTGGCAGACGGCGGGCTTGCACACCGGCTTACCACTCTCGAGGCTCGAGTGGATCAGATAGCTTATCAGCAACAGGTGATTTTCAATCAGTTGATAAATATAACTAACCGATTGGGCCGCTTGGACCCCCAACAGCCGTTCCCCCCGGCTCGTCAGGGTGGCGCGGCTCCTGCTGCTCCAGCGGCCGTCCAGCAGGCTCCGGCGGCACCGACTCGGCTCACGCCCATTCCAACCCCCGCCCGCTTTAGCGGAAAGCTCGTCGGAGCGCGGGGGTTCATAATGCAATGTGAGTCCGTGTTTCACCGCGTGCCCGGAGACTTTCCCTCAGATCATAGCCGAATTGGTTATATCGGGAATCTCCTTGAGGGGCGAGCATTAACCTGGACCTACGCCGTAATGGCGAGGCCCAGTTATGCCACCCTCACGTATGACCAATTCGTGAGACGCTTCCTAGAGGTCTTTGACCATTCTCGTACCGAGACGGTCCAGGTCGATCGGCTTCTCGCCCTCCAGCAGGGAAGCCGGTTGGCAGCGGACTACGCGGTCGACTTCCAGGTAGCGGTGGAGGAATTAGGCTGGGAGGAACGCTCCCTCTGTGGCCTTTTCCTCCGCAGTCTCAATGATGATCTGAGGGATGAACTGGCTGGGCGGGATATCCCTGAGACGCTAGCGGAGCTAACATCCCTAGCGATCAGTTTGGACAACAGGCTGCGCGAGCGCTCCTCGGGACGGAAGTCGTCTTCTTCTCGCCCTTGTGGAGTCTCGCCGCGCCTGTTCCAAGCTCGCCCCCTGGCGACGCCGCCACCATCGTGCCCCGAGGAGTCGGAGCCGATGGTGACGGGTTGGACAAAGCTTTCCCCTGCGGAGAGACAACGCCGCCGTGAGTTGGATCTCTGCATGTATTGCGGAGATGACCAACACACCGTGAAGCTTTGCCCATGGAAAGCCAGTCGGCGGGGTCCGCGAGTCACTGTAGGGGGCCTCGCGGACGTCAATCGGTTAAGTTCCCTCACACAATTGAAACTGCCCATCCGTTTCTGTCACACCTCCACTGGGCATCTCACCCACGCACTGGTGGATTCGGGCGCGGAGGGCAGCTTTATTTCTCAAAGCCTGGCAACCCGATTGGGCATCCGCTGTCAGGCACTAAGGAACCCTATCTCCCTGGTCAACCTCTCTCGTGCCTCCCTTGGGAGAGTTACACACCAGACCATCCCCGTCCCGGTTATTATCTCTGGAAACCACCGGGAGGAGATAACCTTTTACGTCCTGTCCAACTCTGTGTCGCCCGTCATCCTGGGGTATCCCTGGCTACGCCTCCACAACCCCGTTTTGGATTGGAAGTCCGCCGGGGTGTCGGCATGGAGTACGTTCTGCATGAGCACCTGTCTACAGTCCGCTGCCTGCTCTCCGTCCGCTTCTCCCTCACCTACGGACGCTGCGCCCCCGGACCTGTTCCTGGTGCCATTGGAATTTCATGACCTGGGTATGGTATTCAGCAAATCCAAGGCGATGTCTCTCCCTCCTCATAGGCCCTACGACTGTGCAATCAACCTCCGCCAGGGGGCACCCTTACCCTCTGGACGACTCTACAGTCTATCGGCGCCGGAGAAGGAGACCATGAACTCTTACCTCAAGGAGTCGCTGAGTGCTGGGATAATCCGCCCATCGTCATCACCTGTGGGGGCAGGATTCTTCTTCGTTGGTAAGAAGGACGGATCCCTCTGTCCTTGCATTGACTATCGTGCCCTTAACGACATTACGGAGAAGGATCGTTACACCCTGCCCCTCATGGACACCGCTTTCCACTCCCTCCAGGGGGCGACTTGGTTCACCAAGCTGGATCTACGCAGCGGCATACCACCTCGTCCGGATCCGGGAGGGAGATGAGTGGAAGACATCCTTCCGTACCCCGAACGGCCACTTCGAATACCTGGTGATGCCGTTCGGGTTGACCAACGCTCCAGCCATCTTTCAGCGCCTCATCAATGACGTCCTCCGGGATTTCATCGGCCTTTTTGTGTTCGTCTACCTGGATGACATTCTCATCTTCTCCAAGTCCAGGGACGAGCACTAGGTCCACGTGAGGCGGGTCCTCCAAAGGTTGCTGGAGAACCGGTTGTACGTGAAGGCCGAGAAATGCGAGTTTTACGCGAAGACAACATCCTTCCTCGGGTTCATCATCTCCCACGACCAGGTGCTTCCGGACCCAGAGAAGGTGAAGGTGGTGGTGGAATGGCCCACACCTGCGTCAAGAAAGCAGGTGCAGCAGTTCGTTGGGTTTGCGAACTTCTACCGCCGCTTCGTCCCAAATTTAGGTACCATCGTCGGCCCGCTGACCCGCCTCACGTCCCCTAAGGTCCCGTTCCGGTGGACCGAAGAGGCCGCGGCTGCCTTTCAGGCGCTGAAGGCGGAGTTCTCCTCCTCCCGGGTCCTTAGCCAAGTCAACCCTGCGCTGCAGTGCATCGTGGAAGTGGATGCTTCGGACACAGGAGTGGGGGCGGTGCTATCCCAGCGGTCGCCAGATGACGGAATCAAACGGCCCTGCGCCTTCTTCTCCCGGCGCTTGTCCCCGGCGGAGAGGAATTACGACATGGGTGACAGAGAGCTCCTCGCCATCAAGCTCGCGCTACAGGAGTGGCGTCACTGGCTAGAGGGGGCGGACCTGCCGTTCGTGGTCCTGACGGACCACAAGAACTTGGAGTACCTTAGATCTGCCAAGCGCCTGAACGCCTGCCAGGCGCGCTGGTCCTTGTTCTTCGCCAGGTTCCAATTTACCATCACCTTCAGGCCTGGCTCCAAGAACGGCCTGCCCGACACCCTCTCTAGGCAATTCGCCCCTGAGGAGTCGGAGGACACGGTCCACACCATCCTACCCAGGTCGTGCGTCATGGGAGCCGTCATCTGGGACATTGAGAGCAAGATCCGGAAGGCGCAGGAAGTGGAACCTGACCCTGGCGGCGGACCGGAGGGGAGGCTGTTCGTGCCATCCACGGTTCGGGGGGAGGTCATCCACTGGTTACACACATCCAAGCTCACCTGTCACCCTGGCTCCTCCCGGATGATTGACCTCCTCCAGCGGTCCTTCTGGTGGCCGGGCCTGCGGAGGGACGCTGCCCGCTACGCCCGGGCCTGTCCAGTGTGTGCCACCAACAAATCGGGTAATGCCCCTCCAGCGGGTTTGCTCCAGCCTCTGCCTGTCCCTGGCAGGCCCTGGTCACATATCTCCCTGGATTTCGTCACCGGACTCCCAGTCTCGAACACTACGACACCGTCCTGACCATCGTGGACCGCTTCTCCAAGGCGGCACACTTCGTCCCCCTACGGGGTCTTCCAACTGTCCTGGAGACGGCGGAACTCCTAATCCAGCACGTGGTCAGGCTGCATGGGATTCCGGTGGACGTGGTCTCGGACCGAGGGCCCCAATTTTCTTCAGAAGTTTGGAGGTCGTTTTGCAACGCCTTAGGAGCCAAGGTGAGCCGCTCCTCCGGCCATCACCCCCAATCCAACGGGCAGTGTGAGCGGACCAACCAGGAGGTGGAGGCTGCGCTCCGCTGTGTAACGGCGTCCAAACCAACGTCCTGGAGTAACCACCTCGCCTAGGTTGAATACGCCCACAACACCGCTCGCTCTTCTGCTACAGGGATGTCCCCCTTTAAGGCGTCCCTGGGTTATGACCCCCCGCTGTTCCCGGCGCAGGAGAGTGAGGTAACTGTCCCCTCTGTACGGGCGCATCTCAGGCAGTTCCGCTCCATCTGGGCGTCAGCGCGCAATGTGCTTTTACGCACGGCGGAGCGCAACAGAGCCCTGGCGGACCGGCACAGAAGACCTGCCCCGGCGTACAGAGTTGGTCAGCAAGTCTACGTGTCGACCCAGGACGTGATTTTAAAGGGCGAGAGGAGGAAGCTGGCACAGCGCTTTATGGGCCCATACCCCATCACCAGGATCATCAACCCGGTGGCTGTGCGTGTAGCTATTCCCCCCTCCCTCCGCATCCATCCCACCTTCCACGTGTCCAAGGTGAAGCTGGCAGTCTCCGACCCCCTTTGCCCTCCTCCTGCTGCGCAACCCGCGCTCCGGATGATTGATGGCCATCCAGCCTGGCCCGTCTCCTCCATCCTGGACTCCCGGCGCCGGGGTCGTGGGTTGCAGTACTTGGTGGACTGGGAGGGCTATGGGCCTGAACATCGGCAGTGGGTATCCTCGTCGTTTGTGTTGGACCCATCGCTCATCGCTGATTTCCACCGAGCGCACCCAGAGAAGCCATCGCCAGGAGGCGCTGCTAGAGGGGGGAGTACTGTCACGCCGCGCCGCTCATCAGCGGCGCCACCTGCACACACACCTGCACATCATCAGCGGCGAGGGATTTAAGCCGCCTTGCCCTGAGCTTCGGCCTGAAGCCGTCAGACTTCCCTACGCATCGCTGTGAGTTTCCTGTCATTCTCAGCTGATCATTCCGGTAAGAAGATCTTACCTTTTTCTCCTCCAAGTCTGCTCCCCTGTGCACAGGTGGATTTCCCGGCGGCGGACTACTCCTCTCCTTCGCCTGTTCCTCGCTGCTGCACCGGGCTTCCCAGGTGGCTGTCTACCGGACCTCGTCCCTTGCTGTGCCAGTCATCCGTCCTGTCCAAGTAAGCTCCTCTCTCGCTTATATATCTCCTGTGTTGGTGTGTGCCCGTCACCCTTCTCCCTGTGCTTTTCCCATAGGGTTGTCCGGCTGTACGGCCTCCTGCCTCTGTGCCCGAAGCAGATGCCGCCACCAACACATTTACATCCCGCAGACACACATTCATACACTCCTGTTGTTAATAAACTATTTGAACTACTCTGAGCCTGTGTGTGTGCGTCTCCTGAGCCGTGGGTTATGTCAGTTAATGCGGACGACCGTCACCAGACAGACTCAGGACGCCGAGGCTCGCAGAGTTCCCTCAAGGCGGGTTTCCAAAACTGACGATGACGTCAGACCATGCATGGATTTTCAACCTGGAGCCCGGTCCGTTCCTCACTCAACCTGGGTATTGGTCATCCGGGTCACGGCACCACGAATGTCAGGAATCTGAAACTCAAGATTCATAAAAACAATAGTACTCTGTTAGGTTCATACCTTAATCAGACTCGAGACATAGATGTGATCAAAAGTTTTTACTTGCAAGGAGCACACACACCTCTGATTACAGACGGGAAGTGAGCGCTGCTGCACAGAGACAGCACTTCCCTTTTATACAAGAATGGGTCAGTGGAAAAAAAATTCACTACATCAGCTACACCCACACAGGGGCAAAACAAAGGACATAAAGTTCATATGTATAATTACTTTCTGCTACGCAAAGTTTTTGCTGCGCGAAGCAGAAAGAGCAGTTTCATCAAAAGGTGCGAACAACAGTTTCAAAGAAAAAGGGTGCATATAAGCATTCAGATGCTTTCTGTTCATCTTGGCAGCAGTTGCAGGGCAGAGTATGTCTTTGCATCCGTTGTACAAATGTTCTTACAAGTGTCCTTTTGTCACGTATCACACGGAGCAAAGGTTACATAGACATAATGCATTATGAAATGATAACATGTATATACATATGTACAATTTCCCAACACTGACCGTGCCAACCATGCCAATCTTCGCATGTCCATAGTCAAACATATTCACAGCACCTGCTGCAATAGGCACTTTTTCCCCCTAGCGGGGCAGGCGGACAAACCTGCCCGGTGACAAGGAGAGCCACAGCCATCACACAGTCCCTGGGTTTCCGTTCCTGCCCATGCCACAGTCCACCGCCTTTTGGGAGTCCGCCCCAAGTAGCTAGCTGAGTTGCTATCGGTCTGAGTTGGAGAGGGAACTTGGACGGCTAGGTTATTGTTAGCCAATACTTGCATTCCTAGCTGGATAGCAGATTCGATTTTGCTAGCCATTTGCATCACTTGACTCAGCACAAACTCGTCCTTTGCTAGCAGTAGCTTCTCCTTTAGTCACTCGTTGCTTGTGCTATATGCTAGCTTGTCACAAATTAGCTCTTCTTCCAAAGGCCTGAAGCCGTACGTGCTCGCTAGGCTACGGAGCTCCATAAGATAGTTATGAGTGGATTCACCCACCTGCTGACAGCGGTCGAAGAATCTGTATCTTTGTGCCGTGATGTTACACTTGTCAACAAAAAATTTGTCCATCATGCACAAACACTTGTCCAAAGAGCCCGTGCTACCCAGTGCGTGAAACACCCGCTGTCCTTCTTTACCGAGGCAATGGAATAAAATGCTCTTCTGTCTTTCTTTGTCAGCGCCGCCTAGACTAGCCGCGGCGATATAGGCATCAAACGCCTCCAACCAGCGGCACCACAGCGTGGCTGGCACACCCGGCGACTCTAAGAATGGAGGAGGTGGTCTTGCCCACGCCCCCGTGGTTTAATCATCAGTCACATGTACTAAAAGAGCAAGACGTGAGCCATGCTATGCCAAGCAACAAACTGAACTTTATTGGCATAAATTTCACTTATACACACATTGGCTGTAGCCTACCTGACGTCACCACGTTGTGCGCCTGGTGCCGGTTACGTCAAGCCTCAAAGGCCAAATCTCCACACAACAGTTACTTGGGTAACAACCCTGGTAATCCATAAATACAGAGAAATCAAGGCAACTGTGTTCACAAAACAAGTTTTTAGGGGTGTAACGGTACGCTGAAATCAAGGTTCGGTACATACCTTGGTTTTAAGGTGACGGTTCAGTTCATTTTTGGTACAGTAAGGAAACAAAATGCAAAACATAAAACTGCTTATCTTTTGTACAAGCAGGAACAGCTTTGACAAAAAAACTGCAAACTGCAAGCAGTCAGTTCTCTAATAAATAAAATGTATGCAATAAAATAAATACATTCTCTTTTTCGCAAATGAACAATGTAGACAAGTGCAACAATATAAGTTGAATAGTCTTAATTATTATTTTATTCCTTATTGCTTGAAGCAGTGATTTTAACCAGGGTGTTTTGGTATGTTTAGGTTTCTATGATAAATTAATTATCTAATTTCACTTGTTAATTGGTCAAAAAATATGCAAATTTGTCTTTGTATATAGGTTCTGAATGCACCCATGCACAACAACGGCAAAAATTTGAAATTTTTTGGACAATTAGGAAGGAACTTACCCGGGCACCTTTGAAAAACACTGGCCTAAAGTGCAGCATTAACAGATTTAGCTTGTTCTTAAAAGGATGGTATTATTTTCTGGCTGAGAAACTTCACACGGGGCTCAGTTAGCTTCAGCATGTGTTTAAACCACGTGCTCTCAACAACTGAATATGGCCTTAGATCTGCTGCTATAAAAACACCAAAGGAATTTGTGATTACTTTGGCTCGATCTGAAAAGCCCCGAGAGGCTGTCTAAATGCTGCTGGAACCTGCCCTTGTACCACGCTAGGTTTTTTCTTTTTCTCGTGCTGTAATGAATATTCATGTTCGTGTAGTGCCGTTTCAAATGAGTTAACAAGTTCAACATACTGCCAAAAACTTATCCAATGCTGTTTTCGTCTTATTCACTTAACTTTGTCCGTTCACGTATTTCTGGCTTCTCCGTACAGCCAGCCACGACATTCGCTAGTAGGGCAGCCACAAAATGCGTTGTATGCATGTATGCCATGAGGCAGTTACACTTCATGTCCATCACTCATCATGGTCCGTGTGGAACCTCGGTACGCCTCTGCACCAAATTGAAGGTTTCGTACCAAAAAATTCAAATACAAATACATGTACAGTAGAATGACTCAAGGAGTAAGTATTGAACACATGAAGAAACTAGAAAAGCACTCAGAGTTTTAAATGGTTAATGCGGATGTATGTTACACCAGTGGAGTTAAATAGATATAACAAAAACATACTAGGTATATGCACAAAATGTATGGAAAGTAAAGGAACTCTATTTCATTGTTTATGGGAATGTAGAAAAATTAGAATGTTTTGGGAAGAGGTGAGGGTAACAACTGAAAAAATAATTTCAAAACAACTCATATTGAATCCTAAATTGTTTTTGTTGGGTCTGTATCCAGAAAAGCATAACTTTAATAAGAGTGAAAGAGCATTCATAGACCTCAGTTTGCTTAACGCCAAAAAATGTATTGCACTACTGTGGAAAAAGACTCATAGACCAGATGTGACTCAGTGGTTAAGACAGATGTTAACAAACCTTCCACTAGAAAGAAAAACATACATATTGAAATAAAAGGAAAATGTGTTTGAGAATATATGGAGACCTTTCATTGATTATGTAAAGAAACTAAACATAACTTCTGAAGAAGAAGGTGAATGATATGTGTGGACCTTGTAAATTCCAAATTGGTGAATGTACAGTTAGGTCCAAAAATATTTGGACAGTGACACAAGATTTGTTATTTTAGCTGTTTACGGAAACATATTCAGGTTACAATTATATAATCAATATGGGCTTAAAGTGCAGACTCTCAGCTGTAATTTGAGAGTATTCACATCCAAATTGGAGCAAGGATTTAGGAATTACAGCTCTTTAATACGTAGCTGCCTCTTTTTCAAGGGACCAAAAGTAATTGGACAATTGACTCAGAAGGCTGCAAAAAAAAAAAAATAACAAGGCTGCATGAGCTCTTTCCTCGTTAACCTGTCATCAATTAAGCAGTTAAAAGGTCTGGAGTTGATTCCAGGTGTGGCATTTGCATTTGGAAGCTGTTGCTGTGAACACACAACATGCGGTCAAAGGAGCTCTCAATGGAGGTGAAACAGACCATCCTGAGGCTGAAAAAAAAAGAAGAAATCCATCAGAGAGATAGCAGAAATGTTAAGAGTGGCCAAATCAACAGTTTGGTACATTCTGAGAAAAAAAGAGTGCACTGGTGAGCTTGGGAACTCAAAAAGGCCTGGACGTCCACGGAAGACAACAGTGGTGGATGATCACAGAATCCTTTCCATGTTGAAGAACAACCCCTTCACAACATCCACTCAAGTGAAGAACACTCTCCAGGAAGTAGGTGTATCAGTATCTAAGTCTACCATAAAGAGAAGACTTCATGAGAGTAAATACAAAGGATTCACCACGAGGTGAAAACCATGAATCAGCCTCAAAAATAGCAAGGCCAGGATTGACTGCCAAAAAATACCTGAAGAAGCCAGCCCAGTTCTGGAACAGCATTCTTTGGACAGATGAGACTAAGATCAACCTGTACCAGAATGATGGGAAGAAGAAAGTTTGGAGAAGAATTGGAACAGCTCATGATCCAAAGCACTACATCTTCTGTAAAACATGGTGGAGGCAGTGTGATGGCATGGGCATGCATGGCTTCCAATGGCACTGGGTCACTTGTGTTTATTGATGATGTGACAAAAGACAGAAGCAGCCGGATGAATTCGGAAGTGTATAGGGATATACTTTCTGCTCAGATTCAGCCAAATGCAACAAAGTTGATTGGATGGCGCTTCACCAATGATCCAAAACATACTGCAAAAGCAATCCAGGAGTTTTTTAAAGCAATGAAGTGGAATATTCTGCAATGGCTGAGTCAATCACCAGATCTCAACCCAATCGAGCATGCATTTCACTTGCTCAAGACAAAACTTAAGGCAGAAAGACCCACAAATAAGCAACAACTGAAGACAGCTGCAGTAAAGGCCTGGCAAAGCATCACAAAGGAGGAAACCCAGCGTTTGGTGATGTCCATGGGTTCCAGACTTCAGGCAGTCATTGCCTGCAAAGGATTCTCAACAAAATATTGAAAAGTAGCATTTTACTTAGGGTTATGTTTATTTGTCCAATTACTTTTGAGCCCCTGAAATGAGGAGCGTTTGTATAAAAATAGCTACAATTCCTACATGTTTAATCATATATTTTTGTTCAACCCCTTGAATTAAACCTTAAAGTCTGCACTTCAATTCCGTTGTAGTTGTTTCATATCAAATCCAATGTGGTGGCATGCAGAGCCCAAATCATGAAGATTGTGTCACTGTCCAAATATTTCTGGGCCTAACTGTATAATATGTATACTTATGCAATGGATTACCTAGGCTAAACAGAGGAGCATTGTTTGACTTGTTTTGTTAATGGTTGTTGGTGTTTTTAGAACATTTATTTTTAATTTACTTCAGTGTTAGGGTTTGATTGTTGGTGTCATGTTTGTTAAAAAAAGGTTCAATAAAAATATTGTGGAAAAAAAAAAGAAAAGCACTCAGAGCGTGCATACCTCTGCCAAAGCTCCTTTCATCCATCATGGGTCACCTCTAAATGTAATGGGTTCGTGTGTAGGTAACAAGCCAGTTCTGGTGAAAATTGCAGCAAAGTCTATCCAGTAGTTTTGGGGGATTCTTACTAACACGCTGTGAGAAGATAAGAGCCTTTGCGGAGGTATGCATTCTCAGATCATCACCAAAATATTATTGGTTCCTTTCTAGGCCAAGGACCACCTCTGGTGAAAATTTCATCCAAATCCATCCAGTAGTTTTTGTGTAATCCTGCTGCTGCCCAAATACACACAAGGTCCTTGGTAGAGGTATGCACTCTCAGATCATCACCAAAATTTAATGGTTCATCCTTGGCCTTAGGGCTACCTCTGGTGAAATTTTCATCAAAATATGTCCAGTGTGGCGGTTCGGTTAACCCCCACAACAGATTAAGGACAGTCAGCTCGCTTCTCTTGGTTTTTCCCGCTGCACTACTGAGATGTAATGTGCCATTCATGTATTGTGATGTAATGTGCATTCATGTATCGTGATGTAATGTGCCATTCATGTATTGTGATGTAATGTGCCATTCATGTATAGTGTTCATGCATCCTGTCCTTACTGTGACCTAGAGACTGAGATCAATATGTAGATGTGCCTTGTAACCTCTTTGTCCTGCACCTGGAGCAGAGGCTAGCAATCTGCCTATTGTTATGTATGTCTCTCAAATGCAAATGTCTCAAGCCTGTTCTGCAATCTCTTTGATCATACCAACTGCTGGGAATACCCTTTGATGTATTGTCTGAGTTGGGTATATATACTGCACTGAAATCCATGTTCTCTCTCTCAATTTGATTCCTGCAACTGCTGCTGACACACACTGTGTCTCCTCTCTGAGAGCCTGAGGAATTCAGCTTCAGCCTGCTCACACTATGGGCTGGAGCCGAGTTCCCGTGAAGGCGGTATGATTTAATAAACCTGCTTAAAACCTTCACCAACGCTGCCTTCACCTTATCATCCGCCTCACTGGTGACCCCGAACATGCACACGTTTTGTGCAAAGCAACCTTCTGATCTGGACAGCTGCACTGGTGACCCGTTCTTCATGATGAGATCTGCACGTATGAGATCTGCTCATCCACGCTGGACTGGCCACGCTCACAGCTCCTCCACACGAGAGCGCAGGCACCTCGTCCCCTCTCCACGACAGCGACTCCCATGGCCGGCGGAGAACGCAACGCGTGGACCTGAACACACCACGGCCGAGCAGTGACAAAGATCGTCTATTCCCTCTCACCGCTCTAACGCATCTGCACGAGCCTGAGGGACAGAGATCGTCTATTCCCTCTCACCGCTCCAATGCACCATGGCTATTCTGCAGCCACAGCTCATCATAGATGATTTATCGGCACTGACTGCGCCGATCTCCACCAAGATTCCTGACCCTGGTTCTCCTCTCCAGCTGGCCCACCCATCACGGAACCCCGGCGCACGCACCGGGGAGTTACGAGGACGGCGCACCACGCACGGGACAATAACGGCTCCAGAGACCGCCATCGTCCTCCGCCGCTGCACATTCTCGAGAAAAACGGCCGATCGCCACCCTCGGAACCTTCAGGGCTGCCCGCACACCTGAAGCACGCTCGCAGCTCGCCCACAGGATTCACTAATGGTCTCAGCCACGGTGCACAAGGGATTCAGCTGTCAGCTTTTCCCACACGCCAAGTCCCTCTGCTTTTGGCTTCCTTTTTTTTCTTACAGCCGCTCCTGCTTTTCTTCATGGCCACGAGAAGAGTCAGAGACTAATTTTTCTTCTTGTGGGCCTCTGCACGTTCAACGGGACAGCCCCTCGACGTTGCGGACCAGCAAGCAATTTTTGCCCGGCTCGGACGATTTCACCGTCTCCGGCCGGCACGTACTACCCCCCTCCTCCCTCCCCCTCCTCCTGCAGAGAGCTTCTCCTGCTCGCTGCCCAAGCTGCATGATCGAGACCTCGGCCGCCTGCCGAGCCCTCTGGGAGGGAGCGTGTGGCGGTTCGGTTAACCCCCACAACAGATTAAGGACAGTCAGCTCGCTTCTCTTGGTTTTTCCCGCTGCACTACTGAGATGTAATGTGCCATTCATGTATTGTGATGTAATGTGCCATTCATGTATAGTGTTCATGCGTCCTGTCCTTACTGTGGCCTAGAGACTGAGATCAATATGTAGATGTGCCTTGTAACCTCTTTGTCCTGCACCTGGAGCAGAGGCTAGCAATCTGCCTATTGTTATGTATGTCTCTCAAATGCAAATGTCTCACGCCTGTTCTGCAATCTCTTTGATCATACCAACTGCTGGGAATACCCTTTGATGTATTGTCTGAGTTGGGTATATATACTGCACTGAAATCCATGTTCTCTCTCTCAGTCTGATTCCTGCAACTGCTGCTGACACACACTGTGTCTCCTCTCTGAGAGCCTGAGGAATTCAGCTTCAGCCTGCTCACACTATGGGCTGGAGCCGAGTTCCCGTGAAGGCGGTATGATTTAATAAACCTGCTTAAAACCTTCACCAACGCTGCCTTCACCTTATCATCCGCCTCACCAGTAGTTTTTGTGTAATCCTGCTTACAGATGGACGGACGGACAAACAAACCACCCCAATTACCGGAGTGGTGGCCTAGTTGGTAGAGCATCTGCCCCACAACCTCCTGGTTGTGCGTTCAAATCCTGGCCAGGTCATACCAAAGACCATATAAAAATGGTATCTTCTAGCTTGGTGTTCAACATAATGGAACAGGGAAAGGAAAGTTAACGCACAGAGCTACCAGAGGACACTGACCCCCCCCCCCCCCCCCCACACACACACACACACTGTAGCTTTCACTTCTCACAGTAGCTGTGTGGTCAAGGGTCAGTGAGATAGGCACTGCCCCATACACCACATGGTGTGGAAGGGATTAACTTATCTTAACCTTGGCAAAGGTGAAAAAAAGGTTCTAAAATGAGTCATGGTGAACAGTTATTCCTCCTGACAGTTTAGAAAAAAAAACTGACTTGCTCAAAAATTTTCTATCCATGAAATCACAGCTAAGAGAATGATGCAGGATGTAGTCTGTCACCATTCACTGATGAGAAAGCGGGAACATGATTTAAGAAGTGTTTTATACAAGAATCTGAAAGATGAAATTGAAACTTCGCCGTCAACTCATTTTTTTTTAAAGGAAAGCACATAGGTGAGAGATTCATTTTGTGGAACACAAGACATGAGTTACATATTTTTACTGATGATTAAGTGTATTTCCTCTTCTTAAAGACAAATAAACTGGACTTATAAAATAAGTCACAGAAAAGAAAAAAGAACCCAGAAATATACAGAACACCTAAAATCCTGAAGAATGATTTTTTTTTTTTAATCAAGTGCACTCAAGTTAGTTTCTAAAACATTAACTTCAAAACATTAGGGATTCTGCAGAAACAATTCAACTGTAATTTGCCATTGATTGTTGAACTGAACTGTTCACTTCATGTAGTCACAAGTGGCCTCTCACCTCCGGAACCCAAACTCTGTCTGTAAACCACAGTCAACTGACGTCAGACACAGCTAATATAAATCCCCAAGACACAAGCAGAGACCTGGCCACAATGATTCATCTGAATTTGATATGTATAACTGTGTTTGTCCTGACATTCTGGACTACTGCGTATGGCAGAAGCTGTGGGGATCTACAGACTATGATGAATGGACGGTGCTGTGACAAGTGTTCCCCAGGTAATACAATATAGAAAATAAGTAGATAAACTATTTTTATAATGATAGTAATAAAGATACTTTCATTAAATCAAGTGAATTTTTGACTTGTCTGACCTTAAATATGTGTATTTTGAAAGGCTGTAGTCATGTGTAAAAAGACAATGTACTTATTCAAATGTATGTTTCTATTAAGGCACTTATTTGAGGGAATATTGCACAGAGAGCACCAAGACTGTCTGTAACCCCTGTCCAGAAAATCACTTCATGGATATCTACCATGCATTTGATAGATGTAAGCCATGCCAGTCATGCAGTCAAGGTAACATTTTACAGAGAAGAGGATGAATGAACCATCTCAAAAAACAGAAAAGCAAATGTTGTAATGGAGAGGCCTTGTGGTTTTGTCTTTAAACAGAACATGCTTTGAAATGTGTGGCAACCAGAAATGCGAACTGCTCTTGTCACCCTGGTTTCCTGTGCTCCAACAACATCTGTTCAACTTGTGTGGAAAATCCGTGTGCTATTTTTCAGAAAGCAAAGAGGACAGGTAAGTGTTTTTGTAGCTGCAAATTAGTTTCAAATGCCTACAGTAATACTGCCACAATTAATATGAATATTTTTACTGTACCAATCATTACAATGCTTCTGGGTGCTGTGGGTAATTGAGGCTTGCAAATATTATGAATGGAAAACAAGTGGGTGACAACCAGAAATGTATGTAATGTGGGCTTGATTAATATGCATATTTTCATGGTCAAATAGTTTAAAAGTGGTACATTTAATAGAGTTTAGAACTTTTTTTAAAATAGTCATACAAATGAAAGATCTTAAAATCTCAGTATGTCGCAGCTTGTTTTTAAGTGACTGATGTACAGTTGAAACCAGAAGTTTACATACACTATAAAAAGATACATAACCTTTTTCTCTATGTCTGACACCAAATCAGACAAAATGTTTACTGTTTTAGGTCAGTTGGGATTACCAAAATTATTTCAGTTTTTTTTTTTTTTTGACAATTTTTAGAGTCAGAAGTTTACATACATTTCCTTAGTATTTCATAGCATTGCCTTTAAATTGTATGACTTGGGTCAAACGTTTTGCGTATCCTTCCACAAGCTTCTCACAATAGTTTGCTGGAATTTTGGCCCATTCCGCCTAACAGAACTGGTGGAACTGAGTCAGGTTTGTAGGCTGTCTTGCTTACACACATCTTTTCAGCTCTGTCCACAAATTTTCCATGAGACTGAGATCAGGGCTTTGTGATGGCCACTCCAAAACACTGACTTTGTGGTCCTTAAGCCACTTTGTAACTAATTTCGTGGCATGTTTAGGGTCATTGTCTATTTGAAAGACCCATTTGCTCTCAAACTTTAAATTCCTGGCTGATGTCTTGAGATGTTGCTTCAATATTTCCACATAATGTCCTTTCCTCATGATGCCATCTATTTTGTGAAGTGCACCTTCACCTCTTCTGCAGAAAAACACCCCCACAACCTGATGCTGCCACCCCCCATACTTCACAGATGGGATGGTGTTCTTGGGCTTCCAAGCTTCCACCTTTTTCCTCTAAATGTAATGATGGTCATCATGGCAGAACAATTCAATTTTAGTTTCAACAGGCCACAGGACATGTCTCCAAAAATTGAGGTCTTTGTCCCTGTGTTTATTTGTAAATTGTAATCTGGCTTTTTTATGTTGCTTTTGGAGTAATGGTTACTTGGCTTCCAAAACATGTCTCCTTCCTGAGTGGCTCCAATGGATGGCTGGGCATTCTCGTGCCGTTTATACTTTTTTACTTGCGTATAATTGTTTGAACAGATGAATGTGGCATTTTCAGACATCTGGAAATTGTACCCAATTAACCAGACTTGTGGAGGTCCACAATTCTCTTCCTGATACTTGGCTGATTTCTTTTGATTTTTCCATGATGTCACACAAGGAAACAGTGTGTTTGAGGTGTGCCTTAAAATAGGTCCATAGGTGTGCCTCCAGTTAACTCAGATTTTGTCAGTTAACCTGTCAGAAGCTTTCAAAACTGTGACATCATCATCTGGGCTTTCCCAAATTGTTTAAAGACATAGTAACTGCACTGTATGTAAACTTCTGACTTTGAAGAAAGTAATAAAAGTTCTCTAAAAATTCTAATAACAACAATAATAATTTTGGTAATCCTAACTGACCTAAAACAGGAAAAGTTTAGTCTGATTTAATGTCAGAAGTGAGAAAAAAGGTTATATGTCTTTTATACAGTGTATGCTTTTCTGCTTGAAATGCAGAAGTTAAAACCACCGTAGCACCACAAAACACAACAACAATTTTGTATCATGGTGATGCTTAAAGAAAAATGTCAGAGGATTAACAGAGTTAAAAACACACTCCAGTGGATATAAATCCCCTATAAAAACAAATCTATATTGTCTAAAATGGTATCTTTATGCCTTTTTTTTTGACAAAAAAATTTCATTGTCTTACCGTTTCATGTCAAAATCTTTTCACTAGCCCACCACCCACCCCCAAAAAACAACACCAAAATCAGTGATTACTAGGCCCAACCAGATACCACAAAACTAATAGTATCAGAATAAATCCTGTGATAAAGAGACTTACCAGTTGAAGGACATGCCCAGTTGTATGCATGGTGGCCCAGGACAATGACTGAAACTGCATCGGTGTCACGACTCGCCACTCATCAGCTGCCTCAGCTGTGCGCACACCTGCGCACACCTGCGCCTTGTCAGCCGTGGGCTATTTAGCCCACTCAGCCCAGTGCAGCGGTCTGGAGCCGTCTGTTCGCATCGGCACTTCTTCGCTCGTGTATCTACCCCTGATTACCAGCGAGACTTCAATCCTACGTAAGCATACCTTACCTTTCTCCAAGTCATCTCCCCTGTGCACAGGTGGATTCCCTGGCAGCGGATTCTCCCGTCATCGCCACCCAATCCTCAACATTGTCACAGGCTCTGCAGGACGCTGTCTTCCGAGCTTCTCCCTTGGCCAACGCCAGCCACCTGCACCCACAAGTAAGCAGCACACTACTCATTATTCCTGTCCAGATGTGGTGCCCTTTACCCTTGTCCCTTTGCTCTCTCCATAGGGTTGTCCGGCTGTACGGCGCACTGCTCTGCTTCCTGTGCATCGGCATTCATCCCCATCACATACACATACCTCACACATCCATTCAGACACACCTGCTTGTTGAGTAAAGCTGTTAAATCTATCCTGAGCCTGCGTGCGTGTTTCCTGGGTCAGACATTGTGTCAGTACGGCTCCAGCAGAGCGGCTCAGCAGACAGCGGGCTCGCACGCCGTCTTTCCACCCTCGAGACTCGGGTGGATTTAATAGCCCATCAACAGCAGGTGATTTTGAACCAGTTGATCAACATCACTCACCGGTTAGACCGCTTGGACCCCCAGCAGGCGTTCCCCTCGGCTCATTGGGTGGGGTAGCTCCTGCCACTCCGGTGCCCGGTCAGTCTGCCAAGGGGACGCCCACTCGACTCACACCGATCCCAACCCCCGCCCGCTTCAGCGGGAAGCTCGGCGGAGCGCGGGGGTTCATTATGCAGTGTGAGTCGGTGTTTCTGCGCGTTCACAGGGATTTTCCCTCGGACCACAGCCGAATTGGCTGCATTGGAAACCTTCTGGAGGGGCAAGCGCTAACTTGGGCTTACGCCGTTATGGCGAAGCCCAGTTACGCAAACCTCTCCTACAGCCAGTTTGTGCAGAGCTTTCTCGAGGTGTTTGATCATTCCCGGCATGATAGCGTCCTCACTGACCAGCTCCTTGGCCTCCAACAAGGAAGCCGGTCAGCAGCGGATTACGCTATCGACTTCCGGGTCACAGCTGAGGAGGTAGGCTGGGACGAGGCGTCACTGTGTGGCATCTTCCTCCGCAGCCTCAGCTCTGGTCTGAGGGATGAGCTGGCCGGTCGAGATCTTCCGGAGACGCTTGTGGAGCTGATCTCCACAACCATCAGTTTAGATAACAGGCAGCGTGAACGGTCCACCGAGCAGAAGTCTATCAGCCGCTCACGTGGAGGCCCCGTCCGCGCGCCTCAAGGCCGCCCCCTGGCGTTACCTCCACCGGAGTCTTCTGAGGAATCGGAGGCGATGGTGGTTGGTCGGTCAAAGCTCCCCCTAGCAGAGAAACAGCGTCGCCGGGAGTTGGGCCTCTGCATGTATTGCGGAGGAAATCAACACACCATGGAGCATTGCCCGGAGAAGCCAAACGGGGAGGTCCGCGAGTCACTGTAGGGGGCCTCGCGGACTCTAACCGGTCAAATCCCCTAACAAGTCTATCCTTGCCCATCCGATTTTGTCACAATGCCACGGGGCATCTCACACACACACTGGTGGACTCAGGAGCAGAGCAGAGCTTCATTTCAAAGAGCCTGGCAACCCAATTGGGCATCCCCTGCCACCCTCTGGCCGCTCCTCTCAGCCTGATCACCCTTTCCCGTGCGCCCCTTGGACAAGTGACTCATCGCACGCAACCAGTCCCTGTCATAATCTCTGGTAACCACCGAGAGGACCTCACTCTGTACGTCCTGTCCTCCTCTGTGTCGCCTGTCATCCTTGGGTGCCCCTGGTTGCATCTGCACAACCCCATGCTGGATTGGCAGACAGGAAGAGTCGCCGCCTGTACTTCCTTCTGCATGGGTACCTGTTTACAATCCGCAGCCTGCGCCCCGTCTTCTCCTCCTCCGGCTAAGGACGCCGCGCCTCCGGATCTCTCCCTGGTGCCCTCGGAGTTCCATGACCTGGGTCTCGTATTCAGCAAGTCCAGGGCGATGTCTCTCCCTCCTCACCGGCCCTACGACTGCGCCATCAACCTCCGCCCGGGGGCGACCCTGCCTTCCGGACCCCTCTACAGCTTGTCAGTGCCGGAGCGAGAAGCTATGGATAGTTATATCAAGGAGTCACTCAACGCGGGAATCATCCGTCCCTCCTCGTCTCCGCTCGGCGCAGCGTTCTTCTTCATGTCAAAGAAGGATGGGTCACTCCGCCCATGTATCGATTTTCGGGCCTTGAATGACATCACGGAGAAGGACCGTTACACCCTGCCACTAATGGACACTGCCTTCCACTCCCTTCAGTGGGTGACCTGGTTCACCAAATTGGATCTCCGCAGTGCATACCACCTCGTCCGGATCAGGGAGGGGGATGAGTGGAAGACGGCCTTTAGAACGCCTAGTGGGCACTTCGAGTACCTGGTGATGCCCTTTGGACTGACCAACGCCCCTGCTGTATTTCAACGCCTGATCAATGACGTCCTGCGTGATTTCCTCGGCCTTTTCGTGTTCGTATACCTGAATGACATCCTCATCTTCTCCAGGTCACGGGAGGAACACCAGGTGCATGTGAGGCGGTTCTTACAGCGGCTGCTGGAGAACAGGCTGTACGTCAAAGCCGAGAAGTGTGAGTTTTACGCCAAGACCACCTCCTTCTTAGGATTTGTAATCTCACACAATCAGGTCCTACCTGACCCCGCGAAGGTTAAAGCGGTGGTTGAATGGCCCACTCCGACCTCCAGGAAGCAGGTCCAGCAATTTATTGGGTTTGCCAATTTCTACCGCCGTTTTGTGCCTAATTTCGGTGCCATTGTTGCCCCGCTGACCCGTCTCACTTCCCCCAAGAACCCCTTCCGCTGGACCGAAGAGGTCGCTGCGGCGTTCCAGGCATTGAAGACGGAGTTCTCCTCCTCCCGAGTCCTGACCCAGGTCGACCCCGCACTGCAGTGTTTGGTGGAAGTCGACGCGTCTGATACAGGAGTGGGGGCAGTGCTATCCCAGCGATCACCCACCGACGGGGTCAAGCGACCCTGCACCTTCTTCTCACGGCATCCGTCTCCTGCTGAGCGGAACTATGACGTCGGGGACAGGGAGCTTCTCGCCATCAAGCTTGCCCTGCAGGAGTGGCGCCACTGGCTGGAGGGGGCTGCGTTACCATTCGTGGTGCTGATGGACCACAAGAACTTGGAGTACCTTCGATCTGCTAGACGTCTGAATGCCCGCCAGGCGCGCTGGTCCTTGTTCTTTGCCCGGTTCCACTTCACCATCACCTATCACCCTGGCTCCAAGAACGGCCTGCCCGATGCCCTCTCCAGGCAGTTTGCCCCTGAGACATCAGAGGAGCCAGGTCATACCATCCTGCCCAGCTCGTGTGTGGTAGGGGCAATTTCCTGGACCATCAGGGGCAAGATCCGGAGGGCGCAGGAGACCGAACCGGACCCTGGCGGCGGACCGGAGGGAAGGCTGTTTGTTCCATCTTCTGTCCGGGGGGAGGTCATCCATTGGGTCCACACCTCCAAACTCGCCTGTCACCCTGGCGTATCCCGGCTAGTGGATCTCCTCCAGCGTTCCTTCTGGTGGCCAGGTCTGCAGAAGGACGCCACCAACTACGTCCGGGCGTGTCCTGTGTGTGCCACCGGCAAGTCAGGAAATTCTCCCTCCGCGGGTCTGCTCCAGCCCCTGCCGATCCCTGGCAGGCCCTGGTCTCACATAGCCCTCGACTTAGTCACCGGTCTCCCGACCTCCAACACCTATGACGCCGTCTTGACCATCGTGGATCGATTCTCCAAGGCCACCCACTTCGTGCCACTTCGGGGCCTTCCAACGGCACGGGAGACAGCGGACCTTCTGGTTCAACACGTGGTCAGGCTGCACGGGATACCGGTGGACGTCGTCTCAGATCGGGGGCCCCAGTTTGTCTCAGAGGTCTGGAAGTGCTTCTGCAACGCCTTGGGGGCCACAGTAAGCCTCTCCTCCGGTCACCACCCGCAATCCAACGGGCAGTGCGAACGAGCCAACCAGGAGCTGGAAGCTGCCCTACGCTGCGTCACTTCCTCCAACCCGTCTTCCTGGAGTACGCACCTGGCCTGGGTAGATTACGCCCACAACACGGCTCGGTCTTCTGCCACAGGGATGTCCCCCTTCAAGGCGTCCTTGGGTTATGATCCACCTTTGTTCCCGGAGCAGGAGGCTCAGCTGGCGGTTCCTTCCATCCAAGCGCACCTGAGACGGTGTCGGGGTCTGTGGACCAAGGCGTGCGACGCGCTTTTACACACGGCGACGCGCAACAGCACCACGGCGAATCGCCACAGGAGACCGGCCCCTGCCTACCAGGTGGGCCAACAGGTCTGGTTGGCCTCTCAAGACATCCATCTTAAGGCTGAAAAGAGGAAGTTGGCCCCACGCTTCATTGGCCCCTTCACCATTTCTAAAATTGTTAACCCGGTGGCTGTGCGTCTGGCCCTCTCCCCCTCCCTCCACATTTGTCCCACCTTCCACGTGTCCAAGATTAAGCCCTTTGTCTCCAATCCCCTCTGTCCCCCGCCCGCAGCGCCACCCGCGCCTATGATGATCGATGGCCACCCGGCCTGGAGAGTCGCCTCCATCATGGACTCCCGGCGCCGAGGTCGCGGGCTGCAGTACTTGGTGGACTGGGAGGGATTTGGCACTGAGTGGAGGTCCTGGGTGCACTGTTCTTTGTTGTTGGACAGGAGTCTCATCGCGGAGTTCCACCGGGCGCACCCGGACAAACCAGCTCCAGGAGGCACTGCTAGGGGGGGGAGTACTGTCACGACTCGCCGCTCATCAGCTGCCTCAGCTGTGCGCACACCTGCGCCTCGTCAGCCGCGGGCTATTTAGCCCACTCAGCCTAGTGCAGCGGTCTGGAGCCGTCTGTTCGCATCGGCACTTCTTCGCTCGTGTATCTACCCCTGATTACCAGCGAGACTTCAATCCTACGTAAGCATACCTTACCTTTCTCCAAGTCATCTCCCCTGTGCACAGGTGGATTCCCTGGCGGCGGATTCTCCCGTCATCGCCACCCAATCCTCACCGTCGTCACAGGCTCTGCAGGACGCTGTCTTCCGGGCTTCTCCCTTGGCCAACGCCAGCCACCTGCACCCACAAGTAAGGAGCACACTACTCATTATTCCTGTCCAGGTGTGGTGCCCTTTACCCTTGTCTCTTTGCTCTCTCCATAGGGTTGTCCGGCTGTACGGCGCACTGCTCTGCTTCCTGTGCATCGGCATTCACCCCCATCACATACACATACCTCACACATCCATTCAGACACACCTGCTTGTTGAATAAAGCTGTTAAATCTATCCTGAGCCTGCGTGCGTGATTCCTGGGCCAGACATTATGTCAATCGGCCCTTCAAAGCAGTTTAATGGCAAAACCCATCTTAATTTGGGTCAAGTTTTCAAAGTAGTTTGTTAAAAAAAAATGCTAACTAGCCTGGAGGATAACTTCAGTTAGGCCAGAGCATCCTGATTGGCTCAACACTGTTATGATCCCCGGTGCGCCATTAGGCAGCGCACCGAGGGAGGAATGAAAAACCCAATTGCAGGAGTAGAACATGCACTTTATTAACAAAAACACCAAAATAACCAGTCCAGCTTACAGTCACGATAACTAACAGAGAGTTGCTATGATGAAGATAATGAGGCCACCAGACATACAGGGACACCACCTGGATGTTCAGCAGCCTGAGGGAGGAAATGCCTAATGCCGTCGTAAGCTGTCGGCACGAAGAGAAAGGCAAACATGAACTTACGGCTGGACCAATCCAGGACTGTCTGTGTAGTCCGGTGGATGAGGGTGAAAACAGGAACAGCCGCTAACACCAAAGAAGGATTCGATCTTGTGGCGTTAGAGAAGACAACAATGTCAGGATGAAGATAAATGAAGGTAATGGTAACAAGCAAACACAGAGGAACGCGCTGCTATGCTTGAAGCTCAATGCGCCGATGGTCTCTTCCTACTAACACAACGTTTAAGTAATAATAATACTAACAAGGGAAAAGACTGCCAATGTGTGGATGCGTAGGCTGAACATAATTGAAAGCATGTGTGTATGAGTGAGTGTATGACCGTGTGAATGAGAATGAATGAAGTGTGTGCGTGTATGTGTGTGAAACACCCATTAACGAGACACAGTTGATGGCACTGACAGAAGGAGGGGGCGTGCCCGAGCTGTCAGGGAGCGAAGGACCCAAAGGGCTCCCTGACACACCTGATGGAAAATAAATAGGAAGACGGCCAAAAGGCCACGGGTCAGAACTGGGTTTGGGACAACCAAACCCAGGTTCATGACACAGCACTACCCACATTGTCATAAACGCCCTTCAAGGCAGGGAAAAAGGCTCCATGCGCAGACTGTAAGTTTGCCAATTTATTGGAAAAACAGTGAGTTACAAAAAACTCTTGGAAAGAAAGAAATACAGGTAAGAAAAATAGCTAAAGCTAAGGCGAGGGATATCGCCGGCTAAACCTGGTAGACTGAGTTAAAACAACTCATGAGCAGGCAAGAAAAATAGCAAAGCTACGGCGCATGAGAGCGCCGGCTAAACTTGCAAGACAAAATAGGAACACACATAGCAAAATAACAAAGAACTTACATGTATCAGTAGCGAGGAGAAAGTTGCAAGTAGGGTGCTGCGCCAGACAAAAGTGTGCAGCCCTTTAAACAGGGATCAGAACCCATTAACATAATAAACAACAGGTGTGGGTACCTCAACGGGCAGGAGAAAGCAAGGATACATAATTGGGATCAGCTGAGGCAGTGAGAGGGAGGCAAACCCACACTGACCGCTGACAGGGCACCCCCATACGAAGCTTCACGCCCCTGACAGCTGTCAACAGTAAAAGGACCATAGTGAGGATATAAAGAGTAAAAATAACATGCCAAAGTATAATTATAAACAAGCACAAAAAATACAATTATAACATTTAACAAGAACAGAAAAATGGCAAGCAGAACATTAATACTACATAAACCTAAAAGGGCATAAGTGCAACAGATAAGTAAATAAGCAGAAAAAGCAATGAGTCCGAGTCTGGCAGAGATCTCCAGCACTCGGCTCATGACACACATGCCAGTATCACGAATAGTTAGTCACCAAAAACGTTCTCTCTCAACTCCCCTTTTTGCAGGGGGCGGAGCTTAAGTGAAACTTTACAGCAAAACAACAAAGATATGAGACATTTGAGTGATTTCACTCTTGATGTGTCTTGTAAGTCATAAAAAAACATGTTACAGACATGTTAACAAGAAAAAAATGTGAGTGCTGAAATTTTTACTCATGCGCATGCCCTTTGGCCAGCGCAAAACCTGTCTTAAACAAGTGGTTATTATTAGATTTTACTTTAGATAATGCACTTATGTGCATTAAAGGGATGGTCAGCAGTGCTTTGGATTTGATTATCTAAAACACACCTCTGAATAATTAGACCAGCCTCTTTGCACCATGTGCCTGGCGGAAAATTCGTTTCTGCATTGCTGTGATAAGGAATGAACTTGGAAATGTCCATGAACATGTTCTGTGCCAGTGACAACTTATTATCGACTGTGTCCTTCTAATACAGCCCTAAATGTTTTTGAATGATTTCTTTCTTTCTTTCTTTCTTTCTTTCTTTCTTTCTTTCTTTCTTTCTTTCCAGAAAGCCCCTCTGGTGAAGGTATGATCAAATATTCATACAATTGTGAGGATTTATGCACTGATATGCATTTCTTCGATGAAAAGGAGAAAAGCTGCAAGCCAAGGACACAGTAAGACCCATTTAAAGAGTTAAGCCACAAAAATACCATGATGCACAAGCAAAGTTTCAAAATGCAACAAAAATAATTTGTGGTCAGCAGGTGTGGTGCGCTTGGACGTGCTGAATGGTTTCCAGGGAACAAAACACACAACTCAGTTTGTGAAAGGCTTGGTATGAAGACTTATCATCATACTTTATTAAGAAGTACCATTTGTTATTTATGCTTTGACATGAATGTTGCAACCACAGAATGTTTAAAAAGATGGATATATACCTGTGAGTGGTTTGAAGCACAGCTGACAAATTATCTTCACAGTACTCATGCTTAAACATTAACGCTGAATAAATGAAGATGTGAAACTATCTTTCAGATCAAGTGTTTACCGTAGTCATAAAAAGTGATAAGTAAACTTATATTTTATTAGTTTTTAATCATCTGATGGTGAAAGAAGAGCTGTTGCTCCCTACTGGCAGAATTAGAATAAAATCATGTTTAAAACATTTCCATACTTGCTTCATTTTTAATTTTTTAAATCAATTTTTTACTTAGCTCACATCCATCTTTTCAAAAAAAAAACAGCCTATGGTTACAAGATGCAACACAATAAACACTTTTGTTAAACAATGTACCTGAGAAGATACTGTAGCTGGATAAGTACTTCTGAAATGAAACCTTTCTCTTTCCAGTGGAACGTGATGTGAGAGATTCCATCCATGTGATCCTGGGCGTTTGTGTGGTTTTACTCTCTCTCAATCTCCTTCTGTTTCTGTCTTACACCTGCATAAAGAACCTAATGAAGCACAGAGCATGTAAGCAAGACTCATTACTTAATCAGAAATTATAACTAAGCAATGTTGTTGAAGGTGAAATGAATAGAAGAATAACAATTTTTAAATGTTATTGTATTGAAATAAGTGTGGAAGTTTTTGTTTTCCTATTCTGTATCAGGAAATATTTTTAAGTGTTATTTACTGTTCCTTATGACATGGATTACATACTGGTTACTTTATGCTGCTCGAAAAAAACTCACAAATTAAAGACAGTAAAGTTGTAAAGCTACAAGACAAATCTGCAAATTCATAAATTTTTAAAGTTGCAAATTTATAAGAAAAAAGCACTAATTTATACATAGATAAAAGGTTGCAATTTTATGAGAAAAAAAATCCAAATTTTTAGGCAAAGCACTGCAAATTTACCTGGAAAAATGTCCCAAATATTTCCAACATGTATAAGAAATGAGTTTTGTATTGATTAGGAAAAAAAGTCACAAATGTATGAAAATAAAATAAAAATTTATAAGAAAAATTTCACAGATTTACAGAACATGAAAATCCTCACAATACACAAGAAAATGTGTATTTTCTTTCTAAAAAAAAAAAAACAATTTTTTTGAGCGACCCCTCTTACTTGTACTTGAATAATTAATATTCTTGAGTACAATTTCTGGCTTCTCGACCCACCTCAGGATGAATTGTAGTAAAAAGTAGGGATGCACAATAGTAGAATTTTTGCCAGTAGTCAATATGCCAACATCGATGTATGTACAGTGGTGTGAAAAAGTGTTTGCCCCCTTCCTGATTTCTCATTTTTTGTATGTTTATCACACTTAAATGTTTCAGATCATCAAACAAATTTAAATATTACACAAAGATAACACAAATAAACACAAAATGCAGTTTTTAAATAAAGGCGTTTATTATTAAGGGTAAAAAAAATCCAAACCTACATGGCCCTGTGTGAAAAAGTGACACCCCACCCCCCCCACCGTTAAAGCATAAATTAACTGTGGTTTATCACATCTTTGGAAAGCTGAGTTCAATTTCTCTAGCCACACCCAGGCCTGATTACTGCACACTTGTTCTCAATCAAGAAATCACTTAACTAGGACATGCCTGACAAAGTGAAGTAAACAAAAAGATCCTCAAAAGCTAGACATCATCCAAAGAATTCAGGAACAAGTAAGAAACAAAGTAATTGAGATCTATCAGTCTGGAAAAGGTTATAAAGCTATTTCTAAAGCTTTGGGATTCCAGAGAACCACAGTGAGAGCTATTATCCACAAATGGGGAAAACATGGAACAGTGGTGAACCTTCCCAGAAGTGGCCGGCTGACCAAAATTACCCAGAGAGTGCAGCAACGACTCATCCAAGAGGTCACAAAAGACCCCACAACAACATCCAAGGAATTGCGGGCCTGACTTGCCTCAGTTAAGGTCAGTGTTCATGACTCCACCATAAGAAACAGACTGGGCAAAAATGGCCTGCATGGTAGAACTCCAAGACGAAAACCACTGCTGAGCAAAAAGAACATAAAGACTTGTCTCATTTTCACCAGAAAACATCTTGGTGATCTCCAAGACTTTTGGGAAAATACTCTGTGGACTGACGAGACAAAAGTTGAACTTTTTGGAAGGTGTGTGTCCCATTACATCCGGTGTAAAAGTAACAGCATTTGAGAAAAGGAACATCATACCAACAGTAAAATATGGTGGTGGTCACTTCCGGTTATGGCTGCCACGTAAGACGGACGTGTCTCACTCTGCTCTGCTCTTGGAGAAAAAAATCGGCAAATAACTCTCTCATTTGGGACAGAACGTATCCCAGCGTTTGGGCGAGGATATGTCGGCGAAGCCTAAGGCTGGAAAATCAGGTAAAGGAAAAAGCGAGCCGCCGAAACAGTCCAAATTAACGGACTTTCAGGTCTGTGACGCAGCAAACAAAACTCCATATATGGCGGAGGAGGCTGGCAACGGTGCGATATCTGCGGGGAACGGCGCAGATGCGCTGATGGCTGCCATGAGTTCAATGAGAGCGGACTTTTCCTCTAGATTTGATGGGATTATGACAGCGTTGGAAGGAATAAGAAAGGAATTGGGTGACTGTGTAGAACGAACGGCGCAGATGGAGCTCCGTCTCGCTAGTGCTGAAGATGACGTCACCCGTCTTCAATTAAAGGTGCGCACTTTGGAAAAAAAAAATAAATGTCTAGAAGATACTATTTTGGATTTGGAATCTCGGTCGAGACAGAATAACTTGAGGCTGGTGGGTCTTCCAGAGGAATCAGAAGGTCGGGACGTATATTCCTTTCTGGAAAAGTGGATTCCGGAGGTGCTGGGCAGCAAGGAGTTGCAATCAGCAGTGGTTCTGGAAAAAGCACATCGTATTGGCCCACGGAGAGATAAGGGACCGCCGAGGACCTTAATTATGAAGTTTCTTAGCAACAGAGACAGGATGAAGATCTTCAACGCTGCACGAGCTAAAGGAGAGATTAAACACCAGGATCAGCAGGTGCGGTTCTACCCAGATTTGGCCACAGGAATCCAACAATTGAGGAAACAGTTTGATCCCATACGTAAGGAGCTGCGCAACCTTGGGAATCGTCATGGTGTAATCTATCCTGCGAGACTGCTGACCACGTATGAGGGCAGAACCCACATCTTCAAGACCCCAGAGGAGGCGCAGGAGTTCATCAAGAAGATCAAAGAAGAAGAAGAGACTGGTGGGAGCTAAGCATGAACAAAATATAAGGTAGAATAATTAAGCATTTGCACAGGCATCTGACTGACTTGAAGTAAATAGCAAGTTTACAAAATATAGATTGTATTATATATTTAAAAAAAACAAAAACAAAAAAAAAAAAAAACTATGATGTACAAAGTTGTTAAAAATTTTGGAGTTAAGTTGGAAAACTACAGAGGAGAGTTAATGTTACGTCATTAAAAGCAGTAGAGTTAGGGTGATTGGGAGGATGAAGAAGGAGTGGCTTAGGCTGTTCCCCGTGGATGTGGAACGGTCGATGGCTATATCGGGAGACGGAATTTTTCTTTTGATTTTGGGGGGTTCGCCACAAGTGTGGGAAGGTGGAATTTGTTTGTGTGTAGTTGTAGGATGAATGTTCAACCACTCATGTTTTTGCTTCTCTGTATGAGCATGTTTACACTGCAAGGTAATCCCAAACTCTCTATTGATCATAAACCAAAGTGTTAATCTTAATTTAACTTCATGGAATTGCAGAGGTCTACAAAATTTAAAAAAACTTAAACAAGTTATGAATAAAATAAAAGACATGGGTTCAAAAATTGTGTTTTTACAAGAAACTCATTTAATAGAGGAGGATATAAAAAGAATTAGGAGTAGATGGCAAGGAAGTGTATTCACCTCATCATTCTCATCCCGGGCCAGGGGAGTTATGACTCTCATACATAAATCAGTCCCTTTTCAAGTGAAAAATGTAATTGGAGACAAACTTGGAAGATATGTAATCATTCAAGGTTCTTTGCTATTAGAAAATATAAATCTTGTGAACTTATATGGTCCCAATATAGATGATCAAAAGTTCTTTGCTAATTTATTTCTTATTTTATCATCACTTACAGGGCAACATATAATAGCAGGGGATTTTAATTGTACATTGAATCCAGGTATAGACAGATCAACAGGACTGGATTGTACGCACAATGGATGTAGGATGACTATTAATCATTTTATGAAAGAATTGAGATTGTTAGATATATGGAGAGAAATGAAACCACAAGTTAAAGCCTATTCTTGTTACTCCAGTACCTACAAGACATTCTCACGTATTGATTATTTTTTGATTTCCACAGAATTAAGATCCAAGATTCAAAACTGCTTTTATGATAACATCGTGATCTCTGATCATGCACCCTGTTGTCTAATATATGTAGATAAAAAATTGACAAAGGAATCAGGTAGATGGCAATTTCAGCATAAATGGCTTCAGGATGAGGAATTTGTCAAGTATATAGAAAAACAGATAGACGAGTACTTTGACATCAATACTACACAAACATCAGCATGTGTAAAGTGGGAGGCTTTCAAAGCTTTTATTAGGGGACATATTATTAGTTATACAGGATCAAAATCTAAGAAGACTCGAGAGGAGAGAGCTAAATTGGAACATAAAATGAAAAGTCTTCAGGAAAAAGTGTATGCAGGAAGTGATCCAAGGTTGGAGAATGAATTACTGATTTTGAGAGCTGAATACGACAAAAAATCAGCGAATAGAGCTGCCTCGAGTCTTCTAAGATTGAAACAATCTTTTTATGAACAAGGTGAAAAATCAGGAAAATTATTGGCATGGCAGATTAAACAATTAGAAATTAAAACACCAATTACTAGTATTATAAGTAACGGACAGGTAGTTATAGATCCTTTAGAAATTAACAGAGCCTTTAGAGATTACTATGAAAAATTATATGATACTAAAAATGAATTTGATTTAACAAAACTAAATGGGTTTTTGAACGAACTAACTATACCGTGTATTCCAAATGAAAACAGGGAGATATTGGAGTCTAAAATTAGTCAAGAAGAAGTTGGGCTAGCCATTGATAATATGAAATCAGGAAAAAGTGCAGGACCAGATGGTCTTCCAGTTGACCTTTATAAAAAATTTAAGAATAAATTAATAAAACCTTTTTTGGAAATGGTTTTAGAAGCATTTCAAAATAATAATTTACCATCATACATAAATAATGCCTTAATTATACTGCTGCCAAAACCAGGTAAGCCCTCTAATAAATGTGAAAATATGAGACCAATAAGCCTATTAAATGCCGACCTTAAGATAATCTGTAAAATTTTAGCAAGACGAATACAAGAAATTTTACCAAATATTATTAATCGAGATCAGAATGGCTTTATAAAGGGAAGACAAGGCTTCCATAATGTAAGAAGACTATTTAATATTATTTATTTTAATAAAGAAGCACCGGATACAGCTCTCCTATCATTGGACACCGAAAAGGCCTTTGATAGAGTTGAATGGCCCTTTCTTTTTGAAGTCCTACAAAGGTTTGGACTTGGAAATAATTTCATAAAATGGGTTCAAATAATATACAATAATGCTACAGCAGAAATCCTAACAAATAACAATATTTCAAAACCAATAAAAATCAATAGAGGATGTCGACAAGGCTGTCCACTTTCACCTTTACTGTTTACTATGGCAATTGAACCTTTAGCGATAGCGATACGTTTACATTCACAAATATATGGAATTAAAGTTGGACCAACAGAACATAAAATCTCCCTGTACGCCGATGACATAATTTTGTTTATGTCAAATCTAAAAAAATCAATTCCAACCTTGTTGAATTTAATAAAGAATTTTGGGGAAATATCAGGATATAAAATAAATAAAACTAAATCTTCAATATTAATGCTAAATGAGACCCAGAGAAATTACCCAGCCCCTGAGGTAAATCAATTCAATGTTGTAAATCAGTTTAAATATTTAGGAATCCAAATTGTGCCTAAGCTAGAATCAGTCGCCAGTGTCAACTATGAAGCCTTAATGACAGATATCAATGAGTTAACTCAGAGATGGATGTCACAACCAATGTCGATGATCGGGAGAATCAATATACTTAAAAGTAATATTTTACCTAAAATACTTTATTTATTTCAATACATTCCCTTATCACCACCTTTAGATTTATTCTCAAGAATAAAAAAAAAGTTAGTGGAATTTATATGGAACAACAGGAGGGCTAGATTACGTCTGTCTTTATTATATTTACCATTTGATCGTGGAGGTCTGAAATGTCCAAATTTTATGTTGTATTATTGGTCGGCACAACTGAGGTCTATGACATATTTTTCATCAAATGATCTCCCTCACTGGACTGAAATGGAATCATACAATTTACCTTTACCTCTTCCCATATTCATATACTCAGATTCGGCAAAAAAATTACAAAAACAAGTTAAAAATCCATTTGTAAAGCATATGATCAAAATATGGTGTGAAGCTAAAAACTATTTAAAAGAACCACAGTTATTGTCACAATTTAGTCCAATATAAGAAAATGGTAGCAATTTGTGGAGATTTCAATATTGACCTACTTAATCCACATCAACAAAATGTAGTTACAGAGTTCATGAACTCTATGTACAGCATGAGTCTATATCCCACAATAACACATCCCAGTAGAATCACAGTTCACTCTGCTACACTTATTGACAACCTGTTTGTCAATGTTCTCGATAAGAAAATAGAAAGTGGATTATTGATAAATGATATAAGCGACCACTTGCCAATCTTTGCACTTATCCATGGCCACACGGGGCCCAACCCAGAAAAAAATCTCAAAATCGTTCAGACACAAATCACCAAACGCAATCAGTTCTTTTAAAGAGGACTTGCTGAAGCAAGACTGGACAGAAGTCTATGTATCAGATGTAAATGAAGCCTATGACACATTTATAAACATTGTAACCACTCTTTATGAAAAAAACTGCCCATTAGTTAAAAAAAAGCTTAAACACAAATTTGCTGACAAACCATGGTTAACCAAAGGACTACAAAAGGCGTGTAAAAAGAAAAATTTATTATATAAAGCTTTCATAAAGAAAAGGACAAAAGAAGCAGAGCAACGGTATAAAACATACAAAAATAAGTTAACATATATAATAAGATGCAGTAAAAGAGACTATTACAGTAAAGAACTGGAAAAAAACAAAGACAATATTAAAAATACATGGACAATAATCAACAGTATCCTTGGAAATAAAAGCAGAAATACTAGCTACCCAACTAATATTCCAAAAAATAATAAATCGACTCCGAATGTGAATATAGCTTCACCTGCAGATGAATTTAATAACTTTTTTGTTAACATTGGACCTAAACTGGCCCGAGAAATACCCACTACGGCGCCTAAAGGTGATACAATATGCAATAACACTGCTGTAAAAGACACCATCTTCATAAAGAACACAGACGAAAGAGAGGTCATTGAAATTGTTAAATCGTTCAAAAGTAAAACATCTACTGACTGCGATGGTATTGACATGCTACTAGTCAAAACTGTTATCGAATGCATAGTGAAACCACTGACGTATATCTGTAACCTGTCTCTCCAATCAGGTATATTTCCCAATGCAATGAAAATAGCTAAAGTAATTCCGATTTACAAGACAGGCGACAGAGGGGAACTCTCCAACTACAGACCAATTTCACTATTACCGCAATTTTCCAAGATACTTGAAAAAATATTCTATGAGAGAATTGACAACTTCATACTGAAGAATGATTTATTGTGTGAGCAGCAATATGGGTTCAGACACAAAAGGACAACAGCATATTGTCATATCCGGCTCTAGGGAGCCGGGCAATCAGAGCCAGGGACAAGCCAGTGAGTCGAGATGTTTTATTCTGGGTAAGGGATAAGGGATGAGGAGAGCACAGACACTCATACAGACGTACATTCTCAGGCTGCACAGCGCAGGGGTAGGTAGCTCGTACCGGACGTGGGGGTAACAAGACGTGCATACTCACAGCGGGATACAAACACCGGAATGCTGCAAGGGGAGTTGAGGCTGACACCAGACGAAGGGGCTTCAGCCTAGCAGTGCTTATGTCGCAGCCCCGAGTCATCGAGGCTGCTCCTATTTATCCTCATTGGCAGCGCCCCAGCTGATGAAGACTAATTGGCCCCAGCCGTCCATAATGCTGCCAGCTGGGGGCCAGCTGAGACGCTGCTCAATGGGAGGCAGGGATGAGGGAAAACATGGGCTCAGTGCCGAGACGGCATCTCAACCCATGGTGACAGAGCCCCTCCCTCAAGGTCGGGCTCCTGAACGACCAGGAACATCCCAGCCCCCCCCCCCCCCCACCTAGGGTGGGAGGAAGGGAGGCGGACCGGAGGGGAAGAAGCCAAGGGAAGGACAACACCAATGGGGCAATGTAGGGTAGCGGGAAAGAAAAACCCAAATACAATACTGACAACAGAACAATTAACCCAGGTACAGATGGGGAGAAGAACTGGGTCAGCACGCCGGTTACATACTACCCAGAGAGTACCAACCATGCGTGACCCAGAGCAAGAAAAAAAAAAGAACCACCAAAAAGGTACAGGGCAAAAAATGCTGAGTATGGTCAAATAAAGGGAAAACACAATACACAGCACCAATATAAGTACATACACACAGTCACCAAGAAAAGTGAGGGTGACTGGAACAAATGGACAATTACAGAGCATGGTGTTACGGAAAACAAGGCACATGACTCTATAATGAACCAACAGGGCATAAAAAAGAAATACTGAGTGCAGGCAAAGAAAAACCCACACACATGAATATATAAATACCCACAGTCAACTAAAGAAATGAAAGTGACTGGAATGAATGGGCAACTGCAGAGTATGGTCTGAAAGGGAACAAAACAACTCTACAATGCAAAAACGAGACTAAAAACATGGTACAAAAAATAAAATGCTGGGTACGAGGGAAGGAAAACGCACAGCACTATAAATACACATCCACCAACAGGACAGACATTACACCCAAGTGACCTTAATAACGATAAAAGAAAAAGTGACACCCGAGGTGTATGGCAGGCAGAGTCCAAAAATAGCCGAGATGGCTCCGGAGATCTCCCCGCCCATTGTCCAGCTGGCGAATCAGGGGAAGAGAAATGTTCGGATGGCGAACTCTGGACCCAGATCCCAGGAATCCAGTCCACCGGCTGCCGAACCAGGCCGCCCAAAGGCAAACACAGACCAGTGGGGGGAAACCAGATCGCCGAACCGAAAGTTTTGCGGGTCGGGTCATCGACCCGCATCACTCAACCACCAGGACCGTTGAGACGGACGAAGGGTCAGAGCGGATCCCGGTGGAAGAGGCTCAGGGGAGAGCCGATGACGAGGGCGGCGGGCCTCAGGGAAACGGCCACCTCCTCACCGGACCTGGACAACACTGGGGCAGCACCCACGTCGGACCCCGATCGGGCCTCGGGCGAACCCACGTTGGACCCCGATTGGGTCTCGGGCGAACCCACGTTGGACACTGCACCAGAACCGACCTCCAACGTTGAACCCGGACCCTCCAGCACCACGAGGAACAGCAACTCCTCGCCGGTGACCCTGGAAGAAGGCTCAGAAGAGAAAACAGAACCGGGATCAGGATCACCGGCAGCGCCAGAACCCGGCGAGACGAGCTCAGACGCAGCGGGCGGCTGCACCCTGCTCGTCTCCCCTGGAGATAGGCTGAAGTGCTCAAAGATAAAAAGAGAGAAAAGAAAGGAGAGCACTCGCCTGATCTCGGGTTCTGACGCCGTCCAGGACTGCGAAGATCCAGGATCCGTCGTCAGGAGGTCGTTGTCAGGCTCCCATCTAGCCGCGTCGGGCCCCGCAGCCAGCACGATGGTCAGCGCAGCTTGAGATTCCTCCAGCTCAGGTAACCCCGCCGACGACCCACTCGGCGTGAAGCCAGAAGAATCTCGTCCCGCTGGACCGAACCGCTCCTCCGTGGAGACCCAGGGACGCTCAGTCGTCAGCGTAGACTCCACGCAGCAGTCAGCCCCCCTCCTCCGTCCGCCATGTAGCTGCGGAACCACAGGCCCTCTCCATATCCCACCACGTTGACCCGGAGCCGGGGACCGCTCGGCGGAGAGAGACACAGAGGATGCGGGATTAGGAATACAGGTTACAGCAGGTGGGGAGAGTTCAGGGAGCTGCGAACCCTGAACTTCTCCTCCAGGGATGTGACAGAGCAAATCATTAAGCAGGTGTGAAAAAACAATGACTTGCCTGCCCCCTGGAGGTTGAGTATCGCCTGCTGTAGTGGAATCTGCTTCTTCCTCTCCCCGCCCGGCGATAACGGAGGACCCCCCGGGAATTCGTCTGAGGATCGCTCGCGTTGTCTCCAGCAGAGAGCTCACCAGGCCGGGATTCCAGGCACACACAGCGGTCAGGAAGCGCGTCGAGGAGGAGGGGGAAACAGCCGGGGTGAGCCAGCCCGAATGTCCAGGAATGACAGCGGGGGAACGAGGCTCAGGGGACGAGGCTGTAGAATCTCCACACTGATGAGGCGAAGGGATGACAGCTGCGTGGGAGGAACGGTCCTGACGATGACCCAGAACTGGATCCGGACGAGGTTCGTGCAGAGGTGACTCGGCGATGTGATGACGACTACTCCCAGGGGACGAAGCGAGGGGGAAACCCAGGATTCGCCGCTCCAGATCGGAGATCGAGACGAGGGAGGCGTCGAGCACGGGAAAGCTTCGTAGCCCTGAAGTCCTCACCATCAATCTCACTGCCGCCGCCACATGCCTGAAGGTGGTGACAGGAAACACAGTAGAGCTCGCGACAGCCACTCGACCCCGGACATAACTGCTGTCAGCTGCGGCTCCTTGAAGGGAATCCCGAGTGACGTGACGCAGGTCGGGGGAAGTCCTCTGGTTGGCGCGAACTCCCGGACTGGAATGGCGGCAGGAACGGGACTCCGAAGCGGGGAAAGACGTCGCCCACTTCGACTCCCTGCCGGGATCTCCATCCACCCCGTGGAGCTTCTCTTGCTGTGTACCTGCAGCGTCTATCCTGGCACTGTCCTCCAGATGGTACAGAGAGTGAGGGTGACAGTCCAGGAGTTCCTCAGCACGGCCCGGATGCCAGCGTCTCGCGTTGGAGGCGTCGTGCAGGGTGAAGAACGTCCCGTCGACAGCCTCCGAGATGGACCTCAGCTCGTCGCCCTGGCGCCGGAAGTGACTCCTGGGAAACGGCATGCTAGCAGCGCTGACACCCGGACAGAAAGGTACATTTCCACAGCGACTCACGGCCGCCGGCAACTCTTCTGGCTGCGACATACTGTCATATCCGGCTCTAGGGAGCCGGGCAATCAGAGCCAGGGACAAGCCAGTGAGTCGAGATGTTTTATTCTGGGTAAGGGATAAGGGATGAGGAGAGCACAGACACTCATACAGACGTACATTCTCAGGCTGCACAGCGCAGGGGTAGGTAGCTCGTACCGGACGTGGGGGTAACAAGACGTGCATACTCACAGCGGGATACAAACACCGGAATGCTGCAAGGGGAGTTGAGGCTGACACCAGACGAAGGGGCTTCAGCCTAGCAGTGCTTATGTCGCAGCCCCGAGTCATCGAGGCTGCTCCTATTTATCCTCATTGGCAGCGCCCCAGCTGATGAAGACTAATTGGCCCCAGCCGTCCATAATGCTGCCAGCTGGGGGCCAGCTGAGACGCTGCTCAATGGGAGGCAGGGATGAGGGAAAACATGGGCTCAGTGCCGAGACGGCATCTCAACCCATGGTGACACATATGCCTTAATGGAATTTACAGAAAAAATATCAACAGCCATTGAAAATAAAGAGTATTCAGTTGGAGTATTCCTGGATCTTAAAAAAGCATTTGATACAGTAGATCACAATCTATTATTAAAGAAACTACAAAATTGTGGTGTTAGAGGGGTAGCACTGTCCTGGTTAAGTAGTTACTTAAAGAATAGATATCAGTTTGCATGTGTTAACAGCAAAAACTCAGAGTTACTGAAGGTCACCTGTGGAGTCCCACAGGGTTCAGTTTTGGGACCATTATTATTCAATATGTATATAAATGATATATGTAAAGTTTCAGAAAAAATGGACTTAATATTGTTTGCTGATGACACTAATCTGCTATGCAGTGGAAACAATTTGGAACAACTTCTGGATACACTCGGAAAGGAATTAGGAAAGCTGAAACTGTGGTTTGATTCAAACAAATTAACGCTCAATTTAAGCAAGACAAAATTTATAGTCTTTAACAACCATCACAACTACCCAGTACCCAAACTCAGTGTAAATGGTGTAGAGATTGAAAGGGTATCCGAAACTAAATTCCTTGGAGTAATAATTGATAACAAACTGTGTTGGAAGCCACATATTAATTATATAAAAGGTAAAGTATCCAAATCAATTGCAATATTACACAGAGTGAAAAATTTGCTGAATCAACCCACACTATACACCTTGTATCATTCATTAATACTCCCATACATGACATATTGTAATGAAGTATGGGGAAATACATATAAAACAAACATATATCCACTCTTTATGCTTCAAAAGAGAGCTATTAGAATAATCAACAAAGCAGCTTACAGGGAACCAACAAACCCACTTTTTCTTAAACAAAAAACTCTCAAGTTGAAAGATCTGATTGACTTTAAAACCGCAATAATAATGTTCAAAGTGAAGAATCTATCACTGCCCGCAAATATCCAAAAGTTGTTCCAAACAAGGGAGAAATGATATCACTTCAGAGGAACATGTATATTTCAAAAGCCTACAGTGAGAACAACCACCAAGCAACACTGTATTTCAGTGCAAGGAGTCAGATTATGGAACGATTTTGGACCTGAATTAAAATCATGTACAAAGCTTGGACAATTTAAACAAAAACTAAAGGAAGAAATACTCCAAACATATTTACAAGACGACATGTAAACTCACATAAGGATTGACATTTCCAGCCTGTGTTGTGTTGTAGCTTAGTTTTTTTCTTTTTTTCTTTGTGACACTATGTCTTAGATTTGTTTTTGAATAGTAACCGCTTAACTTAGACTAGCTCAGTTTTTCTTTTTCTCTCAGTCACATTTTGTCTTAGCCTTGTTTTAAATTGTAATCGCTCTTGTCTTGTTTTCTCTTTTTTCTCCTTTGAATTCTTGGATGGAATATGGGTGGGCAATATAAGCTGCGGCTTCAGCCATCACCCATTTCGGATAACTCACGTGGAATTGTATAGTAGAAGGAGTCTTTGTCTAACTTGACCTTGTTGTTATATTATACAGTTTCTTTTAACCTGTAATGTACTATCCGAAAAAATAAAAATAAATTCATTCATTCATATGGGGTAATCAATATTTTAAACCAGGAAGAGCGGACGCTGTATTTAAAGTATGGAATTTAAAAGGGTACAAAAGATTCAGGATTTATATTTGCCATGTGCAGATAACATAATGTCTTTTGAAGAGCTGAGGATCAAATTTAATCTCAATAGAACACATTTTTTTAAATATCTTCAACTTAGAAACTTTATTCGATCAAATCAAAATAAAGCTCTCACTCGACCTATTTATTCATCCTTGGAAAAAACGATGATGAAAGATAGTAAAAGAAAGGGTATTATTTCAGAGTTTTATAACTCATTGACACTATCTTCAAGTGAAAATTCACTGAAAAGATTAAACTACTGGAAAGAAGATCTGCAAACTGAAATTTCAGAGGAACAATGGGAATTGGCTTGTACAGAAGCTCAAACCAAATCAATAAATGTATGCCTTAAATTGATACATTTCAAATGGTTAATGCGGATGTATGTTACACCGGAGGAGTTAAATAAATATAACAAAAATATACCAGATACATGCACAAAATGCATGGAAAGTAAAGGAACTCTATTTCATTGTGTATGGGAATGTAGATTAATAAGCATGTTTTGGGAAGAGGTGAGGGTAACAATTGAAAAAATAATCTCAAAACAAATCATATTGAATCCTCAATTGTTTTTGTTGTGTCTGTACCCAGAAAAGCATAATTTTAATAAAAGTGAAAGAACATTCATAGACCTCAGTTTGCTTAATGCCAAAAAATGTATTGCACTATTATGGAAAAAGACTCATAGACCAGATGTGACTCAGTGGTTAAGACAGATGTTAACAAATCTTCCATTAGAAAGAATAACATATATACTGAAATCAAAGGAAATTGTGTTTGAGAATATATGGAGACCTTTTATTGATTATGTAAAAAATTTAAACATAACTCTTGAAGAAGAAGGTGAATGATGTGTGTGGACCTTGTAAATTCCAAACTGGTGAACATAATATGTATACTTATGTATTGGATTGTCTAGACTAAACAGAGGAGCATTGTTGAAGATTTGATTTTGCTGGTGGTTGTTGGTGTTTTTAGTGCATCTTTTTTTTTTTTTTTTGTAGTACTTTAGTGTTAGTGTTTGATTGTTTGTATCATGTTTGTTAAAAAAAAAAAGGCTCAATAAAGATATTGTGGAAAAAAAAATATGGTGGTGGTAGTGTGATGGTCTGGAGCTGTTTTTGCTGCTTCAGGACCTAGAAGACTTGTTGTGGTAAATGGAACCATGAATTCTGCTGTCTACCAAAAAATCCTGAAGGAGAATGTCCAGCCATCTGTTTGTGACCTCAAGCTGAAAGCACACTTGGGTTCTGCAGCAGGACAATGATCCAAAACACACCAGCAAGTCCACCTCTCAAGGGCTTAAGAAAAACAAAATGAAGACTTTGGAGTGGCCTAGTCAAAGTCCTAACCTGAATCCAATTGAGACGCTGTGGCATGACCTTAAAAAGGTGGTTCATGCTCGAAAACCTTCCAGTGTGGATGAATTACAACAATTCTGCAAAGATGAGTGTTCCAAAATTCCTCCACAGCACTGTAAAAGACTCACTGCCAGTTATCGCAAACGCTTGATTGCACTTGTTGCTGCTAAAGGAGGCCCAACCAGTTATTATGTTTAGGGGGCAGTCACTTTTTCACACAGGGCCATGAAGGTTCGGATATTTTTTTTCTCTTAATGATACAGTGCAGAGTCGGCGCCACACCAGTCGGCTGCCTTTTGCAACAGCGGCTCGATTCCGAGTTTTTTTTCCCTTCCTCTCTCTTTTGATCACTTTTTTTTTTCACCCCACTTATATCACGGACACACAGATCATCCCAAATGTCTCCTGAGCCGGTGGACGGAGCCACTGTTTATAGCAGGATACGATATAACAGGGAAGAGCTGCTAGCATTTAACCGCCACCCGGTCCCACTGGAAAAACTCGACATACCGAGAGAACTGAGGCGAAAACGCCGCGGCTGCCGGGCTGGAGTAAGGCGGAGGACAAAAAATATAAGGTACAGACCCTCCCTTCCATCTGTTGTCATGGGAAATGTACGGTCGATACTGGGAAAGTTAGATGAGCTAGCGGCTATCTCCCGTTATGATAGCACTTACCGGGAGTGCTCTCTCCTTTTGTTTACTGAGACGTGGCTAACTGAACTAGCAGCAGATGCTAACATTGAGCTGGAGGGTTTTCACACGATACGAGCTGACCGAACACCAGAGAGTGGCAAAACTAGGGGCGGTGGAGTGATCATGTATGTTAACAACAACTGGTGCAGACCGGGACATATCACTGTTAAACAACGACACTGCAGCAAAGACATTGAGTTGCTAGCTGTTAGCATGAGGCCTACATATCTCCCGAGAGAACACTCACACGTGATCTGCATTGTTGTTTATGCAAATCCGACGGCGAACGCTGGGACAGCGCGTGACGTCATCCATTCAGTAACCAGCAGGCTGCAGACAGAACACCCAGATGCTCTTCTCCTCATCTCAGGCGATTTCAACCACGTTTCACTGTCTCCCATTCTGCCCACTTTCACCCAGTATGTCACATGCCACACTAGAGACAATAAAACACTGGATTTGTTCTACGCAAACACTAAGGAGGCGTACACCTCATCACAACTCCCCCCACTTGGGAGATCGGATCACAACTTGGTTCATCTCCGACCGGTGTACAAACCCCTAGTGCACAGACAACCTCCGGCCATGCACACTGTGGAGTTATGGTCTGAGGAGACAATGGACACTCTAAAGGACTGTTTTGAAGCCACTGCCTGGAAGCAGCTCTGCGATCCACATGGTGAGGACATCGATGGCCTCATTCACACCTTCACGGGCTACCTCAGCTTCTGTGTGGACAAATCCGTTCCCACCAAGACCATACGGCGTCACTCAAACAACAAACCCTGGATCAACCCTGAGATAAAAACACTTCTGAGAGAGAAGAAGAGGATCTTCAGGTCGGGGAACAGGGAGATGCTGAAGTCCGTACAGAGGGAGCTGAGGAGAAAGATCAGAGAAGGCAAGGACAGCTTCAGGAAGAAGATGGAGGACAAGCTGCAACAGAGCGACATCAGCGGGGTCTGGAGAAACCTCAAAACCATCTCGGGGCTCCAGAATACCTCCCCCCAGGCCACGGGGGGCAGGGAGTGGGCGAACAACCTGAATCTGTTTTTCAATAGATTTGACCAACCGCCCTCCCCCCTGTCTGCACAACAACCACTGCTGCCTCTAAGAAATCAAGTCCTGCTACCCACTCCCCACTCCACCGACACCCCCCCCACTCCCAACACACAGCCCCCCATCCTGACCCTGACCAAGACCCAGGTGAGGACGGAGCTGAGGAAGATCAAGGCGAGGAAGGCGTCGGGACCGGACGGCATCAGCGCAAAGCTCCTCAAGTCCTGTGCAGACCAGCTGTGTGGGATTGTGACGTATATCTTCAACATGAGCCTGAAACTGGGGAGGGTACCACAGCTGTGGAAAACATCTTGTGTGGTACCTGTACCAAAAACTTCCCACCCCAAAGACCTGAACAGCTTCAGACCGGTGGCCTTGACGTCCCACTTGATGAAGACCCTGGAGAGACTGCTCCTTGCTCATCTCCGCCCCCTGGTGGAACCAGCGATGGATCCACTCCAGTTCGCCTACCAGCATGGCATTGGGGTGGAGGATGCGGTGATCTTCCTCCTTCACCGTTCTCTGTCCCACCTGGAGAAGCCCGGGAATATGGTGAGGATCATGTTCTTTGACTTCTCCAGTGCTTTCAACACCATCCAACCGATGATCCTGAAGGACAAGCTGCTGCGCGCAGGGGTGGACCAGCACCTGTCATCATGGATCCTGGACTACCTCACGAACCGGCCTCAGTTTGTGAGAACCCGGGACTGTGTTTCCGACACGATCATCAGTAGCACGGGGGCCCCCCAGGGAACGGTGCTGGCTCCCTTCTTGTTCACTCTTTATACTGCGGACTTCTCACACAACACAACACATTGCCATCTACAGAAGTTCTCTGATGACTCTGCGATCGTTGGTCTCATCTCCAGCGGAGATGAAGCTGAGTACAGAGGGCTTATCCAGGACTTTGTGGACTGGTGCCATCGGAACTGCCTCCAGATCAACGCGAGGAAAACTAAGGAGCTGGTGGTGGACTGCCGCAGGCATGGGCAGCCCCTCACAGCACCAGTAAATATACAGGGAACAGACATCGAGATGGTGACATCCTACAAGTACCTGGGTATTCATCTGAACAATAAACTAGACTGGTCACACAATACTGACGCACTCTACAAGAAGGGACAGCGCAGGCTGTTCCTGCTGAGGAGACTCAGGTCTTTTGGTGTACAAGGGGCGCTGCTGAAGTCATTCTATGACACGGTGGTGGCATCAGCCATCACTTTTGGAGTGGTCTGCTGGGGCAGTGGCATTACTGCAGCCGATAGGAAGAGACTGAACAAACTGATTAAGAAAGCTAGCTCTGTCCTGGGGCAACGCCTTGATCCGATGGAGGAGATAGGAGAGAGAAGGACGGTGGCTAAACTGTCATCTCTGCTGGAGTCCGAGTTCCACCCTATGCAGGACATACTGGATGCACTGAGGAGCTCATTTAGCAGCAGACTACATCATCCCAGGTGCACAACCGAGAGGTTTCGTAGGTCCTTCCTACCAACGGCTGTCAGACTGTACAACCTAAGCAGGGCTGCTCGCAGAGATAGCAAAAAGACGTAACAAACTAATAGGTTTTTTTTTTTTTTTTTTTTTTTTTGAATGCAAAATATGCAATAGAATTAAACAATGGTCCTCTCCGGCATAAAAATAGGAAAATACCGGTCGCTATGGAGGGTGAGAATATGTATGGGCACATAATCATACCATGTAGGATAACTAAATAGACGGTTATGCTGTTTCATCCCACCTAGCAACAATGCTCTGCACTGTGTGTGTTTATATATTTACATATTTATTCCATCTAGCTACAATGCTCTGCACTGGGTGTGTTTATATTTATATATCTATATATTTATTCCATCTAGCTACAATGCTCCGCACTGTGTTTTTATATATCTACATATTATTCCATCTAGCTACATTGCTCCGCACTGTGTGTGTTTATATACTTGCATATTTATTCCACCTAGCTGCAATGCTCCATACTGTGGGTGTTTATATATTTACATATTTATTCCATCTAGCTACAATGCTCTGCACTGTGTGTTCATATATTCATATATTTATTCCATCCAGCTACAATGCTCTGCACTGTGTGTCTGTGTGTGTGTGTGTGTATATATATATTTTATAGTAATATGTACATATGTATATTAGCTGCTCTTGCTTGCTTGTTTTTTCTTGCCTTCTGATTGTTGCTCTGAGTGTTGCTATCCCTGTGCTGTTGCAATCCTGGAATTTCCCCGTTGTGGGACTAATAAAGGCTTATCTTATCTTATCTTATCTTATCTTAAACACCTTCATTTAAAAACTGCATTTTGTGTTTACTTGTGTTATCTTTGTGTAATATCTAAATTTGTTTGATGATCTGAAACATTTAAGTGTGACACATAAAAAAATGAGAAATCAGAAAGGGAGCAAACACTTTTTCACACCACTGTACTTTTTTTTTTTTTTTTTACCTATTTACATCTCCTTTGTTTTACAGTGATGATTAAATGGCATATAAAGACACATTCCCCAAGTAAAATTAAACAACTACCTCAACTTAATATGAAAACTAGAGGGCACTCAGAGAGCGCATATTTCCGCCAAGGCTCCGTCCCTCCCTCCCTCTGTCCTTCCCTCCATATCTTTGTCTGTCTATATTGCCATCAATCTGTACATTGCGAGATAGGGCCTTGACGGATGTATGCACTCACGGATCACCTCCAACATCTAATGTCTTCATCTCTGGGCCAAGGGCCACCTCTGGTGAAAATTTCATCCAAATGCATCCAGTAGTTTTGGAGTATTGCTGCTAACACTCTGTGAGAAGATAAGAGCCTTGGCGGAGGTATGCATTTTGAGATCATCACCACAATCGAATCATGTATTCAGTGTGCCATTTCACGCCTTTCCTGAAAATTTTAATGAAAGGTGCTATATAAATGCAATCCATTATTATTATTATTACCTCCGCCAGGCCGAAAAGGCCAGGAGGAGGTTATGTTTTTGCCAGGGTTTGTGTGTTTGTCTGTCTGTCTGTCTGTCTGTCTGTTTGTCTGTTGGTTAGCAAGACAACTCAAAAAGTCTTGGACGGATTTGCATGAAACTTTCAGGCGTTGTTGGAAATGGTACAAGGAAGAACTGATTAAATTTTGGGGGTGATCCGATTCACCGTCTGGATACAGGAATTTTTTTAAAGCATTTTTCCACACTGTGACATAGGGCCATTTTCAACATGTGCGCAGGAGCAATGGAGGCCGCTGGGCGTCGTGTCTGACCAACACAAACTCCGCCTTCTTCAACGTTTTAGCCACAAAAGCATGCGGAAAACACTGCTGGCCTCGGACCCCCAGCGTGCCTCTGCCAGCCATAGGCGCTGCGCACATTGTGCTGGTTGTCGTGTCTGACCAACACAAACTCCGCGTTCTTCAACGTTTTAGGCACAAAAGCACGCGGAAAACACTGCTGCCCTGGGCACGCCAGCGTGGCTGCTTTTGCGCCACGCTGCAAAACCTGACACGGACACCTGTCCGCCGCCCCATTATTTGCCACAAATTCCTCGCCCAGCTATAGGCGCTGCGTAAAAACGACCTCTCTGCCGGGGAAGATTCTAAATTCTGTTTTGCCGCGGAGCGCAACCCTAATATAATATAAAACCCACGCCAACCTGTCTAACCAATCTGCATCCGTCAGTGGAGGAGATGGACACACCAACACTTCACTTTATTACCTCCGCCAAGGAGGCAATGCTTTTACAACCGTAAAACGGGGCTATAAGGGACGGCGGGGTAATATGGGACACTTTTCTAAATGTAATTCTGCTTTTTTAATTTTGCTTCCGCCTACATTTGATGAAGGATTCATGGATATTTGACAATAACAACACAACTCAGTGTCCTGCTCAAAATAAAAAAAGCACAATTACATTTAAAACATTTCCCACAAAAGTGTCCCTTATTAACCCGCCGTCCCTTATAGCCCCATTTTACACTACTGAACCACTAATCCTATCACTATCACATTGATTGTCATTCATTAATTGTCTGTTTATTGCACTGTCCATGTCAAAGAAACAAAGAATCATTGTGAATCCAATTGCTACTCATATCTTTTCATGCTCAGGGAATCTGAAAACGTACACACAAACACTCTATGGGGGGAACTGTGCCGCTTGGCGGAGGTCTGCGCTCTCCGAGTGCTTTTCTAGTTATTATTATTATTATTATTATTATTATTATTATTATTAACAGCCAGAGAAATGACAGCAAAAACAATATGACTACATTATAATACTACTACTACTACTACTACTACTACTACTACTACTACTGCTACAAATAATATTAATAATAATAATAATAATAATAATAATAATCCATCCATCCATCCATCCATCTTCTACCACTTTTCCGGAGGTCCAGGTTGTGGAGGCAGCAGTTCAAGCAGAAAAGCCCAGACTTCTCTCTCCCCAGCCCCCTGCTCCAGTTCTTCAGAGAGGATACCAAGGCGTTCCCAGACCAGCTGGGAGACGTAGTCTCTCCAGCGAGTCCTGGGTCTGTCCTGGGATCTCCTCCCAGTGAAACGTGCCCAAAACACCTCAAGTGGGAGGTGTCCAGGAGACATCCTGATCAGATGCCCATACCACCTCCACTGGCTCCTTTCAATGTGGAGGAGCTGCGGTTCTACCCTGAGCCTCTCCCGGGTGACTGAGCTCCTCACCCTATCTTTAAGGGTAAGTCTAGCAATCCTACAGAGAAAGCTCATTTCAGCCGCTTGTATCCACAATCTCATTCTTTCGGTCATTACCCAAAGCTCATGACCATAGGTGAGAGTAGGAACGTAGACTGACCGGTAAATCGACAGCCTTGCCTTAGAGCTTAGCTCCCTCTTCACCACAACAGACCAGTACAACATCCGCATCACTGCAAATGCTGCTCCGATTCATCTGTCAATCTCTTGCTCAATTCTCCCCTCACTCGTGAATAAGACCAGAAGATACTTAAACTCCTTCACTTGGGGCAGGAGTTTGTCCCCAACCCAGAGAAGACAATCCACCTTTTTCTGGCTGAGGACCATGGACTCGGGCTTGGGGTGTTGATTCTCATCCCAGTCGCTTCACACTCAGGAGCAAACCATCCCAGTAAGGCCTGTAGGTCATTGCTGGATGAAGCCAACAGGACAACATCATCTGCAAACAATAGAGATGAGATCCTGTGGTCACCAAGCATGACACCCTCTGTTCCCTGGCTGTGTCTAGAAATCCTGTCCATAAAAATTATGAACAGGATCGGTGACAAAGGGCAGCCCTGGTGGAGTCCAACTCTCACTGGGAATGAGTCCGACCGAGTGCTGGCAATACAAACCAAACTTTCATGACGGTCATATAGAGACCGGATAGCTCATAATAACAAGCCTGATTCCCCATACTCCTGAAGCACCCCCACAAAAAAAACATGAAGGGCACAGCAGAATGCCTTCTCCAAGTCCACAAAACACATGTAAACTGGTTGGGCAAACTCCCACGAAACCTCGAGAATTCTCAAGAGGGTAAAGAGCTGGTCCGATGTACCATGGCCAGGACGAAATCTATATTGCTCCTCCTGAATCTGAGGTTTGACCAACTGTCGGACTCACCTCTCCCATACCCTGGCATAGACCTTCCCAGAGAGGCTGAGGACTGTGATCCCTCTAAAGTTGGAGCACACCCTCTGGTCCCCTTTTTTGAAGAGAGGAACCACCACCCTGGTTTGCCATGCCAAAGGCATTGTCCCCGACCTCCACGCAATGTTGCAGAGGTGTGTCAACCATGACAGCCCTACAACATCTAGGGCCTTGAGGTACTCAGGGCGAATCTCGTCCAGTCCTGGGGCCCGGCCACCAAAGAGTTTTTTAACCACTTTGGCGACCTCAGCCCTGTGATGGGCGAGTTGTCCCGCTCGTCCACAAACCCTGCTTTCTCTGTGGAAGGCATGTCAGTAGGACTGAGGAGATCCTCGAAGTATTCCTTCCACTGCCCGACGATATCTCCAGTCAAAGTCAGCAGTGCCCCATCTGCACCATACACAGTGTGAACAGGGAGCTGCTTCCCCCTCCTGAGCCCCCAGACAGTTTGCCAAAATCTCTTCAACGCCGACCAAAAGTCTTGCTCCATGGCCTCACCAAATTCCTTCCATACCCAAGTTTTTGCTTCAGCAACCACCTGAGATGCACTCCGCTTGGCCTGCCGGTACACTTCAGCTGCTTCGGGAGTCCCACAAGCCCACCAAGCTTAATAGGACTCCTTCAGCTTAATGGCCCCCCTCACCACTGGTGTCCACCACTCGGTTTGGTGGTTGCCGCCATGAGATGCACCAACGATCTTGTGGCTGCAGCTCTGGGCAGCCGCTTCAACAATGGAGGTGGAGAACATGGCCCATTCAGACTCCATGTCTCCAGGCTCCCTCGAAATGTGGTCAAGGTTCTTCCAGAGGTGGGAGTTGAAGACCTCCCAGACAGGGGCCTCAGTCAGACCTTCCCAGCACACCCTCACTATACCTTTGGGTCTACCAGGTCTGAATGGCTTCCTCCCCTGCCATCAGGTCCAACTCCCCACCAGGTGGTGATCAGTTGACAGCTCTGCGCCTCTCTTTACCCATGTGTCCAAGACATACGGTCGCAGGTCTGATGACACAATAACAAAATCAATCATCGACTTTTGACTTGGGGTGTCCTGGTGCCAGGTGCACATATGGACACCATCATGCTTGAACATGGTGTTTGTTATGGACAAACTGTGGTTAGCACAGAAGTCCAATAACTGAACACTACTTGGGTTCAGATCGGGCAGGTCGTTCCTCCTAATCACCCCTCTCCAGGTTTCACTGTCGTTGCCCACATACGCATTGAAGTCCCCCAGTTGGACAATGGAGTCTCCAAGAAGAGCACTCTCCTGCACCCCAGTTAGAGACTGCAAAAAGGGTGGGTACTCTGAACCATCATTTGGTGCATAGGCACAAATGATGGTCAGGACCCGTTTCCCAACCTGAAGGCGCAGGGAAACAACCCTTTCATCCACCGAGGAAAACTCCAATATAGAGGCAGCAAGGTGGGGGGGATACAAGAATACCCACCCCTACTTGTCGCCTCTCACCCGGGGCAACCCCAGAGTGGACCAAGCTCCAGCCCCTCGCCAGGAGACTGGTTCCAGAACCGGAGCTGTGTGTTAAGGTGAGGCCGACTATATCTAGCCGGTATCTCTCAACCTCATGCACCAGCTCAGGCTCCTCACCCACCAGAGAGGTGACATTCCACATCCCAAAAGCCAGTTTAGGAATCTTGGGATCAGACCGCCAAGGTCTCCGCCTTCGACCGCCACCTGATCCACATGCTATGCTATGTGCTGTGTGCTATAATAATAATAATAATAATAATAATAATAATAATAATAATAGCAAGACCATTATTAATAATAATAACAAGACGCCGACAGATGCAGACATGTTCCTCCAAGCGTTTGCTTTCAGATTTTGATCATGATATCCTTTTAGTGTAAGATCACAGAGTGCCGGGTTGTTTGATGCAGCAAAGTTCAGCCTCCATCTCCTTCACGTCACCTCCTGTTCTCTTCTTCCTGTACCAGCATCCTATATCCCGCCCTTCCTTAATACTGAATGACTGCTTGGAAAGGTCTGACATTGACGAGCGCAGCTGTACAGTAGTCTGACAAGTTGAACTTATTTCAGCCCTGAGCACCACGACAAAAACAGCGGCCAAAGTGTATCAGCGCCGAGGACACTCAGCACTGTAAACACTGGACTATATAGAGAATGAATAGAAAATAGCCGCCCACAGCAGAAAAAATGAGTTTGGTGGGCACGCCCCCTAATACTTTTTCTGCAGTGTTTGGCTTCTGGGTTGCCAAGGCGTGTGACCCTATGGCATGACCACTCACGTAACTCAGTGGACACACCTTAAAGGGGTAGTACATGAAAAGTGCCAGATTAATATATAAAATAATATTCAAAAAATTCCTGCATCCACATCATGATCCAAATCACCACCAAAATCTAATCATCCCTTCCCAGTACCATTACACACCTTTCCTGAAAATTTCATCACAATCCATTCATAACTTTTTGAGTTATGTTGCTTCAGTGTAGTTAGCAGCATGCTATCTCAACTGCAGCATCTATGATCTTGGAGTGTATCCAGCTTTGAATGATGATCATTACAGAGCTATCGCCTGTGATTGGTCGGATTATATATCCAGTTTTGGTTCGTCAGCCTTGTTTTCAAGGGACCAGGTATTTGTGACAAAAAGGCTAGGTAGCATTGGTCTGTTTGACGCCCTCTGAGCTGAGCCAAGTACCCAGACTGGCTACCCCGCTTCTGTTTACGCTGTTAAGATAAGATAAGATAAGATAAGATAAGATAAGCCTTTATTAGTCCCACAAGGGGGAAATTCCAGGATTGCAACAGCACAGGGATAGCAACACTCAGAGCAACAATCAGAAGGCAAGAAAAAAAAACAAGCAAGCAAGAGCAGCTAATATACATATGTACATATTACTATAAAATATATATATACACACACACACACAGACACACAGTGCAGAGCATTGTAGCTGGATGGAATAAATATGTAAATATATAAACACACACAGTGCGGAGCATTGTAGCTAGATGGAATAAATATATAGATATATAAATATAAACACACCCAGTGCTGAGCATTGTAGCTAGATGGAATAAATATGTAAATATATAAACACACACAGTGCAGAGCATTGTTGCTAGATGCTAGATGTTGCCTCCGTCTCTGGAAGACGTACACACCAGTGCCGCTATGGGAACCTGGCATATTCTCCCAATGTGTAGTAATTCCTCTCTGCTGCACAAGATGTGTAACATACTTCAACAGCACTTTACACTAAAAAGGAATACAAATAATGGCCACATGCAGCATTGTTTGAGGGACTACAGAGCTGCAGCACGGATGTGAGGGAGCAACCATGTTAGTTGATCCTCTCACCTGACGTAATGACGTCTCTCACACCGAGGGAAAAGCGTAATGTCACCAGCAGAACATCACTCGAGACTGTGCACTATAATATTCTATCGACTGTAAATATGCATTTTTACCAGTGGTCAATAAATACTTTTAAATGCTTTATCGACCGATATTGATAGCATGCCGATATATATCGTACATCCCTTGTAAAAAGTTTACATCTAAGAACAGCCCTGCATTATTATTTTCAACTCATTAAGGGATTTACTCTGTGTAGAGTCGGATATAATAGATATCTACCGGGCTATGAAGCAAGCAAAAAATTGAATCCATCAACATAAACCTCAGAATTACCCTCAGAACATTTTTAGGAGGAAGCAGGTCATTGCTCAATATTTACATGAGGCCTTTTAAAGGTCTAGTATGTATAAAGTGATTTAATCATTCTTTTAAAGATGTCAAATTTGAAAGCGAACTTTATTTTTTTCTTATATGCTTCAGTGACCTTTCAGGTTTACTATGAACATGTGCTTAGCAGAGACTGACCTTTATAAAAGCCCATACTGAATGTATCTGTATTGCCCCTATATTAGTTATGTTTTAACTAATATGCGGTAATTAGCATGCAGGAATTTTTAATGTACCACACATTCTTAGTTGGTCTCTGTCCCTTACATTTGACCTTTAAATCGCTTTCTGATTACACAGGGTTACAAAAATAATTTTTTTGTAAGTTGTCTGGTTTTTTTTCAACTGATTTAAGTCAATTTTGCACCGCTGAATCCGAAAATGACATCCGTTTCTCTCGATCAGGTGCTAAGTAAAAACCTGTACTTACTTAGTACTGTGCATGTACTTACCTTTATATAAAGGTAAGTACATGTAAATTGAATGCTATGTCATCATTGTTCAAAATTCTGAGAATTTCAAGACACAAAAATGATTTTTGCATTATATAAAGCGAAAATACCCGTACATGTAAACAAAAACGTAAAAACAATATGTGGCCATAATTCAAAAAGTTGACTTGATTGAGCAAAACCAATGTGATTTTTGGATTCAGCACATCAAAATTGTCCTAACTCAGCTAAAAAAAAAAATAGACAATAAATTTGGTGTTGACCAGTGTTATTAGCATTAAAGAAGCCACACCTGAAGAACTGCTAAATTTTCAGTATAATATTAAATCAAAAATTTTCTAGCATGATGAATACTTTTTATAGATATTGGACTTTTCAGTGTGTAGTCATACACCTTCTGCAGAAGGTGCCAGATTGACTGTGCATATACTATTGTAGAGACCCTGGCAGCTGACAAAACTTACTGCTATTTTAAGAAGTGAAAATAGGATATGTGTAACAGTGTGATCAGCGTGATATGTGTGATCTATATCCAACCTGTATTGCAGTGTTTTTCAACCAGGGGCCCCTGGAATGTTGAGGTTTCCATATATATAAATTTTCTAATTTCACTTCTTCATTGGTCCAAAAAATTGCAAATAATTTGCCGTTGTTTTGCATGAGTTCTGTAGGCACCCATGCAATTAGAAAATTTCCTGTGACCCCAGCTGAAAAACACTGCAGTGTATTGTGTGTGTATAGGTAAGCATTTTTAAAAAAAATTAGTTTTGTAACTTGAATTTGTTCACATCTCTTTCTGATTCAGCTCATACTCCATCGCCAGAAGTCTCTCCCAACATTTGTGACTTTCACTTGCCAAAGGAGGAGAGTGGGCTCATGTTTATCAAGGTTGATGCTGAGGAATACAGCTATTCTGACCAGCTGGATCTGGAAAAAATCAGCGTAAAATGACATGATCACTCTGTTCAGCTACAAGTATTTTAATGATATAAAAGGGTATCAAAACCATATTTGACAGTGAGATATCTAGAGATTGTTGGAGCTGTGAGGATTCAAAGATTTTAATTAAGGTGGTCACAAACAGTTTTTCTTGTTGCAGAAGGCTTTTGAATAGCCTTGATACTGTGGGGATCCCTCTCAGTATATTTACACTCAGACTTAAAGACAAAAAGGAATCATCATGGGGGGTTTGTGTGTGGATGCGGGGGTGGTGTGTTGATGTGAACAGTGACAAAGAGAATGGGAATTACAAAGGCTCTGATGTTAATGCAGCACACAGAGAAGGCTGACCGAGTGGTATTATTTAAGAGCAGAGGTGCCTGAGATCTGTAACTCTTTTGTTGCTTGTGTTTCTAGAGAAATGTGAGAGAGAGTTGAATAAAGCCTGATATGATCTGGACCTCTCTGCCTGGTTATTCCTCTCTCCACACTGGTGACCCTTGACACACAATGGAACGCGAGTCGAACACCCCGAAGATGACCCGGATGGGAAGTACCAGCAACACGTGCGTCATTTCGGTCAAACTCCCAGACTTTTGGCTATACGACCCGAAGTCTTGGTTCCTCCACACCGACGTCCGGTTTGCGCTCCGGGGAGTAATGGCAGATGACACCAGATACTACTACGTGGTCACAGTGCTGGATTCACGCACCTCCTGACAGTGATGGACCGCACCATGCGCTGGTCCGAAGCAGTCCCGCTAGCTTCCACCGTGTCCGTAGAAGTTGCACGTGCTTTTTTGACGACATGGGTGGCATGTTTCAGCGCCCCTTTGGATGTCACGTCTGATCGGGGACCGCAATTTGTTTCCGACCTCTGGTCCACCATGGCCCAGAGCCTGGGCACAACAGTGTACAACCCACAGGCCAATGGGTTATGCGAGCGTTTCCATAGATCGCTTAAAGCAGCACTCAGGGCTTCGCTTACGGATGCAAATTGGGTGGATCAGTTGCTGTGGGTTCTATTAGGGTTGCGTTCAGCACCGAAGGAGGATTTGGCAGCCTCACCAGCAGAGCTGGCTTTCTCCCAGCCGCTGCGGCTCCCAGGGGAATTTTTGCCGGACAGCCCCACGCCGAACACCGATCCATCCCCACTTTCACCGCGTAGCGCAGTGGCAGGGACAATACCCGGTCCGGTCCACCACTGTTTTCCACGCGCTTTTGTGCCAAAGGACTTGAAGGACGCAGCGTTCTTATTTGTCAGGCACGATGCCCACCGGACCCCCTTGTGCCTGCCCTATGATGGCCCATTCAGAGTGCTGGATCCCGGGGAGAAACATTTTGTGTTAGACTTGTGGGGACATAGAGAAACAGTCTGTATAGACAGGCTTAAGCCCACTTTCGTGTTATCAGACGAGCAAGTGGTATTGGCCCGAACTCCTCGGCGCCGACGACCCCCACTGAGAACTCCCCAGGTAAATGACTCGTCAGATCAGTCACAAGGGCATGCTAATGATGTCCCCCGCCCCCCACAATGTCCCCCCACAGACGGACGCGCCCCCAACCTCGAAGCCGCAGACCCCACATTACAGCCGCTACGGACGTAAGCTGAAGCCCAAAGGACATGAGGGTCAAGGCTCAGTCTGAGTCTGGGGGTGGGGGGGGTGGGAATCCCTCTCAGTATATTTACACTCAGACTTAAAGACAAAAAGGAATCGTCATGGGGGGTTTGTGTGTGGATGCGGGGGTGGTGTGTTGATGTTAACAGTGACAAAGAGAATGGGAATTACAAAGGCTTTGATGTTAATACAGCACACAGAGAAGGCTGACTGAGTGGTATTATTTAAGAGCAGAGGTGTCTGAGATCTGTTACTCTTTTGTTGCTTGTGTTTCTAGAGAAATGTGAGAGAGAGTTGAATAAAGCCTGATATGATCTGGACCTCTCTGCCTGGTTATTCCTCGCTCCACAATACCAACCCGCTGCTCTGCTGTTGGCTGTCCTAGCTGTCTGTCTATGAGTGGGGAGCCATAGGCATTAGCTTCAGAGCTGACATTATTTATTCTTATGCTTTGAATAGAATAGGTTGCATGATTAAATGAAAATGAATATTTGTTTTGTTGCAGCCCTTTGTTCTACCTGTAAAGTGTACTTAGCCTGCCTCTAGTGGGCTGCTACCTCCATCCATCCATCCATCCATCCATCCATCCATCCATCCATCCATCTTCTTCCGCTTAATCCTTTTCGGGTCACGGGGGGGCTGGACCCTATCCCAGCATCTTTGGGCGAGAGGCAGGGTACACCCTGGACAAATCGCCAGTCCATCGCAGGGCCAACACAGAGAGACAGACAACCATTCACTCTCACAGTCATACCTGAGGACAATTTAGAATCCCCAGTTTTGATGCCAAGCACAGCAATTCACCCTTGGCCGGGGGATCCTGGGTTCGATCCCGGCCCCTGGCCAACAGTGATCTTTGTGGAGTTTGCATGTTCTCCCCGTGTCTGCGTGGGTTTACTCCGGGATTTCTCCGGTTTCCTCCCACATGCCAAAAAACATGCAAGTTAGTTTAATTATGTTAGGTTAGGTTAATGGGGCTGCTACCTGTTACAATATTATAATAGTGCATATGAGACTTTGCATATATGTCAAATGCATATTTAAAGTGAAATATAAAGTGGGCTAGACACATTCTACTAGTGCAGCAACATACTGTATCTACCTGTATAAGTTCACTTGTAAAAGAAGTTGGATATAGACAACTTACACAATATAGAAAGGAGTTCCTGGCAGCGGAAGGCGAAGGACAGAGCTGTGTGGAGGAGTTTGATCAGATCTAAATGAAACAGTCATTGTCGCCCACGACAGACTGCTATGATGAAGTTCACTTGCAGTATATTTTTTTTTTCCACAATATCTTTATTGAACCTTTTCTTTTTTTTTTTTAACAAACATGATACAAACAATCAAACACTAACACTAAAGTACTACAAAAAAAAAATGCACTAAAAACACCAACAACCACCAACAAAATCAAGTCTTCAACAATGCTCCTCTGTTTAGTCTAGACAATCCAATACATAAGTATACATATTATGTTCACCAGTTTGGAATTTACAAGGTCCACACACATCATTCACCTTCTTCTTCAAGAGTTATGTTTAAATTTTTTACATAATCAATAAAAGGTCTCCATATATTCTCAAACACAATTTCCTTTGATTTTAGTATATATGTTATTCTTTCTAATGGAAGGTTTGTTAACATCTGTCTTAACCACTGAGTCACATCTGGTCTATGAGTCTTTTTCCATAATAGTGCAATACATTTTTTGGCATTAAGCAAACTGAGGTCTATGAATGTTCTTTCACTTTTATTAAAATTATGCTTTTCTGGGTACAGACCCAACAAAAACAGTTTAGGATTCAATATGATTTGTTTTGAGATTATTTTTTCAATTGTTACCCTCACCTCTTCCCAAAACATTCTTATTAATCTACATTCCCATAAACAACTTGCAGTATATTTTTAATACAAGTTGTAAATGCTAAGGTTACAGTTTTTACATTTGAAGTATGCTTGAAATATACATATTGTTTACATAAAGTGGACCAATTTAGTCTCAAGAAATACTGAAAGAGTATACTTCAGTGGTAATATATATAACAAGTACACTTACTACATGAAGAATGCTTGTTATATATACTTGAATGATATGTAACTATACTTCAGTTATACTTATATATATTTAAGTGATTGATAAAATTAACTTGAAGTACATTTTTTACAAGGCGGAGCCTATTTTAAACAGCATGACTGGGCCACAGGTGTACCTTGGTGGTCACAATAAAAGATCACTTAAATATGCAGTTATATCACAAAACGCAACAAAGAAATTTTTAAGGAAAACAGGACATGTTTTATAGGGGCTTTTTTATTGTGATCAACTCATGACACACCTGTGTAACAATAATCATGCAATTTTAATGTGAGGCATAAATGTACAGTATAGCAGTCTATGTGAGACCTCCACGCCCCCACCACTGTCATTTTTTTTGGGCGAGAGTACACCCTGGACAGATCACCAGTCCATCACAGGGCCAACACAGAGAGACAGAGAACCATTCACTCTCACATTCGTACCGAAGGACAATTTAGAATCTCCAGAGGATGCCAATTAAGCTAACTTGCATGTCTTTTGCCTGTGGGAGGAAACCGAAGTACCCAAAGGAAACTCGCGCAGTCATGGGGAGAACATGTAAACTCCACACAAAAGGGTCACCAATGGTCAGGGGGTGAGACCAAACCCACGGTGGTCAAGGGTGGAATCGAACCCGTGACCTTCTTGCTGTACTGCCAGAGTGCTAACCACTGCACCATGACCTGCCCTGATATTTATCTATTTATTGTAAAAAATCTTGCTTTGTCTTTGCTGGGGCTTCGCAAACTGACACTCCCAGACCATTACTGTTGAGTGGAGCATCTGAATGTTGGACCATGTTGGAAATATGTGTTTCTCACTTTAAGACACTATCCCTTGGATTTTTGTTTATGTCTTGATAATCAATAAATTAAATAAATCAATTGCCTCTCCATGTAATTTCTGCTTTTTGGTCTGTTGGTGGCATTAACACCTGCTCCTCTCCTCATCCAGTTTTTAAGATAAGATAAGATAAGATAAGCCTTTATTAGTCCCACAATGGGGAAATTCCAGAATTTCTTTTGTCATGGAATTTTGTCATGGAGCACTTTGATTGAGCTTTGCCCTTTTTCATCTTCCTATCAAAACCTTTTTTATTTTCTGTAGTGTACATCCCTCAACTGACTTTGCATTCACAGCATCACATAGTATCAAAAAGTTGCACAATGATTTATAATTAACATACATCTTCTTTTTCCAAGCTAAACCACACACTGTGTTTTTAAGGGTTCATGCAGAAGCATTATAGTGCACATACAAAATGTTTAAAATTTTGATTTTTTTTTTTCTTTAAAGAGGTCAATGATTGAAATATGGTGTGTTGGGAGGTTTTAACCATCTCAGATGTTTCAACTGGTCATGGAATTAGCCCAAAATGTTCCAAAAAGTCAACTACTGGGGTATGAAAAAGTGTTTGCCCCCTTCCTGATTTCTCTGAATTTAATTTCCCTAGCCACACCCAGGCCTGATTATTGCCACACCTGTTCTCAATCAAGAAATCACTTAAATAGGACCTGCCTGGCAAAGTGAAGTAAACAAAAAGATCCTCAAAAGTTAGACATCATCCCTCAATCCAAAGAAATTCAGAGACAAATGAGAAACAAAGTAAATGAGAACTCAGTCTGGAAAAGGTTATAAAGCCATTTCTAAAGCTTTGGGACTCCAGTGAACCACAGTGAGAGCCATTACCCACAAATGGTGAAAACATGGAACAGTGGTGAACCTTCCCAGGAGTGGCCGGCCGACCAAAATTACCCCAAGAGCGCAGCGACAGCTTATCCAAGAGATCACAAAAGACCCCACAACAACATCCAAAGAACTGTGGGCCTCACTTGCCTCAGTTAAGATCAATGTCCATGACTCCACCATAAGAAAGAGACTGGACAAAAACGGCCTGCATGGTAGAGTTGCAAGACAAAAAACACTGCTGAGCTAATAAAACAGAAAGGCTTGTCTCAGTTTTGTCAGAAAACATCTTGGTGATCCCCAACACTAACGAAACCCCCCAAGTCTAACAAAAAATGTTTGTCCACTGTTTCCAGCACTCTGAACGGGCCATCGTAGCGTGGGTGCATTGGAGGGCGGTGGGCATCGTGCCTGACAAACACGAACGCCGCATTCTTCAAAGTTTTTGGCACAAAAGCGCATGGAAAACAGTGGTGGGCCAGACCGGGCAGCGTGCCTGTGTCTGCGCTATGCTGCAAACACTGAGACGGGCCGCTGTCTGGCGCAGGATCATCTGGCAAAAATTCCCCGGGCAGCCGCAGTGGCTGAGAAAAAACAAGCTCCGCCGGGGAAGCCTCCAAATCCTCTTTTGGTGCGGAACGCAACCCCAATAAAACCCACGGCAACCGGTCTACCCAATTTGCATCCATCAGCAAAGCCGTGCTGTGCCGGCAGAGGGCTCCTGGGGGCGTGTCTGTCTGCGGGTGGGCCATGGCGAGGGGGGGGGGAACCTTCAACTTGCCCGTGTGGTTGCTCTGATGAATAGTTTACCTGGGGAGTTCTTAGTGGTGGTCTTCCATGCCGAGGGGCCCGAGCCAACAGCACTTGCTCGTCCGCCACCACAAAGGCGGGCTTAAGTCTGTCTATGCATATTTTCTCCCGACGACCCCCCAAGTCCAACAAAAAATGTTTGTTCCCTGTTTCCAGCACTCTGAACGGGCCATCGTAGGGTGGGTGCAATGGAGGGCGGTGGGCATCGTGCCTGACAAACACACAAACACTCCATACCTATTGTCCTTCTCTGTTTACCCTCTGCATCCAGTCTGAGATGATTAACCCAGCCTCTACACAATCACTTTTTCACACAGCCATGTAGGTTTGGATTTTTTTTTTCCCCCTAATAATAAACACCTTCATTTAAAAACTGAATTTTGGTGTTTACTTGTGTTATCTTTGTCTAATATTTAAATTTGATGATCTGAAACATTTAGTGTGACAAACATACAAAAAAATGAGAAATCAGGAAGGGGGTAAACACTTTTTCACACCACTGTATCTGAAAAAAGCACACTGCCTTTATTTCGTTTTTCTCTAAGAGAAACTCCCCAATAGTATAATAGAAAGGAATTACCCTGGGAAGTAAAGTAAAAATGTTTAGATAACTTTATATACAACATAGGCTACTACTAGGTTAAATAGATGATCCTTATGAGTCAATGGATAGTACTGACTGTACAGAGAAGGACTGTAAGGCACAGGGTGAAACAAGAGGTACCAATTATACTGTAAGGTGCAGTATGGCAGCATTGCTATGGCCAAATTCAACATCAGTGTGAGTTATTGTACAGTGAAATGACGTGGCAAAAAAGATTTCCATTCGGCAGTGTAGCTGTAGCAGTCAGCTGGAGAACAAGTATACATCAAGTTTCAAAAAGGCCAACCCAATGCAGTCCTTGAGACCCACCCACTGCTCTATTATTGGCACGCCTAGCTGTCTGTCATGTAGATGAAGCGGTGTGGCGAAAGGTAGCCTATTCGCCCATGAGCTAAGACTGTCACCAGGACACTCGCTGTAACCGCGGCTTATATTGTCATTTTCTTCAGATCTTAGTCACCCTAATAGCCATCCCCATTATCACCTGGTTCACTCCGGCCCATCTCTGAGTGGTTTCATTGTGATTCTGCAGCGGATCGCCCGCCACGGCACACCGGTCGCTTTTATGGCCCAGTACCAGGGCTATTGGCTGGTGTTATGCTGAGAACTCTTCCGGATTGGCGGGGGAGTTATTGGCATACCGATACGTGTGATCCGCCACAGAATCATGACGAAGTCCTCTGGCTCCCTACAATCAAAATGTCTCGGGACCAGATGCTGCTGGCCCTCACGCCCAGCAACCCCACCATCCTCTGTGGATCCACTCTGCTCTCACGAGCAGCGTAGTTGCTCCAGCTTTCAGCTGTCTGTGAGAGAAGAGTGGAGTCCTACAGAGCCTCACTGCCCTTTGAGATCCCTTGGCTCGGTAGCTCGCCTCGCGTTGCGGCGATCTTCTAGCGATTTGATTTGGAATCACAGCAAAATTTATTGGGAGATAGATTGCGGTGGCAGAGTGGTTACCACTGCGGCAGCACAGCAACTCACCCTTGACCGGGGGTTCCTGGGTTCGATCCCAGCCCTCGACCAACAGTGATCTGTGTGGAGTTTGCATGTTCTCCCCGTGTCTGCGTGGGTTTACTCCGGGATTTCTCCGGTTTCCTCCCACATGCCAAAAACATGCAAGTTAGGTTAATTGGCATCAAAACTGGGGATTCTAAATTGTCCTTAGGTATGAGTGTGAGAGTGAATGGTTGTCTGTCTCTCTGTGTTGGCCCTGCGATGGACTGGCGATCTGTCAGGGTGTACCCTGCCTCTCGCCCAAAGATGCTGGGATAGGCTCCAGCCCCCCCGCGACACGAAAAGGATTAAGCGGAAGAAGATGGATGAATGGATAGATCGGAAGGATGTGAGATACACCACTGACTATGGATCAGTGAACGAGAGTTGCTGCTCAGCCGAGCTGGAAGGAGCTGGCTAGAAGATATTCAGCTAATGGCTAACTGATGTAAGAGGGAGGGTGGAGCTGAACAGCTGAAGTCTGTTTCTTAAAGTGACAGGCTCTGAATTAGAGTGATTGAAGAAAGCCAAAAAAATTAAAAAAAAAAAATCAAATTTGATTCAATAATTAAAAAATTTAAGAAAATCTGAACAAAATATGTCACAAGGACTTCATTAAGACATGCGTGAGCTGTTGAAATGTGTAAAAAGAGCAGACAATGACCCCTTGAATTTTTTTCTTTTGCCCTTGTCCTGTCAAGCAGCTAGGTGAGCAGAACAGAAATCTGCTTCCCTTATTGTGCCAAACAGATTTACTTTGCCAAAAGGAGCTTTATACAGTACATATATACAGTGGTGTGAAAAAGTGTTTGCCCCCTTTCTGATTTCTCATTTTTTTGTATGTTTGTCACACTAAATGTTTCAGATCATCAAACATATTTAAATATAAGACAAAGATAGCACAAGTAAACACAAAATGTAGTTTTTAAATAAAGGTGTTTATTATGAAGGGGGGAAAAAAATCCAAACCTACATGGCCCTGTGTGAAAAAGTGATTGCCCCCTAAACCTAATAACTGGTTGGGCCTCCTTTAGCAGCAACAACTGCAGTCAAGTGTTTATGATAACTGGCAATGAGTCTTTCACAGTGCTGTGGAGGAATTTTGGCCCACTCATCTTTGCAGAATTGTTGTATTTCCGCCACATTGGAGGGTTTTTGAGCGTGACCCGCCTTTTTAAGGTCATGAAACAGCATGTTAATCAGATTCAGGTCAGGACTTTGACTACTCCACTCCAAAGTCCTCATTTTGTTTTTCTTAAGCCATTCAAAGGTGGACTTGCTGGTGTGTTTTGGATCATTGTCCTGCTGCAGAACCCAAGTGCGCTTCAGCTTGAGGTCACAAACAGATGGCCAGACATTCTCCTTCACGATTTTTTGGTAGACAGCAAAATTCATGGTTCCTTTTACCACCGCAAGTCTTCCAGGTCCTGAAGCAGCAAAACAGCCCCAGACCATCACACTACCACCACCATATTTTGCTGTTGGTATGATGTTCTTTTTCTCAAATGCTGTGTTACTTTTACGTCGGATGTAATAGGATACACACCTTCCAAAAAGTTCAACTTTTATCTCGTCAGTCCACAGAGTATTTTCCCAAAAGTCTTGGGGATCATCAAGATGTTTTCTGACAAAACTGAGACAAGCCTTTATGTTCTTTTTGCTCAGCAGTGTTTTTTGCCTTGGAACTCTACCATGCAGGCCATTTTTGCCCAGTCTGTTTCTTATGGTGGAGTTATGGACATTGACCTTAACTGAGGCAAGTGAGGCCCGCAGTTCTTTGGATGTTGTTGTGGGGTCTTTTGTGACCTCTTGGATGAGTCGTCGTTGTGTTCTTGGGGTAATTTTGGTCAGCCGGCCACTCCTGGGAAGGTTCACCACTGTTCCATGTTTTTGCCATTTGTGGATAATGGCTCTCACTGCGGTTCACTGGAGTCCCAAAGCTTTAGAAATGGCTTTATAACCTTTTCCAGGCTGACAGAGCCCAATTACTTTGTTTCTCATTTGTCTCTGAATTTCTTTGGATTGAAGGATGATGTCTAGCTTTTGAAGATCTTTTTGTCTACTTCACTTCTTCTTCTTTTAGATTTGATTGGCGGTTGGCAACCAGCTTACAGGTGCATTACCGCCACATACTTCACTCTATATCATCACTCTAGCCTTATGATAGTTCCTTCTTCTTCTTCTTTTAGATTTGATTGGCGGTTGGCAACCAGCAGATCCTATTTAAGTGATTTCTTGATTGAGAGAACAGGTGTGGCAACATCGGAAGAGATATAGAGTGATGATTTAGAGTGAAGTACGTGGCGGTAATGCTCCTGTAAGCTGGTTGCCAACCGCCAATCAAATCTAAAAGAAGAAGAATCAGAAGAAGAGGTATGGCAGTAATCAGGCCTGGGTGTGGCAAGAGAAATTGAACTCAGCTTTCCAACGATGTGATAAACCACAGTTAATTTATGTTTAACCCGGGGGGGGGGGGGAATCACTTTTTCACATGGGGCCATGTAGCTTTGGATTTGTTTTTTTTAGCCTTAATAATAAACACCTTCATTTAAAAACTGCATTTTGTGTTTACTTGTGTTGTCTTTGTCTAATATTTAAATTTGTTTGATGATCTGAAACATTTAAGTGTGACAAACATTACTCTATAAGAAATCTCTGTCTGTCATGATGTCATGCTCATAGGACTCGCTAGAAGATCATAAGACTCACTATGAGATCAAAGGCAGGCATCACTCACGATCATAGGACTCGCTAAAAGATCATAGGACTCGCTATGACATCATCAAAGATCAAAGGCAGGCTTCACTCACGATCATAGGACTCGCTATGACATCACCAAAGATCAAAGTCAGGCATCACTCATGATCATAGCACTTGCTATGACATCATCAAAAATCAAAGGCAGGCATCACAGAACAAAGGCAGGCATCACTGAACGAGTGGTGACATCAAAGATCAAAGGCAGGTTTCACCATAATTACTGTTGCCATGGTAACAGTAACTTTCTACGGGCATGCAGAAATGCTTGCTTACACTTGCTTTCTATGGGCATGCACGGGTATGCATGGGCATGCACAGGTATGCACGAGTACAAAAAAATGAGAAATCCGGAAGGGGGCAAACACTTTTTCACACCACTGTATGTACTGTATATTGTTTATAAACTCCTGTTGTAATAACTTTTAATACTTTATTTAAATTGTTTTACCCATGAAGGACCAGACGGGGGGGGGGGGGGAGCGTCGGGGATGGGGAAAGGAGGGGTAGGGAGGGGGAAAGAAAAGGGAGAGGAACAGACAAAAAAGACAGACAGACTAACACAACTGAAACAAACAGAAGACAGACTGTTTCTTTCACTAAAGAGGTCTCAACACGAGTCTGGTATCTGCACCTGTTAAAGGAGAGACATGTGTGTGTATGTGCATAAGTGGGCGTGTGTATGAGAGCACGCGCAAAATAAGTGTGTGCATGTGCGTGGTTTTCCAGGAAACATACGAAGAGGGTGGCCGGTCACAGCAACCCCCGCACCTGGAAACCCTGAGCAAGCAGGACAATGCCACGCACTCACACCCTCATGCTCTCATACGCACCCACTTGCACCCACACACACTCACTCGTTCTCACTCGCCCTCTCCACCACACAATCCCACACTCACACTCCCGGACCCACCCACTTTCCCCCACTCCTGTACCCTCTCAATCTCATGCCCACTCCCACTCGCCCTTAGAGTTACCCGCACCCACTCACACTCACCCATACACACCCTCTCACTCGCACTTCGACCCACTCACATCCACTCGTGCTCTCTCCCCCACACTCATCCACACTCATTCACCCTTATTACTTGCGGCGGCCGTGGTGCAGATGCAGCGGGCATGAATGCACACCAGCACCCAGCAGCAGCCGGGGAGACCACCAGCACAGGCCAGCCACACCTCCGCCAACCTGCCCCAGGGCAATCGCGGCCACAGAAGCAGACCACCACACCCAACGCCCACCCGAAGCGACTGATTAGTGGACCACCGCAAGCGCTCTGAGATGCCACCCAACATGCAAAGCGCCGCACAAAACCGACCCACCATCACCATCTCCACTCATCACTCCCTCACTCTCGCTTACGCGCTTGTTCAATCACTTTCTCACTCCCTTGCTTGCACCTATTCATTCGGCAGCGCCCAGGGATTTTGACATGAACCCTTTAATTTTTTTAATTAACTTTTATTTTCTGACAGCTGTGTGGATATATTAGGGATACAGATCTGTCTAACAATTATACAGTCTGGTGTTACATTGTTCACCTCATTCTTCATCTTCTTCCACTTAATCCTTTTCGGGTCGCGGGGGGCTGGAGCCTATCGCAGCATCTTTTGGGCGAGAGGCAGGGTACACCCTGGACAGATCGCCAATCCATAGCACGGCCAACACAGAAAGACAGACAACCATTCACTCTCACATTCATGCCTAAGGACAATTTAGAATCCCCAGTTTTGATGCCAATTAACCTAACTTGCATGTTTTTGGCATGTGGGAGGAAACCGGAGAAATCCCGGAGTAAACCCACGCAGACACGAGGAGAACATGCAAACTTCACACAGATCACTGTTGGTCAGGGCTGGGATCAAACCCAGGAACCCCCGGCCAAGGGTGAGTTGCTGTGCTGCCGCAGTGCTAACCACTCCGCCACCACGCTGCCCCTGTTCACCTCATATTGGTTTGTATTTCAATTTCATAGCAAAGAATGTTCACCTCATTCTTTGCTATGAAATTGAAATACGAACCAATATTATAATCTGACATTTCAAGCTTTAGATGGGACCCCCTTCAGTATGGGCCAACATAAATTGTTCCACCATAACTACTCTCCTAGGGTTAGCCCCCTGATCCTAATACCTTTGTTTTGAATAATAAACAAGCTATAAAGTGTTTTGCTGAAATGCAAGCTAATATGTAAGAAAAAATGGAATCACATAAAGAGCATTTACTGGTTAGCTACATCAGTGAATGAATATGTAGAGAAATTTTTCAATAAATCCATTTTTTTCCTAGCCCTCTTGATGCTTTGCATGAATTATGGGTGCAACTTCCGGTATTAGTTTAGAATATGGAGCTGTCACGGAAACGGGACACTTTTTCTTGTTAAAAAACAATGACTTTTTCCAGTCTGGACACCACGGTGATAGCAGCTTAACGCTGAAGCTCCCAGACCCCATCCGTGAAAATGCCATGAAAATCAGATTTAACAGATTTATGGAAGAGTGAAAATCAAAAGACAAAGTTATTATGCCTAAAGGAAAACAGAAGAGATCGACATTTCCCAGGCCAAGACGCGCATCGGCCGGAGAATCTGACCTGGAGGACAATGACCACTCGGAAATAGAGGAGCAGAATGAGGCTAGCAACACCGTTAGCTTAAAAACGGTACTTCAAGAATTAAGAGAATTTCGCCGAGAGTGTTGGGCCAAATTTCGTGAAATTAAAGACGAAATAAAAAGGACAAACAACAGAGTGGACCAGGCTGAGGCCCGAATCATGGAAGCAGAGGAAAGAATAAAAGGGCTGGAAGAAACCACACTGGAATTACTCAAACGACAGACAAGATTGGAGGCTAAGCTAATCGACCAAGAAGGAAGACTAAGAAGGGACAAAATAAGAATTCATGGTCTGAAAGAAGGAGTCGAGGACGGTTTCAACACAATGGCTGCATGCGTGGAATCCATACTGAGAGAGAAGGTGGAAATTCCCCAATCCACCGATTTGAAAATAGAAAGGGCGCACCGTACATTAGCCCCAAGGCCGTCGGCGGAAGCACCCCCGCGTTCGGTGGTGGTTAAGTTCTCCAACTTCAAAACAAAGGAGGAGGTTTTGAGACTGGCTTGGCAGAAAAAAGGATTTATGCACCAAGAAAGAAAAGTTTTTGAGGAGCACGACTACGCCCCGGAGGTCCTTAAAAAGCGTCGGGAGTACAACGACGCTACAAAGGTACTACAAGAGAAGAAACTGCGCTTTCAAACTCCATTTCCGGCGAAGCTGAGGGGTTTTTTTACGGGGAAGAGACGTGTCTCTACAACTCGGTGGAAGAAGCAACAACGGATATGGCGAGAAGAGGGCTCCCGGTTAACGGTGTATAAACCCACTGCAGACCTGATCAAAATAATCAAGGCTCAAATGTGGTCCACACAGAGACCCTCAAAATCCACGGGCAGCAGCGGGAAACCCAGCGCCAGGGCTATAATGAAAAACTGAGCGTTTTCAGGAGGGAATACGATATTTTTAAATCAATCTGCACATCAAACCCTCCTCCTACAAGGTAACAAACATTAAAGAAGATGCAGAATCAGCAAGTATCAAGTGGTAAAACATTTCATGGATCAGTCATAATATCAGAAGCAAATAAGTCTTTAAAAAAAAAAAACTTGTTAAAATAGAAATGTGACAATGAACTACATGAACTCTCCACACTAACAAATATTGTATTAACGTGATTGTTTGCTGTGACGGTGGTGGAAGGTTGTGCACAATTTCATAGGGTATAGGCATAAAAAAAAAAAAAACATTACAGGTTCGGATTGGGATCTGAAATTCACGTTAAAAACATGGGACAACTTACAGGGGTAAGAGAGGGCCCTCAGCACGTAACAGAGTTTGAGGAATTTCCCTCAGAGCCAATGCACCAACAAGGCTCTTCTAAGGTCGCTAAAAAGACCTCAGCTCAGGAAGATCTTTTGTCAGTTTTTTGTTTTAAAGTTTTATATACTATGTTCTTAATGTTTTTTATGTTCTTAATGTTCTTTCAGTTTCTGAGTAGCATAAAGAGGGCCACCACACTGTTATACTAAATAAGACAACACAATGGAGAAACAGGGTGTAACCAAAATAATCTCATATAATGTAAAAGGGATCCTGAATCCAGTTAAAAGATCCAAGATTCTAGACAAAATGAAAAAAGACAAAGCAGGAATAATATTTTTACAGGAAACCCACCAAACAGATGTGGAGCACACTAAACTTAATAGACAAGGGTTGAAAATGATCTCTTCATCTTCATATAAGTCAGGGAGGAGGAGGGGGATAGTGACATTGATCTCAACCAAAATTATATTTGAAAAAAAATCAGAACACAAAGATAAAGAAGGGAGATTCAGCATGGTACTTGGTCGGCTAGAGGGAGAAGATATCACCCTGCTGAATGTATATGCACCTCCAGGGGCTAACTGGAAATTTTATAAAAATGTATTTGACCTAATGATAACTAAAGCCCAAGGTTTAGTGATATGTGGTGGAGACCAAGTAGCATCCGAGAAAAACTCGGATGCTACTAAAAGAAATGGGAATCTGTGACGTGTGGAGGGAATTCAACCCCAGTATAAAAGATTATACATTTTACTCAGCACCACATTCATCATACTCAAGGACTGACTATTTTTTTATGTTTAATAGAGACATTGAAAGAGTAAAAACATGTAAAATAGGACTGATGGATCTCTCTGACCACAGTCCTATCTATATGGACTCAAGTATCCAAAAATACACAAATAATACATTTTCTTGGAGGTTAAATTGAAAAGTGCTGAAAGGACCACTGAAAGATGAATTGGAATCAGATATTCTCAGATATTTGGAAGAAAATGATAATGGAGAAGTATCCCCTTTAATACTGTGGGATGCATGCAAAGCTGTAATAAGGGGAAAGATTATTGCAAAACTGGCAATCCAAAAGAAACTGAGACAAGAAAAACTAATCACATTAGAGTCAGAACTTAAGAAACTAGAAAAAGAGCACAAAGACAACACTCATTCTAATGACTCGCTCAAAATTAAGGAAATTAAAAAACAAATAAATGACATCTACACAATAGAAATAAGATAAGATAAGATAAGATAAGCCTTTATTAGTCCCACAAAGGGGAAATTCCAGGATTGCAACAGCACAGGGATAGCAACACTCAGAGCAACAATCAGAAGGCAAGAAAAAAAAAAAAAAAAAAAAAAAAAATCCAGAAGAAACTTACATTTCTGAAACAAAAATACTATGAAACAGGTAGCAAATCGGCAAAATTACTAGCCTATAAATTGAGGAAACAACAAACGGAGAGAGCAATCTACAAAATCAGAGACCCAGTATCAAAGGAAATAAAATTTAGAATTCAGGAAATTCTTAAAAGCTTCGAGAACTACTACAAGAACTTGTACTCCCGCAAAAAAACACAAAAACGCATCCGAAGCCTTCCTAAATACATTAAACCTTCCCCAACTTACTGAGTCACAAAATAAAATACTATTGTCAGAAATACAACCTAAAGAATTAGAAAAAGCAATTATGAAACTTAAAGCTAACAAATCCCCAGGAGCAGATGGCTATACAGCAGAGTGGTACAAAACCTTTAAACAGCAACTATCTCCTCTCCTCCTGAAAACATTTAACTATGTCCTCCACACAGGGGAAATCCCCCCCTCCTGGAGAGAAGGGGTCATTGCAGTCATACCTAAACCTGAAAAGGATAAACTAGACTGCTCCAACTACAGACCAATCAGTGTGTTAAATCAGGACTATAAGCTTTTTACCACTATCCTTGCCAAAAGGTTAGAAAATATACTGACAGACTTAATTCATTAAGACCAAACAGGTTTTATAAGACAAAGACAGACACAAGATAGCATTAGATGCACTTTACACATAATTCATCATATAAAAAAATATAATTTAAATGCAGCCATATTGGGATTAGATGCTGAAAAAGCATTTGATTCGGCTGACTGGTCTTTCCTATATAGAATCAAATCAAATCAAATCAAATCAAATCAAACTTTATTGTCATATTGCTGTACATACAACTGTAGTGCAGGCAAGATGAAATTGCGTTTCTCTCGGCATCCATATAAGAAGCAGCATGATTTAAGACACACTCCCACATAGCTCCCCCCCCCACCCCCACCCCCCCATCCATTCACACATCCCTGAGACATACTTGGGGAAAAAGAAAAACTAACTAACTGTAATATACAAAATGTCCGTAGGTGCAGTAGTGTGTATGAGAGATTCCGGGTCAACTGTTCAGCATCCTGACAGCTTGTGGAAGGAAGCTGTTGATCAGTCTGGTGGTTCTGCCTCTGATGCTCCGGAATCGTTTACCAGTTGGAAGAAGTTCAAAGTGTTTATGCAGAGGGTGAGAACGCTCCTTGACAATGTTCAGTGCCCTGCTCCTACAACGGTTCTGAAAAAGTTCTTGGACAGAGGGGAGGGAGACTCCAATTACCCTCTCAGCCCCCTTGACTATCCTCTGCAGGGCTTTTTTGTCTGACATACTGCAGCTGGAGTACCATGTAGCAATGCAGTACGTCAGAACACTCTCCACCACACCTCTGTAGAAGGTCCTGAGGATGCAGATGGGGAGAGAGGCCTGTTTGAGTTTCCTCAAGAAGTGCAGTCTCTGCTGGGCCCGCTTCCTGATCCCCAAGGAATTCTTGCTCCAGGTCAGGTCCTGCGAGATCTGCACTCCGAGGAACCTGATGTTCTCTACTCTCTCCACTAAACGGCCGCCGATGCTGAGGGGGACGTGCTCAGGCTGTGACCACCGGAAGTCGATAATCATCTCCTTCATTTTGTCCACGTTGAGCACCAGATTGTTCTCCCTGCACCTGCCCTCCAGGTCTCTCACTTCTTCCCTGTAAATTGATTCCTCATCCCTCTGAATAAGTCCCACCACCGTGGTGTCATCTGCAAACTTAATAATCTGGTTCCCCTCGTGTCTGGATACACAGTCATGTGTTAGAAGTGTAAACAACAGTGGACTGAGTACACAGCCTTGAGGGGATCCGGTGCTCAGCGTGACAGAGTTGGAGATGTTGTTTCCAACCCAGACAGACTGAGGTCTCTCAGTCAGGAAATCCAGGATCCAGAGACATGTGGCGGTGTTCAGACCGAGAAGGAGTAATTTCTCCATCAGTCTCTGGGGAATAATGGTGTTGAATGCTGAACTGAAATCAATGTACAGGAGTCCGGCTTGGTGTCTTTCTGGTCCAGGTGGGTGATGACAGAGTGTAGGGTGGTGACTATAGCATCCTCCGTGGAGCGGTTTGAACGATATGCAAACTGGAGCGGGTCGTGTGATGCAGGGAGGCAGGCTGTAATGTGTGGTTTGACAAGCCGTTCAAAACACTTCATCACAATTGGTGTCAGTGCAACAGGACGATAGTCATTCAAACAGGACACAACTGGTTTCTTTGCCACCGGTACAATGATAGAGGTCTTGAAGCATCTGGGAACGATGGCCTGACTCAGGGAGATGTTATAAATGTCAGTCAGGACATCCGCCAACTCGCTCGCGCAGTCTCGGAGCACACGTTCCGGAATGTTGTCTGGACCTGCAGCTTTGCGTGGGTTGACTCTGGTTAGGGTCCTCCGTGTGTCCGCTGTGTTGATGGTAAAAGCTGGTCCGACCGATGGTGGGGGTGGGCCAGCCCTCCCTCTGATTGTCGAGTTTGATGCTTCAAAACGTGCAAAGAAGTCGTTAAGCCTGTCTGGAAGTGAAGCGTCATCATCATCAACCCCCTGCCTAGACTTATAGCCCGTCAGTGACCGAACTCCCTGCCACATCTACTTGGTGTTCCTAGTGTCACAGAGGTGTCCCTGGATTTTCTCCGTATAGGCGCGCTTTGCCGCCTTAATTCCCTTTGAGAGCGCAGACCTGGCTGAGCGGAGGGCGATCCTGTCCTTCGCTCTGAAGGCTGCATCTCTGGCTGTAAGCAGCGAGCGCACCTCTGCAGTCATCCAGGGCTTATAATTACCCCGCACAGTGATGGTCTTCACTGTAGTGACATCCTCTGTGCACTTTGCGATGTAGCTGGTGACTGTATCAGCATACTCCTCCACATCTGTCTTGTCTTCCTGGGAGGCTGCTATTTTGAAGACCTCCCAGTCTGTGTGCAGAAAACAGTCTTTCAGTGCAGAGGTTGCACTCTCTGGCCAAATCCTGATTTGTTTCACTGCTGGCCTGCTGCGCTTCAATAAAGGTTTGTAGGCAGGCAGCAGCATCACAGACATGTGATCAGAACGGCCGAGATGGGGGCGGGGTATCGCTTTATATGCATCTGTGTTTGTGTACACTAAGTCCAACACTAAGTCCAATCTTATCCAGTTTCAATTTTCATAACAACTTCATTAGAACTATCCAGGCATTATATAAAAAACCAACAACTAAAATAAGGATTAACAGTAAATTATCATCATCTTTTGAACTGGAAAGAGGATGTCATCAGGGCTACCCCTTGTCCCACTGCTCTTTGCAATCTTCATAGAACCTCTGAGCCAATGGATAAGACAAAATCAAAAAATTCAAGGTATTACACTTGGTCAGAAGGAACATAAAATAGCACTCTTTGCTGATGATATTTTAATATACCTGGGGCAGCCGGACACCTCTTTTCCAGAACTAATCTCAGTTTTTTCAGAGTATGGAGATTTATCGGGGTACGAATTAAACATGCATAAAACCCAAATTTTAACATTCAACTATGACCCAAATCAATATTTACTAAGCAAACTCAAAACTAACTGGGAGATGGAATCTATGAAATATCTGGGGGTCAATATCCCGAAACAACTCAACAAAATTATAACACTAAACTATGATCCACTGATGGCAAAAATAAAATCTGATCTAGCAAGATGGAATATGATACCATTCTTGGGTACTGCACAAAGAATTGAAGCAGTCAAAATGAATATACTTCCATGTCTTCTATACCTTTTCCAAACAATACCGGTAGAACCTCCCAAAAAAACATGGCAAGAACTGGACAGAAGGATCTCAAGATTCATATGGCATGGCAAGAGACCTAGAATCAGATATAGAACCCTACAGCTAAACAAAGACAAAGGTGAGCTCGTGTTGCCAAATATCAGGGACTATTTTAAAGCCGCTCAAATTAAAACTTTAGTAGAGATATGTAACCCAGTCTACACTGCACAATGGAAGGAGATGGAATGCCAAATAACAAGTGACATTCCCCTACAGGTGATAATAGGGAACAATGCCTTACCTAAACTTTTGAATAACACTAACCTGTGGATAGAGACCCCGCTAAAAAATTGGTTTAAGATAGTCAGAGAGAATCAAACAAAAGAACCCTATCGATTACTGCAATGGATTGCCTATGTTCAAGACTTTACTCCTAATAAAACAGACACTAGATTTAAAAAGTGGAAAGAGAACGGACTGATTAAATATTATGATTTTTTTAAAGGGCAAACTAAGAAGTTTTGAAGATTTGAAAAAACAAGGTCTAATAAATCAAGACCTTTACAGGTTCTTTCAGCTTAGTCACCACATAAACAAAATACTTAAAAAGGAGGATTTGGAAAGGGCCCAGTCAGGTGTTCTGAAGGTCTTCTTAATGGCATATAAAGGGATCCCAGGGATCAGATACATTTCTAAAATATACCTTGGTCTTCAAGACTTAAAAGGAGACAACACAACATATATAAAAGAGAGATGGGAAAAAGAGGGGAATTTCACTTTACAACTGGAAATATTGCGGTCCAGAGCTGCGGCCGCAAGGTGGTCGGTGCATCTCGTGGTGGCAACACCCGAACCAAGTGGTGGACACCAGTGGTGAGGGGAGCCATTAAGCTGAAGAAGAAGTCCTATCAAGCTTGGTTGGCTTGTGGGACTCCCGAAGCAGCTGAGGTGTACCGGCAGGCCAAGCGGAGTGCAGCTCGGGTGGTTGCTGAAGCAAAAACCCAGGTATGGGAGGAGTTCGGTGAGGCCATGGAACAAGACTTTCGGTCGACGTCAAAGAGATTCTGGCAAACTGTCCGGCGGCTCAGGAGGGGAAAGCAGCTCCCTGTCCACACTGTGTATGGTGCGGATGGGGCACTGTTGACTTCGACTGGGGATATCGTCGGGCGGTGGAAGGAATACTTTGAGGATCTCCTCAATCCCACTGATACACCTTCCACAGAGGAAGCAGGGTTTGGGGACGAGGGGGATGACTCGCCTATCACAGGGGTTGAGGTCGCCAAGGTGGTTAAAAATCTCCTTGGTGGCCGGGCCCCGGGGGAGGACGAGATTCGCCCTGAGTACCTCAAGGCCCTGGATGTTGTTGGGTTGTCATGGTTGACACGCCTCTGTAACATTGCGTGGAGGTCGGGGGCAGTGCCTTTGGCATGGCAAACCGGGGTGGTGGTTCCTCTCTTCAAAAAAGGGGACCAGAGGGTGTGCTCCAACTTTAGAGGGATCACACTCCTCAGCTTCCCTGGGAAGGTCTATGCCAAGGTACTGGAGAGGAGAGTCTGGCCGTTGGTCGAACCTCAGATTCAGGAGGAGCAATGTGGTTTTTGTCCTGGCTGTGGCACATCGGACCAGCTCTTTACCCTCTCGAGAATTCTTGAGGGTTTGTGGGAGTTTGCCCAACCAGTTTACATGTGTTTTGTGGACTTGGAGAAGGCATTTGACCGCGTCCCTCGTGGATTTTTGTGGGGGGTGCTTCGGGAGTATGGGGTATCGGGCTTGTTGTTACGAGCTATTCAGTCTCTGTACGACCGTTGTGAGAGTTTGGTTCGTATTGCCAACACTCGGTCGGAGTCATTCCCAGTGAGAGTTGGACTCCGCCAGGGCTGCCCTTTGTCACCGATCCTGTTCATAATTTTTATGGACAGGATTTCTAGGCGCAGCCAGGGAATGGAGGGTGTCATGCTTGGTGACCACAGGATCTCATCTCTGTTGTTTGCAGATGATGTTGTCCTGTTGGCTTCATCCAGCAATGACCTACAGCTCTTGCTGGGATGGTTTTCCGCTGAGTGTGAAGCGGCTGGGATGAGAATCAACACCTCCAAGTCCGAGTCCATGGTCCTCAGCCGGAAAAAGGTGGATTGTCCTCTCCGGGTTGGGGACAGGCTCCTGCCCCAAGTGGAGGAGTTTAAGTATCTTGGGGTCTTGTTCACAAGTGAGGGGAAAATGGAGCAAGAGATCGACAGATGGATTGGAGCAGCATCTGCAGTGATGCAGACGTTGTACCGGTCTGTTGTGGTGAAGAGGGAGCTTAGTTCTAAGGCAAAGCTGTCGATTTACCAGTCAATCTACGTTCCTACTCTCACCTATGGTCCCGAGCTTTGGGTAATGACCAAAAGAACGAGATCGCGGATACAAGCGGCTGAAATGAGCTTTCTCCGTAGGATTGCTGGACTCTCCCTCAGAGATAGGGTGAGGAGCTCAGTCATCCGGGAGAGGCTCAGAGTAGAACCGCTGCTCCTCCACATTGAAAGGAGTCAGCTGAGGTGGTATGGGCATCTGATTAGGATGCCTCCTGGACGCCTCCCACTTGAGGTGTTTCAGGCACGTCCCACTGGGAGGAGACCCCGGGGCAGACCCAGGACTCAGTGGAGAGACTATGTCTCCCAGCTGGTCTGGGAACGCCTTGGTATCCCCTCTGAAGAGCTGGAGCAGGTGGCTGGGGAGAGGGAAGTCTGGGCTTCTCTGCTTGAACTGCTGCCTCCGCGACCCAGACCTCCGGAAAAGCGGTAGAAGATGGATGGATGGATGGAACTGGAAATATGGGAAAAGCTAAATAAACAACAATGGAAAAGTGCCTCATCCCTGCAGTGGAGAGAATTTGGATGGAAAAATTTGGTACGATTTTTCAGAACACCTGCACAAAACAAATTTACTCGTAAAGGGTTGAATTGTTGGCGCTTGTGTGGTGAAAAGACTGCAAATCATTTTCATGTGTTTTGGTCATGCCCAGTTATCCACCAATATTGGACCAATGTACAGACAATATTGGGGAAAATATTCAAAATAACAGTTCCCTTTTTTTTTGTAACTTTGTATTTGGGTATACTACCGGAATCACTGGAAAGACGAGGAGAAAAATACTTATTCACTGTTTTAATACTGGCAAGTAAAAAAGCTCTAACAAAAAAATGGATGTTGAAGGACTGTCCTACACCTGAAGATTGGATTAACGTGATTCGGGACATTTATTCAATGGAAAAGTTGACATTCGCACTGAGACAGGACATGGATGGGTTCTTGAAATTTTGGCAACCCTGGAACGCATATGTGTCTTCCATTAGATCTAATCTTTGACAAATACCATTTCAATAATGGCACCTCTCTTTGTTCCAACGCTACTCAGATACTCTTTTATTTTTTCATTTTTTTTTGCTCTTTTGTTTTGTTTTGTTTTTTCTTTTTTCTTGTTTTGTTTTTTTTGTTTGTTTTTTGTTCTTTTTTAATTTCTCTTTTTCTTTCACTTAAAAAAGGGTGTTGTAAGAATTATTTTTCCAATGTTGTCAAAAAACAAAAAAAAAGGGAGCGTGATGAAAAAGTAAACAATGCAGTGCTGTAATGACATGTATACCCTTTACAAAAACTTAAATTAAAAAAAAAAACTGAGGAAAGAAGTGGAGTGGGTGGAAAGCTCACACTTCTCGGCTTTAGTAAAGAGGTGGTTTTCCAGGAGCCGCTGTAACATGGCTCTGACATGGACTGTGTGCTCCTCTGGCATGCAGGAAAAAATCAAAATGTCATCAAGGTAGACAAAAACAAATTGATTTACCATATCACAGAGGACGTCATTGATCATACGCTGGAAGATGGCGGGGGCATTGGTGAGCCCAAAAGGTATCACCAGGTACTCAAATTGCCCCAAGTGTGTTTTAAAAGCCTTCTTCCATTCATCCCCTTCATGAATGCGGACCAGATGGTAAGCATTACGCAAATCCAATTTGGTGAATACTTGCACATGCTAAAGGAGCTCAAACGCGGAGTTAATCGGGGCAGAGGATATTTGTCCTTGATTGTTATGACATTTAATTCACGATAGTCTATGCACGGACACAAGGATCCATCCTTCTTCCCAACAAAAAAGAATCCTGCCCCAAAAGGGACCAAGAAGGGCCAAATGAGGCCGGTTTTCAAGGAGTTTTTAATGTAGCTTTCCACCGCCTCCCTCTCCAGCCCAGAAATGCTGTAGAGCCGGCTGGACGGCAGTCGTGCACCCAGGAGGAGGCCTATGGCACGGTCGTTGGAGCAATGAGGAGGCAAAGAAAGCTCTTTCGATTTGCTAAAGACCTCCCGGAGATTGTGATAGACCTCGGGTACAAGACTGAAGTCTGGTGGCTCCACCGGAGGAGAGGAGATTGGCAGCGACAGTGAGCACTCAGCCGAGCTGAGACAGAATGCCAAACAGAAGGGGCTCCAGGAAGAGATGGAATTATGTGCCCAGTTAATAATGGGGTTGTGCTTCCGGAGCCACGGATACCCTAGGACCACTGGGTGAGATGATTTAGGGAGAATGAGGAACGATAGTGTCTCCTGGTGGTTCCTGGAAAGAAGGATGGAGACAGGCGCCGTGCTTTCGGTAACAGAAGCTACACTACCACCCGATAAGGTCGTGACGTTCAGCGGCATCGGCAATTTGGTTGTGGGGATGCCTACTTACCCACAACCAGAGCTCTGAGGACACAAAATTTTGCTCTGCCCCTGAGTCTATTAATGCCATGACTCTCCTCTCGACCCCCGGCAACTGGATGAGGGCTGAAATGGAGAAGTTACCGGGGGATGAAAAGAATTCCCGCTCGTCAGACCCCCCACGGCGACTGACGGGCCGCGTCTTTTGGCTTCAGATAGCATTTCGGCAGTGTGTGCTCCATAGATCCACAGTACATGCACGCGCTGGCCTTCCTCAGTCGCTTGTGCTCTTCTGGAGCCAGACAGGCTCGGCCGAGTACCATAGGTTCAGAGGAAGAGTCGACTCCACCTGTGTCAGTCACTGGAGGAGGCGTACGCAAAACGGGCAGGCCAGAGGAGGTCTTGCACTCCCTCGCTCGCTCGTTCACGGTATCGATTGTCTAGGCTGATAGCTTGATCAATGAGACCGTCCAGGGAAGAAGGAACAGCATGAACCGCTAGGTCATTGTGGAGGTGTTCGCTTAAACCCTGGAGGAAGACGTTGCATAACGCAATGTCATTCCAACCCGAGTCCGCCGCAGTGACCCGAACCTCCACAGAGTAGTCGGCGGAAGACCGACTCCCCTGGCGGAGAGACATGACCCAGCTCATGATGTTACCTGTAGAACTCCCAAGTGCCGAAACCACATAATATTTTGTGTCGTCTGCCGTGATCTCTCGCAGGGCAAACTGAGCCTCCGTCTGGGCGAACCAAGCTGAAGCCGATGACTCCCAGAACTCCGGTAGCTTGAGAGAAATTGCATTAGCTGCTATGTCTGTTCAAAACTGTGAATGCGTTCAACAGACTGTTGTCGGGGTCACCAATGTAGGAATTGCAGGAATGAAGAGACTGACAATTTCTTTTCTCACACGAGCAGGAGTGCCATTTTTATTCTCCAGCGGCAGTGACAAAAAGCAACAGCTAAAAATGCTAGCTCTCTTTTCACTCTAAACTGAGGTCCTACGGTGGCTGCCTAGGGAAGTGCCTGATGAGAAAGCCTGAGAGCACAGCTATAACTGCCTAAACAGATCATTCTGTACCTGAACACATATTGTGGTGAATTATGTCTTTAGAGTCCACTACACACCATCTTTTAACAAAATACAACTGACTTTATTGGAGTTGGAGACATTGATTTATCTCAGAGCTTTAATATGTTTACAGCGTTAGCATCTTAGCAGCGGAGCTAACTAACAGAGTTACTGTTTGTGAGGACACTTTTTAAGGTCATCTTATCCCTCGATAGTCGTGGGAAGTGGTATGATTATATTTGTCATGATCAGGTGAGCGCACGCTCCCCCTCCCTTCCTGCTAGACTTTCCCCGGCTCTGCAGGCAATCATTTCACCTGCGTGATTAGACGCACCTGCTGCCTCTTTTCTGCCAGCGCTGAAAAGGACCAGTTTGTGAACGCTCCAGTGCTGGCTCGTTGGGTAAACTGCCTCAACAAGCAAGTAAGTCTCTATTTCGCTCTCTGAAGAAACCAAAATAGGCTGGGACTTCATCATGGGTGATGTAGCTGTACCCCTCCTTGGAGCAGATTTTTTGTGTGCCTATGGTTTGCTGGTTGATGTCAGAAACCACCATTTGATCGATGCCACCACGTTCTGCTCATATGCATGCACATCAGGTGGTCCAACTTCCAGCACATTGTCTAGTTCTCTCTCTGCACCCGACGATTTTCTCCAGCTGCTTGCTACTTTTCCTACACTCACGCAGCCTACCTTCTCATCTGCACCTGCAAAGCACAGGGTGGAGCACTATATCGCCACCACGGGCCCACCAGTTTATGCACGCTTTCGGTGCCTAGATGCTGCTAAATTAGCAGTAGCCTAGGCAGAATTTGAAAATATGGAGCACCTTGGTGTCATCCGTCGCTCCAACAGTCCCTGGGCATCACTGCTCCACCTCGTCCCGAAGCCAGGGGTTGGATGGCACCCATGCGGTGATTACTGCCGACTCAATGACACAACAACCCCTGACCACTACCTGGTCCCACACATTCAGGATTTTTCTGCCCACCTAGCAGGAAAGGTGATCTTTTCCAAGGTAGATCTGGTCCGGGGATACCATCAGGTACCCGTCCACCCACAAGACATTCCTAAGACAGCGGCGATCACCCCATTTGGGCTCTTTTTAGTTTTTATGTATGCCCTTTGGCCTCAGAAATGCTGCACAGACATTCCAGCGCCTGATGGACTCGGTGCTATGTGACCTCTCTTTTATTTTCGTCTATTTAGACGATATTCTAGTCACCAGCACATCCAAGGCAGAACACCTGTCCCACTTATGGACCTTGTTTGAGTGGCTCAGTCAGCACGGGTTGATTGTCAATGTGGCCAAGTGCCAGTTCTGGTTGTCAACCATCGATTTCCTGGGACACAGAGTCACTAACGATGGCGCAGTCCCCCTCCCATCAAAAGTGACAGCGGTTGCAAATTTCCCACTCCCCCTCACAGTCAAGTCCCTGCAGGAATTCCTCGGCATGGTTAATTTTTACCATCGCTTTATTCCCCATGCTGCGCAACTTATGCATCCCTTGTATGAGGCCCTCAAAGGCAAGAGTTCTCGCCACACAGTAGAGTGGTCAGCCGAGACAGAAAAAGCATTGAAGATACCAAGTTCGCCCTGGCAAGTGCAACAATGCTGGCCCACCCATCACCCAATGCCTTCATAGCCATCACCACAGATGCTTCTGACTATGCCATTGGGGCAGTTCATGAACAGTGGGTCAACGGAATGTGGCAGCCCCTGGCATTTTTTAGCTGACAGTTATGCCCCAGTGAGCGGAAGTATTCCACCTTTGATCACGAACTGCTTGGACTCTCCCTGGCCATTCATCACTTTTGTACCCTGCTGGAAGGCCACAAATTCACGGCGTTCGTGGACCACAAACCGCTGACATTTGTCATGGCTAAAGTGACCAAGCCATGGTGAAGCAACCAGCAGAGACAACTCTCCTACACCTCAGAGTTCACCACAGACATACAGCACATTGCTGGCAAGACCTTGTAGCTGATTGTCTTTCCTGGGCTGTCATGGCAGCGGTTCACTTAGGACTGGACTATGCCCGCATGGCAGAGGACCAAGCAGCTGACCCAGAGGTGTAAGCATTCAGAACAGCGGTCACTGGGCTCCGTTTAAAAGATGTATGTTTTGACGATACAGGAACAACACTCCTCTGTGATGTTTCCACTGGCAAGCCTCGGCCCATTGTTCCCAGCAGCTAGAGACGGCAAGTTTTTGACACGATCCATGGCCTCTCCCATCCTGGATGGAAACCATCCCAGAGACTGGTGGCTACAAAGTTTGTCTGGTATGGGCTCAAAAAGGATGTGAGAGATTGGTCTAATACTTACATCAAGTGTCAGCGCTTCAAGGTGCAACGTCATGTCAAGGCCCCACTGATGGAGTTTCAAGTGCCAGAAAGGCATTTCGACCATATTAATGTGGACATTGTTGGCCCCATGTCCCGCTCTCGCGGCTTACATACTTGCTCACCATGGTGGATAGGACGACTCGATGGCCAAAGGTTGTCGCGTTGGTGTCTGCTACATCTGATGAGGTGGCTCGTGCTTTTATCAGGACATGGGTTGCCCGATTTGGCACTCATCTGACCTCTCTTCCGACCGTGGTTCTCAATTCACCTCAGAGCTATGGAATGCTGTCGCAGAGAGCCTGGAGGTAAAGCTCCACCGCACCGTAGCATACCACCCACAGGCTAACGGGCTATGCGAATGCTTTCACCATTCTATGAAGGCCGCTCTTCGGGCCAGCCTCACAGACAGCAGTTGGACAGATAGGCTTCCGTGGGTCATGCTGGGACTTAGAACTGCTCCTAAGAAGGATCTCCAAGCTTCATCTGCCAGGTTGGTTTACAGTGAGCTGCTACGTGTCCCAGGAGATTTTGTCTCCAACATGACAACCACTTGGTCCACGGTTGCTCAATGCCAGACGCTCCTTGAGAAGGCCAAAGCTTTTGTACCAGTCCCCACTTCACAACACGGGCTCCCTCAATCTCACTTTCCTATGAGTCTGCAGTCGGTGGATTTTGTTTTTGTCCACCATGACGCTCACTATGGCCCTTTGAAACCTCCTTATGACGGTCCATTCCATGTATTGACACCGGGAGAGAAACACTTTGTTGTGGAGGTTGGAGGCAAGCCAGAGAAAATTTCAATGGACCGCTTAAACCCAGCCCACCTTGATGTGGACAGACCTGTCACTTTTGTTCAACCCCCTTGCCGGGGGTGCCCCCCTCTCCCAAATGAATCAGTTTCAGATAGGTGACCTTGCTTCCCCTCTTGTTCGGTGGAGCCGTTACGGCTAGGCGGTTCGCCCTCCACGAACCGCCAATCATTTTTTTCTCTCTCCTATTGTGTTTACCCCCTTCTTCCCTTATGCTTCCTGTTCCCAATCTGCTGACAGGCGCGTCACTGATGCTGCCGTGTCACTGAAAATGTCAACTATGTTATTTTCAGTGTCAAGTCAAATCCCTCGTATGTTTATCAGTTGTTTACTGTGAATGTACTTGGCAATAAATCTTTCTGAGTTCTGAGTTCTGAGTTCACCCCCATGCTGACTTTGTTTTCTTTCATTGTGGTAAATTCTGGGGGGACGTGTGTAGCGGACTCTAAAGACATAATTCACCACAATATGTGTTCATGTACAGAATGATTTGTTTAGGCAGTTATAGTTGTGCTCTCAGTCTTTCTCGTTAGGCACCTCTCTAGGCAGCCACGGTAGGGCCTCAGTTTAGAGTGAAAAGAGAGCTAACGTTTTTAGCTGTTGCTTTTTGTCACTGCCGTTGGAGAATAAAAACAGCACGCCTGCTCGTGTGAGAAAAGAGAGAAATTGCCAGTCTCTTCATTCCTGCAATTCTTACAAATGGACATAATCAAATTTACCTTAGAGCAGATGTAGAATCTAGTCAGAGCCACAAAGAACCACAACACCATGCTTGGGTGTTTTAATGTTGGGGTAAATACAGACAGCTGCAGCTGCATACCTGCCAACTTTTAAAACCTGAAAAGCCTAGTAGCTAGTCGGGGTCCAGGGGCCGCAGGCCCCAGTAGGTCCAGGACAAAGTCTTGGTGGGGGGTTCAGAGGGGCGAAGCCCCCCAACGGCGAACAAATATTAGCATTAAATCAAGTTAAAATGTGGCTAACAACCTCATATTTCTTCAACAATCATGTTTCTGTTTTCCTTAAATTGTCAATGCAGATATGCTGATGGAAAAGCTCAAGGACAAACTCTATGGTAACTCTCAAGCATTGTTGTTTTCCATGGTGCATGTTGTTTTTTTCTTAGCTTTCTTCAGTTGGTCTTTTGAATGGAACACACTGTGGCACTTGTTACCTGAAGCTGTCATCATCATTTTCCTGGTCATGAGGTTGCGCAGAACTTTAGTTGACAGACTGGACCTGAACTCAGTTTTGTTCTTGTTCACATGGCTGAATATGCACTCACAGTCCACAGTAATAATTCCTGGAAATGCTTTGGAGTATTCTTCATGAAAAGACTTGCCATGTGTGTGGATATGGATTATCATAAGCTCTTAATTTTCTTAATCAGTGTTCATCTATATTTATTTAAGTCAGTAAGATCTCTGATTATTATACTCTTTTGCTTCCTCAGGTGTTCCATTTAGTTTGATCCAAACTCTACAATTTCTTGTCCATGTTGCCTGTATCTTATTTTGCCTTTTCAGCATCCATGCTTGCCGTGCTATTTCAGCATTAGTTTTTGTTAGATGTTCATTTAGGTAAACTTCTGTTCCCCGTAACTTTCTGGCCTGCCTCAGTATGTCATTCTTTACCCAGGGATGTGATTTGGGGTTGGGGAAATTATCTGAAAATTTAGCAGGGGGTCTGGGGGTCGTAGTCCCCCAGCGGGGTCCGGGGCAGAGCCCCGGTGGGGGGGCAAGGGGGGCAAAGCCCTCCAAAGCTCCTGGGTTTTTATGATTTTTAAGTACCAGAACTGTGCTTAAATGACATAAAACAAACAGCTGAATGCCACTTATTACTGTATAATATTGACTTATGTTCCCAAGAAGATAAAATCTCTGAACTAAGTTCAGAGATTTTTTGATCTCTTCCATTTCCTCCTTCTTTGGTGGCATTTTTACTGACCTGTTGAAAATAAAACAATCTCTGCTGGTGGCGCCGATATCTGATCTGACCGACCTCGAATCCAGCTGGGCCTCAACTAGCCCCCTCCACTGCTAGTCCCGCTGCTTACCGCCGCTGCAATTGAGCTCCTGTCCAGCCGGGGTACCGGCAGCTCCTCCACTGAGTTCTGCCGCCCACCGCTGCTGTAGTTGAGCTCCGATCCTGCTCCTGTCCAGCTGGGATCCCGGTAGATCCTCCGCTGAGCCCCGCCACCTACCGCTGTCTTCCTCAGTAGTTCCTCCGCCGAGCGCCGCCGCTGTAGCTGGGCTCCGATTCCGCCTATTATCCAGCTGGGGCCCCGGCTGCTCCTCCACTGGTCCCCGTCTCCTACCACCGCTGTACTTGAACTCCGATCCAGCTCCCGTCCAACTGTTGCCTCGGTTGGTTCCTCCGGCGAGCCCCAATCACCGGGGACGGAGTCGCTTCTTTGTGTCGGTGTTTGGAGCTACGACTAGCTATGGCGTTAGCTATAGCGTTAGCTTAGCAAACGCTTCAGGTAAATTTAGATACGATTCCTAGCGATTTCGTGTTTGGAATTGCTTTCATGGGTTTTTTACGATTTAAAATTTGACTGAATTTTTAGTGAAAAACCGTAATTTTGATTAATAAAGCCGTAACCCGGAATGGGGTCTTGAAAACCGTAACCATTACGGCAAAACCGGAGTAGTTGGCAGGTATGCAGCTGTTTGTTTTATCCTGAAATTAAAATGCTCATGCTGCTGTCATGCCATGAATGCTTGCTATTTAGCTTAACACATACAAACATTTTCTGACAATTGTTCAAAATTTTATTGATCTATATTTTGTGATAATTTAAAAATTAATGCATGCTGAAGCTGCTAATATCAAGTCCATATTGTTCCAAGGCAGTGCAAAGAATGCAAAAAAACCCTATTTGATATCTTTCTTAAATTGTTAAGCCTGAGGAAGTAAAGTGTTACTCTTTTTTATTTATTTTTTTACTTCATGCAGCCTTGCATCTAGTGACACTAGTGCATACCTGTGCATGCCTGTGCATACCTGTGAATGCCCGTAGAAACCAAGTATAAGCAAGGATTTCTGCATGCCTGTAGAAAGCAGGTGTAAGCAAGGGTGTAAGTAAGCACACATGTCAGCACTCGTTCAGTGATGCCTCCCTTTGATCTTTGATGGTGTCATAGCGAGTCCTATGATCTTTGATGATGTCATAATGAGTCCTATAATCATGAGTGATGCCTGCATTTGATCTTTGATGATGTCATTGCGAGTCCTATGATCTTTGATGATGTCATAGTGAGTCCTATGCTCATGAGTGATGCCTGCGTTTGATCTCTGATGATGCCATAGCAAGTCCTGTGATCGTGGGTGATGCCTGCCTTTGATCTTTGATGTCCTATGATCATGAGTGAGCATGAGTGATGCCTGCCTTTGATCTTTGATGTCATAGCAAGTCCTATAATCATGAGTGATGCCTCTGATCATTGGCGACTCAGTAGTCAGAAACGTGAACCTAGAGACTCCAGCGGCCATAGTCAAATGCATTCCTGGGGCCAGAGCAGGCGACATCGAGTCAAATTTGAAAATGCTGGCTCAAAGTAACTGTAAATACTCCACAATTGTTATTCACGCTGGCATTAATGACATCCGTCTCCGGCAGTCGGAAGTCACCAAACTTAATGTAGAATCGGTGTGTGACTTTGCAAAAACGATGTCTGCCACTGTAGCATTCTCTGGGCCCCCCCCCCAATCTGACCAGTGATGAGATGTTTAGCCGCTCGTCATCCTTGAACCGCCGTCTGTCTGTGTGGTGTCCTGCAAATGACGTGGGCTACATTGACAATTGGAGCTCATTTTGGGGAAAACCTGGTCTCAGACTTACACAATGGTCCTCTCCGGCATACAACTAGGAACATACCGGTCGCTATGGAGGGTGAGAATATGTATGGGCACATAATCATACCATGTAGGATAACTAAATAGACGGTTATGCTGTTTCATCCCACCTAGCAACAATGCTCTGCACTGTGTGTGTTTATATATTTACATATTTATTCCATCTAGCTACAATGCTCTGCACTGGGTGTGTTTATATTTATATATCTATATATTTATTCCATCTAGCTACAATGCTCCGCACTGTGTTTTTATATATCTACATATTATTCCATCTAGCTACATTGCTCCGCACTGTGTGTGTTTATATACTTGCATATTTATTCCACCTAGCTGCAATGCTCCATACTGTGGGTGTTTATATATTTACATATTTATTCCATCTAGCTACAATGCTCTGCACTGTGTGTTCATATATTCATATATTTATTCCATCCAGCTACAATGCTCTGCACTGTGTGTCTGTGTGTGTGTGTGTGTATATATATATATTTTATAGTAATATGTACATATGTATATTAGCTGCTCTTGCTTGCTTGTTTTTTCTTGCCTTCTGATTGTTGCTCTGAGTGTTGCTATCCCTGTGCTGTTGCAATCCTGGAATTTCCCCGTTGTGGGACTAATAAAGGCTTATCTTATCTTATCTTATCTTATCTTATGAGACGAGACAGCATTCACCCCTCTTTGGATGGTGCTTCTCATTTATCTAGCAATCTGGCATCTTTTTTATCCAAATTTCCAAAACCTTGACTACTCAGAGTTGGGACCAGGAAGCAGAGTCACAGTCTTACACACCTCTCTGCGGCTCCTCTTCATCCGCCACCCCTCAACTTAGCCCCTGTCTTCCCCATCAGAGAATCATTGTCTGCTCCCTCCAAAGTAAATAAAAATATAATATATAAGCATCCCAAAGTGATTAAGCAAAATATTGGTAAAACTCAAATTAAACATAAAGCCTCTAAATTGAATGATTTGGCCTCTGTTCCTCCTCATAATTTAAAAATTAAATGTGGTTTATTGAATATTAGGTCTCTAACTCCCAAGTCTCTGTTAGTCCATGATCTGTTAATTGATCATCAGATTGATTTAATATCCCTTACAGAGACTTGGTTAGGGCAAGAGGATTATGTTGGTTTAAATGAATCAACTCCCTCTGGTTATTTAAACTGTCAAAATCCCAGAAGTTCTGGTCGTGGAGGAGGAGTAGCAACAATTTACCATTCCAAATTACTAGTTAATGTAAAGCAAAAAACATGTTATAATTCCTTTGAGGGCCTGGTCCTCAGTATTGGGCACTTTAGCAATTTTAGGTTAAACCCAATTTTATTTGCCATAGTTTATCGTCCCCCACCAACCTACTCAGAATTTATATCCGAATTTGCTGATTTCTTAGCTGATTTAGTGCTGAAATCTGATAGAATAATTATAGTAGGGGACTTTAATATACATGTGGATGTAGATAGTGACTGCCTTAATGTGGCATTTAATTCATTATTAGACTTGATTGGGTTTTCTCAGAAAGTAGGAAATTCTACTCATTACCTCCACCATACATTGGACCTTGTTCCGACATATGGCATAGAAATAGAAAATCTTGTAGTGTCTCCTCATAACCCTGTACTGTCAGACCATTGTCTGTTAACCTTTGATTTTACTATTTCTGACTATTTGGCTCCTAAAGAAAAATATTATTACAGTAGATGCCTCTCAGATGATGCTGTTACCAAATTTATGCAGAATGTTTCCTCTATGCCATGTGTCAACACAACGGAAATAAGCTATAGACAGCTTGCTCCTTCTGTACTGATAACATGGTGGATAGTGTTACAGCTTCTCTGCATCAGACTCTAGACTTGGTGGCCCCCTTAAAAAAGAAAAAGTCTAATCAGAGATTTCTAACTCCTTGGTTCAACACAGAAACTCGTAGCTTAAAACAGAAGACTCATCAATTAGAAAGAAAATAGCGCTCCACTAATTTAGATGAAATCTATTTAGCTTGGAGAAATCATCTTTTAATTTATAAAAAATCTCTTAGAAAAGCTAGAACGAGTTATTATTCTGCATTAATAGAAGAGAACAAGAATAATCCCAGGTTTCTTTTCAGCACTGTAGCCAGGTTGACAAAGAGTCAGGACTCTGTCAATCCTAGCATTCCCTTAGAGCTTACTAGTCAGGACTTTATGAACTTTTTCAATAATAAAATTTCATCCATCAGAGATAAAATCAGATTCTTCCCACAGTTAACTTAAATACTGTAACTACTACAACTCCTTCAACTGATGTCTGTCTTGATGAGTTTACTCCAATCGACCTTTGTGAGTTAGACAAAATAGTTTCCTCATCCAAACCTTCAACTTGTCTTTTAGACCCTATTCCTACCAGGTTATTTAAAGAAGTCTTCCCACTTATTGGTAGCTTTATTCTTCATATAATCAATTCTTCATTAACTTTAGGCCATGTACCGCAGGCTTTTAAAACGGCTGTAATTAAACCCTTACTCAAAAAGCCAATGCTAGATCCAGGAGCTTTAGCTAACTATAGACCAATCTCTAATCTCCCTTTCATTTCAAAACTCTGAGAAAGAGTTGTTGCTACGCAATTATTTGACCACCTGCAGGGAAATTGTTTACTTGAAGAGTTTCAATCTGGGTTTAGAATCCATCAGAGTACTGAAACAGCCTTAGCGAAGGTCAATAACGACCTCCTCATCACATCTGATAATGGACTGGTTTCTGTACTTGTCCTTTTAGACCTTAGTGCAGCTTTTGATACTATCGATCACAATATTCTACTTGACAGATTAGAATACTATGTTGGAACTTCGTTGCAGTGGTTTAGATCTTATTTATCTGATAGGTTCCAGTTTGTTCATGTAAATAATGAGTTTTCTTTCAACTCAAAGCTTAGTCATGGAGTTCCACAGGGATCTGTGCTAGGCCCTACTCTTTTTAGTTTATATATGCTTCTGTTAGGCAACATTATTAGAAAGCACTGTATACATTTTCATTGTTATGCAGATGACACACAGTTATACCTGTCAATGAAGCCAGATGATAGTAATCAATTAGCCAAGTTAGAAGCCTGTCTTAAGGAAATCAAAGCTTGGATGACTTGTAATTTCCTGCTATTAAATTCAGATAAGACTGAAGTCATTCTTGTTGGTCCAAAAAACCTTAGAAATACCTTTCCAAATCAAACTTTCAGTTTGGATGCGGTTACTCTTTCTCTTAATAGCTCTGTGAGGAACCTTGGAATTATTTTTGATCAAGATCTGTCCTTCAATTCACATATTAAATTTGTTTCTAAGACTGCCTTCTATCATTTGCGTAATATTGCCAAGATTAGGAGTATCTTGTCTCAGAGTGATGCTGAGAAACTGATCCACGCTTTTGTTAGCTCGAGATTAGATTATTGTAATTCTTTATTATCAGGCTGTCCTAAAACATCTTTAAAAAGTCTTCAGCTGACTTCCGGTCTGGACGCCATGGCGACTGCAGCTTAACACTGAAGCTCTCAGACTCAATCCAGGATAACACCTTGAAAATCAAACTTAACGGATTTTTGGAGGAGTGAAAATCAAAAGACAAAATCATCATGTCTAAAGGAAAACAGAAGAAACTGAAATTCTCCAGGCTAGGACACGTATCGGCCGGAGAATCTGAACTGGAAGATCCCCGTTCAGAAGACGAGGAGCTGGTGATAGCTAACAAAAGGGTTAGCCTGAAATCACTATTTGAGGAACTACGACGATTTCGCCGAGATGTTACGGCCGAATTTCGGGAATTCAGAGAAGAATTGAAAAGGACAAACAGCAGAGTGGACCAGGCCGAGAACCGAATCTTGGAAACAGAGGATCGAATAAAAGTGCTCGAAGATTCTGTGCTGGACCTACGCAAAAGACAAGCAGCTATAGAGGCTAAGCTAACCGACCAAGAAGGAAAACAAAGAAGAGACAACATAAGAATTCATGGTCTGATAGAAGGAACCGAAAATGGTTTTAACTCAATGGCAGAATGCGTGGAATCCTTACTAAGAGAGAAATTGGATATTCCACAAACCACCGACTTGAAGATAGAAAAGGCACATCGTTCATTAGCCGCTAGGCCGGCGGCGGAAGCGCCCCCACGTTCGGTGTTGGTAAGATTTTCCAATTTCAAAATAAAACAAGAGGTTGTAAGACTGGCCTGGCAGAAAAAAGGATTTATGCACCAGGAGAGAAAAGTCTACGTGGAACACGATTACGCCCCGGAGGTCCTTAAAAAGCGCAGGGAATACAATGACGCGAAAAAGGTGTTAAGAGAGAAGAAATTGCGCTTTCAGACACCATTTCCTGCGAAGTTAAGGGTCTTCTACGGCGATGAAACGTGTCTCTATAATTCGGCGGAAGAAGCAACAGCTGACATGGCGAGAAGAGGGCTCCCGGTAACGGTGTTTAAACCCGCAGCAGACCCGAGTGAGAAGATCAAAGCGCAAACATGGACAACACAAAGACCCTCAAAATCCACGGACCAGCAGCGGGAAACCCAGCACCAGAGCGTCGCGGATAAACTATCCGTTTTCAGGTTGGAATAGCGACCTTTTTTTTTTTTTCCCTTCCTCTTGAATCAATCCGCACATCCAACCCCCCTCATACAAGGTAACAAACATTAAAGGAGATGCATATTCAGCATGTGGTAAAACATTTCATGGAACAATCATATTATTTGAAACAAATAAGTCTTTGTAATAAAAAAAAAAAAAAACTTGTTAAAATAGAAATGTGACAATAATCCACATGTTCTGCTCATACTAACAAATACTGTTTTTGCGTGAATGTTTGATGTGATGGGGGTGGGAGGGTGCACACAATTTCACAGGGTTTAGGCATAAAAGGAAAAAAAAAAAAAATCATTACAAGTTTGGATTGGGTTCTGAAACTCACGTTAAAAGCATGGGACTACTTTCAGTGGTACGAGAGGGCCCTCAACACGTAACAGAGTTTGAGGAATTTCCCTCAGGGCCTTCACTCCATCAAGGCTCTTACAGGGTCTTTAAAAAGACCTCAGCTCAGGAAGTTCTTTTGACAGTTTTTTGTTTTAAAGTTTTTTACACTATGTTCTTAATGTTTTTCTTGTTTTTAATGTTCTTTCAGTTTCTGAGTAGCACAAAAGAGGGCCACCACACAGTTATACTAAACAAAACAACACAATGGAGAAACAGGGTGTAACCAAAATAATTTCATATAATGTAAAAGGGATCCTGAATCCAGTTAAAAGATCCAAGATTCTAGGCAAAATGAAAAAAGACAAAGCAGGAATAATACTTTTACAAGAAACCCACCTAACAGACGTGGAACACAATAAACTCAGTAGACAAGGGTTTAAAATGATCTCTTCATCTTCATATAAATCAGGGAGGAGGAGGGGAGTAGCGACATTGATATCAACCAAAATTACATTTGAAAAAAAATCAGAACACAAAGATAAAGAAGGGAGATACAGTTTGGTAACTGGGCGGCTAGAGGGAGAAGATATCACCCTGCTGAATGTGTATGCTCCCCCAGGGGCTAACTGGAAATTTTATAAAAATGTATTCGACCTAATGATAACTAAAGCTCAAGGTTTAGTGATATGTGGTGGGGACTTCAATCTTAGACTGAATCCATACTGGGATGCTTCTGGTAATTCCCCACATCAAAATAACACCCAAAACAGGAAGACTCGGATGCTACTAAAAGAAATGGGAATCTGTGATGTGTGGAGGGAACTCAACCCCAGTGTAAAAGACTATACATTTTACTCAACTCCACATTCATCTTACTCAAGGATTGACTATTTTTTTATGTTTAATAGAGACATTGGTAGAGTAAAAACATGTAAAATAGGACTGATGGATCTCTCCGACCACAGTCCGATCTACATGGACTTAAATATCCAAAAATACACAAATAATACATTTTCTTGGAGGTTAAATTCAAATGTCCTGAAAGGACCATTGAAAGATGAATTGGAGTCAGATATTCTCAGATATTTGGAAGATAACGATAATGGAGAAGTATCCCCTTTAATACTGTGGGATGCATGTAAAGCTGTAATAAGAGGAAAGATTATTGCAAAACTGGCAACCCAAAAGAAACTAAGACAAGAAAAACTATCCACATTAGAGTCAGAACTTAGGAACCTAGAAAAAGAACACAAAGGCAACACTCATTCTACTGACTCGCTCAAGATTAAGGAAATTAAAAACCAAATAAATGAGATCTACACAATAGAAATCCAGAAGAAACTTACATTTCTGAAACAAAAATACTATGAAGCAGGCAGTAAATCGGCAAAATTGCTAGCCTATAAATTGAGGAAACATCAAACAGAAAGAGCAATCTACAAAATCAGAGACCCAGTATCAAAGGAAATAAAATTCAGAATTCAGGATATTCTTAAAAACTTCGAGAATTACTATAAGAACTTATACTCCCACAAAAAACATAAAAACGCATCCGAGGCATTCCTAAACACATTAAACCTTCCCCAACTTACGGAGTCACAAAATAAAACACTACTGTCAGAAATACATTCTAAAGAATTGGAAAAAGCAATTATGAAACTTAAAGCTAACAAATCCCCAGGAGCTGATGGCTATACAGCAGAGTGGTACAAAACCTTTAAACAGCAACTATCTCCTCTCCTCCTGAAAACATTTAATTATGTCCTCCACACAGGGGAAATCCCCCCCTCCTGGAGAGAAGGGGTCATTGCAGTTATACCTAAACCTGAAAAGGATAAACTAGAGTGCTCCAACTACAGACCAATCAGTGTACTAAATCAGGACTATAAGCTTTTTACCATTATCCTTGCCAAAAGGTTAGAGAATATACTGACAGACCTAATTCATTTAGACCAAACAGGTTTTATAAGACAAAGACAGACACAAGACAACATTCGACGCACTTTACACATAATTCATCATATAAAAAAATATAACTTAAATGCAGTCATATTAGGATTAGATGCTGAAAAAGCATTCGATTCGGTTGACTGGTCTTTTCTATACAGAATCTTATCCAGTTTCAATTTTCATAACAACTTCATTAGAACTATACAGGCATTATATAAAAAACCAACAGCTAAAATAAGGATTAACGGTAATTTATCATCATCTTTTGAACTGGAAAGAGGATGTCGTCAGGGCTGCCCCCTGTCTCCACTGCTCTTTGCAATCTTCATAGAACCTCTGAGCCAATGGATAAGACAAAACCAAAAAATTCAAGGTATTACACTTGGTCAGAAGGAACATAAAATAGCACTCTTTGCTGATGACATTTTAATATACCTAGGGCAGCCGGACACTTCTTTACCAGAACTAACCTCAGTTTTTTCAGAGTATGGAGATTTATCGGGGTACAAATTAAATATGCATAAAACCCAAGTTTTAACATTCAACTATGACCCAAATCATTATTCACTAAGCAAACTCAAAACTAACTGGGAGTCGGAATCTATGAAATATCTGGGGGTCAATATCCCGAAACAACTCAACAAAATTATATCACTAAACTATGATCCACTGGTGACAAAAATAAAATCTGACCTAGCAAGATGGAATATGATACCATTCTTGGGTATTGCACAAAGAATTGAAGCAGTCAAAATGAATATACTTCCACGTCTTCTATACCTTTTCCAAACAATACCGGTAGAACCTCCCAAAAAAACATGGCAGGAGCTGGACAGAAGGATCTCAAGATTCATATGGCAGGGCAAGAGACCTAGAATCAGATATAGAACCCTACAACTAAACAAAGACAAAGGTGGGCTCGCGCTGCCAAATATCAGGGACTACTTTAAAGCCGCACAAATTAAAACTTTAGTAGAGATATGTAACCCAGTCTACTCTGCACAATGGAAGGAGATCGAATGCCAAATAACAAGTGACATCCCCCTACAGGCGATAATAGGGAACAATGTCTTACCTAAGCTTTTGAATAACACTAACCCGTGGATAGAGACCCCGCTAAAAATTTGGTTTAAGATAGTCAGAGAGAATCAAACTAAAGAGCCCTATCGACTTCTGCAATGGATCGCCTATGATCAGGACTTTACTCCTAATAAAACAGACACCAGATTTAAAAAGTGGAAGGAGAAGGGGCTGATAAAATATTACGATTTTTTTAAAGGGCAAATCTTAAGAAGTTTTGAAGATTTGAAAAAACAAGGCCTAATAAATCAAGACCTTTACAGGTTCTTCCAGCTTAGACACCACATAAACAATATACTTAAAAAGGAGGTTTTGGAAAGGGCCCAGTCAGGTGTTCTGAAGGTCTTCTTAATGGCATATAAAGGGATCCCAGGGATCAGATACATTTCTAAAATATACCAAGGTCTTCAAGACTTAAAAGGAGACAACACATCTTATATAAAAGAGAGATGGGAAAAAGAGGGGAATTTCACTTTACATCTGGAAATATGGGAAAAGCTAAATAAACAGCAATGGAAAAGTACCTCATCCCTGCAGTGGAGAGAATTTGGATGGAAAAACTTGGCAAGATTTTTCAGAACACCTGCACAAATCAAATTTACCCATAAGGGATTGAACTGTTGGCGCTTGTGTGGTGAAAAGACTGCAAATCATTTTCATGTGTTTTGGTCATGCCCAGTTATCCACCAATATTGGTCCAATGTACAGACAATATTGGGGAAAATATTCAAAATTACAGTTCCCTTTTCTTTTGTAACTTTGTATTTGGGTTTACTACCGGACTCACTGGAAAGACGAGGAGAAAAATACTTATTCAATGTTTTAATATTGGCAAGCAAAAAAGCTCTAACTAAAAAATGGATGTTGAAGGACTGTCCTACACCTGAAGATTGGACTAACGTGATCCAAGACATTTACTCGATGGAAAAGTTGACATTCGCACTGAGACAGGACATGGATGGGTTCATGAACTTTTGGCAACCCTGGACCGCATATGTGTCTTCCATTAGATCTAATCTTTGACAAATACCATTTCAATAATGGTTCTGCTCTTTGTTCCAATGCTACTCAGATGCTCTTTTATCTTTATTTACTTACTTTTTCTTTTTGTTTGTTTTTTACTGGTTTGTTTGGTTTTTTTTTTGTTTTTTGTTTTGTTTTTTTTTCTCTTTAATTTCACTTTTTCTTTCACTTTAAAAAAAAAAAAAAATAAGGGGTGTTGTAAGAATTAATCTTCCAATGTTGTCAGATATCAGAAAATAAGGGAACATGTGATGAAAATGTAAACACTGCATTGCTGTAACGACCTGTATACCCTTTACAAAAACTTAAATAAAAAAAAAAAAAAAAGTCTTCAGCTGATCCAAAATGCTGCAGCAAGAGTTTTAACAGGTACTAGAAAGAGAGATCATATCTCTCCGGTTCTGGCCTCCCTTCATTGGCTTCCCATAGAGTTTAGAATTAAGTTTAAAATCCTTCTTCTTACTTACAAAGCTCTGAACAATCAGGCTCCTTTTTACTTAAAAGATCTGATACTACCGTATTATCCTAACAGAGCACTATGCTCCCAAAATGCAGGATTACTTGTAATACCTAGAATCTCCAAAAGTACAATGGAAGGCAGAGCCTTCAGTTATCAAGCTCCTCTCCTGTGGAACCAGCTGCCAATCTGGATTCGGGAGTCAGACTCGATCTCTGTTTTTAAGAATAGGGCTAAAGCCTACCTTTTTGATATAGCCTACAATTAGGGAGGGATCATGTGTTTCTGAACCTTCCCTTAGTTATGCTGCTAATAGGTTTAGTCAGCCAGGGGACCTCCAATAATGCACTGGGCCTCACTCCTTTCTTCACTCTCAATGAAATTTTTTTTTTTTTGCTGGTCATTAAAATCTGTTTGTTCTCTCCCATAGGTTGAGTCCCCATCGTGCTGTTTGCTCTCTACATGTCTGTTCTTTTCATCTTCTCTGTCCCCTCACCCCCCAGCCAGTCGCAGCAGATGACTGCCCCTCCCTGAGCCTGGTTCTGCTGGAGGTTTTTTCCTGTTAAAAGGGAGTTTTTCCTCTCCACCGTTGCCAAGTGCTTGCTCACAGGGGATCGCCTGATTGCTGGGGTCTTTCTGCAACTGTGGGGGTTCCCCCTACAGTTGATAGTCCTATGAGATGACTGTTGTTGTGGAATGGCGCTATATAAATAAAGTTGAATTGAATTGAATTTGATGTCCTATGATCATGAGTGATGCCTGCCTTTGATCACACACAGACACACAGATTTTCTTGAATATAGGCACATCATAGGCGATCCTATGATCTTTTAGCGAGTCCTATGGTCGTGACAGACACACAGACAGACGCACAGAGATTTCTTGAATTATATATAGCGTGATGATACATGACGCACAAACGTCAGATCTGTGACATTCATCACTCTATATATAATTCAAGAAATCTCTGCATCTGTCACAATAATAGGACTTTGTGTTGCCATGGCAACCATGTCAACACTCAAAGGCAGGCATCACTGAACGATTGGTGACATCAAAGATCAAAGGCAGGCATCACTGAACGAGTGGTGACGTCAAAGATCAAAGGCAGGTTTCATAGGACTCGCTATGACGTCATCAAAGATCAAAGGCAGGCATCACTGAACGAGTGGTGACATGCTTGCGTACACCTGCTTTCTATGGGCATGCAGAAATACTTGCTTATACTTGGTTTCTACGGGCATGGTGTGCACTATATATCAAAGGCAGGCATCAAAGATGACGATGAGAGGCTGGAACTTCGAACCGGTGTGGCACAACCGGGTTGTGAATGGACAGGAGATGGCAGAGCAGGCAGCGGAAGGTGATGAAACAGGAAGTGAACTAGGAGGAATAGAGGTGGGAAGTGGGAAGGAGGAAGTTTGGAGTTCGGTGAAGTCTAAAAGAACCAAACATAAATGTAAAGAAAAACAATCAATATAGCTTGTCTATCGGCTGCACCTTGGACATAGTCCAAGGACGGATAATTTTTTCACACATAAGGAGTTCAGAACTCCTTATACAAGGTTATAGAGTGATGATAATCAAGTCAGTGGCGGTAATGCACCTGTAAGCTGGATGCCAACCGCCAATCAAATCTAAAAGAAGTAGAAGAAGAAGAGCGTTATCAAGTGCCGATGAATCAGATGAACAATCCCAGAATAAACAGAAGGAGTGTAAAGTAATCGTTAAACTTACTCAGGAAGGGGCATCATTTCGTGAGTGGAAACCAATTAAACTCACAAAAGCAATTAACAAGTTACTTGGAGAAGTTTTAAATGCAAGAATTCATAGTGGTTCGTTACTAGTTACATGTAAAGTAGTGTTCAACAAGGAAAAGTAATCAGAGTCAATAAGATGGAGGGGAACAATGTGCAGTATTCAATATGGGAAGGAAATAAGGCAATGAGAGGAGTTATATCGGCCATTTCAACGGCTGTCTCAACTGATGAAATAATGGAAAACTTAACTGGAGCAAAAGTGACAGAGGTACAAAGACTGAAGACTAATTGAAATGGTGAAAAATGTGATAGTGTTACGTCTGCTGCACGATCTCGCAGCGAACATATAAATTGGCAACGAGACCAAAACGCAGTGTAACGTATTTATTGACAGTGGAAAAATGTACAAATTGTCCAGATAACAGTCACTGTAAGTAGAGGAACAACGGGACAACTGGCTACAAGCTGAGTTGGGGTAGAGGAAATGCCAAGCGCGCTCCAGGCAGAGTGGGAGCGGAGAGGAAGGCATAATTAGGGAAGACTTACATTTATGTTGGAGCGGAAAGGCTCTGAGGTAACAACACGATTTAGCCCAGGAAAAGCCAACAGTCACGAGCCAGGATGTCCAAAGTTGACTTAAGCTGCCACACTGGCTGAGCCCACTGCTTCCCAATAAGTACTCAATATACTAATGAAGGCAAGTGGACACAGCCATGTGGCGAGCAGGTGCATGAATGATTGGCAATGTGTGTGTATGTGCATGTGTAAGTGTATGTGCATGCATGAGTGTGTGAGTGTGTATGTGGTGATGAGATGCATCCGGTGAATGTCTGGTAAGAGGAGGAGGCGTGGCTGTAGGACTGTCAGAGAGCAAGGCTCAATCTGCCAGCTGGAAATAATAAAAAATAATCAAAACCTACAGCCACAGGTCATGGACGGGGTAGAACGACCCCGAACATGACAGATAGTCTGTCGGTAATGTTAAAATTTGATGAAACAAGACTGCCAAGTAAGGTGTATATTGGCTACATGAGCTATGAAGTCAGACTTTATGTTCCTCCTCCGCTCAGATGTTTCAAGCGTCAAAAGTTTGGTCATGTAGCAGCGATATGCAAAGATAGACATCGATGTGCCAGATGCTCCGGTGAACATGAATATGGAAAGTGTGAAAGAGGAGCCAAATTAAAGTGCTGTAACTGCGGTGGTAAACATAGCTCTGTATATCGAGGTTGTGAAGCCAGCAAAAGCGCAGCAAAAATTCGGGAGGTAAAAGTTTTCTTCTTCTTCTCCTTTTAGATTTGATTGGTGGTTGGCAACCAGCTTACGGGTGCATTACCACCACGTAAGTGCTAACCACTGCACGGTGGCGCAGTGGTTAGCACTGTAGCAGCACAGTTTTACCCTCGGCCGGGGGATCGCGGGGACCGTGAGATCGTGGGTTCGATCCCTGCCCCTGGCCAACAGTGATCTGTGTGGAGTTTGCATGTTCTTCCCGTGTTTGCGTGGGTTTACTCCGGGATTTCTCCGGTTTCCTCCCACATGCCAAAAACATGCAGGTTAGGGAGTTAAGGGGCGCTTGCGCACGCAGTGACCAGCAGCTGGTGGTTTGTCACCAGACTGCAAAACAAATCTACCTACGGGTACAAAATAAGTAATAAAAAAAAAAAAAAAGTACTTCACTCTATATCATCAGTCTATCTGGTCAGGAGCTGTAGTCCTTCTATCATCATTGCTGTATCCAATTGAACCTCAACTCTATCTTCAGACATCACTCTTCTTCGTCTCCTCGTACTTCACTCTATATCAGCACTCTATCTGGTCAGGAGCTGTAGTCCTTCCATCATCATTGCTGCATCCAATCGAACCCCAACTCCATCCCCAGACATCACCCCTCCTCGTCTCCTCATACTTTATATCATCACTTCACTCTATATCATCACTCTACACATCTTGGCCATGACATTTGCCACAGCCAAGATGCAGGTAAAAGTCTTCCAGGGATTAACATATGCAGAAGCTGCGAAAAAGGTGCCAACTAAAAAAGTGGGAGTGGACTCTAATGGGGAAAGTGTGCAGGCTTGCAGTGCATGCAGCAGAATTAAAGAAGATACTCTGGTTATGAAGGAAAATAATTTTGTCTTATTGTGGTAGATGTGATAAACTGCACTGTGCAGACTTCCAAGAAAACAAAAAAAAAATCAAAATCATTCTGAAAGCAGCAGAAAAATATCTTGGCATTAAGGGGCTACATTGGAAAGCAGTTGAGGACTTGTTAAGTGGGGGATCTTTAAGTTCACAGACATCATGGGCTAGTGGATCATAATGGTAATCCCAATTTTGCAATGGAATGCCAGGAGTTTAATATCAAATGGGCAAACAAACCCCAGGTAATCTGTATATAGGAAACATGGCTAAAACCTCAGTTGGATTTTGTATGTTAGGAACTATAGTCAAAGAAATATATGTAGATCTATTTAGATATTTAAGTGCAACTGGATTAATTAAAAGAATTTAATTTTTTTTTCCTGCCATTCTCTTGTCCACACTCCAACCCGGTAGGTGGCGGTAATGTACCTGTAAGCTGGTTGCCAACTGCCAATCAAATCTAAAAGAAGAAGAAGAAGAAGATCAAAGGCAGGCATCATTGAACGAATGGTGGCATGCTTGCTTACACTGTGGAGAGTGTAAATAACGAAAACAGATTTATGCAGCAGACAACTTTATTCACTCTCACATCAGTCATACACTGAAAAGGCATGTCTCAATACACTGGGGGTTCTCCTTTTATATCAACCGCCAATCTCACATCTGCATGACATCTCACATCACAATACATTCATCCCTTCTCCCCCAACTCCTTCTTCCTGCTACCTCACCATAATCTCCATACCTATTGTCCTTCTCTGTTTACCCTCTGCATCCAGTCTGAGATGATTAACCCAGTCTCTACAGACACACACACACACACACACACACCCCGCCCCGAATCTCAGACCAAGTTTCAGTCCTCATGTCCTTTTGGCTTCAGTCTCCTCCCATATCTGCTATAACTGGGGTTTACCACCTCCGCGGCGTGGCTGTGCCGGTGGGGGGCTCCTGGGGGTGTGTCTGTCTGCGGGTGGGCAATGGCGGGGGGGGGGGGACCTTCGACTTGCCCGTGTGGCTGCTCTGATGAATTGTTTACCTGGGGAGTTCTCAGTGGGGGTCTTCCACGCCGAGGGGCCTGAGCCAACAGCACTTGCTCGTCCACCACCACAAAGGCAGGCTTAAGTCTGTCTATGCATATTTTCTCCCTACAACCCCCCAAATCTAACAAAAAATGTTTGTTCCCTGTTTCCAGCACTCTGAACAGGCCATCGTAGGGTGGGCGCAATGAAGGGCGGTGGGCATCGTGCCTGACAAACACGAACGCCGCATTCTTCAAAGTTTTTGGCACAAAAGCACGTGGAAAACAGTGGTGGGCCAGGCCTTGCAGCGTGCCTGTGTCTGCGCTATGCTGCAAACGCTGAGACGGGCAGTTGTCCGGCGTGGGATTATCTGGCAAAAATTCCCGGGGCAGCTGCAGTGGCTGAGAAAAAACAAGCTCCGCCGGGGAAGCCTCCAAATCCTCTTTTGGTGCGGAACGCAACTCAATAAAACCCACGGCAACCGGTCTACCCAATTTGCATCCGTAAGCGAAGCCCTGAGCGCTGCTTTCAGCGACCTATGGAAATGCTCACATAACCCATTGGCCTGTGGGTTGTATATGGTTGTGCGATGAATTGCAACACCCAGGCTATGGGCCATCGCGGACCAGAGGTCAGAAACAAACTGAGGGCCCCTATCGGACGTGATGTCCGACGGGATTCCAAAACATGCCACCCATGTCGTCAAAAAAGCGTGCGCCACGTCCGCGGACATAGTTGCCGCCAGCGGGACTGCTTCTGGCCAGCGTGTGGTGCGGTCCACCACTGTTAGAAGGTGCGTGCACCCCTGCAATGGTGGGAGGGGGCCCACAAGATCCACGTGAACATGGTTCAACCTCTTCGCCGGTATACGAAACGGCTCCAAAGGAGCCTTCGTGTGTCTGTGTACTTTGTGCTCATTGGCACGCTACGCAAGCTGCAGCCCACTCTTTCACTTGTTTGCGCAGGCCTGGCCCCACGAACTTCGCTCCCACCATTTTGACTGACGCACGCACTCCTGGGTGCGCCAGAGCATGAACTAACTCAAACACGCGGTGGCGCCAAGCAACTGGGACCACCGGGCGTGGGCGTCCCGTGGAGATGTCGCAGATTAGGGGGAGCTTGCCGTCTTGCAGTACTCTGCTCTCCAGCCTTAACTCTGTTGGTCCAGACTGGAGCACGCACACATCCGTATCGCCAATCTGCTCTGCGGCCATGGCTGTATAATCTATCCCCACACAGACCGGGGCCACTACTGTGCGCGAAAGGCAGTCCGCCACCACATTCAGTTTACCCGGCACGTGCTGAATATCAGTCGTAAACTACGAGATAGCGACCAGCTGTCTCTGCTGCTGGCCTGACCATGGTTCCAAAACCTTGGCCATCGCGAACATTAGCTGCTTGTGGTCCATGAACGCGGTGAAGCTGCGCCCTTCCAGCCAGAACTGGAAGTGGCGTATGGCCAGGTGGAGAGCCAGCAATCCTCTGTCGAACGCGTTGCATTTACACTCACTGTCGCGCAAAGCCCTGCTGAAAAAAGCAAATGGCTGCCAAGAACCGGCGACACGTTGCTCCACGACGGCCCCTATGGCCACGTCCGAGGCGTCGATAGTGACCACTATCCAGGCCGCCGGGTCCGGGTGCGCCAACAGTGCGGCGTTTGCCAGGGCTGTTTTAACCTCAGAGAACGCCTGCTCCCGCTCCGGAGTCCGACTCTGTCCGCGGGTTTCCGTTTCTTGAGCGTGGCATACAATGACTGCATGAGCTGAGCTGTGCGGGGGAGGAACCGGTTATAAAAGTTAACCATCCCCAAAAATTCTTGCAGTGCCCTGACCGTCTGAGGCCGGGGAAAATTCGCCACGGCGCGCATTTTGTCTGCGTGGGTTTACTTTATTTTTGAATGTGTGTGTGAATGGTTAAGGGATAGCGCCGTATCGTGGTTGCTTCATCCATCCAGGTGGTGGATGACCCTCAATTTCCCCTCTGGGGATCAATAATGTATACTAAATCTAAATCTAAAAATTTTGTCGGGCAAGGGTATCGCTCCCTCCGGTGAGACGCGGTGCCCCAAAAAAATCAATCCCCGTCATGCCGAACTGGCATTTCGCCAGGTTGATTATTAACCCGTGCTCCTCCAACCTCCAGAAAACCATCCTGAGGTGGGTTACGTGTTCGTCCTCGGACGCGCTGGCCACCAGGATATCATCCAGGTAGACGAACACAAACGGGAGATCGCGCAACACCACATCCATCATGCGTTGGAATGTCTGTGCCGCTCCTTTTAATCCGAAGGGCATGCGTAAAAACTCAAACAAGCCAAACGGAGTTATTACCGCTGTTTTGGGTATGTCCTCCACGTGCACTGGGACCTGCTGGTAACCGCTGACCAGGTCTGTTTTAGAAAAAATGCGTGCTCCGGCGAGGTGAACGGAAAAATCCTGAATATGGGGAATCGGGTAGCGGTCGTGCACTGTGGCGTTATTCAATCTGCGGAAATCTACACACGGTCGCCACCATCCCTCGGCCTTAGGGACCATGTGTAGCGGGGATGCCCATGGGCTGTTCAATCGCCTGATGATGCCCATCCTTTCCAGGTTGGCAAATTCCTCGCTCGCTATGGCCAGTTTAGCTGTGTCCAAGCGCCGAGGTCGTGCGAAAATGGGAGGCCCGGTGGTGGTGATAAAATGTTCTGCCCCGTGTTTAGCAATGGCCGCCGAAAACGTCAGGACCGTGAGTGCTGGGAACTGAGTGAGCAGTGTGTGGAACTTACCACCTGGAGCTGTGACGTTGGCTTGTGTTATTGGCCCGGCCCCTCGAGCTGTACAGGGGAGAGAATCAAAAGACAGTGCATTAACCAAGCGTCTGTTAGCAACATCGACTAGCAACCCGTGTGCACACAGAAAATCAGCTCCCAGGATTGGGAAACTCAATGCCGCTATGACAAAAGTCCACTTGTACATACGGCCGTGTAGGGATAAAGTCAATGTTCTCTCACCAAAAGTCTTAATGACTGACTTTACTGCTACCAGCCCGGGGCCGCTAGCTCCCGCTAGCCAGTCGGCGTAGGACGGCAGGATGATGCTCTTCTGGGCTCCGGTGTCCACGAGGAACCGCCTCCCCGAGTGCGAGTCCGTCATGTAGAGCAGCTTGTTCTCTTCACCGGCGGTCACAGCTGCTACTGACTGCCGGCCTTGGCGTTTCCCGAATGCTTGAATTGGCAAGGTGGCACACATCTGCGTGCGTTCTCTCCAAAGCGGCAGTGGTAGAAGCAGAGCGTGTCTCTCTGGCGCTTCCTGGCCCCCGCTGCCGCTACCGTCGGTGGCTCCTTGCCTCCGTTGGTTGTCTTGCTGGGTTCCGACGCCACCGCGTTCACTGTGAAGGCTCTGGTGGTGAGGATGATCCGATCTGCCTCCTGGACTAGCGCACAGTAGTCACGCGCGGCCAGCAACGGCGAATTGGCAAGAACCGCTCTCACCTCTGTCGGGAGGTTCCGGAGGAAAAGGTGGGCAAACAGAAAATGCCCGTTGTCCGTGCCCATCAACGCCAACATTTTCTCCATCAGTTCGACCTCCGACCCATCTCCTAACTCAGAGCGCCTCAGGAGCCTCTCCGCTCTCTCACAGTCCGAAAGCGTGTAGCGCCGGGTCAGCGCAGCCTTGAGAGTCCCGTATTTGTCGTGGGCTGGAGGCTGTTGGAGCAGGCTCGCTACTTGCTGAGACGTGTGAGTGTCCAGCACTGCGACCCCATAGTAATATTTGGTGTCATCTGCCATTATTCCCCGGAGGGCGAACTGAGCCTCGGTGTGGTGGAACCAAGACCGTGGGTCGTGCAGCCAAAAGTCCGGTAGTTTGACCAAAACGGCACACGCGTTGCTGGGGGTTCCCGTCCGGGCCGTCTCTGGAATGCTTGCCGCGTTGCTGGGGCTTCCCGTCCGGGCCGACTCCAGGGTTCTTGCCTCGTGTTCCATAATTCGTCAAGGGGTCACCAGTGTGGAGAGTGTAAATAACGAAAATAGATTTATGCAGCAGACAACTTTATTCACTCTCACATCAGTCATACACAGAAAAGGCATGTCTCAATACACTGGGGGTTGTCCTTTTATATCAACTGCCCATCTCACATCTGCATGACATCTCACATCACAATACATTCATCCCTTCTCCCCCCAGCTCCTTCTTCCTGCTACCTCACCATAATCTCCATACCTATTGCCTTTCTCTGTTTACCCTCTGCATCCAGTCTGAGATGATTAACCCAGTCTCTACAACACTTTCTTTCTACAGGTATGCAGAAATTCTTGCTTATACTTGGTTTCTATGGGGATGCACAGGTATGCACTAGTATAAGTGAAAACATACCTGGTGCTCTTGTCTGTCCTGTGTCTGTATCACCAATTACACCAACAGTCCTTTTCTGTTTTCAGTACATGATCTACCATTGCTGTTGAAGCCACAGATTTAGCTGTGCTTATCTTCTTCTTTTAGATTTGATTGGCAGTTTGCAACCAGCTTACAGGTGCATTACCACCACTGACTTGATTATCATCACTCTATATCTTGGTATAAGGAGTTCTGAACAACTCCTTATGTGTGAAAAAATTATCCGTCCTTGGACTGTGTCCGAGGTGCAGCCGTCCGGTGCTGAGCTCCACCTGTGGCTGTCTGCTGTGGAGTGAGAGTTTTGTGCTCTAGCTTATTGTGAGAAGCCTCCATTTATACAGTCTATGGCACAACCATGAACACCAGCAACAAGTACCAGAACTATGCCAAAACATTAAAAAAAATACAAAAACTACAAGCGCTGAAATTAGCTGCCACTTGAGTGCAAAACACGCATATGGACAATACATTAAAACAAATTTTTAAAATTCTAATAATGCTTTTTTAAATGCCCCACTACTCCACTCTTGCTGATTTAACAATATTTCAGCCCGAAACCGGAAGTTGCCCCCATAATCGTTTCTACAGCAGCGCCTTCAGGAATAAGGTGGATACATTTTTAAAAATTAGGGTTGTCTCTGCCTTAGAACAAGGTTTAAATATTCTTGCAGATCAGACAAACCGGCCAGCTGGTATAAGCCGCCGAGGACACAGTCCAAGGACGGATAATTTTTTCACACATAAGGAGCTGTTCAGAGCTCCTTATAAGAACTCCTTATACAAAGATATAGAGTGATGATAATCAAGTCAATGGCTGTCATTCTTCTTCTTCTTCTTTCTATGGAGCCGCCATCTCAGCACCAGACAGCTGCACCTCAGACACAGTCCAAGGATGGATAATTTTTTCACACATAAGGAGTTGTTCAGAACTCCTCATACAAAGATATAGAGTGATGATAATCAAGTCAGTGGTGGTAATGCACCTGTGAGCTGGTTCCCAACCGCCAATCAAAATCTAAAAGAAGAAGAAGATTTGATTGGTGGTTGGCAATCAGCTTACAGGTGCATTACTGCCATGTACTTCACTCTGAACAACTCCTTATCATATTTCTCACTCTATATCTTTGTATAAGGTGTTCTTATAAGGAGTTCTGAACAACAACTTATGTGTGAAAAAATTATCCGTCCTCATGCGAGGACTCTATATATCGTCATTCTATAAATTCAAGAAATCTCTGTGTGTCTGTATCTGTCACGTTTATAGGACATCATTGGATGGCCTATGATGTCTGCCTGATGTCCTATGATGCATCATAGGTCGTCCTATGATCTCAGGCATCATAGGACTCGCAATGTCGTCATAAAGATATGATGTCTATATGATGGCACATAGACAGATAGGCATCATGGGACTGTCTATATGACAGCACATAGACAGATAGGCATCATAGGACTCGCGATGCCGTCATAAAGATATGTCTATACGACGGCATATAGACAGAGCACATCATAGGACGGCCTATGATGTCAACATGATGTCCTAGACAGATAGGCATCATAGGACTGTCTATACAACGGCACATAGAGATTGGCATCATATGACTCACGATGCCATCATAAAGATATGATGTCTATATGACGGTCTATGATGTCTGCATGATATCCTATGATGCATGATATCTGCATGATGTCCTATAATGCATGATGTCCTACGATGACCCTAAAAGATATGATGCCTATATGATGTCATATAGACATAGCACATCATACACTACCCTATGACATCTGCATGATGTCCTATGATTATCCGATGATATCAGGCAACATAGGACTCACGATGGCGTCATATAGACCATAGGTGTCAAACTCATTCCACGGAGGTAAGGGCCAAGACCCTGCAGGTTTTACCTCCACCCAGTGTCTTCAACAGGTGATTTCACTGAATTTCTTCTCACTGATTGCTGATCAGTGAAAACACCTGCTGAAGACACTGGATGGAAGTAAAACATGCAGGGTCTTGGCCCTCCATGGAATGAGTTTGACACCCCTGATAGAGACAAATGTGTCTTTATGATGTCATATAGACCATCACTCACGATGCCTAGACTAATGTGTCTTTATGATGTCATATGGCTCAAAATTGGCAAGGTGAATAAGTCACAGGGCCAGCCTTTACAGCGCGTTCGTGTTTTCTGCTCAACAGATTTCTGCAGCCATGGCCAATTCTACTTTGCCGCGAGCAGTTTCCAGATCAAGCAGTCTTTGTATTGTTGCTCAAGATGAAGAAACTAAACAAAAGTGTTGCTTTCTCAGCAATGTCGTTTTTAAAGAGGTGCTGACACAGTCAAAATGTGTAACCTTGAAGAATGCCAGTCTACACTACAAATATGTAAAATGTCAAGTAAAGTGCTAATTTCTCTGGGTGCTCTGGTTCCTTGGTTTCTACGGGCATACATGGGCCTTCCTGAACAGGGTCGAAAGCCACTTTTTGCTCAGATCTATTTTTATGATCCTGGCACATCCAAGATGCCCAAGATGCTGGCACTAATTAACTGACTTTTGGACTGGTTCAAGTCCCTGCTTTGGAAGGATGGAAGGAGGCAATGGAGCTGACGCTAGTTGGACTGCAGCATTCTGGGAAAACAACATTTGTAAACATGATCACTGTAAGTCTCTGCTGCTGCTAGCCGCCTTGCTAGGTAGTGCTAACATGTGTAAAAGGTTTGGATTTTTTTTGAGGGGGGTGGGTCTACTGAGCTGTGTGTGAGTCAATTTATACTGGCAGGAAATTGTCTATAATTTCTCCCTTCTTACCTCATCATCCATTATCCACACCTGCAACCAGCCTGTGTCATTTGTCTTTAGTTAACAAGTTAGCTTAGCAGGTGACTTATGATTTTTCAATCTGCTGCTAAACTGATTCAGCCTGGGGAGTTCAAAGCTGTTTGATTTTTTTTTCTGCTTCCAGGAAGTGGAAACATATTTACTGTCACAAGGTAACCTGAAGTGCAGCGTAACAGGATGGATCACTTCATCATGTGAACACTTCTAAACAGTGCGTCAGTTTTTGTACCCATCATTTGCAATGATAGGAAACTGATTTCAACTATAAAATACAGGAAAAGCCTTAATAAATACTAGTGCATGCCCATAGAAAGCAAAAATTCCTGTCTGAAACAAGTAGCCGAATTAGGCTTTACAGGCCCAAATGTAGGCTGTGTTTGAAAGTAGAATACAGAAGTGTAGCGTATATGTAGTTATCACATGTTAGACTGACAAATATGAAAGGTACTGAACTGAGATTTATTTGATTGTGTGAATATTAATTACAGAATAATTGAAAATGAATGGGACATCCAATATTAACCTCTGTTTAGAGCAGCTTGTTAATTTTTTTGTCAGATTGCTTATTTGTGTGATCTTTTATGACATTCATAAATGTTGTATCTTGCATTTTGGGGAATGGGAGTTGTTCAGTCATCACTCTATACTAGCGCATACCTGTGCATGCCCGTTCATACCCATGTATGCCCGTAGAAAGAGTATAAGTATAAGCAAGTATTTGTCATCACCCGCAGCTCACGGGCCTCCACCTCAGCTGCGCGCACACCTGCTCCTCGTTAAGCTTAGCTATTTATTCCATCCTGCCCTGAGCTGCGGCCTGGAGCCGTCTGTCTCCCTGCGTAACCTTCACAGCTACTTCCCTATCGTCGGGCCAGCTGTCGTCTCATCGGACACGTAAGCTGTCATTACTGCCTTACCTTTTCCGTTCAGATTTCCCCTGTGCACAGATGAATGAATGAATGAATAAGGTTTATTGTCAATACTACCATACGTAATACATACAGGAAAATTGAAATTTGACTTGACATTGGGCGCGCTCAGTAAGCGCATCCCATAGCCGGGGCAGCCCGAAGGCGCCAGTCGAATGGGGGGGGTGAAGAGGGGGGAGGGGGGAAGGATAGGGAAAAACACAATAGGAGAGAGAAAAAAGCATTGTTGATCAAAATAGAGCTCATTTTATGACCAAAATTTTGATTACAAGAAAAAAACTCTCAAATGCACAATTAGCAGACAATAGATCACACAATGACAAAGCAGTAGTTGAGAGAGTCAGTGTATTGTGAATATATATCAGTAATTGTGTCAGTAGTGTAATGTTAAATGCAAGTGTAGGTGTGTCAATTGCTAGTGAACAGCAGAGGGCGCCTCCTGGCAGTGGATAGATGTTAAAGTTATGTGATCTAAACAGTCTAGCGTCTCTCGCTCTGCTTGCAGGTGGTAAATTGTCACATGGTGCACTGTCCTTGAGCGTTCATCTGTTGAAACAATAACAACTGTGTCTTGTTTGGGTTAGCAGGCAGAGCCGCTCCTTCCGCTTATCTTCGTCAGGAGGAATGTAAACACGGGGCACCAAAGACAAGGTCAAATCAAATCAGCACAGTGCACTCAGAGAATAGAATTTTTCCTCACTGTGCAATTCTGTGCTTTCATAATTTTCATGTGCAGGCTTAAGCTTTTTTCCATGGAGAGCACAGGGCTCCAGATGTATTCCTCCACTGAATCACTGTCATTCAGTTCACCGTTTGCCGCTACTCGTGCCCTCCCCAACTGGTCGAATTTGATGAAGGAGCTTGCCGGGTCCGCTTTGATCAGCTCTCTCACCTTCCTTCAATTTCTGATGCATCAGGGAACTTCACAGCCAAAAATAGAAGTCCTGAGATCATAACCAATAATGTTTCCACAGACGCATGAATTCCAATGTCCATGAGTCTCCTCGCAGGTTCCAATTCTTGGGCTCCCCCTTGGCCCGATTCTTGTTGAAAAATAGTGACAATAGCACATTTAAGCCGCTTCCAAATCCATAATTTCCGTTTAGATTAAGATTCAGCAGGAGAAGAGCGACTAAACACAGACAAAAACGCAACATTGCAAAGCTGGGAATAGGTCAGAAGGCAGACGAGAGGAGGGAAGAAAAATGCGACTGCTCTCTCTCAAGGCAAGAAGAAAAAAGTGGACAGGTGGATCCCGTGGCGGCGGACTCCCTCTCCCTCGTCACGCTGCTCCTCCACTTGCTGCATCATCCCGGACGCACAGCAGGACGCTGTCTCCCAGGCTTGGGACTTGCCACGCCAGCCATCGCGCCGCTACAAGTAAGCACAGTAACATCATCACTTTCCCTTGTGGTTGCCCAGCTAATCCCTGCTCTCCTCTCTCATAGGGTTGCCTGGCTGAACGGCGAACTGCTCTGTCCTGATCTCATCCTCCACCCACATCACATTCACATCTCGCATACACGCATCCACACACAAACATTGTTGCCAAATAAAGCTTTCAAATCTGTCTGAGCCTGCGTGCGTGTTTCCTGGGCCGAGTAATATGTCAGTATTTCTGCATGCCTGTAGAAAGCAGGCATAAACAAGCACGTCACCTCTCGTTCAGTAATGCCTGCCTTTGATCTTTGATGATGTCATAGGGAGTCCTATGATTTTCGATGATGTCATAGTGAGTCCTATGATCTTTGAGCCTGCCTTTGATCTTTGAAGATGTCATAGTGAGTCCTATGATCTCTGATGATGTCATCATAGACACCATAGGCTGATAGCATAGCGAGTCCTATGATGCCTGCATGTGATGTTTGACGATGTCATAGTGAGTCCTATGATCGTGAGTGATGCCTGCGTTTGATCTTTGATGTCCTATGATTGTGAGTGAGCGTGAGTGATGCCTGCCTTTGATCTTTGATGATGTTATAGCGAGTCCTATGATAGTGATGCCTGCCTTTGATCACACACAGACACACACACACACACACAGATTTTCTTGAATCACTCTATACTACGGCGTTAATATGACATCATATAGACATCATGTAGAGATCATAGGAACATCATAGGCGATCCTATGATCTTTTAGCGAGTCCTATGGTCGTGACACAGACAGACACACAGACACACATGGTGGCAGTAGGACACTTTTAACCCTTGTATTATGTTAAGGGTCAATTTGACCCATTTCGGTTTTTGTGTTGACCTAAGTACGGGTTATCCTTTCTTTTTCTTCATGAAATTTTGTGACTTTTCCTCATCTAGGGTCATGAACTGGTGTGTAAAATCTGGACACTTTGATGTGTAGTGGAATGTATGTGCAGAGTTTGTATACAAAGATGATGTTGCGGGTCATTTTGACCCGGACACTTTTATGTGGGTAAGTAGCTGTACAGATCCAAAATAAACATGCCTTTTTGATGTACTTTATTTTGACTGCCCAGTTAATTGTATTTTGACTGCCAGAGACCCAGGTGTGTGTTGACGAGGGACTTTCTCTCCCTTGTCCTTGTCACTTTTCTCATGCCATCTCTTTGACAAACACACCAAAAATGAGCTCCAGAAGGTTTACAGCTGAAGAAGCTTCATCACATATTTTGAACTGGGATAGTGACGCAGAGGAAGAGATTTCAGAGACCGAGGACAATGTAATTGACAATCTGGTCAATTGTCAACTGACAATCTGGTCAATTGTCAATCTGGAAAATTGACAATCTGGTCAATTGTCAATTGACAATCTGGTCAATTGTCAATCTGGAAAATTGACAATCTGGTCAATTGTCATCCTCTTCAGAGGATGAGCATGCCGTTGTGTCTCCATCAGATGTTCTCCCGCCCTGGAATTTCTTGTTATTAACTGCAAGCCTTTTTATTCCCCGCGGGAGTTCGCTTCTTTCATCCTCGTCGCTGTGTACGTCCCTCCCGACGCGGACACGCGCGAAGCTCAGCGCGTGCTCGCGGACCACATCCAACACACAGAGCGGATTTTCCCAGACTCTCTGGTTATTGTGGCTGGCGACTTTAATCAGAGCAATCTGAGCCACGATCTCCCCCGCTACAAACAGTTTATTAAATGCCCCACCAGAGGATTAAACACACTGGATCACTGTTACACCACAGTGAAAGACGCATATCGCGCTGTTCCCCGCGCTGCGCTGGGATTATCTGATCACGTGATGGTTCACCTCATTCCCACATACAGACAGAGATTGAAGCTCACTAAACCTGTCGTGAGCACTACGAAGAAACGGACCAGTGAAGCTGAGGAGAAGCTGGAAACGTGCATGGAAATAACTGACTGGGGCATGTTTAAACGAGCCACACATGATCTGGATGAATATACGGACACTGTGAACTCATATATCCACTTTTGTGAAGAGGACATTCTTCCATCACGCACCAGGGTGAGGTACTCTAATGACAAACCCCGGACCGGAGGCAGCATGTGCGGCTGGGAAAGACTGTCTCAGACTCTACTAGCATCAGCACCGGATCACCCCAGGGCTGTGTACTTTCCCCCCTACTCTTCTCCCTTTATACCAACTCCTGCACCTCCAGCCACCAGTCTGTCAAGTTGATCAAGTTTGCGGACGACACCACCCTCATCGGGCTCATCTCCAACGGCGACGAGTCCACCTACAGGAGAGAGGTGGTCCAGCTGGCGTCCTGGTGCAACAACAACAACCTGCAGCTGAACGCTCTGAAGACAGTGGAGATGATTGTGGACTTCAGGAAAGTCACAACCCCTCTGCCCCCCCTCACCCTCACAGGCTCTCCCATCACCACTGCTGATTCCTTCCGCTTCCTAGGCACTACCATCACCAGGGACCTCAAATGGGAGCCGACCATCAGCTCACTCATCAAAAAAGCCCAGCAGAGGATGTTCTTCCTGCGGCAGCTGAGGAAGCTCAAGCTACCCACCAAGATGTTAGTGCAGTTCTACACAGCCATCATCGAGTCCATCCTCACCACCTCCATAACCGTGTGGTATGCAGGAGCCACTGCCAGGGACAGACTAAGGCTGCAGCGCGTTGTGCGCACTGCTGAGAAGGTGATCGGTTGCAAGCTCCCATCTCTCCAGGATCTGTACATCTCCAGGACCCGGAGGCGTGCTGGCTGGATCATAGCCGATCCCTCACACCCTGGTCACGTACTGTTTGCCACCCTCCCCTCAGGTAGAAGACTTCGGTCCATCCAGACTAAAACCTCCTGTCACATGAACAGCTTCTTCCCCTCTGCCATCAGACTGCTGAACACTAAGTGACTTATTGACTCTCGTGCACTATGTACAACAGCTCAACCAGACTCATGTCAATCATCACTGTTTTCTTCCTGCATTACCAACTGCACTATATGGTTCTCCACAGTATCTGCTGCTCGCTAATATATTTTAACTGCTGACCAGTATCACTTACTCTTATTCTACACTTTATTGCATGTATAGTTTATTTCTTTTATTTTATCATGTTTAATGTTGCAGCATTGCACCGAGACAAATTCCTAGTTTGTGTACTACATGAACAATGGCAATAAATCTGATTCTGATTCTGAAAGCCAAGGAATGCAGCAATCATCATCCACAGAGGGGACATGGGCATCTAAAGATGGTAATATAAAATGGTCAACATCACCACACCAAAACCGAGGTAGACTGTTATCTTCCAATGTCATCAAAATGACTCCCGGTCCTACAAGATTTGCTGTCACACGAGTTGATGATTTTCAATCAGCATTTCAGCTCTTCATATCCCCACCAATAGAGAAGATTATACTGGAAATGACCAACTTGGAGGGGAGGCGTGTATTTCAGGAGAAATGGAAGCCACCGGATCAGACCGACTTGCATGCTTACATTGGAATTCTGGTATTAGCTGGAGTGTACAGGTCAAAGGGAGAAGCAACTGCAAGTCTATGGGATGAAGAGTATGGAAGGCCAATCTTTCAAGCAACAATGTCTCTGGAGACATTTCACATGATATCTCGTGTGATCCGATTTGACAACCGTGACACCAGAGCTGGTCGACGTGAAAGAGACAAACTAGCTGCGTTTAGAGATGTATGGGATAAATGAGTTGAAATTCTACCTTTGTTGTACAATCCTGGTCCCCATGTTACTGTAGATGAGTGCCTTGTACCATTCAGGGGGCGTTGTCCTTTCAGACAGTACATGCCCAACAAGCCTGCCAAGTATGGCATCAAAATGTGGGTAGCCTGTGATGCAAAATCCAGCTATGCATGGAATATGCAAGTGTATACTGGAAAGCTACCTGGAGGAGCATCTGAGAAGAATCAGGGGATGCATGTGGTGCTGGAGATGAGTGAAGGGTTGCAAGGTCATAACATCAGATGTGACAACTTCTTTACATCCTACCACCTTGGAGATGAACTTCAGAAGAGAAAGCTGACTATTTTGGGAACAGTCAGAAGAAATAAGTGAAATGTTTCACTGGGATTCACTTCCCAGTGAAATTCTGAAGATGCAGGGCAGACCTCTGCATTCCTCAATATTTGTTTTCACTGAGAAAGCAGCAGTTGTTTCATACTGCCCAAAGAGAAACAAGAATGTTCTTGTTATGAGCACAATACACACAGATGCATCTCTGAGCACAAGAGAAGACATGAAGCCACAAATGATCCTGGACTACAACTCCACCAAAGGAGGAGTTGACAATCTGGACAAAGTCACAGCAACATACAGCTGCCAGAGCAAGACTGCCTGTTGGCCCTTGGTGATTTTCTACAACATTGTCGATGTGTCTGCTTACAATGCCTATGTCCTCTGGACTGAAATCAACCAGCAATGGAATGCCGGCAAATTGTACCGACGTTGGCTTTTCCTGGAAGAACTCGGCAAAGCACTTGTCACTCCCAAGATCCAGAGGCGAGCCAGGCCAGCTCGATCCCCAGCAGCTGCAGCTGTCATTGAAAAGGTCAAGGTCAGGTCATGCAACCAATCTGCAATGGATCCAGTGGACACAGGTGTAAAGAAACGGAAAAGATGCCAGGTCTGTCCCTCCTGAGAGGACAGTAAAACAAGTACCTCTTGTGTGAAATGCAAGAATTACATCTGCAGAAAGCACACAGTTACATTCTGTCCATCATGTGGAGAGCATTGAAAATGTTGAACATTGAAAATGTGAGAAGAAGGGGCAAGTTAAATGAAAAAAAATGCAGAGGGAAAAACTTGAACAAAATAGTTCTTAAATATAGTGTTGAAATTAAAAAAATGTATTGTTATGTCTCTTTTATAAATGTTTATATAATCTAAAATACAGTTGTTATTGGTTTAACCTGTTTTTTGACTGTTTTGAGTAGATTTACACAGTACGGGTCAAAATGACCCACAACATAATCAATGTAATTTTTTTTCAACATAGTACAAGGGGCAGACTTGCTGTGAAAACCAAGGACAGATAATTTTTTCACATGTAAAGAGTTGTTCAGAAAGCCTTATAACAACTCCTTTATACAAAGATATAGAGTGATGATAATCAAGTCAGTGGCGGTAATGCACCTGTAAGCTGGTTGGCAACCGCCAATCAAATCTAAAAGAAGAAGGTACGTGGTGACATCATTACAGCACGAGCATAGAGTGATGATATAGAGTGAAGTACGTGGCAGTAATGCACCTGTAAGCTGATTGCCAACCACCAATCAAATCTAAAAGAAGAAGTATGGAGTGGGACAGAGTGCACAAGATATATAGAGTGATGTTTGAAAACAGAGTAGGTGGAAGCAGGCTTGCTGAGAGTGATGATATAGAGTGAAGCAGGTGGCGGTAATACACCTGTAAGCTGGTTGCCAACTGCCAATCAAATCTAAAAAAGAAGAAGAAATTGCTTCATATAGTTGGGCAGCTCTTGAGTGTTCAGTGATGGATATACAGTATCTCACAAAAGTGAGTGCACCCCTCACATTTTTGTAAATATTTTATTATACCTTTTCATGGAACAACACTGAAGCTATGACACTTTGATATAATGTAAAGTAGTCAGAGTTTCCAAATCAAGCAGTCTTCGTATTGTTGCTCAAAATGAAGAAACTAAGCAAAAGCGTTGCTTTCTCAGCAATGTCATTTTTAAAGAGGTGCTGACACAGTAAAAATGTGTAACCTTGAAGAATGCCAGTCTACACTACAAATGTGTAAAATGTCAAATAAAGCGCTCATTTTCTCCTGGTGCTCCGGTTTTTTGGTTTCTAGGGGCATGCACAGGCCTTCCTGAACAGGGGCGGAAGCCACTTTTTGCTCAGATCTATTTTCATGATCCTGCCCATGAACTGGAATTACGATGCACCTATCCCTCAACCAGTGGTCTGAACGAAGAAGAAGATGGAGAGCAATAGAATGAGGAGAACTGCTGCGCATCAGAAATGATGCCGTGAACATGAAACACCTCAGGTTCCAGCAGTATGCCACAGGCATGACTGTGAACAACACAGCAGTCTGAAACAGGAGGAGACCCTTCAGCAACGGGCATGCAGAAATAATTGCTTATACTTGGTTTCTACGGGCATGGACGGGTATGCAAGGGTATGTACTAGTAATTCAAGAAATCTCTGTGTGTCTGCCTGTTGTGTGTCTGTCTGTGTGTCTGCCATGACCATAGGACTAGCAAAAAGATCATAAGATTAGCCTATGATGTGCGTATGATGTCTATATGATGTCATATAGACACTATGTGTCTGTCACGACCATTGGGCTCGCTGAAAGATCATAGGACTCACTATGACATCATCAAAGATCAAAGGCAGGCACCACTCACGATCATCAGACTTGCTTTGACATCATCAAAGATCAAAGGCAGGCATCATAGGCAGGCATCACTCACGATCATAGGACTTGCTATGACATCATCAAAGATCATAGGACCCGCTATGACGTCTTCAAAGATCAAAGGCAGGCATCACTCGATCATAGGACTTGCTATGACATCATCAAAGATCATAGGACTCACTATGACATCATAAAAGATCAAAGGACTCACGATGACATCATCAAAGATCAAAGGCAGGCATCACTGAATGAGTGGTGACGTGCTTGCTTACACCTGCTTTCTATGGGCATGTAGATTTACTTGTTTATACTTGGTTTCTACGGGCATGCACAGGTATGCACTAGTAATTATGATTTGTTAGACATCAAAGAGAGCGGGAGTGGAAGAGGATAAGGAGAAATAACTATGGAATCAGAAATTAATCTGGTGCTAAAGAAACCGGCGGAGAGCTACATAACTGTTGTAACGAGCTGTAAGCTTACTGTTGTATAGTTATTTATATGGTTCCTGTTATATGTGTTGTTCGGTGCCTATATTTGTGAGGCACAGTGTGGTGGCTTTGGGTTCTGGTTCCTTCTTCTTCTTTTAGATTTGATTGGCGGTTGGCAACCAGCTTATAGGTGCATTACCGCCACATACTTCACTTTATATCACTTTTCTTCTTGTCAGGTGCATTATCGCCACGTACTTCAGTCTATATCTTCCTACATCACTCTATATCTTTGTATAAGGAGTTCTGAACAAGCTGGTTGCCAACCGCCAATCAAATCTAAAAGAAGAATAATAACTAGTGCATACCTGTGCATGCCCGTAGAAACCAAGTATAAGCAAGAGTTTCTGCATGCCCATAGAAAGCAGGTGTAAGCAAGCGCGTCACGACCTTCTTCTTCTTCTTCTTTTAGATTTGACTGGTGATTGGCAACCAGCTTACAGATACATTACCACCACATACTTCACTTTATATCATCATTGCTGTGTCCAATCCACCGCCCAGGAGCTGTCTCTATATGCCTGTCTTACATCAGACGTAACTCCTTATACAAAGATATAGAGTGATGAATCAAGTCAGTGGCAGTAATGCACCTGCAAGCTGGTTGCCAACCGCCAATCAAATCTAAAAGAAGAAGACATCACTCTATATATAATTCAAGAAATCTCTGTGTGTGTGTGTCTGTGTCCATATCACTTCTTCTTCTTCTTTTAGATTTGATTGGCTGTTGGCAGCCAGCTTGCAGGTGCATTACTGCCACTGACTTGATTATCATCACTCTATGTCTTTTTGTAGCCCACAGGTGCATCACCACCATGCACCTCACTCCACATCATCACTCTATCTGGTCAGGAGCTGTAGTCCGTATTTGTGTCTCATCTCATTATTATTCTTCTAGATTTGATTGGCGGCTGATCCACCAGCCCATGATGTCTGTGAACGTAAAGATCCCCCACTTAACAAGTCCTCCACTGCTTCCCAATGTAGCCCCTTGATGCCAAGATATTTTTCTGCTGCTTTCACAATGATTTTGATTTTTTCTGTTTTCTTGGAAGTGCAGTTTATCACATCTACCATAAATAAAACAAAATTATTTTCCTTCATAACCAGAGAATCTTCCTTAATTCTGCTGCATGCACTGCAAGCCTGCACACTTTCCCTGTTCGAGTCCACTCCCACTTTTTTAGCTGGCACCTTTTTTGCAGCTTCTGCGTATGTTAATCCCTGGAAGACTTTTAACTGCTGAATTTCTGCTGCTCTTTTACTGGCTTCACAACCTCGATATGCAGAACTATGTTCACCACCGCAGTTACAGCACTTTAATTTGGCTCCTCTTTCACACTTTCCATATTCATGTTGACCGGAGCATCTGGCACATCGCTGTCTACCTTTGCATATCGCTGCTACATGACCAAACTTTTGACATTTGAAACATCTGAGTGGAGGAGGAATGTAAAGTGTGACTTCATAGCTCATGTAGCCAATATACAACTTACTTGGCAGTCTTGATTCATCAAATTTTAAAATTACTGACAGATTATCACATTTTTGCCATTTCTATCAGTTTTCAATCTTTGTACCTCTGTCACTTTTGCTCCAGTTAAGTTTTTCACTGTCAGTTGAGACAGCTGTTGAAATGCCCGATATCACTCCTCTAATTGGAGTGGATTAAGCTGTAATCCTAATCCACAGCTTAATTAAGCTGCGGATTAAGCTGTAGCACTATCCACCAATCTAATTGGTGGATAGTGTTACAGCTTCTCTGCATCAGACTCTAGATTTGGTGGCCCCCTTAAAAAAGAAAAAGTCTAATCAGAGATTTCTAACTCCTTGGTTCAACACAGAAACTCGTAGCTTAAAACAGAAGACTCGTCAATTAGAAAGAAAATGGTGCTCTTTAGTGACACATGGGGAGTGCATAATGTTATAGCATCTTAAACTAGAACAAAGAGCAGAGTTTCCCTCGGAGATAAGCAGGGAGGTGTGAAGGATGAATGCAGTGTGATCTTTTGTGTATCAGAGACTTCTAGCAGGATGGTAAAGGATTAAGGAAGTGAACGCAATGTGACCTTTTGTGTGTAGAAGCTTCTGAGAGAATGCCATAGTTTTTAAGAGAAGAGTTTTGTCTGAGATGCCCTCTTTCTGACTATGCTTCTGTGTGAGATGTGTAATAAACTGTCTGCGTCAAATCCGCCTCGTTATTTACACACTCCACACTGGTGACCCAAGACGAATCATGCAACACGACGAAAGATTCCCGGAGCCAGCCTCGTTGGGAGCCCCCAGCCAAGCATATTTGTGTTTATATTTATATATCTATATATTTATTCCATCTAGCTACGATGCTCCGCACTGTGTGTTTATATATCTACATATTATTCCATCTAGCTACAATGCTCCGCACTGTGTGTGTTTATACTGTATATTTACATATTTATTCCACCTAGCTGCAATGCTCCGTACTGTGGGTGTTTATATATCTACATATTTATTCCATCTAGCTACAATGCTCCGCACTGTGTGTTTATATACTCATATATTTATTCCATCCAGCTACAATGCTCTGCACTGTGTGTCTGTGTATATATATATATTTATAGTAATATGTACATATGTACAGTATATTAGCTGCTCTTGCTTTTTTCTTTTCGTGCCTTCTGATTGTTGCTCTGAGTGTTGCTATCCCTGTGCTGTTGCAATCCTGGAATTTCCCCATTGTGGGACTAATAAAGGCTTCTTATCTTATCTTATCTTATCTTATCTTATCTTATCTTATATGCTGTTACAATCAAGCTACCGGATTTTTGGCAGCACAATCCGCGCTCCTGGTTCCACCTAGTTGAGGCGCAGATCGCCCTCCGGGGGATATCGGCGGATGACACGACGTTCTACCATGTGGTCGCAACGCTCGACACCCACACGGCTCAGCATGTGGAGAGCCTGCTTGATCAGCCACCAACCAGCGACAAGTACGGCGCGTTGAAGGCTGCACTCATCCAGCACTACACGATCTCGGTTGGTGAGAGAGCAGAGAGACTCCTGACGCGGACTGGGTTAGGAGACGGGTCGGCTATTGACCTGATGGAGAAGATGCTGAGATTAAAGGGCTCGGACGACGACCATTTCATTTTTACCCACCTCTTCCTCCGGAACCTTCCGTCAGCGACGAGAGCGACCCTGGCCAATTCGCCGTTGCTGGCCAAGCGGGACTATCATGCGCTGGCCCGAGAAGCACACTGGATCATCATGGCCAGCAGAGAGTTCACGACCATGGCGGCAGCGACGGAGCTCGGCGCGATGGCCGGAGGAGGCGAGGAGCCATCGACGGCAGCGGCAGAGCCACCGATGACAGCAGCAGCGGGGGCCAAAGAACGCGGAGGAGACACCCTCTGTTTCTACCCCCGCCGCTTCACAGAGAAGGCACGCAAATGTATACCACCGTACCAGTTCAAGCGCTCGGGAAACACCAAGACCGGGGGTCGGTAGCAGCTGCGACCCTCGGGGAGGAGAACAAGCTGCTCTACTTGACGGACGCACACTCGGGGAGGCATTTCCTCGTGGACACCGGCGCCCAGTTGAGTTTCATCATGCCGTCCTACGCCGACCGGCTGGCGGGATCTAGCGGCCCCGAGATGGCAGCAGCAAACGGCTTGGAGATTAAGACCTTTGGTGAGAGGACTCTGCTTCTGTCTCTACACGGCCGTACATTTGAGTGGACTTTTGTCATAGCAGCATTGAATTTCAATATATTGGGGGCTGATTTTTTGTGCACACATGGTTTGTTGGTTGATGTCGCAAACAGGCGCCTGGTTAATGCACTGTCCTTTGATTCTATCCCCTGTACAGCTCGAGCGTCCCGGCCAACAGCACAAGCCAACGTCACAGCTGCATGCGGTAAGTTCCACACACTGCTCACTCAGTTCCCAGCACTCACGGTCCCGACATTTTTGGCAGCCATCGCTAAACACGGGGTGGAGCATTTTATCACCACCACCGGGCCGCCCGTTTTTGCAAAACCTCGGCGCTTGGACACAGCTAAACTGGCCATAGCGCGCAAGGAGTTCGCCAACCTGGAGAGGTTGGGCATCATCAGGCGTTCAAACAGCCCATGGGCTTCCCCGCTACACATGGTCCCTAAAGCTGAGGGTTTGTGGCGACCTTGCGGGGATTTCCGTAGGTTGAACAACGTCACAGCGCACAACCGCTACCCAATTCCTCACATCCAAGATTTTTCCGTTCACTTGGCACGAGCGCGCGTTTTTTTCTAAAATAGACCTGGTCCGCAGTTACCACCAAGTCCCAGTGCGCGCCGAGGACATACCCAAAACAGCGGTGATAACTCAGTTCGGTTTATTCGAGTTTTTGCGCATGCCATTCGGGCTTAAAGGGGCTGCACAGACGTTCCAACGCATGATGGATGCAGTGCTGCGTGATCTCCCTTTCGTATTCGTCTACTTGGATGATATCTTGGTAGCCAGCGCTTCCGAAGACGAACACGAAACCCACCTCACCGCGGTTTTCCGGAGGTTGGAAGAGCACAGGTTAATAATCAACCCAGCGAAATGCCAGTTCGGGGTGACGCAGATTGATTTTTTGGGGCACCGCGTCTCTCCCGAAGGAGCAGTTCCACTGCCTGACAAAGTGCGCGCGGTAGCGGATTTTCCCTGGCCGCAAACGGTCAGGGCGTTACAGGAATTTTTGGGAATGGTGAATTTTTATAACCGTTTCCTTCCCCACGCAGCACAGCTCATGCAACCACTGTACGCCGTGCTCAAAAAACAGAAACCCGCGAATAAGATCGAATGGTCCCCGGAGCGAGAGCGGGCGTTCTCGGAAGTCAAAGCAGCCCTGGCAAACGCTGCGTTGCTGGCACATCCAGACCCAGTGGCCCGCATAGTGCTCACTACTGACACGTCAGATGTGGCCATAGGGGCGGTCATGGAGCAGCGTGTAGCCGGAGCTTGGCAGCCGCTCGCCTTTTTCAGCGGGACTCAGAATCAGAATCAGAATCAGAATCAGGTTTATTGCCATTGTTCATGTAGTACACAAACTAGGAATTTGTCTCGGTACAATGCTGCAACATTAAACATGATAAGATAAGAGAAATAAACTATACATGTAATAAAGTGTAGGATAAGATTAAGTGATACTGGTCAACAGTTAAAATATATATTAGCCAGCAGCAGATACTGTGGAGAACTATACAGTACAGGGACTTTGCACGATAGTGAACGTAAATACAGCGCGTTCAACAGGGAGTTGCTGGCTCTCCACTTGGCCATTCGCCACTTCCAGTTCTGGCTGGAAGGGCGCTGTTTCACCACGTTCGTTGACCACAAGCCACTAACATTCGCGATGGCCAAGGTTTCAGAACCGTGGTCGGGCCGGCAGCAGAGACAGCTGGCCGCGATCTCAGAGTTTACTACCGATATTCAGCATGTGTCGGGTAAACTGCATGTAGTGGCAGACTGCCTCTCGCGCGCCGTGGCTGCCCCGGTCTGCGTGGGGATAGATTACTCAGCCACGGCCGCGGAGCAGGTTAGTGACGCGGACGTGCACACGCTCCAGTCTGGACCAACAGGGTTAAGGCTGGAGAGCAGGGTGCTGCAAGACGGTATGCCCCCCCTAATTTGTGATGTCTCCACGGGGCAACTGCGTCCCGTTGTGCCGGCTGCGTGGCGCCGCCGCGTTTTTGACTCGATTCATTCTTTGGCGCACCCGGGAGTGCGCGCGTCGGTCAAAATGGTAGGAGAGAAATTTGTGTGGCCGAGCCTTCGCAAACAAGTGAAATAGTCGGCAGCAGCCTGCGTGGCGTGCCAACGAGCCAAGGTACACAGACACATGAAGGCTCCCTTGAAGCCGTTTCGCATCCCAGCTAAGAGGTTCGACCATGTTCACGTGGACCTCGTGAGCCCCCTCCCGCCATCACAGGGGTGCACGCACCTTCTGACAATGGTGGACCGCACCACGCGCTGGCCGGAAGTGGTTCCACTGGCAGCAACCACAGCCGAGGAGGTGGCGCGCGTGTTTTTAACGGCATGGGTCCCGTCAGATATTACGTTCGACAGAGGCCCTCAATTTGTTTCCGAACTCTGGTCAACAATGGCCCGCAGCCTGGGTGTCACAATTCACCGCACAACCGCGTACAATCCACAGGCTAATGGGTTATGCAAACGTTTTCATAGGTCATTGACAGCGGCTCTCAGGGCGTCACTGACGGATGCAAATTGGGTAGACAAGCTACCGTGGTTTGGAAAGGTGTTTCTAAGGTTTTTTGGACCAACAAGAATGACTTCAGTCTTATCTGAATTTAATAGCAGGAAATTACAAGTCATCCAAGCTTTGATTTCCTTAAGACAAGCTTCTAACTTGGCTAATTGATTACTATCATCTGGCTTCATTGACAGGTATAATTGTGTGTCATCTGCATAACAATGAAAATGTATACAGTGCTTTCTAATAATGTTGCCTAACTTAAGCATATATAAACTAAAAAGAGTAGGGCCTAGCACAGATCCCTGTGGAACTCCATGACTAAGCTTTGAGTTGAAAGAAAACTCATTATTTACATGAACAAACTGGAACCTATCAGATAAATAAGATCTAAACCACTGCAACAAAGTTCCATTAAGTCCAACATAGTGTTCTAATCTATCAAGTAGAATATTATGAGCGATAGTATCAAAAGCTGCACTAAGGTCTAAAAGGACAAGTACAGAAACCAGTCCATTATCAGATGCGATGAGGAAGTCGTTAGTGACCTTCGCTAAGGCTGTTTCAGTACTATGATGGATTCTAAACCCAGATTTAGATGGTTAGATATAGTTATATATCGGTGGTTAGATATAGTTAGTTATAATGGTTTAGAAGTAAACCATTTCCCTCCAGGTGGTCAAATAATTGCGTAGCAACAACTCTTTCTAAGATTTTTGAAATGAAAGGGAGATTAGAGATTGGTCTATAGTTAGCTAAAGCTCCTGGATCTAGCGTTGGCTTTTTTAGTAAGGGTTTAATTACAGCCGTTTTAAAAGCCTGCGGTACATGGCCTAAAGTTAATGAAGAATTGATTATATGAAGAATAAAGCTACCAATAAGTGGGAAGACTTCTTTAAATAACCTGGTAGGAATAGGGTCTAAAAGACAAGTTGAAGGTTTGGATGAGGAAACCATTTTGTCTAACTCACAAAGGTCGATTGGAGTAAACTCATCAAGACAGACATCAATTGAAGGAGTTGTAGTAGTTACAGTATTTAAGTTAACTGTGGGAAGAATCTGATTGATTTTATCTCTGACGGATGAAATTTTATTATTGAAAAAGTTCATAAAGTCCTGACTAGTAAGCTCTAAGGGAATGCTAGGATTGACAGAGTCCTGACTCTTTGTCAACCTGGCTACAGTACTGAAAAGAAACCTGGGATTATTACCTCCGCCAGGAGGTTATGTTTTTGCCGATGTTTGTCTGTCTGTCTGTTTGTTTGTCTGTCTGTTGGTTAGCAAGATAACTCAAAAAGTTTTGGACGGATTTCGATGAAACTTTCAGGCGTTGTTGGAAATGGTACAAGGAAGAACTGATTAAATTTTGGGGATGATCCAGATCACCGATCATGACCATCATCGTAACTACAATAATAGGTATCATCATCATCGTGATGATGATATGATGACTATGATGACTATGATGATGATGATGATGATGATGATACCTATTATTGTTACTACGATGATGATACCTATTATTGTTGTAACTATGATGATGATGATACCTATTATTGTTGTAACTATGATGATGATGATACCTATTATTGTAACTATGATGATAATGATGATGATGATACCTGTTATTGTAACTATGATGATAATGCTCAGATGATAATGCGCAGACCTGCTCTCCGAGTGCTTTTCTAGTTCTTGTTGTCTTCTATTAATGCAGAGTAATAACTCGTTCTAGCTTTTCTAAGAGATTTTTTATAAATTAAAAGATGATTTCTCCAAGCTAAATAGATTTCATCTAAATTAGTGGAGCTGTGGGGTGTGTAAATAACGAGGCGGATTTGACGCAAACAGTTTATTACACATCTCACACAGAAGCATAGTCAGAAAGAGAGCATCTCAGACAAAACTCTTCTCTTAAAAACTATGGCATTCTCTCAGAAGCTTCTACACACAAAAGGTCACATTGCATTCACTTCCTTAATCCTTTACCATCCTGCTAGAAGTCTCTGATACACAAAAGATCACACTGCATTCATCCTTCACACCTCCCTGCTTATCTCCGAGAGAAACTCTGCTCTTTGTTCTAGTCTAAGATGCTATAACATTATGCACTCCCCATGTGTCACTAAACAACCCCCCCGAGCGTCTTGGATAGAACAATAGAATGACAATCCATATGCTGTGGTTAAATCATTAAACATCAATCCACATGCTGCTTGGGCTTCAGTCTTCTCCCGTATCTGCTGTAACCAGGATTCACCGCCTCCACGGCGCTGTCATGCTGGGGGGCTGATGATTGAGGGGTAAAAGTCTGTGCATGTGGGTGCTCTGGGGAATCTTTTCTCTGGGAAGCTCCCCGTGGGGGTCTTCCACGCCGAGGGGCCCTCGCCAACAGCACTTGCTCGTCCGCCACAACAAAAGCGGGTTTGAGTCTGTCTATGCCAACCTTTTCCCTCCTACCCCCCAAATCTAGCAAAAAATGCTTGTCCCCTGTTTCCAGCACTCTGAACAGTCCGTCATAAGGTGGGCGCAGTGGAGGTCGATGGGCATCATGTCTAACAAAAACAAACTCCGCGTTTTTCAAAGTTTTAGACACAAAAACGCGCGGAAAACTGTGGTGAACAGGGCCCGGCAGCGTGCTTGTGTCTATGCTATGCTGCAACAGCTGAGACGGGGAGCTGCCCGGCGCAGGATTAACTGGAAGAAACTCCCCGGGCAGCCGAAGTGGCTGCGCAAAAACGAGTTCAGCCGGGGACGCTTCCAAATCCTCTTTAGGCGCAGAACGTAACCCCAACTAGAAAAGCACTCGGAGAGCACAGACCCGGAGGTCTGCGCATTATCATCTGAGCATTATCATCATAGTTACAATAACAGGTATCATCATCATCATTATCATCATAGTTACAATAATAGGTATCATCATCATCATCATCATCATAGTTACAACAACTAGAAAAGCACTCGGAGAGCGCAGACCTCCGCTTGGCGGATTATCATCTGAGCATTATCATCATAGATAGATAGATAGATAGATAGTTTATTTCGAACACAAAATTATAACAAATACAAGTAAATGGCAAATGCAATAAAGTAACATTATACACTGTTCGAAAGGGAGAAGGAAGAAGTGAACATTTATTAATTCCATCTCCTCTTTTCCATAGATACACCCATGTGAATTTTATACAAATTACCACCTTTAAGACCCCAAGTAAACAATTTACTGTATTTTTTACAAATCAACATTAACACCCATCCATTCTAACATACAATGAAGTCCATACATCAAAACCAGCCTCAAACAACACAGATATACACAGTGCTGTCCCACCCACCATTCCATAGTGTCCCATAATATCCCAGAGTGAACATAATGAATTGTACATATAACCACTACCCTTCTAACATATATCCTTTCATCAAATGGTGCTTATACCTCTTTTTGAATTGATTTCTGTTTGTACATAGTTTCAGTTCCGGCTCTAGACTGTTCCACAAATCCACCCCACAGACAGATATGCACATACTTTTCTTGGTTGTACGTATCTTGGGTTTTGTAAAGTTTAAGTCTCCCCTCAAATTATGATCATTGTCTCTTTTTTTAAATATTTTTTGTATATTAGTTGGTAGTTGATTATTAATTGCCCTGTACATTACTTGTGCTGTCTTAAATTTAACTAAATCGATGAACTTTATGACATGTGACTTTAAGAACAACGAACTGGTATGGTCTCTATATCCTGCATTGTTTATTATCCTTATAGCTCTTTTTTGTAATGTGCATATTGACTGTAGGTTGGTCTTGTAGGTGTTTCCCCAGACTTCTACACAGTAGTTAAGATAAGGTAAAAACAGTGAATTGTACAACAAGACCAATGATTTATAGTCCAAGATGTGTCTTGTCTTCCCCAGTATGCCTATACATTTTGCTAATTTGGCCCGGATATGACTGATGTGAGGTTTCCAGCAGATTTTATTGTCTAGCGTCACCCCCAGAAACTTATTTTCCTGTACTGTTTCTATTCTGGTATCATCTATCGTTACCATTATTTCATGATTTATTTTATAATTTCCAAACAACATAATCTTTGTTTTTTTAGATTTAGAGATAATTTATTTTTGTTGAACCACTGCGTTAATTTTTCCATTTCAGTTGTGACCACCTCTAAAACCTGCTGCAAATTCTCACCAGTGCAAAGGATATTTGTGTCATCCGCAAACAAAATAAATTTCAGAATTTTTGATACTTGGCATATGTCATTTATATATAAAATAAAGAGTTTGGGTCCCAAAACTGACCCCTGGGGCACACCACAAGTGATGTCCATGAAGGGTGATTTATGCTCTCCAATTTGTACAAATTGTTGTCTGTTACTTAAATAACTTTCCACCCAACTCAGTCCAACCCCTCTTATCCCATACCTTTCCAGTTTCCTTAGTAGTATTCTGTGGTCAATGGTGTCAAAAGCTTTCTTTAAATCTATAAATACTCCTACAGCAACATTTTTTTTAATCTATACAACTAGTAAATTTCTTCTATAAGTTCGATCAGTGCCAAAGATTTAGATTTATCTGCTCTAAAACCATACTGGCTATCTGTAAGGAGGTTGTGTTTTTCAGTGAAATCATCCAGTCTCTTAGTGAAGATTTTTTTCAAGTATTTTGGAGAATTGTGAGAGTAAAGAGACTGGCCTGTAATTTGTGAAGCGATGACTGTCTCCTGTTTTGTATAGAGGTATTACTTTTGCTATTTTCATTTTGTCTGGAAATGTACCAGTTTGAAATGACAGGTTACAGATGTGGGTGAGTGGCTTAACAATTCCCTCAATTACTTTTTTCACTATTGTCATGTCAATTTCATTCCAGTCCGTTGATTTTTTGTTCTTAAATTTAGTCACAGTCTCGATAATTTCCTTTTCAGTAACTGCACCCAAAAAGATTGTGTTTGGATTTCTATCTTCTATTTCATTCACAGAACCACTGTAGTTTGTTTCTGGTGTCACTATTGATTTTGCTAATTCAGGACCAACGTTTACAAAAAATTTATTGAAACCACTGACCACATCTTCCATATTATTTATCAAATTGCCATTTTCGATAAAATATTCTGGATAATTTGCATTCTTAGGATGATTACTAATAATCCCAGTGAGTACTTGCCATATTCCTTTTATGTTATTTTTGTTATCCTCTAGTATTCTGTTGTAATATTCTTTCTTACAGGTCCTCATTATAGTAGTAAGCTTATTTTTGTATCTTTTATATTTGATCTCAGCTTCCACCATTCTGCATTTAATGAATTGTTTATATAATGTATTCTTCTTTTTACATGCATTTATTAACCCCTTGGTGACCCAAGGAATATTTTTTTTTGTTGTCTGTCACTGTATTGTTTTATAGGACAGTATTTATTGTACAATGATTGAAATATTTGTAAAAATTTATCATATGCTCTATTTATGTCATTTTCATCATAAACTATCTTCCAATCTTGTATTAATAATTCCTTTGTCAGTAAATGCATTGATTCTTCGGTTCTTATTCTTTTATATTTAATATTTTTGGTATACTTTTTCTTCCTATAATCGCATTGATAGACAACAAAAATCGGCAGGTGGTCACTGATATCATTCAATAAAAGTCCACTCCTGATATTATTTTCCATAATGTTTGTGAATATGTTATCTATTAGTGTGGCACTGTGTGACGTGATTCTGCTAGGTCCGGTAATTGTTGGATGTAAGCCCATACTGTACATTGTGTTGATAAATTCTTCTGTCAAACTATGTTGTTTTGAGTTCATCAGATCTATATTGAAATCCCCACAGATGAACATAACTTTATGAGTTAGTTTTGCGTACATTTTTTCCATCCAGTCCTTAAATAAGTCAATGTTTGATCCAGGTGTTCTATATACACAGCTCACTACTACATTCTTCACATTGTCCAGACAGATTTCTATTGTAATACATTCAAATAAATCATCCACAGTTACTGACAGATTTTCAACAACCTTGTATTTCAAGCTCTTGTCAACAAAAATTGCAACTCCTCCTCCTTTTTTCACTTTTCTATTTATATAATTTAATTCATAGCCATCCATGGTAAAATCCTCTCCTTTCTCTTCACTGAGCCACGTCTCTGATATTGCCACAATATTGAAGGGCTCTTTAAACTGATGTAAATAATCTTTAATGTTATTAAAGTTTGCATAGTTTGTTTGTCTGTTTAGGACATAGTTACAATAATAGGTATCATCATCATCATTATCATCATAGTTACAATAATAGGTATCATCATCATCATCATCATCATCATAGTTACAACAATAATAGGTATCATCATCATCGTAGTAACAATAATAGGTATCATCATCATCATAGTTACAGCAATCATCATCATCATCATCATAGTTACAACAATACTAGGTATCATCATCATCATAGTTACAACAATAATAGGTATCATCATCATCGTAGTAACAATAATAGGTATCGTCATCATCGTAGTAACAATAATAGGTATCATCATCATCATCATCATCATCATAGTCATCATAGTCATCATATCATCATCACGATGAGGATGATACCTATTATTATAGTTACGATGATGATCATGATCGGTGATCCGGATCATCCCCAAAATTTAATCAGTTCTTCCTTGTACCATTTCCAACAACCCCTGAAAGTTTCATCGAAATCCGTCCAAAACTTTTTGAGTTATCTTGCTAACCAACAGACAGACAAACAAACAGACAAACAGACAGACAAACCCCGGCAAAAACATAACCTCCTGGTGGAGGTAATAATAGGTATCATCATCATCGTAGTAACAATAATAGGTATCATCATCATCATAGTTACAACAATCATCATCATCATCATCATAGTTACAACAATAATAGGTATCATCATCATCATAGTTACAACAATAATAGGTATCATCATCATCGTAGTAACAATAATAGGTATCATCATCGTAGTAACAATAATAGGTATCATCATCATAGTCATCATAGTCATCATATCATCATCACGATGATGATGATACCTATTATTGTAGTTACGATGATGATCATGATCGGTGATCCGGATCATCCCCAAAATTTAATCAGTTCTTCCTTGTACCATTTCCAACAACGCCTGAAAGTTTCATCGAAATCCGTCCAAAACTTTTTGAGTTATCTTGCTAACCAACAGACAGACAAACAGACAGACAGACAGACAAACCCCGGCAAAAACATAACCTCCTGGCGGAGGTAATAAAGTTGAATTGAATTGAATTAATTGCCTTATTTCCTTCCAATACTGAAAACTGCACATTTTCCCCCTCCATCTTTTTGACTCTGATTGCTTTTCCTTGTTGAACACTATCTTTATGTGTAACTAGTAACAAACCACTACGAAGAATTCTTGCATTTAAAACTTCTCCAAGTAACCCATTAATTGCATTTGTGAGCTTAATTGGGTCCCACTCACAAAATGATGCCCCTTCCTGAGTAAGTTTAATTACTTTACATGCTTCTGTTTATTCTGGGATAGTTCATCTTCTGATTCCTCAGCACTTGATAAAGCTCTTGAGTTTGTTCAGTGATGCCTGCCTTTGATCTTTGATGATGTTATATGGAGTCCTATGATCTTTGAGGATGTCATAGTGAGTCCTATGATCTGTGATGCTTCCGTAGTGAGTCCTATGGTCTTTGATGATGTCACTGAGGCCTGCCTTTGATTTGTGATGATGTCACAGTGAGTCCTATGATCATGAGTGATGCCTGCCTTTGATCTTTGATGTCCTATGATTGTGAGTGATGCCTGCCTTTGATCACACACAGACACACACAGATTTTCTTGAATCACTCTATACTATGGTGTCTATAGGATGTGTCTATAGGACGCGTCTATAGGACGCGTCTATAGGACGCCTATGATGTGTCTATGATGTCTACATGATGTCTATATGATGTCATATAGACACCATAGTATAGAGTGATTCAAAAAAATCTGTGTGTGTCTGTGTGTATTAACCATTTGCCAGTGACGTCCCGCGTCACGTGATTTTTGTGGATTCCGCCATATCGGATGGCAAGTCGGGCGCTGTACGTGTGCGTTTCAACACGGCGTCCGCTGTCAGATGTGACGGCTTTGTCCGATGTAGCGCAACTACTAGATAAAAAACATCATGACCGGTACACGGAAAAGATCCGTTTTTATCGGCGTGGACCCTTACAACTTGTCGCTTTAAAAATTCACCAGTTTCATTGATTTTTGCCCCAAACCTGACGTACGCTATATGGACATCAACAACTACCTAGTCAACACACCGTCTAGGTACACTGGAGAGTCTCTGAAAGCCTACAAAACTTTGTGTGATATCAGTTATGTGCTGATATCCCCAGTCATCACTTCAATGGTCCACTATGTCGTGAAGGCCCTACCGTATAGATTTGTCATGTTGTATAGAATCTATTAAGTGATAAAGTATTAAAATTTAATAAAATATTCAATTATTGTTATTATTAGCAGCATATATCTCAATTAAATTAATTAAAAACTAATTAAATATTTTTATAGATCTATATATATTCTGTAAAAGGATTTATAAATATTTGTCGTATCAATAGAATACTGGATAAACACAAAGACTCATAGACCAGATGTGACTCAGTGGTTAAGACAGATGTTAAACCTTCCACTAGAAAGAATAACATACATACTGAAATCAAAGGAAATTGTGTTTGAGAATATATGGAGACCTTTCATTGATTGTGTAAAGAATTTAAACATAACTTTTGAAGAAGAAGGTGAATGATGTTTGTGGACCTTGTAAATTGCAAAGTGTTTGATTGTTTGTGTTGTGTTTTTAAAAAAGGTTCAATAAAAAATTTTGTGGAAACAAGAATACTGGATAAACAACTCCCAACACTATTAGATATATTACAAATTTTATTGTCCAGTCTATACAAGAAAGAATTATATCCAGATAAAAAGTCATCAAACCCACATATTAATTTTAAGAATATTTATCCACTACAGGTACATCACTCCCAGAAGCTGTCGGACCCCCCACTGAAACCCTGGGTGATCATGAAGCAAGATGGTGTCATATTCTCTTCACACTTTCTGTTTTGACCAAAAATTAAACGCCAAATCAGTTTAATTGAAAGGCACAACAGAATCATTTACATTTATCAATGCACAACAAACTCTTACTACTTTGTCGAGACAAGTTAAGTTAGTGGTTTTATCAGAATCAGAATCAGAAAAGATTTATTGCCAAGTACATTAACAGATCACTGATAACATACGAGAGAATTTGACTTGACACAGAAAATGAACCTGCATTTCCAGTGACACGGCTGCATCGGGGACGCGCCTGCCAACAGGATAGAGGGTACAGGTAGCATAAGAATAAGAATAATACGAGGAACAATAGGAAGGAGCAAAAAAATCATTGATTCAGAATACTGGTTGCATAATCAATCAATATTATGATTACAAAGGAAAAAAAAAGCTCTCGATGCACATACGCAAGACAGGATCACAGGACACAAGAGAGCAGTGTGTGTATCTTTATTCAGTTCATGGATCAATGTGTGTGCGCTGTTGAAGCAATGTTGATGATAATAAGAGAACAACAAGGGCACTTGGCAGGAGATGTTTTGTCTGGCTGCCGCCAATCGTCCTTGCGATTATCTGGGCAGGCTGTCCAGATGGCTGTCCAAGGCCTTGTGCTCGATGATTTTGAAAACACAGACTGCAGACAGCCAGGAGGAATTTTCATGGGGAAATTGAGCCAAATCGGACTGATCACAGAGAAGGCTTTTTATTTCTTCTGTAGATTCAGTACTTAATCCTTCATTGCGGGGCTTTAAGTCCATCGTGGAAAGACCTAAGCGAGACCATGATGTAATCCACCTTCCGAGACAGTTCTCCATTTGTCGCTATCAGGGTCTTCTCCAATTTTTCAATTTGACAGATGCACCTCGCCTGGCCAGCATTTTGATAGGTTGTATCCATCTTCAGCAATTTGCGGTACACCAGGACAATCCCAGTTCCAATCAGAAAGATCCCGATCACCATTATCACGAAGACATACAAATCTTCAATATCTTCGATAGCGAGATTAGTGAGACACAAGATCTTCCAATTACTTGTGTCACGTAAATAGCCCGCTGGAGCCGTTCCTGTGGGGCAGACAGCTTCCCCCGGAGCACTTTTCCTTGTTGAAAAAATAGTGTCAATTGTGTTCAAAGCCCAGCTTATTAACTCCATAATTTCTTTCTTTCGACGGTCGCAGTTAGACGCAGACAGACAACAGCAAGCTGGGATCCAGTAGTTGGGGGGGGGGAAGGAAAAAAGTCAGAGCAAGAGAGAAGGAAAAAGCGTCTGCTCTCTTGGGAGGGCGGAAGTGAAGAGTCAAGTTCCAGCATTGTGATAGGTAAAGTGCCCTGCAAGATAGTCCTGGAAGCAGTTGACGCATGAATTCCAAATCTGTAGGCGAGGTCTTGGAAAGTCAGGTTCAAGCGCAGCCTCATCAAGGTCAACAGAAACTGCTGAAATTTTGATACTCCTTTCACATCACATATATGTCTTTCAATATGGAAAAATAGTTCTTGCAGCAGTTGAAAAGACTGCAGTCCTGTATAAAATTTCACTTTTTCATCATTTCCAGTCAGTGATTCTTCAGTGTCAGACTGCGACTTGACCTGGGCACGTAAAGCATAAACTTCTTCTTGTAGTGATTGGCACTGCTTCTTTAATGCATCACACTCAGCTTTACATGAACAAGAAGTCCCTGCAGATGATACCAAACTCTCAGTGACCTTGGCTGGCTCTGATGCAATATCCACCTTGACACACATACCAGGCTGCTCCTCTTTCACCTCCATTGTCTCTTCCTTTTCACACACAGTACCTCCAGAAGACAGTTCTAAGAGTACACTGGCAGCAAGTGAGCGATCAAAGTTCTCTCTCTGTCTTTTTTTCCTTGCTTGTGTTTTAATGTACCGATGGAGGCTGGCGTTGTTTCTGTCTTTCGTTGGAGTAGACGTGGAGGTGAAGAGTGATGGTATGTAATCTGGGGAAAGAGGGTCAATGCTCTTCTCACCTGGAATATGGAGTAGTTAGAATATATAGTTTATACAGTTTGAGACGCAATATAACGATTTATCATGTTTATATCATTCTTTTAATCCATGTAGACCTATTTATGTGGTACATTGAAGTATAAAGTAATAAACAATGGTGGGAGGTTTAACTGTATCGGTGAATGTGAATTATTGTAAAAATACTCCTTATTTTTGTAAATGTAATAAATTTTTTATTCATTGTAAAATAAACTCAGCCATATTGATCAACACATTAAATTTCAAACAGGAGCATGCATTCATGATCATTATCTTGTCATCTAGCAGTTGGCTAGTGCTAGGTCACAGATGGTAGGCCTTGGTGGTGCACACAGGGAGGGACATACCCATTTACCAGTGTTTACAATGATATAACATTACATCTATAGACACTGATACATCATACATACCCGATATAAAATGTTGATTGCATAGCCGCGAGTAAGGCGACGGGGACCAATCTTTCCTCTTCAGCGCTGCTAGCCACCTCCTGCGCCTGTCTTCGTCAGCTGGGAGCCGGTAAAACTTCAAGTTGGATCCCTTTTTCTGGCGATTTGTACACCCAAAGGCACAGCAGTGAAACAACATAGTCTAATTCAATGCCAACATAAAATAAAACAAAGACGTAGGTTGAAATCAGGTAAATATATCGCGATCTGGTACAACGCTGAACAGCTGCTGAATGCGCCGTCCACTCGCTTCCGCTGTTCAATGTGGCGGCGTAAAAAAAAGTGTGACGTCACAGCAAATGGTCTATAGGACGCCTATGATGTGTCTATGATGTCTACATGATGTCTATATGATGTCATATAGACACCATAGTATAGAGTGATTCAAAGAAATCTGTGTGTGTCTGTGTGTGATCAAAGGCAGGCATCATAGGACTCATTATGACATCATCAAAGATCATAGGACTCGCTATGACATCATCAACTAGAAAAGCACTCGGAGAGCGCAGACCTCCGCCAAGCGTCATCTGAGAATTATCATCATAGTTACAATAATAGGTATCATCATCATCATTATCATCATAGTTACAATAATAGGTATTACAACGCCTGAAAGTTTCATCGAAATCCGTCCAAAACTTTTTGAGTTATCTTGCTAACCAACAGACAGACAAACAAACAGACAAACAGACAGACAAACCCCGGCAAAAACATAACCTCCTGGCGGAGGTAAACATAACCTCCTGGCGGAGGTAAAGATCATAGGGCTCGCTATGACATCTTTAAAGCTCATAGGACTCGCTTTGACACCATCAAAGACCAAAGGCAGACATCACTGAACGAGTGCTGACATGCTTGCTTACACCCTTGCTTACACCTGCTTTCTACGGGCATGCAGAAATACTTGCTTATACTTGGTTTCTACGGGCATGCACAGGTATGCACCAGTAATAATGATAATAGATTGCATTTATGTATAGCACCTTTTGTGACACCCAAAGCACTTTACAGTGAGGCCATTATTCATTCATTCCACAGAAAGACTCATTAATTCATTAACATTAAAGATTCATTAATACTCCCATACATGACATATTGTAATGAAGTATGGGGAAATACATATAAAACAAACATATATCCACTCTTTATGCTTCAAAAGAGAGCTATTAGAATAATAAACAAAGCAGCTTACAGGGAACCAACAAACCCACTTTTTCTTAAACAAAAAACTCTCAAGTTGAAAGATCTGGTTGACTTTAAAACCGCAATAATAATGTTCAAAGTGAAGAATTTATCACTGCCTGCAAATATCCAAAAGTTGTTCCAAACAAGGGAGAAACGATATCACTTCAGAGGAACATGTATATTTCAAAAGCCTACAGTGAGAACAACCACCAAGCAACACTGTATTTCAGTGCAAGGAGTCAGATTATGGAACGATTATGGACCTGAATTAAAATCATGTACAACGCTTGGACAATTTAAACAAAAACTAAAGGAAGAAATACTCCAAACATATTTACAAGACGACATGTAAACCCACATAAGGATTGACATATCCAGCCTGTGTTGTGTTGTAGCTTAGTTTTTTTTTTCTCTCTGTGACATACTGTCTTAGATTTGTCTCGAATAGTAACTGCTTAACTTAGCTTAGCTTAGTTTTTTTTTCTCTCAGTCACACTTTGTCTTAGCTTTGTTCTAAATTGTAATCACTCTTGTCTTGTTTACTCTTTTTTCTTTGAATTCTTGGATGGAATATGGATGGGCAATATAAGCTGCGGCTTCAGCCATCACCCATTTCGGATAACTCACGTGGAATTGTTTAGTAGAAGGAGTCTTTGTCTAATTTGACCTTGTTGTTATATTATACAGTTTCTTTAACCTGTACTGTATTATCCGAAATAAATTCATTCATTCATTCATTCAGAAAGACACTGATCATGGTAAACTATCTCTTCTTTTTCTTCATTTAGATTTGATTGGCGGTTGGCAACCAGCTTACAGGTGCATTACCGCCACCGACTTAGCCACAGCTGCCCTGGGGCAGATTCTTCTTCTTCTTCTCTCGGTTACTGGCTGAAAGGTGCATACCGCCACCTACTGTACAAGAGTGTGTAACATTATGTCATCTGAGCCCGACCCCTAAATTCTATGACTTAATCCTGTGTTATTTAAAAAAGAGAAAAGAGCCCTTCTTGTGATTCTTATTGCCTCTCCATTTCCATCTGTTCCCAGAATCCCAGTTAAATCTCAGTCCCTACCGGCCTCTCGAACTTCATTTTCCATTATCTGTCTTTCATTTCCGTATTCGTAAGATGTGCTCGGCATTTTCTTTTACTCCACATGCTGTACATTTGTCACTTTCGCTTTTCCCCATGGTGAATAAAGTGCCGTTTAAACCTGTGTGATCCAGTCTGAGTCTTGCCATAATGATGTCTTCCCTCCTTTTGGTTGTTATGAAATTCTTTATTGCATTAGATGTTTGTGTTTTGTAATACGATCTACCTTTATGATCTTCATCCCATCTTTTTTGCCATAGCTCAGTTCCTTTTTTCTTGACTGCTGCAGATTGACAGAAATTTATTATTATTATTATTATTATTATTATCCATCCATCTTCTTCCGCTTAATCCTTTTTGGGTCACCGGGGGTGGGGGGTGGGGGGGTGGAGCCTATCCCAACATCTTTGGGCGAGAGGCAGGGCACACCCTGGACAGATCGCCAGTCCATCGCAGGGCCATCACAGAGAGACAGACAACCACTCACTCTCTCAGTCATACCTAAGGACAATTTAGAACCCCGAGTTTGTTTCCTCCCACATGCCAAAAACATGCAAGTTAGGTTAGATTATTATTATTATTATTATTACTATTATAGGCTAAGAAAAATTCATCTTCACTGATGACACTCAATGCCAGTGCCCCATATCTCCTCTTTTTCTTTCTACAATTTCTCACAACATAGATAAACACGTGTACTTTCCGCCTGTGGGGGCGCTGACGAGACAGTTTAGATTAGGGCTGAATCACATGACCGTCAACCACTTTTTTGTCCCACTTCCCTTCTTCCCCACTGGAAAAAAAGGCAACATCTAATAGGGAGGTAGACAGAGATCCGACCACAGGGCAGACTTGAAGATGCTGGCACTATTTAACCGACTTTTGGACTGGTTGAAGTCCCTGTTTTGGAAGGAGGAGATGGAGCTGACGCTGGTTGGTCTGCAGCATTCTGGGAAAACAACATTTGTAAACGTGATCGCTGTAAGTCTCTGCTGCTGCTAGCCGCCTCGCTAGGTAGTGCTAACGTGTAAAAGGCTTGTTTTTTTTTTTTTTTGGGGGGGGGGCGGTGCTACTGAGCTGTGTGTGAGACAGTTTACACTGGCAGGAAATTGTCTATAATTTCTCCCTTCTTACCTCATCATCCATTATCCACACCTGAAACCAGTCTGTGTCGTTTGTCTTTAGTTAACAAGTTAGCTTAGCAGGTGACTGTTACGATTTTTCAACCTGCTGCTAAACTGATTCAGCCTGGGGAGTTCAAAGCTGTTTGATTTTTTTTTTTCTGCTTCCAGGAAGTGAAAACATATTAACTGTCACAAGATAACCTGAAGTGCAGCCTAACAGGATGGATCACTTCATCATGTGAACACTTCTAAACAGTGCGTCAGTTTTTGTAGCCGTCATCTGCAATGATAGGAAACTGACTTCAACTATAAAGTACAGGAAAAGCCTTAATAAATACTAGTGCATGCCCGTAAAAAGCAAAAATTCCTATCTGAAACAAGTAGCCAAATTAGGCTTTACAGGCCCAACTGTAGGCTGTGTTTGAAAGTAGAATACAGAGGTGTAGCTTATATCTAGCTATCACATGTTAGGCTGACAAATATGAAAGATACTGAACTGAGATTTGATTGTGAGAATATTACAGAATAATTGAAAATGAGTGGGGCATCCAATATTAGCCACTGTTTAGAACCGCTTGTGAATTTTTTTGTCAGATTGCTTATTTGTGCGATCTTTTATGACATTCATAAATGTTGTATCTTGCACTTTGGGGAATGGGAGTTGTTCAGTCATCACTCTATACTAGCGCATACCTGTGCATGCCCGTTCATACCCGTGTATGCCCGTAGAAAGAATATAAGTATAAAAGCAAGTATTTCTGCATGCTTGTAGAAAGCAGGCGTAAACAAGCACGTCACCACTCATTCAGTAATGCCTGCCTTTGATCTTTGATGATGTCATAGGGAGTCCTATTATATTTGAGCCTGCCTTTGATTTTTGAAGATGTCATAGTGAGTCCTATGATCTTTGATGATGTCATAGACACCATAGGCTGATGGCATAGCAAGGCCTATGATGCCTGCATGTAATGTTTGACGATGTCATAGTGAATCCTATGATCTTTGATGATGTCATAGCGAGTCCTATGATCATGAGTGATGCCTGCCTTTGATCACACACAGACACACACACAGATTTTCTTGAATCACTATACTATGGCGTCAATCAGATCATAGGAACATCATAGGCGATCCTGTGATCTCTTAGCGAGTCCTATGGTCGTGACACACGGACACACACATAGTGGCAGTGGGACACTTTTAAGCAGACTTGCTGAATACCAAGAACGGATAATTTTTTCACACGTAAGTTGTTCAGAACTCCTTATAAGAACTCCTTATACAAAGATATAGAGTGATGATAATCAAGTCAGTGGCGGTAATGCACCTGTAAGCTGGTTGCCAACCGCCAATCAAATCTAAAAGAAGAAGGTATGTGACGACATCATCACAGCACGAGCACAGAATGATGATATAGACTCTATATTATATATTATATATCATATACATTATATACTCTATATCATATATTATAGAGTGAAGTACGTGGCGGTAATGCATCTGTAAGCTGGTTGCCAACTGCTAATCAAATCTAAAAGAAGAAGAAGTAGAAGTGATGTTGTGAGTAAAGTATGTGGCAGTAATGCACCTGTAAGCTGGTTGCCAACCGCCAATCAAATCTAAAAGAAGTAGTACGTGGCGGGACAGAGTGCACAAGATATATAGAGTGATGTCTGAAGATAGAGTAGGTGGAAGCAGGCTTGCTGAGAGTGATGATATAGAGTGAAGTATGTGGCGGTAATACACCTGTAAGCTGGTTGCCAACCGTCAATCAAATCTAAAAACGAAAAAGAAATTGCTTCAGATAGTTGGGCAGCTCTTGAGTGTTCAGTGATGGATATACAGTATCTCACAAAAGTAAGTACACTCCTCACATTTTTGTAAATATTTTATCTTTTCATGGAACAACACTGAAGCTATGACACTTTGATACAATGTAAAGTAGTCAGTGTACAGGTTGTATAGCAGTGTAAGTTTTCTGTCCCCTCAAAATAACTCAACACACAGCCATTAATGTGTAAACCGCTGGCAACAAAAGTGAGTACTCCCCTAAGTGAAAATGTCCAAATTGTGCCCAAAGTGTCAATATTTTGTGTGGCCACCATTATTTTCCAGCACCACCTTAACTCTCTTGGGCATGGAGTTCAATAGAGCTTCACAGGTTGCCACTGGAATCCTCTTCCACTCCTCCATGATGACATCACGTTGCTGGTGGATGTTGGAGACCTTGCGCTCTTCCACCTTCCGTTGGAGGATGCCCCACAGATGCTCAATAGGGTTTAGGTCTGGAGACATGCTTGGCCAGTCCATCACCTTTACCTTCAGTTTCTTTAGCAAAGCAGTGGTCGTCTTGGAGGTGTGTTTGAGGTTGTTATCATGTTGGAATACTGCCCTGTGGCCCAGTTTCCAAAGGGAGGGGATCATGCTCTGCTTCAGTATGTCACAGTATATGTTGGCATTCATGGTTCCCTCAATGAACTCTATCCCCCCAGTGCTGGCAGCACTCATGCAGCTCCAAACCATGACACTCCCACCACCATGCTTGACTGTAAGCAAGACACACTTATCTATGTACTCCTCACCTGGTTGCCACTACGCACTCTTGACACCATCTGAACCAAATAAGTTTATGTTGGTCTCATCAGACCACAGGACATGGTTCCAGTAATCCATATCCTTAGTCTGCTTGTCTTCAGCAAACTGTTTGCGGGCTTTCTTGTGCATCATCTTTAAAAGGGGCTTCCTTCTGGGACGACAAGCATGTAGACCAATTTGTTGCAGTATGCGGTCTATGGTCTGAGCACTGACAGTCAGCAAACCTCTGCAGCAATGCTGGCAGCACTCAAATGTCTATTTTCAAAAGACAACCTCTGGATATGACGCTGAGCACGTGCACTCAGCTTCTTTGGTCGACCATGGCAAGGCCTGTTCTGAGTGGAACCTGTCCTGTTAAACCGCTGTATGGTTTTGGCCACCATGCTGCAGCTCACTTTCAGGGTGTTGGCAATCTTCTTATAGCCTAGGCCATCTTTAGAGCAACAATTCTTTTTTTAGATCCTCAGAGGGCTCATTTCCACCAAAATAAGAACCAGTGCTAGTTTGGTTCTGGGGCTGGTGCCAGTGCTTAACCAGTTCAACTGTAGTGCCTCATAAGAACCAGCTGGTTTTCCACCAATATGGAGCTAGTCGGGGATTACGTCAGGGCTACGTCATTACATAGTGTGAAGCGCCTTTATGCAACCCTGCAGAACACCACAGAAGAAGAAGTAGCAGCGCTAGCTTATGTAGGAGTTTGTTGTCTTCTTCTTCTTCTTCTTCTTCTTCTTCTTTTAGATTTGATTGGCGGTTGGCAACCAGCTTACAGGTGCATTACCACCACGTACTTCACTCTATATCATCAGTGTATATCTTTGTATCAGGAGTTCTTATAAGGAGTTCTGAACAACTCCCTATGTGTGAAAAAATTATCCGTCCTTGGACTGTGTCCTCAGAGGGTTTCAAGTAGTAGCTCTTTGGGAGCGCTGCTTTTATTATTCCAAACCTGTATTACCATCCAAAAACAGTTTTATTCTTAATGGCAGAGAACGGCGGCTACGTTTAAGGAGACCGGTAATTATCAGTATTTCAGTTATCAGGCGTTGTTAGAGCAAGTCTGTAGCGCGAGCATTGACTACACTTTTAAACATAATATTTATGTCAACTCTGTAATAGGTGGTGTTACGGCGGATTACGAGACGGAGGTCGCCTGTTGTGTCATGCCAAAAAGTGATCAGCCGTCCAAAAAATGATCGCCAGGGGCCATATTGTTATGGGTTTATATTAGCCGTTAAATACATATTTCAACAGATAAACAGTACTTAGGTATAACAAGATATATTTAACACTTATGATGCATTTTGAACCCGAAACAAACTTGATCTAGGATTAAAAGCAATTAAAATAATGCAGTCACAAGGTTACATGGAAAAATGCATAGATTTACTGCATATAATACATGAAGATACTGTATCAATATATATTCTATGTACCTCCAAACAACGATGTTTTTGCACATAAATATTGCAATCAGATAAATTCTATACGTTGTTTTCCAAACTGCAACACTTCGGTCAGCACTATAATTTTTCAGATGTGATAAAACCTCAAAACATTTAGACACATTGTAGGTGGACTGAGACCAGGCAGTACACCTTTAACAAGTGGGCACTCCTGGCTCCTGTAGACGGTGATCACTTTTTGGCACGACACCGGATTTCACCACCCAGCTGACCCCATGCAGAAGTGGCTAATGAAACCCTTTTCGGACACAGGCAGACTTACCCCTGAACAACCCAACTACAACTACCGGATGAGCCATGCACGTTCAGTTGTGGAAATGGCTCTCGGTGGCTTGAAAGGACAATGGAGGTCCCTCCTGACAAGGAATGACTGCAAACTGGAGCTGAGCAAGAAAATGGTGCTCACCTGCTGCATACTTGATATTATTTGTGAGGAACATGGTGACAACTTTGGACTCCCAGACACACCTGATCACAGTCAGCCTCCAGTTCAACCACTACCTGACCATGCCGGTGTAGAATGAAATTAGGGCAGTTTTAATGGAGTATTTTAACAGTGGGGAGCAGTAACCTGTTTAATGCCTGCCATGTCCTTTACAAAATAAAACATGTGAAGTAGTTCAAAATAATTATAATGAATAAAACATTCAGCTGACAATCAGTCCTCAGTGTACTCTGTTTTAAAGTATTTCTGTATTTTATTGGCACATTGACAGAGTTGTTTAAGGTATACGCCTTCTGTACTTACACACGTGGACAAAATTGTTGGTACCCCTCTGTTAATGAAAGAAAAACCCACAATGGTCACAGAAATAACTTGAATCTGACAAAAGTGGTAATAAGTAAAAATTCTATGAAAATTAACCAATGAAAATGAGTCAATGCTTTTGAATTGTGGTTCAACAGAATTATTTTAAAAAAACAAACTCATGAAACAGGCCTGGACAAAAATGATGATACCCTTAACTTAATATTTTGTTGCACAACCTTTTGAGGCAATCACTGCAATCAAACAACTTCTGTAACTGTCAATGAGACTTCTGCACCTCTCAGCAGGTATTTTGGCCCACTCCTCATGAGCAAACTGCTCCAGTTGTCTCAGGTTTGAAGGGTGCCTTCTCCAGACGGCATGTTTCAGCTCCTTCCACAGATGTTCGATAGGATTTAGATCAGGGCTCATAGAAGGCCACTTTAGAATAGTCCAATGTTTGGCTCTTAGCCATTCTTGGGTGTTTTTAGCTGTGTGTTTTGGGTCATTATCCTGTTGCAAGACCCATGACCTGCGACTGAGACCAAGCTGTCTGACACTGGGCAGCACATTTCTCTCTAGAATACCTTGATAGTCTTGAGATTTCATTGACACCCTGTGCCAGATGCAGCAAAGCAGCCCCAGAACATAACAGAACCTCCTCCATGTTTCACAGTAGGGACAGTGTTCTTTTCTTGGTATGCTTCATTTTTGCGTCTGTGAACATAGAGCTGATGTGCCTTGCCAAAAAAGTTGCAGTTTTGTCTCGTCTCTCCATAGGACATTCTCCCAGAAGCTTTGTGGCTTGTCAACACTATATAGTTCTCCACAGTATCTGCTGCTGGCTAATATATATTTTAACTGTTGACCAGTATCACTTAATCTTATCCTACACTTTATTACATGTATAGTTTATTTCTCTTATCTTATCATGTTTAATGTTGCAGCATTGTACCGAGACAAATTCCTAGTTTGTGTACTACATGAACAATGGCAATAAACCTGATTCTGATTCTGAACATGCAGTTTGGCAAATTCCAGTCTGGCTTTTTTATGATTTGTTTTCAACAGTGGTGTCCTCCTTGGTCGTCTCCCATGAAGTCCACTTTGGCTCAAACAATGACGGATGGTGCGATCTGACACTGATGTAACTTGACCTTGGAGCTCACCATGAATGTGTTTAGAGGTCGTTCTGGGCTCTTTTGTTACCATTCGTATTATCCGTCTCTTCCATTTTTCATCAAGTTTCCTCCTTCGTCCAACGCCAAGGAGGTTGGCTACAGTCCCGTGGATCTTAAATTTCTAAATAATAAGATAAGATAAGATAAGATAAGATAAGCCTTTATTAGTCCCACAACGGGGAAATTCCAGGATTGCAACAGCACAGGGATAGCAACACTCAGAGCAACAATCAGAAGGCAAGAAAAAACAAGCAAGCAAGAGCAGCTAATATACATATGTACATATTACTATAAAATATATATATACACACACACACACACACAGACACACAGTGCAGAGCATTGTAGCTGGATGGAATAAATATATGAATATATGAACACACAGTGCAGAGCATTGTAGCTAGATGGAATAAATATGTAAATATATAAACACCCACAGTATGGAGCATTGCAGCTAGGTGGAATAAATATGCAAGTATATAAACACACACAGTGCGGAGCAATGTAGCTAGATGGAATAATATGTAGATATATAAAAACACAGTGCGGAGCATTGTAGCTAGATGGAATAAATATATAGATATATAAATATAAACACACCCAGTGCAGAGCATTGTAGCTAGATGGAATAAATATGTAAATATATAAACACACACAGTGCAGAGCATTGTTGCTAGGTGGGATGAAACAGCATAACCGTCTATTTAGTTATCCTACATGGTATGATTATGTGCCCATACATATTCTCACCCTCCATAGCGACCGGTATGTTCCTAGTTGTATGCCGGAGAGGACCATTGTGTAAGTCTATTGCATCTTTTGCATTCAAAAAAAAAAACAAACTATTAGTTTGTTACGTCTTTTTGCTATCTCTGCGAGCAGCCCTGCTTAGGTTGTACAGTCTGACAGCCGTTGGTAGGAAGGACCTACGAAACCTCTCGGTTGTGCACCTGGGATGATGTAGTCTGCTGCTAAATGAGCTCCTCAGTGCATCCAGTATGTCCTGCATAGGGTGGAACTCGGACTCCAGCAGAGATGACAGTTTAGCCACCGTCCTTCTCTCTCCTATCTCCTCCATCGGATCAAGGCGTTGCCCCAGGACAGAGCTAGCTTTCTTAATCAGTTTGTTCAGTCTCTTCCTATCGGCTGCAGTAATGCCACTGCCCCAGCAGACCACTCCAAAAGTGATGGCTGATGCCACCACCGTGTCATAGAATGACTTCAGCAGCGCCCCTTGTACACCAAAAGACCTGAGTCTCCTCAGCAGGAACAGCCTGCGCTGTCCCTTCTTGTAGAGTGCGTCAGTATTGTGTGACCAGTCTAGTTTATTGTTCAGATGAATACCCAGGTACTTGTAGGATGTCACCATCTCGATGTCTGTTCCCTGTATATTTACTGGTGCTGTGAGGGGCTGCCCATGCCTGCGGCAGTCCACCACCAGCTCCTTAGTTTTCCTCGCGTTGATCTGGAGGCAGTTCCGATGGCACCAGTCCACAAAGTCCTGGATAAGCCCTCTGTACTCAGCTTCATCTCCGCTGGAGATGAGACCAACGATCGCAGAGTCATCAGAGAACTTCTGTAGATGGCAGTGTGTTGTGTTGTGTGAGAAGTCCGCAGTATAAAGAGTGAACAAGAAGGGAGCCAGCACCGTTCCCTGGGGGGCCCCCGTGCTACTGATGATCGTGTCGGAAACACAGTCCCGGGTTCTCACAAACTGAGGCCGGTTCGTGAGGTAGTCCAGGATCCATGATGACAGGTGCTGGTCCACCCCTGCGCGCAGCAGCTTGTCCTTCAGGATCATCGGTTGGATGGTGTTGAAAGCACTGGAGAAGTCAAAGAACATGATCCTCACCATATTCCCGGGCTTCTCCAGGTGGGACAGAGAACGGTGAAGGAGGAAGATCACCGCATCCTCCACCCCATGTGGAGGATGCGGTGGTTGCGGTGACTACAGTTGCACATATTATGTGCAACTGTAGTCACAGGAACATCAAGCTGCTTGGAGATGGTCTTATAGCCTTTACCTTTAACATGCTTGTCTCAAATTTTCTCTCTAATCTCCTGAGACAACTCTCTCCTTTGCTTCCTCTGGTCCATGTTTAGTGTGGTACACACCATGTCACCAAACAGCACAGTGACTACTTGTCACCCTTTAAATAGGCCGACTGACTGATTACAAGTTTGTCGACACCTGTGATGTTAATTAGAGGACACATCTTGGTTGAACATGTCCCTGTGGTCACATTATTTTCAATCTTTTCTAGGGGTACCATCATTTTTGTCCAGGCCTGTGTCATGAGTTTATTTTTTAAAGTAATTCTGTTGAACCACAATTCAAAAGCATTGTCTGATTTTCTTTGGTTAATTTTCGTAGAATTTTTATTTATTACCGCTTTTGTCAGATTCAAGTTATTTCTGTGACCATTGTGTGTTTTTCTTACAATTTTGTCCATGTGTGTATGTCATCTATTCTGGTTAGAGTACTGATTCAAGTTTTTATTCATGTAGGGGTAACAAGAGACAGACTGTAAAGTGTAAAAGTTAAAAGTACTTTCCCTAGAAATGATCTTGGCCAGACCTGACAGAATGTCATGTGATACGTTGTCAAAAGTATATAAACTGATTATCATTTTTGAAACTGACAACTTGGAACATTTTCCACAGAAAAAGTGCATAGATTTAAAGTTTGCTGCTGCTTGTTCTTTAGAAAATGTGAAAAAAGTTGTCAAAAATATGAGTAAGTTCACAAATACCTGATATATTGTCCAATACCTGAAAAAAATGAACTTAAGTGCAGTAATTCAGTACTTGTACTTTCACTTCCCACCACTGCAGTGTTATAGTGATTTGCATTGTTTGTCCTAAATAGCTTTACATTTCATGCATATGTTTGGTGTGAGGAAAACAATTAATGTAGAAGCAGTAAAACACTTAAGGAAAGAAAGCTTTTATTTACAAAATGTTCGGAAACTTAAGACTGCTACATAAGAAATATTATGTACACACAGCCAAAAATATCAATGCTGTGATAGCTACTTTGTTTACAGTCCCTCAAGCACAGACACAACGTGTCCCATTAGTCCAGCAAAGGTATTGGTACTGTCCTCCATCTTCTGGATGCTTTGCAGCAAAGCGGAGGTCAGCCACTCCTCCCTCCTGCTCTGCTCCTGCTGTCTCTCATTTGACCTCTCCAGGTAGTCAAGAAGGAGGTCCATGTTTGTGTCCCACTTCTGTTTCCCTGTTTTAAAGTACAAAAATAAGCAATATAAAATAACCACACACTGAAAAATGCAGGAATTGTCAATACAAGATTGAATGCGTCTATTCAACATCCATTTACTGTTAGTGGCATCACAACATTCAATTCAAGTGTATAATTAGTTTAATTCACTCCCTTCTTTGTGTGAATGGGTCATGGTCTGAACATACATTACCTAATCTGGTCTGATGAGAATAGGAAGAGCAGGAGGAGGACAAGTTGGTGCTGGTGAAGGTGAGCTGGTCACCACAGGCCTGGGTGGTTCTCCCTCATCAACCAGGTGTGATAAATCTGTAAATACAAAAAAAAAAAAAAAGTGTTGTAGTTTGTGCAGTGTCCAACTTAAGCCTTCCATTAAATGTGCAGACATAGAAGGCAATTTTATTCAATATCAATATTAGCAAAGCTTACATGTCTGATTATGGAATAGAAGAATAGGAATAGTGTGGGGTGACCCCCACAGCCACGGACAAGCAGAGCGCTCAGCTGGAGCAATTAGCAGAACAATGAGATATGTCTTCTCCCTCTCAACAGCGGAACACCCACGCACCGAACCCCCGCGCGCACACCGGGGGGTTACGAGGACAGCGCACCACGCACGGGACAATAACGGCTCCACAGACCGCCATCGTCCTTCGCCGCTTATTATTTTATACTGCCACACTGGTGACCCCGAGAAAGCACACGCTTTGTGCAACGCAACCTTCTGGTCTGGACAGCCACACTGGTGACCCGACGAAGTAAAGAACACGCTGACGACGAACGAACGCAGCTCCCGGCGGTGACTCCGACGACAAGCGAACGCAGCAGCCTGACGCAAGTGGACTGCCCTCCCTTCTGCTACAGGGAGACCTCGACGCAGAGCCACCACCAGGTGAACTCCCTCGGAGATCATCCACGACTGGGAAAGCTGCGGAAAGCATCATTCTGCGACCCTCGCCTGAGATTCTAGATCTCCACGCTGAGACCTGCCGAGGGACAAAGCTCATCCGCTCCCTCTCATCGCGCTGTGGATCCCAGAGACAGAGGATCGCTCACATCCTCTGCATCTACACGAGCGCGCACGCACCATGACCCGGCACGAGCGACGGCCAACAGCCCAAACAGGGAGGACCATCGGCGCCGACGACGTTGATCTCCATCAAGCTCCCTGACCCTGATTCGCCTCGCGACAGCGGACCTGCCATGCACAGAAGCCCCGCATGAGAACAGCGCAGCTGGAAGATACGTGGCCGCAGCGCGTGCCGCGCACCAGAGATAGGCTGGCTCTACGGACTTATACATCATCCCCCGCTGCTGCACACGGCTCTTCAGGACTGCTCACACACCTGAAGCACACACGCAGCCCGCACACAGGATTTTGTATGGGTTTCAGCCACGGCGCACGACGGGAATCCAGCCGTCAGCTGTCCCCGAGGGCTTTAGGGCCGCGAACGCACCTAAAGCCAAAACGCCAAGTCCCTCACACAGCTGCAGCTCCTGTTTTTCTTCATTGCCGGACTGAATCGCGAGAGGAATCGGAGACTAATTTTTCTTCTCACAGCTGCTGTGGACCTCCGCCTCCGCCACGTTTAACGGACAGCCCCTCAACATCGTGGATCCACATGCAATTTTTGCGCGGCCCAGACTTGCTACCCCCACCCCCCTCCCTCCATCCCCGCCTGCACAGAGCTTTCCCCGCTCGCTACCAAAGCCAGACTATCGAGGCCTCAGCTTCCGGCTGAGCCCTCTGGGGGGGTGTGTGTGGGGTGACCCCCACGGCCACGGACAAGCAGAGCGCTCAGCTGGAGCAATTAGCAGAACAATGAGATGTGTGTATTGATATCAATAGGCAGCCTCTCTTTGTCTAGCTCTTTCCTGCTGCTGATATGTATGACTCAAAGGCAAATGTTCCTTCCTGCTCTGTACTGTGATGTAAATGTCCTTGCCTTCCTGCCGTTTTACTGTGATGTTAGTGTGCCATTCATGCATTGTCTGTAGTGGGGTATTTAAACTGCATATCGCTCTGTAACTCTCTCTCTGACTACTGCTTCTGACTACACGCATTGCCTTTTGCTGACGAGAGCCTGAGAGCTCGCTCCAGCCCGCACCCACAGGGCTGGGGTGAGTTCTGTGATGGCGGAATGAAATAAAACCCACTTCTAAACTCTCAGTTCGCCACTTATTATTCCATGCCACCACAATAGAATAGATTTTATTGTCACTGTACAGTTGTACAGTACAATGACATTGTAGGTGCTCCACCAGGCTACTGCACAATAAAGTAAGAGAAGGATTAGATAAAACACGGTTACACAACACACAATTAAACGAGTGAAATTTAAAAAAAAAATGGCCCAAGATTATGGAAATATTACCAAAATGGTAAAAAAAGATGTTACTAGTGTCTTTGGTAGAAAAATCTCCCATACACAACGCAAGGCACCCATTCAAACACAGTATTGATACCACAAAAAATGTTTTTTTGTGCTGGATGTCTTTATTAAAAAAAAAAAAGTATCTGTAAGATGCTAAGATTTCTCTTCTCATTTTCTCTCAAATGAGCCTTTTAAGATATATGGCAACGTCACTAACGTTGTTTGAGACAAAAATAAGCAGTATTGATAATGAACAAACAGCATATTTTGCACTGGATATCTAACAAAGTATTCTGTAAGATGCTAAGAATTTTGTTCTAGTTTCTCAAACGTGCATTTCTTTATGGCGAGGAGAAACGTTCGTGGTAAAAACACTGTTCACTTGTTAGCATAGCTAACCGAAAATACTATAGGCACAAGAGTGACTAAAAAAAATCCGGACTTTGGCCGTTACATATCAATACAAGTGATATATACTGCTCAAAAAAATAAAGGGAACACTTTGAAAACACATCAGATTTTAATGGGAAAAAATAAGCTGGATATCGAAATTGTGGCAGGCTAGTCCAGTTTACTCAAGCTGGACTAGCCTGCCACAATTTCGATATCCAGCTTATTTTTTCCCATTAAAATATGATGCGTTTTCAAAGTGTTCCCTTTATTTTTTTGAGCAGTATACAGTATATTTATCAGCAGAGACGGCCTGTTCATTTCTTTATGGTGAGGACAAATGTTTGGTCATAGTAAAGGCATTGTTAGCTTGTTAACATAGCTAACCGAAAATACTATAGTCACAAGAGTAAAAAAAAAAAATATCCGCACTTTGGCCGTTACATATCAATACAAGCGGATATACAGTATATGTATGTGTTTTATATATTCATTCATTCGTTCATCTTCTTCCGCCTAATCCCTGTATTTTATATATATAGTGGGGCAAAAAAGTATTTAGTCAGCCACCAATTGTGCAAGTTCCCCCACTTAAAAGATGAGAGAGGTCTCCAATTTTCATCATAGGTATACCTCAACTATGAGAGACAAAATGAGAAAAAAAAAATCCAGAAAATCACATTGCCTGATTTTTTTTAAAGAATTTATTTGCAAATTATGGTGGAAAATAGGTATTTGGTCACCTACAAACAAGCAAGATTTCTGGCTCTCACAGACCTGTAACTTCTTCTTTAAGAGGCTCCTCTGTCCTCCACTCGTTACCTGTATTAATGGCACCTGTTTGAACTCGTTATCAGTATAAAAGACACCTGTCGACAACCTCAAACAGTCAGACTCCAAACTCCACTATGGCCAAGACCAAAGAGTTGTCAAACGACACCAGAAACAAAATTGTAGACCTGCACCAGGCTGGGAAGACTGAATCTGCAATAGGTAAGCAGCTTGGTGTGAAGAAATCAACTGTGGGAGCAACTATTAGTAAAATGGAAGACATACAAGACCACTGATAATCTCCCTCGATCTGGGGCTCCACGCAAGATCTCATCCCATGGGGTCAAAATGATCACGAGAACAGTGAGCAAAAATCCCAGAACCACACGGGGGGACCTAGTGAATGACCTGCAGAGAGCTGGGACCAAAGTAACAAAGGCTACCACAGTAACACACTACGCCGCCAGGGACTCAAATCCTGCAGTGCCAGACGTGTCCCCCTGCTTAAGCCAGTACATGTCCAGGCCCATCTGAAGTTTGCTAGAGAGCATTTGGATAATCCAGAAGAGGATTGGGAGAATGTCATATGGTCAGATGAAACCAAAATAGAACTTTTTGGTAAAAACTCAACTTGTCGTGTTTGGAGGAGAAAGAACACCATACCTACTGTGAAGCATGAGGGTGGAAACATCATACTTTGGGGCTATTTTTCTGCAAAGGGACCAGGACGACTGATCTGTGTAAAGGAAAGAATGAATGGGGCCAGGTATCATGAGATTTTGAGTGAAAACCTCCAAACACGACAAGTTGAGTTTTTACCAAAAAGTTCTATTTTGGTTTCATCTGACCGTATGACATAATTCCAATCCTCTTCTGGATCATCCAAATGCTCTCTAGCAAACTTCAGACGGGCCTGGACATGTACTGGCTTAAGCAGGGGGACACGTCTGGCACTGCAGGATTTGAGTCCCTGGCGGCGTAGTGTGTTTCTGATGTAGCCTTTGTTACTTTGATCCCAGCTCTCTGCAGGTCATTCACTAGGTCCCCCCATGTGGTTCTGGGATTTTTGCTCACCGTTCTCATGATAATTTTGACCCCACGGGGTGAGATCTTGCGTGGATCCCCAGATCGAGGGAGATTATCAGTGGTCTTGTATGTCTTCCATTTTCTAATAATTGCTCCCACAGTTGATTTCTTCACACCAAGCTGCTTACCTATTGTAGATTCAGTCTTCCCAGCCTGGTGCAGGTCTACAATTTTGTTTCTGGTGTCCTTTGACAGTTCTTTGGTCTTGGCCATAGTGGAGTTTGGAGTCTGACTGTTTGAGGTTGTGGACAGGTGTCTTTTATACTGATAACGAGTTCAAACAGGTGCCGTTAATACAGGTAACGAGTGGAGGACAGAGGAGCCTCTTAAAGAAGAAGTTACAGGTCTGTGAGAACCAGAAATCTTGCTTGTTTGTAGGTGACCAAATACTTATTTTACTGAGGAATTTACCAATTAATTCATTAAAAATCCTTCAATGTGATTTTCTGGATTTTTTTTTTCTCATTTTGTCTCTCATAGTTGAGGTATACCTATGATGAAAATTTGAGACCTCTCTCATCTTTTAAGTGGGAGAACTTGCACAATTGGTGGCTGACTAAATACTTTTTTGCCCCACTGTGTGTAAAATATATAATAATATGGCGGTGCGGTGGCGGAGTGGTTAGCACTGCAGCAGCACAGCAACTTGGCCGGGGGATCCTGGGTTCGATCCCAGCCCCTGACCAACAGTGATCTGTGTGGAGTTTGCATGTTCTCCCCGTGTCTGCGTGGGTTTACTCCGGGATTTCTCCGGTTTCCTCCCACATGCCAAAAAAACATGCAAGTTAGGTTAATTGGTATCAAACTGGGGATTCTAAATTGTCCTTAGGTATGACTGAGAGTGAATGGTTGTCTGTCTCTCGGTGTTGGCCCTGCGATGGACTGGCGATCTGTCCAGGGTCTGCCTCTTGCCCAAAGATGCTGGGATAGGCTCCAGCCCCCCCGCGACCCAAAAAGGATTAAGCGGAAGAAGATGAATGAATGAATGAATATATATATAAAATATGTGTGTGTGTATATATATATAATATTCGTTAACTTTTGGCATTTTAAAGACAATACACTTACCAGTGTGTTTTGAGCAGTTTGTTGTACAGACTTAACCATGGCAGTTAAGATGGTCCGACTGGCTGGCCTGTCCCCCAAAACAGTTCATCAGATGAGTGGCCCCCTCCAGCTTATCTTGTACTTCTGCTCATGTCCATAGAGCCAAAAAATGTGTCTCCTCTTCACTTTAAATCTGTTTGGTTTTGGAATCCGTCGCTTGCTCTGCTGTTTGGAATGCAACATGGCGGTCAGTAATGTTTTGAAGCTGGTCATTTAACTATGCCCATGGTTGTGGACGTAACCAACGTAAACTGGTGCTGCCGCTGGCCCAACTAGGAGTTGGGGCCACAATAGCCCCACTTTTGAGAGCCTGGGAATGGTGCTTCAGGCGGTGGAAGACCAAAGAACTGGTGCCAATCAAATTCTGGCTCCAGTTAAGCACTGGAACCATTTTGGTGGAAAAGACCTAAGAGAGTTCTTTGCCATGAGGTGCCATGTTGAACTTCCAGTGACCAGTATGAGAGAGTGTGAGAGCTATAACACCAAATTTAACACCCCTGCTCCCCATTCACACCTAAGACCTTGTAACACTAACGAATCACATGACATTGGGGAGGGAAAATGGCTTATTGGGCACAATTTGAACATTTTCACTTAGGGGTGTACTTACTTTTGCTGCCAGCAGTTTAGACATTAATGGCTGTGTGTTGTTATTTTGAGGGGACACTAAATTTACACTGTTATATAAGCTGTACACTGGCTACATTGTATCAAAGTGTTATATCTTCAGTGTTGTCCCATGAAAAGATATAATAAAATGTTTACAAAAATGTGAGGGGTGTACTCACTTTTGTGAGATATTGTATAGAGTGATATAGAAGCCAGACACACTAGACAGACATACACACAGACAGAGATTTCTTGAATTATATATAGAATAGCGATATCATCCAAGGACACGCACAGAGACAGATTTCTTGAATTATACATAGAGTGAGTGATGATATAGAGTGAAGTACATGGCGGTAATGCACCTGTAAGCTGGTTGCCAACTGCCAATCAAATCTTCTCTGAGTTACTGGCGGATAAGATAAGATAAGATAAGCCTTTATTAGTCCCACAACGGGGAAATTCCAGATAGCAAACAACTGAAAGGTGCATACCCCCACCTACTGTACAAGAGTGTGTAACAGTATGTCATCTGAGCCCGACCCCTAAAGTCTATATAACTTAATTCTGTGTTATTTAAAAAAGAGAAAAGAGCCCTTCTCGTGATTCTTATTCCCTCTCCATCTTCATCTATTTCCAGAATCCCAGTTAAATCCCATTCCCTACCGGCCTCTCGAATTTCATTTTCCATTATCTGTCTTTCATTTCCGTATTTGTGACAGCATAATAAGATGTGCTCAACATTTTCTTTTACTCCACATTCTCTTCATCACTATATACATAATTCAAGAAAGCTCTGTGTGTCTGTCTGTCTCTCATGTTCAAAGATCATAGGACTGCCTATGATGTTCCTATGATCTCTACATGATGTATGTGTAGGCATCACTCACGATCATAGGACTCGCTATGACATCATCAAAGATCATAGGACTTGCTATGATATCATCAAAGATCAAATGCAGGCATCACATCATCATCACTCTTCACTCAATTTGTACAAATTGGTGAGCACAAATCACCCTTCATGATCATCTCTTGTGGTGTGCCCCAGGGGTCTGTTGTGACCCAAACTCTTTATCTTATATACAGACGTGGACAAAATTGTTGGTACCCCTCTGTTAATGAAAGAAAAACCCACAATGGTCACAGAAATAACTTGAATCTGACAAAAGTGGTAATAAATAAAAAGTCTATGAAAATTAACCATTGAAAATCAGACGATGCTTTTGAATTGTGGTTCAACAGAATTATTTAAAAAAAAAACAAACACATGAAACAGGCCTGGACAAAAATGATGGTATCCTTAACTTAATATTTTGTTGCACAACCTTTTGAGGCAATCACTGCAATCAAACAATTTCTGTAACTGTCAATGAGACTTCTGCACCTCTCAGCAGGTATTTTGGCCCACTCCTCATGAGCAAACTGCTCCAGTTGTTTCAGGTTTGAAGGGTGCCTTCTCCAGATGGCATGTTTCAGCTCCTTCCACAGATGTTCAACAGGATTTAGATCAGGGCTCATAGAAGGCCACTTTAGAATAGTCCAATGTTTGGCTCTTAGCCATTCTTGGGTGTTTTAAGCTGTGTTTTTTGGGTCATTATCCTGTTGCAAGACCCATGACCTGCGAATGAGACCAAGCTGTCTGACACTGGGCAGTACATTTCTCTCTAGAATACCTTGATAGTCTTGAGATTTCATTGTACCCTGCACAGATTCAAGACACCCTGTGCCAGATGCAGCAAAGCAGCCCCAGAACATAACAGAACCTCCTCCATGTTTCACAGTAGGGACAGTGTTCTTTTCTTGGTACGCTTCATTTTTGCGTCTGTGAACATAGCGCTGATGTGCCTTGCCAAAAAGTTCCAGTTTTGTCTCGTCTGTCCATAGGACATTCTCCCAGAAGCTTTGTGGCTTGTCAACACGCTGTTTGGCAAATTCCAGTCTGGCTTTTTTATGATTTGTTTTCAACAGTGGTGTCCTCCTTGGTCGTCTCCCATGAAGTCCACTTTGGCTCAAACAATGACGGATAGTGCGATTTGACACTGATGTACCTTGACCTTGGAGTTCACCATGAATGTGTTTAGAGGTTGTTCTGGGCTCCTTTGTTACCATTCTTCATCAAGTTTCCTCCTGTGGCCACGTCCAGGGAGGTTGGCTACAGTCCCGTGGATCTTAAATTTCTGAATAATATGTGCAACTGTAGTCACAGGAACGTCAAGCTGCTTGGAGATGGTCTTATAGCCTTTACCTTTAACATGCTTGTCTCTAATTTTCTTTCTAATCTCCTGAGACAACTCTCTCCTTTGCTTCCTCTGGTCCATGTTTAGTGTGGTATACACCATGACACCAAACAGCACAGTGACTACTTGTCACCCTTTAAATAGGCCGACTGACTGATTATAAGTTTGTAGACACCTGTGATGTTAATTAGAGGACACATCTTGGTTGAACATGTCCCTATGGTCACATTATTTTCAGTCTTTTCTAGGGGTACCATCGTTTTTGTCCAGGCCTGTTTCATGAGTTTATTTTTTAAAATAATTCTGTTGAACCACAATTCAAAAGCATTGTCTGATTTTCATGGGTTATTTTTCATAGAATTTTTATTTATTACCGCTTTTGTCAGATTCAAGTTATTTCTGTGACCACTGTGGGTTTTTCTTTCACTAACAGAAGGGTACCAACAATTTTGTCCACGTCTGTACAAATGACATATGCCTATATGGTAGTATCAAAAATTCTGAAATTTATTTTGTTTGCAGATGACACAAATATCCTTTTGCACGGGTGAGAATTTGCAGCAGGTTTTAGAGGTGGTCACAACTGAAATGAAAAGGTTAACACAGTGGTTCAGCAAAAATAAATTATCTCTGAATCTGAAAAAACAAAGATTATGTTGCTTGGAAATTATAAAATAAATCATGAAATAATGGTAACGATGGATGATACCAGAATAGAAACAGTACAGGAAAATAAGTTTCTGGGGGTGACGCTAGACAATAAAATCTGCTGGAAACCTCACATCAGTCACATCCGTCCAAGTTGGCAAAATGTATAGGGATACTGGGGAAAACAAGACGCATCTTGGACTATAAATCATTGTTCTTACTGTACAATTCACTGTTTCTACCATATCTTAACTACTGTGTAGAGGTCTGGGGAAACACCTTCAGGACCAACCTACAGCCAATATGCACATTACAAAAAAGCTATAAGGATAATAAATAATGTTGGCTATAGAGACCATACCAACTCGTTTTTAAAGTCTTATTGTGGAAATGTGAAAATGACGAGGCAGAGTTTATCTCACGAGTCAGGTTTATTCACAACTTCCAACAGCAGCAAAAACAGAAAGAGGGAAAAAAACCAGACATTCGTCCTTTAAATACCCAGGACCTTCAAAGCTCACAGTCACATTGCATTTAATCCCAAGTAACAATGCATCTTCTCTTCGATCTTAACACCTCCACCCACAGTCTCTGGCAGCCAGGAAAATCTCCCAAGGCCATCTCTTTGCATACCAAAGACTAAACTTTCACATCCTCCTGTTATCTCCAAGGAGACTCAGTCCTTTGTTCAATCTGAGATGTGAAGCCTAAAGTGATATACATATGAAGCATAAAGTGATAACATATGTGCATATGTGTCCCACATGACCCCCCCAAACGTCTAAGATGGAACAACGGAACAAGAGTCTGCACGTCATGCTAAAATCATTACACATCAGCCCACGTGCTGCTTGGGCCTCAGTCTCCTCCCGTATCTGCTGTAAGCGGGCTTCACCACTTCCGCGGCGCCATCCTGCTGGGGGGCTGCTGTCTGGGGGTGAGAACTATTAGTCAATCCCTGTGGGTGTTCTGGGGAATGTCCCCTAGGGGGTCTGCCGCGCCGAGGAGCCCTGGCCAACAGCACATCCTCGTCTGCCACCGCAAAGGCGGGTTTGAGCCTGTTTATGCCAATCTTTTCCTTCCTGCCCCCCAAATCTAGCAAAAAATGCTTATCCCCTGTTTCCAGCACTCTAAATGGTCCATCATAAGGTGGTCGTAGCGGCGGGCGATAGGCATCGTGTCTGACAAAAACAAACTCCGCGTTTTTTAAAGCCTTAGGTACAAAAACGCGCGGAAAACTGTGGTGAACGGGGCCAGGCAGCGTGCCCGATTCCATGCCACGCTGCAACCGCTGAGCCGGGGAGCATTCTGGCGCAGGATTATCTGGGAGAAACTCCCCGGGCAGCCGAAGTGGCTGCGCAAAAACTAACTCAGCCGGGGAGGCTTCTAAATCCTCTTTAGGTGCAGAACGCAACCCCAATAAAACCCACAGTAGCCTGTCTACCCAATTTGCATCCGTAAGCGACGCTCTGAGAGCCGCTTTCAATGACCTATGAAAACGTTCGCATAACCCATTAGCCTGCGGATTGTACGCGGTTGTGCGGTGGATCGTTACCCCCAGGCTGCGGGCCATTGCTGACCAAAGTTCGGAAACAAATTGAGGGCCTCTGTCGGACGTAATGTCCGACAGGACTCCAAAGCGCGCTACCCATGCTGTTAAAAACGCGCGCGCCACCTCCTCGGCTGTGGTTGACGCCAGTGGGACCACTTCCGGCCAGCGCGTGGTGCGGTCCACCATTGTCAGAAGGTGTGTGCACCCCTGTGACGGCGGGAGGGGGCCTATGAGGTCCACGTGCACATGATCGAACCTCTTAGCCGGGATGTGAAACGGCTCCAAGGGAGCTCTCGTGTGTCTGTGTACCTTGGCTCGTTGACAAGCCATGCAGGCTGCTGCCCACTCCCTAACTTGTTTGCGCAGGCTCGGCCATACAAATTTCTCTCCCACCATTTTGACCGATGCGCTCACTCCTGGGTGCGCCAGAGAATGAATCGAGTCAAAAACGCGGCGGCGCCACGCTGCCAGTACCACAGGACTCGGTCGCCCAGTGGAGACATCACAGATTAGGGGGGGCATACCGTCTTGCAGCACCCTGTTCTCCAGCCTTAACCCTGTTGGTCCGGACTGGAGCGCGCGCACGTCCGCGTCGCTACCCTGATCCGCGGCCATGGCTGCATAATCTATCCCTATGCGAACTGGGGCCGCCACGGCGCACGAGAAACAGTCTGCCACTACATTCAGTTTACCCGCCACATGCTGAATATCGGTAGTAAACTCTGAGATGGCAGCCAGCTGCCTCTGCTGCCGGCCTGACCACGGTTCTGAAACCTTGGCCATCGCGAATGTCAGCGGCTTGTGGTCAACGAACGCGGTGAAACGGTGTCCCTCCAGCCAGAACTGGAAGTGGCGAATGGCCAAGTGGAGAGCTAACAACTCCCTGTCGAATGCGCTGTATTTTCGTTCACTATCGCGCAAAGTCCTGCTGAAAAAGGTGAGCGGCTGCCAAGCCCCAGCTACATGCTGCTCCACGACCGCCCCTATGGCCACGTCTGACGCGCTATGCGGGCCGTTGGGTCTGGATGTGCTAACAGCGCAGCGTTTGCCAGGGCTGTTTTGACCTCCGAGAATGCTCGCTCTCGCTCCGGAGGCCATTCGATCTTATTTGTGGGTTTTTGTTTTTTTTAGTGCAGCATACAATGGTTGCATGAGCTGCGCTGCGCGAGGGAGAAAACGGTTATAAAAATTCACCATTCCCAAAAACTCCTGTAACGCCTTGACCGTTTGTGGCTAGGGAAAATTTGTTACCGTGCGCACTTTGTCAGGCAGCGGAACCGCTCCTTCTGGGGAGACGTGATGCCCCAAAAAATCAATCTGTGTCACCCCGAACTGACACTTCGCTGGGTTGATTATTAACCCGTGCTCTCCCAACCTCCAGAAAACTGCCGTGAGGTGGTTTTCGTGTTCGTCTTGGGACGCGCTGGCTACTAAGATGTCGTCCAGGTAGACGAATACGAAGGGGAGATCGCGCAACACTGCGTCCATCATGCGTTGGAACGTCTGCGCGGTGCCTTTAAGCCCAAATGGCATGCACAAAAACTCGAATAGACCAAACGGAGTTATTACCGCTGTTTTGGGTATGTCCTTAGCGCGCACTGGGACTTGATGGTAACCGCGGACCAAGTCTATCTTAGAAAAAACACGCACCCCCGCCAAATGAACGGAAAAATATTGGATATGCGGGATTGGGTAGCGGTCGTGCGCTGTGGCGTTGTTCAACCTGCGGAAATCTCCGCAAGGTCGCCATGAGCCATCAGCTTTCGGGACCATGTGAAGCGGGGAAGCCCATGGGCTGTTCGAACACCTGATGATGCCCAACTTTTCCAAGTTGGCGAACTCCTCGCGCGCTATGGTCAGTTTAGCTGAATCCAAGCGCCGAGCTTTTGCAAAAACGGGCGGTCCAGTGGTAGTAATAAAATGTTCCACCCCGTGTTTAGCGACAGTCGCCGAAAATGTGGGAACCGTGAGTGCTGGGAACTGAGTGAGCAGTGTGTGGAACTTACCACTTGCAGCTGTGACGTTGGCTTGTGCTGTTGGCGGGGCCGCTCGGGCTGTACAGGGAATAGAATAAAAAGTGCATTAACCAGGCGCCTCTTAGCAAGATCAACCAACAAACCATGTGAGCACAGAAAATCAGCCCCCAACATATTGAAATTCACTGCAGCTATGACAAAAGTCCACTCAAATGTACGGCCGTGTAGGGACAGAAGCAGAGTCCTCTCACCAAAGGTCTTAATCGCCGAGCCGTTCGCTGCTGACACCCCGGGACCACTGGAAACTGCCAGCCGGTCAGCGGAGGAAGGTGTGATGAAACTCAGCTGGGAGCCTGTGTCCACGAGGAAATGCCTCCCCGAGCGCGCATCCTTCAAGTACAGCAGCTTGTTCTCCTCCCTGAGGGCCGCAGTTGCTACCGACTCCCGGTCTTGGCGTTTCCCGAGCGCTTGAAATGGCACGGTGGTATACATTTGCGCGGCTTCTCTGCAAAGCGGCGATGGTAGAAACAGAGGACGTCTCCACCGCGATCCTTGGCCCCCGCCGCCGCCGTCGTCGGTGGTTCTGCTACCGCCGTCTCCGGCCGTCGTGCCGAACTCCGTCGCTGCTGCGGTGGCCGCGCGCTGTTTGCTGGCGTTGAGAATCCGGTGCGCCTCCTGGGCCAGCGCGCGGAAGTCCCGCTGGGCCAACAACGGCAAACTGGCCAGGGTCGCTCTCGTGGCCGACGGTAGGGTTCTGAGGAAAATGTGGATGAAGATGAAGTCGTTGTCGTCTGAGCCCCTCAACCTCAGCATGTCCTCCATCAGGTCAATGGGCGTGCCATCTTCCAAATCGTTCAGAGCCAGGAGCCTCTCCGCTCTCTCCTGGACTGAGAGAGTGAAGCGCTGGATGAGCGCAGCCTTCAACCTGCCGTATTTGTTGTCGGCCGGTGGCTGCTCCAATAGGCTCTCCACATGCCGAGCCGTGCGGTTGTCGAGCTTGGCAATCACATGGTAGAACTTCGTGTCATCTACCGTTATCCCCTGGAGCGCGAACTGTACTTCGACCAAGTGGAACCAGGAGCGCGGGTTGTCTCGCCAAAAGTCCGGTAGCTGGACGGTAGCGGCATACGCTTGGCTGGGAGCTCCTGACCCGGCTGGCTCGGGGGAATTTCTTTCATCCATGATACGTCTTAGATACCAGTGTGGAAATGTGAAAATGACGAGGTAGAGTTTATCTCACGAGTCAGGTTTATTCACATCTTCCAACATCAGCAAAAACAGAAAGAGGGAAAAAAAAACAGACATTCGTCCTTTAAATACCCAGGACCTTCAAAGCTCACAGTCACTGCATTTAATCCCAAGTAACAATGCATCTTCTCTTCGATCTTAACACCTCCACCCACAGTCTCTGGCAGCCAGGAAAATCTCCCAAGGCCGTCTCTTTGCATACCAAAGACTAAACTTTCACATCCTCCTGTTATCTCCAAGGAGACTCAGTCCTTTGTTCAATCTGAGATGTGAAGCCTACAGTGATATACATATGAAGCATAAAGTGATAACATATGTGCATATGTGTCCCACAATATGTCATAAAGTTCATGGATTTAGTTAAATTTAAGACAGCACAAGTAATGTACAGGGCAATTAATAATCAACTCTCAACTAATATACAAAAAAAGAGACAATGATTATAATTTGAGAGGAGACTTAAACTTTACAAAACCTAAGGTACGACCAACTAAGAAAAGTATGTGCATATCTGTCTGTGGGGTGGATTTGTGGAACAGTCTGGAGCTTGAACTGAAACTATGTACAAACAGAAATCAATTCAAAAATAGGTATAAACATTATTTGCTGAAAAAATATATGTTAGAGGGGTAGTATTTATATATACGATTCACTATGCTCACTCTGGGACACTATGGAATGGTAGGTGGGACAGCACTGTGTATATCTGTGTTGTTTGGGGCTGGGTTTTGATGTATGGACTGTATGTATGTTGGGATGGATGGGTATCAGTGTTGATATGTACAAAATAGTTGTCTACTTGGGCACTTGTCATTTGTTTTGTTTTTTTAACTTTTTTTTTGAAATAAAGTATCTATCTACTCTTCACTCATATATAATTCAAGAAATCTCTTGTCTGTCACGATCATAGGACTCGCTTAGAGATCATAGGACGCTATGACATCATCAAAGATCAAAGACAGGCATCACTCGCGATCATAAACAGTGTTTCCTCTGGCTTAAAGACCTTGGCATGGCGGCTACATATTTTTCTTGGGGGGGGCAGAAAACACATATATATGAATATATTAACCTCTTGCACTCCGGTGTACTGCGGGCGGACACGTCTCTGCGTCCTAGAGTGCACGAGGGCGCCCTAGAACGCACACTGTGCGTCCTAGGGCGCACTGAGGAAAAAAAAACCCTGCATTTCCGTTCTTCCACTACAGACACAGCCGCGAACAGAAAGCCAAAGGAGTGCTTTGATTGGTTTAGATGTGATTGACCTCTCATTCGACTAATAAGAGCCTTGAATTGGGTTTCTGAAACCTTGAAGAACCAATGACTGAAAACCTAGCAAAAAGGACCCGCCTACCAACAGCTGCGAATACAGCCAGCCAATTGAAGCACAGAAGTTCGAAAGCGTGCGTCCCTTGCCTAAAATCTGTTTTATGTAAGGCTGGGTGGCACACATGCATTCGCCAGTCTTTTTTTCTTGCTACTGTTCTTAATTGTTTTGAAAAATCGTTCGCCAAAACCGCAATCATGGAAGCGCAAAACCGCAATAATGGAATTATGGTTTGACCGGGTCGTGTGACCAGAATCACGAGTCCGTAACAAGCGGACCAGCGTCATGTTCGTCTGACAATGAGGAAGAGAAGTTCGCCAGCAACACTGCTGTTGTGGACAGGTAAGTGTTATAAGCTAAATTATTCTTTATCCCTGAAAATTGTAATCAAATTGACTTTTGACCGATCGGTAAATTACAACTGTGCGTTATCGCAACATGACGGACCCGGACCGGTCCGGTCTGGATGGCGCACAGACCGTGTCCAGTCCGTGCACCGCGTCCGGACCGTGAACGCCCCCCCCCCCCGCAGATATTATTGCAGATATTTTAGTACAACTGTGCGTAGTAGACCGTGGCGCATGAACCGTGTCCAGTCGGTGCACCACGGTACACGGTTCGTGCGCCGCGTCCGGACCGTGAACGCCTCCCCCCGCGCTACTCTTCTGTAGCGGATTGCAGATATTTGCAGATATTGCAGATATTTTAGTACAACTGTGCATAGTAGACCGCGGCGCACGATCCGTGTCCAGTCCGTGCGCCGCGGTACACGGTTCGTGTGCCGCGTCTGGACCGTGAACGCCCCCCCCCACCCCGCTACTCTTCTGTAGCGGATTGCAGATATTGCAGATATTTTAGTACAACTGTGCGTAGTAGACCGCGGCGCACAGTCCCCGTTTTCCGTCATGTAGCGATGGGTGATGTCCGTCCTCTGTAGCGGGGGGGTGGGAGTTGTTATCTTCTACATTACAGATATTATAGTATAATTTTTAGTGCACTGTAGGTTATTTTTTCTTGTTAAAAAAAAGCCACACATTTTTTACGTGGCATGCTTCTTTGTGTGTGGGGGCTTGTTTGTTCATTCATTCATGAATGAATGAATAAGCAACCCCCCCCCCACACACACACACACACACAGCCCTGAGTGTCACCTTTCATTAGAGCCCAAGATGAAGCTTCTATATTGAATCATTCAAAAGTTAGACGTTTTTCCAAACTGTGCCATTTGGCACAATTTGGCACAGTTCAAAAATGCCTGGGAACAACCTAAGAAAAAAGCTGTGTAATATATTCATTTTTTGTGGTATTGTTACAAAATTTTGACCTCAGCTGGATAACACTTGGTTCTACATTTCTGTTGCATTTTCCAGCCTGGATCTGACAGCTGTGTGTTATTTGCAAGCATTTGTTTCCAAAAAAACACCCAGGCGAAATTTATTTTCTTCAAGTTCAGTATGTTTAGATGACTGTTACTCAGTGGCCGGAGCACTTAGAGAGATTATGACTGTTTTGCCAAAAAATTCAAAGTGATTTCTTTTAAATGAGACCAACCCCATGAAGATGCTGCAAAGGGTTGAAGAACAGCTTTTGATTTACTTTGGGTACGTTATTTTTTGGCGTTTTTAGGGAAATTGACCAGAGTGCAAGGGGTTAATTTTATACTATTTATGTCTTTTTTTTTAAATTTTGTACAGTAACTTTGGATATCATAATAATAATGCATCAGATTTACATAGCGCTTTATCATAGACATTCAAAGACGCTTTTTACAGATACATTATTCATTCACTCCAGACAGACAATGGTAGTGGCAAGCTACTACTGTAGCCACAGCTGCCCTGGGGCAGGCTGACGGAAACGTGGCTGCCAATCCGGGCCAACTGTGTTATGGACACTGGAGGTAAGGTGGGTAAAGTGTCTTGCCCAGGGACACAACAGCAGGATATCTGGGGAGAGTGGGATTCGAACCGCCAACCATCCGGTTATTGGATGACCCGCTCTACCTCCTGAGCCACTGCCGTGCATATAGAACTTACAATTTGAAGTATTGTACAACCAAGGCTTGAATGTTGGAATATTGGGCCATTTGGGGTCCCACCCAGACGTCCTGTATTTGGACTTTTTACTGGTGTCATCCTTCTCTCCTTCCTCTGCTCTCACCTCTCCTGGACCCTCTGCCTGAACTCTTTCCTCTCCTTGGCTCCTCTCTTCTGTTTAATCTTTCCCTCTCTGAGCTCTGTCTAATTCATGTTCTCTCTCTGTCTATGGTGGTATACAAACAGGTTAGAAAATATCAAATGCCATGTAAATTAAAGGAGACAACCAAAAATTTCTAGTTAAGGGTACAAAGAGCACCCACTTACAAGGTTTGAGGTTTGTCTCCAAAATTTATAACAATTTTCTTATAGTTTTCTACTTTTCTCTGTAAATTTATCTAAATTTGAAACCATTTTCCTCAAATTTGTAATTTCCTCTTGTAAAATTGACTTTTCTTGTACATTTGAAACTTTATTATAAATTTGTGGATTATTTTATGGCTAATTTGTGTCTGTTTTTTAAAATAAAATTAGTTTTTTTAAATAAATTTGAAACAGACTGTGGTATTTTTTTAAACTTTTTCCTTATAACAATTTATTTTTTTGACCATAACTTTGCAGTCAGAGCACAACAATAATTTGACTCTCATTACAAATAAAAAAATATTAATAAAATTGTATTTAATGATTTAAATTAAATGATCAAGGATGCCGTTATTTCTGTTACAATATTTCTATATATTTATAGTTTTAGAAATCTCACCACCACCAAGATGGCAAGACAAACCTCCCTTATTTTGAAATACAAACACTGGCACGTTTAGTTTGTCTGAAGGCTGCTGATGGATTAAAGTCATTAACGTCGTGAATTTCGGTCATCTTAACTTGTCAGGTACATAATAGGGAACATAACTTAATATTGTAGTGGCTGGTGAAATGTAAACTCAGCAATTCATCAGTCCCCCTTGCCTTTCCCTTCATATGAAGCCGGCTGCATCTGAATTCTAACCACGTCTCTTAGCTAAGCGACTCTTCCATTATTGCTCCTGTTTCCAGCGGGTTAAAACCATGATAAATGCCTCCAGTGCTTACATACTCTCTTGTGATTTTTTTTCCGCGTTTAAAGTACTTTAACAAACTCATATTTCTGTTGGACAGTCGCGCTTAGCGCAACACTGTCTGCTGACTGACTGGAAAACTCGCGTGGGTGGGGCGCTTCTAAACTGCGTGCGGATGACGGCCACGTGCATTGTTCATGTGCGTGCTTGTGGAAAGTCATTGCTTCATATATTTTTCTTAATAAATTCATATTTCCTTGGCGTGGTGGTAAAATTTCTGGCGAGGGGGGCTGTCACTGAGAAATGTTACCAGAGGAAACCCTGATAGGATTTGCTATGACATCATCAAAGATCATAGGACTCGCTATGACACCATCAAAGGCAGGCATCACTGAACAAGTGCTGACGTGCTTGCTTACACCCTTGCTTAATTCTGCTTTCTACGGGCATGCAGAAATAAATGCTTATACTTGGTTTCTATGGGCATGCACAGGTATCCACTAGTCTCTCTATAAATTCAAGAAATCTCTGTCTGTGTGTCTGTCTGTGTCAGTGTGTGTGTCACGACCAAAAACCATATGACCTCCTATGATGTCTGCATGATGTCCTATGATGTTCCTATGTATAACGACTCCTAATGTGTGAAATGTCCTATGATGTTCCTATGTATACTCCTTATGTATGAAAACGCATGTTCTCCCCGTGTTTGCGTGGGTTTACTCTGGGATATCTCCGGTTTCCTCCCACATGCCAAAAACATGCAAGTTAGGTTAATTTGCATCTACTGGGGATTCTAAATTGTCCTTAGGTATGAATGTGAGAGTGAATGGTTGTCTGTCTCTCTGTGTTGGCCCTGCAGTGGACTGGCTGTCTGTCCAGGGTGTACCCTGCCTCTCGCCCAAAGATGCTGGGATAGGCTCCAGTCCCTTTTGCGACCCGAAAAGGATTAAGCGGAAGAAGATGGATGGATGGATGGACTACATCACTCACGATCATAGAACTCCCTTTGACATCATCAAAGATCAAAGGCAGGCATCACTCACGATCATAGGACTCGCTATGACATCATCAAAGTTCATAGGACTCGCTGTGACACCATCAAAGATCAAAGGCAGGCATCACTGAATGAGTGCTGACGTGCTTGCTTACACCCTTGCTTACACCTGCTTTCTACGGGCATGCACGGGTAGGCACTAGTCGTCGTCGTCGTCGTCGTCGTCGTCGTCGTCGTCGTCGTCGTCGTCGTCGTCGTCGTCGTCGTCGTCGTCGTCGTCGTCGTCGTCGTCGTCGTCGTCGTCGTCGTCGTCGTCGTCGTCGTCGTCGTCGTCGTCATCATCATCATGTACTAGAATTCAAGAAATCTCTGTTTGTCTGTCACGACCATAGGACTTGCAAAAAGATCGTAGGACTGCATATGATGTTCCTATGATGTCTACATGATGTCCAATGATGTTCCTATGTATATAAGGAGTTCTGAACAACTACAGTGATCCCTCACTTATCGCGGTTAATGGGTTCCAGAACCGACTGCGAAAAGTGAAAAACCGCGAAGTAGCGTCATCCATAAATAATACGTACGTTCATTCTCTCACTCTCTCTCTCTCATATGATACGTGTGTGTGTGTGTACGTGTACATACATACGTAGATGTAAATAAAGTGTACATAAATATGTACATAACTCTTTTATTCTTATAACAAGATACGTAACTCAAGATGAAGATGATTTACTTCACAGGTTAATGAGAGCTTTACTGCTCCTCAGGTGACGCCTCATCGTCAGGTGCTAGAAGCGCAGGATCATCGAGGGCAGCTTCCGATAGAGCTGGAGAAGCTGCAGGAGGCGGCGTAGTGGCTTGACGGGAAGACTATTTCGCACAAAATGGCACAAGAGAACAGCAAAAAGTTCCACGCTGCGAGACTACGTAACACGAGCGATAAAGAGCAATGAATGCGGTCTTCCTTCCCTTCATGGGCGCTCGGCAGGGAGAGGTGGTGGGTGAAACGTCTCGGCCAATCAGCTTGCGAGATTTCCGAGCCGAGCCAACACGAGAACAGCGAACAGAGAAGTGGATTTTTTGAGTTGTGCGGCTCTCCGTGTTGATACCTGATGGTCTAATGTAGTCTCCCTGCCTTCTGCTAGCGCCCGCCCATTATTTCTCAGTTTTGAATTTTTGATGAATATTTTTGAAAATCTGGAGTCTCCTCCTGGAGAAAAAAATGGAGTCTCCTCCTGGAGACTCCATTGTCCTACTGGGGGACTTCAATGCGCACGTGGGCAACGACAGTGAAACCTGGAGGGGGGTGATTGGGAGGAACGGCCTGCCCGATCTGAACCCGAGTGGTGTTCAGTTATTGGACTTCTGTGCTAACCACAGTCTGTCCATAACGAACACCATGTTCAAGCATAAGGGTGTCCATATGTGCACCTGGCACCAGGACACCCTAGGTCGCAGGTCGATGATCGATTTTAAGATAAGATAAGATAAGATAAGCCTTTATTAGTCCCACAATGGGGAAATTCCAGGATTGCAACAGCACAGGGACAGCAACACTCAGAGCAACAATCAGAAGGCAAGAAAAAACAACATCTAGCAAACATATGTCCATATTACTATAAATGTATATATATAGACACACAGTGCAGAGCATTATGGCTGGTGGATGTGCAGCAGAAAGTCTAAGCTCTCTCTCCACGGATGCAGCGGGCCAGCTGGAAGTCTTTGGGCATGATGGTGACCCCCTTAGCGAAGAAGAGACCACCAGGTGGGTCTCGCTGGTCTCCTGCAGAGCCATGACGGCGAAACTCAGGAAACGCAGGACGGTCTTGAAGTCCTGAGCGATCTCCCTCACCAGGCGCTGGACGGGCAGCTTACGGATGAGCAGCTCCGTGGATTTCTGGTAGCGACGGATCTCTCTCAGAGCCACGGACCTGTGACGGCGAGGCCTCTTCACTCTGCCGGTGGCCAGAGCGCCTCTCCGAGCAGCCCTGGTGGCTAGCTGTCTCCTGGGGGGCTTCTTCCTCCAGTAGATTTTACGGGCGGTCTGCTTGGTTCTTGCCATCGCTCTTTATTATTCTGTCTTATATTTCTTTCACGCCGCCTAAACTCCAGCCCGGCACCCGCTTCGTTTTCGCTACAGCTCCCGGTATGTCGAGTTTCCCATTAGCACTGGGCGGCGGCCAAGTGCTAGCTAGCACTAGCTCCTCCCCGCTGTAACGTCTCCCGCTGCAAACCGTGGCTCCGTCCGCCGACCCGGGAGACCCCCGGGGCGATCCGTGCGTCCATGATATATATACAGAGTGAAAGGTGTAGAAAGAAGAAGGAAGATAAAAAAAAAGAGGCTGTTGCAACAGGCAGCCGACTCGTGTGGCGCCGCCGGTCCGGCAGAGCCGGAACCGGAAAGGTGGCCTGCGACCATATGTCTTGGACACCTGAGTAAAGAGAGGTGCAGAGCTGTCAACTGATCACCACCTGGTGGTGAGTTGGATCCGATGGCAGGGGAGGAAGCCATTCAGACCTGGTAGACCCAAACGTATAGTGAGGGTGTGCTGGGAGCGTCTGGCTGAGGCCCCTGTCCGGGAGGTCTTCAACTCCCACCTCCGGAAGAACTTCAACCACATTCCGAGGGAGTCTGGAGACATGGAGTCTGAATGGGCCATGTTCTCCACCTCTGTTGTTGAAGCGGCGGCCCAGAGCTGCGGCCGCAAGGTGGTCGGTGCATCTCGTGGTGGCAACCCCCGAACCAAGTGGTGGACACCAGTGGTGAGGGGGGCCATTAAGCTGAAGAAGGAGTCCTATCGAGCTTTGTTGGCTTGTGGGACTCCCAAAGCAGCTGAGGTGTACCGGCAGGCCAAGCGGAGTGCAGCTCGGGTGGTTGCTGAAGCAAAAACCCGGGTATGGGAGGAGTTCGGTGAGGCCATGGAACAATTCAATTCAATTCAATTCAATTCAATTCAATTCAACTTTATTTATATAGCGCCATTTCACAACAACAGTCATCTCATAGCACTATCAACTGTAGGGAGGACCCCCACAGTTGCAGAAAGACCCCAGCAATCAGGCGATCCCCTGTGAGCAAGCACTTGGCGACGGTGGAGAGGAAAAACTCCCTTTTAACAGGAAGAAACCTCCAGCAGAACCAGGCTCAGGGAGGGGCAGTCATCTGCTGCGACTGGCTGGGGGGTGAGGGGATAGAGAAGAAGAAAAGAACAGACATGTAGAGAGCAAACAGCACGATGGGGACTCAATCTATGGGAGAGAACAAACAAATGTTAATGACCAGCAAAAAAAAAAAATATTTCATAGAGAGTGAGGAAAGGAGTGAGGCCCAGTGCATTACTGGAGGTCCCCCGGCTGACTAAACCTATTAGCAGCATAACTAAGGGAGGGTTCAGAAAACACATGATCCCTCCCTAATTGTAGGCTATATCAAAAAGGTAGGTTTTAGCCCTATTCTTAAAAACAGAGATCGAGTCTGACTCCCGAATCCAGATTGGCAGCTGATTCCACAGGAGAGGAGCTTGATAACTGAAGGCTCTGCCTCCCATTGTACTTTTGGAGATTCTAGGTATTACAAGTAAACCTGCATTTTGGGAGCGTAGTGCTCTGTTAGGATGATACGGTAGTATCAGATCTTTTAAATAAAAAGGAGCCTGATTGTTTAGAGCTTTGTAAGTAAGAAGAAGGATTTTAAACTTAATTCTAAACTCTATGGGAAGCCAATGAAGGGAGGCCAGAACCGGAGAGATATGATCTCTCTTTCTAGTACCTGTTAAAACTCTTGCTGCAGCATTTTGGATCAGCTGAAGACTTTTTAAAGATGTTTTAGGACAGCCTGATAATAAAGAATTACAATAATCTAATCTCGAGCTAACAAAAGCGTGGATCAGCTTCTCAGCATCACTCTGAGACAAGATGCTCCTAATCTTGGCAATATTACGCAAATGATAGAAGGCAGTCTTAGAAACAAATTTAATATGTGAATTGAAGGACAAATCCTGATCAAAAATAACTCCAAGGTTCCTCACAGAGCTATTAAGAGAAAGAGTAACTGCATCCAAACTGAAAGTTTGATTTGGAAAGGAATTTCTAAGGTTTTTTGGACCAACAAGAATGACTTCAGTCTTATCTGAATTTAATAGCAGGAAATTACAAGTCATCCAAACTTTGATTTCCTTAAGACAGGCTTCTAACTTGGCTAATTGATTAGTATCATCTGGCTTCATTGACAGGTATAATTGTGTGTCATCTGCATAACAGTGAAAATGTATACAGTGCTTTCTAATAATGTTGCCTAACGGAAGCATATATAAACTAAAAAGAGTAGGGCCAAGCACAGATCCCTGTGGAACTCCATGACTAAGCTTTGAGCTGAGAGAAAACTCATCATTTACATGAACAAACTGGAACCTATCAGATAAATAAGATCTAAACCACTGCAACGAAGTTCCATTAAGTCCAACATAGTGTTCTAATCTATCAAGTAGAATATTATGATCAATAGTATCAAAAGCTGCACTAAGATCTAAAAGGACAAGTACAGAAACTAGTCCATTATCAGATGCAATGAGGAGGTCGTTAGTGACCTTCGCTAAGGCTGTTTCAGTGCTATGATGGATTCTAAACCCAGATTGAAACTCCTCAAATAAACCATTTCCCTGCAGGTGGTCAAATAATTGCGTAGCAACAACTCTTTCTAAGATTTTTGAAATGAAAGGGAGATTAGAGATTGGTCTATAGTTAGCTAAAGCTCCTGGATCTAGCGTTGGCTTTTTGAGTAAGGGTTTAATTACAGCCGTTTTAAAAGCCTGCGGTACATGGCCTAAAGTTAATGAAGAATTGATTATATGAAGAATAAAGCTACCAATAAGTGGGAAGACTTCTTTAAGTCAAGACTTAAAGAAGACTTGTTTTAAAGTCAAGACTTTAAAACAAGACTTTCGGTCGGCTTCAAAGAGATTCTGGCAAACTGTTCGGCGGCTCAGGAGGGGAAAGCAGCTCCCCGTCCACACTGTGTATGGTGCGGATGGGACACTGTTGACTTCAACTGGGGATATCGTCGGGCGGTGGAAGGAATACTTCGAGGATCTCCTCAATCCCACTGATACGCCTTCCACAGAGGAAGCAGGGTTTGGGGACGAGGGGGATGACTCGCCTATCACAGGGGCTGAGGTCGCCAAGGTGGTTAAAAATCTCCTTGGTGGCCGGGCCCCGGGGGTGGACGAGATTCGCCCTGAGTACCTCAAGGCCCTGGATGTTGTTGGGTTGTCATGGTTGACACACCTCTGCAACATTGCGTGGAGGTCGGGGGCAGTGCCTTTGGCATGGCAAACCGGGGTGGTGGTTCCTCTCTTCAAAAAAGGGGACCGGAGGGTGTGCTCTAACTTTAGAGGGATCACACTCCTCAGCCTCCCTGGGAAGGTCTATGCCAAGGTACTGGAGCGGAGAGTCCGGCCGTTGGTCGAACCTCGGATTCAGGAGGAGCAATGTGGTTTTCGTCCTAGCCGTGGCACATCGGACCAGCTCTTTACCCTCTCGAGAATTCTTGAGGGTTCGTGGGAGTTTGCCCAACTAGTTTACATGTGTTTTGTGGACTTGGAGAAGGCATTTGACCGCGTCCCTCGTGGATTTTTGTGGGGGGGTGCTTCGGGAGTATGGGGTATCGGGCTTGTTGTTACGAGCTATTCGGTCTCTGTACGACCGTTGTGAGAGTTTGGTTCGTATTGCCAACACTCGGTCGGAGTCATTCCCAGTGAGAGTTGGACTCCGCCAGGGCTGCCCTTTGTCACCGATCCTGCTCATAATTTTTATGGACAGGATTTCTAGGCGCAGCCAGGGAATGGAGGGTGTCATGCTTGGTGACCACAGGATCTCATCTCTGTTGTTTGCAGATGATGTTGTCCTGTTGGCTTCATCCAGCAATGACCTACAGCTCTTGCTGGGACGGTTTGCCGCTGAGTGTGAAGCGGCTGGGATGAGAATCAGCACCTCCAAGTCCGAGTCCATGGTCCTCAGCCGGAAAAAGGTGGATTGTCCTCTCCGGGTTGGGGACAGGCTCCTGCCCCAAGTGGAGGAGTTTAAGTATCTTGGGGTCTTGTTCACGAGTGAGGGGAAAATGGAGCGAGAGATCGACAGACGGATTGGAGCAGCATCTGCAGTGATGCGGACGTTGTACCGGTCTGTTGTGGTGAAGAGGGAGCTTAGTTCTAAGGCAAAGCTGTCGATTTACCAGTCAATCTACGTTCCTACTCTCACCTATGGTCACGAGCTTTGGGTAATGACCGAAAGAATGAGATGGCGGATACAAGCGGCTGAAATGAGCTTTCTCCGTAGGATTGCTGGACTCACCCTGAGAGAGAGGGTGAGGAGCTCAGTCATCCGGGAGAGGCTCAGAGTAGAACCGCTGCTCCTCCACATTGAAAGGAGTCAGTTGAGGTGGTATGGGCATCTGATTAGGATGCCTCCTGGACGCCTCCCACTTGAGGTGTTTCAGGCACGTCCCACTGGGAGGAGACCCCGGGGCAGACCCAGGACTCGGTGGAGAGACTATGTCTCCCAGCTGGTCTGGGAACGCCTTGGTATCCCCTCTGAAGAGCTGGAGCAGGTGGCTGGGGAGAGGGAAGTCTGGGCTTCTCTGCTTGAACTGCTGTCTCCGCGACCCGGACCTCCGGAAAAGCGGTAGAAGATAGTAGTAGTAGTAGATTAGTTTATTTGACAGGGACAGTGCAATAAACATAGACAATTAATCAAAGACAATCAATCTGATGTGTTGCACATAGAGTGTATAGCTATTAGCTAATTTGCAACTCTTGTCCCTGGATGGGCTTTAGAAAAAAGAATCAAGATAAAAAATATACACAATAACCACATACATCAATGCAGAAAAATTATAAATACACAATTATAAATATTATAAATATTATAAATACACAAATATAACAGCCTGACTCACATTTAACATAAATATTATAAATATTATAAATACACAAATATAACAGCCTGACTCACATTTAACACATATAACATAACTCACATTTGCCTATTTCAGGCCTTCCTCCCTCCGTCACTCACTATAAACAAACACATTTATTCCTTCCCTTCATTCACTCTCACTTTGCAGACAAATAATTCATACATGAGTACATTCTTGTTTATTTTTCAGCCAGTTTTTAACATTTTTAGTGAATGTTTTAAAGTCCGTTATTATTTTAATTTCATTTGGCATTGTGTTCCAGATGTGACTGCCCTTTATAGAGAAAGCTGTTTGTCCAAATGTGGTTCTGCGGTGGAATATTTTACAGTTATTGTTAACAGAACTCCTGGTGGCTCTGCTGCTGTCCTGTCTTTGGACGAAACCAGCAAGTGGCTCGGGTGCTGATTTATGGAAACATTTGAACGTTAATTTCAGAAGACAGAGGTCAATGAAGCTCTCAAAACTCAACAAAATGTTGCAGGTTACATTTTTTGATTGAAAAGCACATTGAGACTGTTTTCTGAAGGTTCAGCAATAGATGGTTCTTGAGGAGCCACTCTTGGACATAAACCATACTTGAAGACAGTACATCTGCAGCCTGTACTGGAGTCTTGGCAGCTGTGTAAATAACTGCATCATCTGCATAAAGTTGGCATGTTGCAGCTGAGCAGTGTAACGGCAAGTCATTAATAAAAATGCTGAAAAGTAAAGGACCAAGAATGGACCCTTGTGGGATACCCATGCGGTTGTTTAAAAATGAGGATTTATCCTGGTGAACTTTTACACACTGTTCTCTATTCTGGAGATAAGATGCAAACCATTCTAATGTATTTGGGGAGAAGTTAAAAGATACCATTTTGGATAAAAGCAAACTGTGGTTTACAGTATCGAAAGCCTTTTTGAGATCTAGAAAAACAGCTCCTACCACATTACCCCTGTCCAAGGACTGTTTGACGTTTTCAATAAGGCAACAATTTGCTGTTTCTGTTGAGTATCCTGGTCTAAAACCAAATTGATGTGGATGAAGAAGTTGACTGTCTTGTAAGTAGTCTATCAGCTGTGTAGCTACAACTTTTTCAAGAACCTTAGATAGGACTGGTAAGATAGAGATTGGGCGGTAATTGCATATATCGTCTTTACTGCCTGATTTATGAACTGGTATGACGACAGCTTTTTTCCAGCCAGATGGAAATGTACTAGACCTAATGGAGAGATTAATGAGATGAGTCAGTGGTTTGATTAATATTTTGCTGTGCATTTTGAGAAAGGAGGTGCTCATATTGTAGATATCATTAGTTTTTGAGTTTGACAGTGTTTTAACAATACCAGCAATTAACTTCTCATTTACCTCATCGATGTGAAAAGTATCTGTTGGAAGTATGGAATTTGATGGATGGATGGATGGATTTTTGAAAAATCCGCGATGCACTGAGGGCGCGAAAGGTGAAGCGCGAAGTAGCGAGGGATCACTGTACTTATGTGTGAAAAAATAATCCATCCTTGGACTGCATCACTCATGATCATAGGACTTGCTATGATATCGAAGATCAAAGACAGGCATCACTCACGCTCACTCACGATCATAGGACATCAAAGATTAAAGGCAGGCATCACTCATGATCATAGGACTCGCTATGGCATCATCAAAGATCACAGGACTCGCTATGACATCACCAAAGATCATAGGACTCAGTAACTTTCTACGGGCATGCAGAAATTCTTGCTTACACTTGGTTTCTACGGGCATGCACGGGTATGCACTAGTCAAATCTAAATAAGAAATCTGTGTCACAAAAAGATCATAGGATTGCCTATGATGTTCCTATGATCTCTACATGATGTCTATATGACATCATATAGACGCCATAGTATAGAGTGACATCATCAAAAATCAAAGGCAGGCATCACTCACGATCATAGGACTCTGACATCATCAAAGATCATAGGACTCGCTATGACATCATCAAGCATCAAAGGCAGGCGTCATGATCATAGGACTTGCTATGACATCAATGATCAAAGGCAGGCATTACTGAACGAGTGGTGACGTCAAAGATCAAAGGCTGGTTTCACCAGGGTTACTGTTGCCATCGTAACCATGTCAAAGATCAAAGGCAGAAATGCTTGCTTACACTTACTTTCTACGGGCTTGCAGAAATACTTGCCTATATTTGGTTTCTACGGGCATGCACAGGTATAAACAGGCATGCACAGGTATGCACTAGTAATTATAATTTAGTTTACTAGTGCATACCTGTGCATGCCCCTGCATACCTTCTTCTTCTTCTTTTAGATTTGATTGGCGATTGGCAACCAGCTTACAGGTGCATTACCGCCACCTACGATATTATCGTGATCACTCTGTATATAATTCAAGAAATCTCCATAAATCACATCACTCTATATCTTTGTATAAGGCGCTCCCACAAGGAGTTCCGAACAACTCCCCATGTGCGAAAAAATTATCTTTCCTTCAGAGGAGCCGGCCGTGCTTCTTCTTCTTTTAGATTTGATTGGCAGTTGGCAACCAGCTTACAGGTGCATTACCACCACGTACTTCACTCCATATCATCACTCTATATTCTGTCAAAGTTCTGTCTTCTCCACCCGCCGGCTGTGCTGTCTGCATGCCCGTAGAAAGTAGGTGTAAGCAAGCGCATCACGATTCGTTCAGTGAGGATCGCCTTTGATCTTTGATGATGTTATAGCGAGTTCTGTGATTTGTGATGCTGTCGTAGTGAGTCCTATGATCTTTGATGATGTCATAGTGAGTCCTGTGATCTTTGATGTCATTGATGCCTGCCTTTGATCTTTGATGTCATAGCGAGTGCTATGATCATGAGCGATGCTTGCCTTTGATCTTTGACGATGTCATAGTGAGTCCTATGATCGTGAGTGAAGCCTGCCTTTGATCTTTGATGATGACATGGCGAGTTCTATGATTTTTTTAGCGAGTCCTTTAAGATTTGATTGGCGGTTGGCAACCAGCTTACAGGTGCATTACCACCACGTACTTCACTCTATATCATCATTGCTAAGTGTCCAATGCGTCTCCTTAGTGAGTCCTGTGATTGTGAGTGATGCAGGCATCACCTTTGATCTCATAGCGAGAGATCTCATAGCGAGTCGTATGATCTTTTAGCAAGTCCTATGATCGCGATAGACGCCATAGGCACATCATAGGCAAATCCTATGATCTTTTAGCGAGTCCTGTGGTCGTGACAGACAGACAGACACATTGTATCTATATGACGTCATGTAGGTATCATAGGTACATCATAGGCGATCCTATGATCTTTTAACAAGTCCTATGGTCGTGACAGACAGACACATATACATATATAGTGATAGTGATACTAGTGCATACCTGTGCATGCCCGTGTATACCTGTGCATGCACATAGAATCAAAGTATAAGCAAGTATCTCTACTTGCCCGTAGAAAGCAGGTGTAGTAAGCAAGCATGTCAGCACTCGTTCAGTGATGCCTGCCTTTGATCTGATCTTTGATGATGTCATAGCGAGTCCTATGATAGTGAGTGATGCCTCCCTTTGATCTTTGATGATGTCATTGCAAGTCCTGTGTTCTTTGACAGCATAGCGAGTCCTATGATACCTGCATTTGATCTTTGATGACGTCATAGCGAGTCCTATGATTGTGAATGATGCCTGCGTTTGATCTTTGATGATGTCATAGCGAGTCCTATGATAGTGAGTGATGCCTGCCTTTGATCTTTGATGATGTCATTGCAAGTCCTATGTTCTTTGATGACGGCATAGTGAGTCCTGTGATACCTGCATTTGATCTTTGATGATGTCATAGCGAGTCCTATGATTGTGAGTGACGTCTGCTTTTGATCTTTGATGTCCTATGATCATGAGTGATGCCTGCCTTTGATCTCTCACTCACACACACACACACACACACACACACACACACACACACACACACACACACACACACAGATTTTCTTGGATCACTTGGACTGAGTGACTCCGTACTCGAGGATAGTACTTATAAAATCTTTGTTTACGAAGCACTATGGTGACTGACAGGTCGTGATGCTGTGTGTTATCCAATCAGCGTGGTCGCAATGCCGCGTATTGTCCAATCAGCACGGCCATGATGCGGCATATTATCCAGTGAGCATGGAGTCAATCCGAAACCCTGCCCACACTTGTTAAAGCCAGGACATGAAGACCTATAAGCTGGTTGCCAACCGCCAATCAAATCTAAAAGAAGAAGAGTTCTACAGAGCTCCTGACCAGATAGTGATAATATACTGTAGAGTGAAGTACGTGGCGGTATTGCACCTGTAAACTGGTAGCCAACCGCCAATCAAATCTAAAAGAAGAAGAAAATCTTTTATTGATAAAAATTACCATATACTGTATATTTTGACTGAGCAACTCCGTATTTGGGGATGCACACCCTCGTAGCCTCAGGAAAGCATTTTTAAAATCTTAGGCCAGTCTGACGAATGGTTTGAGAAATATGTGAGGAACAGACACACACACACACAGAGCGGTTTCTTGTATTCATAGATAGGCCGACGCTAAATCTAAAAATGCTATTAATGTTGAGCTTAAGGCTTTACTCTGAGGACTGTACTGAAATGGTGTGTTTAAACTACTGACAAACCTATAAATAAATGTCTGTGCTGAAGTGATGATATAGAGTGAAGTCCATCCATCCATTTTCTACCGCTTTTCCGGAGATCCGGGTTGCAGAGGCAGCAGTTCAAGCAGAAAACCCAGACTTTGCTCTCCCTGGCCACCTGCTCCAGCGCTTCAGAGAGGATACCAAGGTGTTCCCAGACCAGCTGGTAGACATAGTCACAGCGAGTCAGGACTCGCTGGAGAGACTAGAGTGAAGTACATGGTGATAATGGACCTGTAAGCTGGTTGCCAATCGCCAATCAAATCTAAAAGAAGAAGAATATTGGGCTTAAATCCAGAGACATAAAGGGGGAGATTGTTGTCAAAGCACAAAATAATATTAAGATAAACTTCTGCATAATGTTGAGTGAAATGTAAATGCAAACGGAAGATATGGGTGCAGCTACTTTAAGATCCAACTTCTGATAAATGGCAAAAAAAACAGATTGAATCTGATGAAACCTCTCAAACTAAAGCAGAGTTTCGTATTTCCTGTGTAACTTTGCAAGGATTTCTGAAATCATGGAGCAATGTACATTGCATAAAAGACTGCAACTGGGTTTGTTTGACAGTATATATTGTGAAAAACCTTCCTTGAGGCTTAAAGATTTATAGTTGTGATAACACAACAGGCTACACAGACATCTTTTATTTTACTGTAATAGCTCTGTGATATCCAGTCATACTGAACTTTGTGTTTGCATGCATGATTTGAAAAGTGTTTTATTTGCAGTGTCTGTTTATGTTGGAGAAAAAAATATCTATCATAACTAGTATGTTTTACATCATTTGAGTATTAAGATAAGATAAGCCTTTATTAGTCCCACAATGGGGAAATTCCAGGATTGCAACAGCACAGGGATAGCAACACTCAGAGCAACAATCAGAAGGCAAGAAAAAAACAACATCTAGTAAACATATGTCCATATTACTATAAATGTATATATATAGACACACAGTGCAGAGCATTATGGCTGGTGAATGTGCAGCAGAAAGTCTAAGCTCTCTCTCCGCGGATGCAGCGGGCCAGCTGGAAGTCTTTGGGCATGATGGTGACCCCCTTAGCGAAGAAGAGACCCACCAGGTGGGCCTCGCAGGTCTCCTGCCGAGCCATGACGGCGAAGCTCAGGAAATGCAGGACGGTCTTGAAGTCCTGAGCGATCTCCCTCACCAGGCGCTGGACGGGCAGCTTACGGATGAGCAGCTCCGTGGATTTCTGGTAGCGACGGATCTCTCTCAGAGCCACGGGCCTGTGACGGCAAGGCCTCTTCACTCTGCCGGTGGCCAGAGCGCCTCTCCGAGCAGAATATTTCACTGGTGTGTGTGTGACGACTCAAATTCTAAATATTCTTCTTCTTTTAGATTTGATTGGCGGTTGGCAACCAGCCTACAGGTGCATTACCACCACTGACTTGATTATCATTATTATCTTTCTATAAGGAATTCTGAACAACACCCTGTGTGTGGGGAAAAAAAAAATTATCCATCCTTGGACTGTGTCCGAGGTGCGGCCATACTGTGCGACGTCGATCAGCTTATTCTGTGTTATCATCACTCTATAATTCAAGAAATCTCTGTCTGTCACGATGTCACGATCATAGGACTTGCAAAAAGATCATAGGACTTGCTATGACCTCATCAAAGATCGCAGGCAGGCATCACTCACAATCATAGGATTCACTATGACATCTTCAAATATCAAAGACAGTCATCACTAAACGAGTGGTGACATCAAAGATCAAAGGCAGGTTTCACCATGGTTACTGTTGCCATGGTAACAGTAGCTTTCTACGGGCATGCAGGAATGCTTGCTTACACTTGCTTTCTGTGGGAATGCACAGGTATGCACTAGTCATCATATTATAATTTAAGAAGTGTGTGTGTGTGTGTGTGTGTGTGTGTTGGGGGCTCTGCGCGTATGTCCCGAACCGTTTGCCAGATTTGATACGTGCTGTGCTGAAGTTACGAGGGTGTGCATTCCCGAATTTCAGCCTCCCCGGATATGTGGAAGTTTAGGAGGGAAAATCTTTAATGAACGTCCATAGGGGAGCTATGGGCATTCATAGCTATGACATCATAGACACACAGATGTTACCGTGGTTACTGTTATCAGGCAGACACATCATCAAAGATCAAAGGCAGGCATCACTGAACAAGTGGTGAAGTCAAAGAGCAAAGGCAGGTTTCACCATGGTTACAAAAGACCCCACAACAACATCCAAAGAAGTGCAGGGCCTCACTTGCCTCAGTTAAGGTCAGTGATCATGACTCCAACATAAGAAAGAGACTGGGCAAAAATGGCCTGCATGGCAGAGTTCCAAGACGAAAACCACTGCTGAGCAAAAAGAACATAAAGGCTTGTCTCATTTTTGTCAGAAAACATCTTGATGATCCCCAAGACTTTTGGGGAAATACTGTGGACTGACGAGACAAAAGTTGAACTTTTTGGAAGGTGTGTGTCCCATTACATCCAGCGTAAAAGTAACGCAGCATTTGAGAAAAGGAACATCATACCAGCAGTATAAAATATGGTGGTGGTGGTGTGATGGTCTGGGGCTGTTTTGCTGCTTCAGGACCTAGAAGACTTGCTGTAGTAATTGGAACCATGAATTCTGCTGTCTACCAAAAAATCTTGAAGGAAAATGTCCAACCATCTGTTTGTGACCTCAAGCTGAAGCACACTTGGTTCTGCAGCAGGACAGTGATCCAAAACACACCAGCAAGTCCACCTTTTAATGGCTTAAGAAAACCAAAATGAAGACTTTGGAGTGGCCTACTCAAAGTCCTGACCTGAATCCAATTGAGATGCTGTGGCATGACCTTTGAAAGGCGGTTCATGCTTGAAAACCTTCCAATGTGGCTGACTTACAACAATTCTGCAAAGATGAATGGACCAAATTTCCTCCACAGCACTGTAAAAGACTCCTTGCCAGTTACTGCAAATGCTTGATTGCAGTTGTTGCTGCTAAAGGTGACCCAACCAGTTATTAGGTTTAGGGGGCAATCACATTTTTACACAGGGCCATGTAGGGTTGGATTTTTTTTACCCTTAATAATAAACACCTCCGTTTAAAAACTGCATTTTGTTTTTGGTTGTTATCTTTGTCTAATATTTAAATTTGTTTGATGATCTGAAACATTTAAGTGTGACAAACAGGAAAAAACCCCAGAGAAATCAGGAAGGGGGCAAACACTTTTTCACACCACTGTATATCAAAGCTGCAAGGAGCCAAAAAATGCCACATCATCTGTCTGTTTTTTGTCTTATTACACTGAAGTCTGCTATTTATTCTATTTTGATTTATTGTTAATGAGTTTGCTTGAATGGCTATAGTGTCGTCGTCATCTTCTTTCGACTGCTCCCTTTAGGGGTTGCCACAGTGGATCATCTGCCTCCATCTCAACCTATCCCTTGCATCTTCCTCTGTAACACCAACTCTCTCCATGTCCTCATTCATTATATCCATGAATCTTCTCTGTGGTCTTCCTCTTTTCCTCCTGCCTGGCAGCTCCATCTTCAACATCCTTTGTCCAATATATCCACTATCCCTCCTCTGTACATGTCCAAACCATCTCAGCCTTAACGCCCTTACTTTGTCTCCAAACCGCTCAACCTGAGTTTTCACTCTGATATACTCATTTTTAATCCTGTCCCTCCGAGTCACTCCCAATGAGAATCTTAGCATCTTCAACTCTACCACCTCCAGTTCTGCCTCCTGTCTTTTTGTCAGTGCCACGTCTCCAAACCATGCATTCTTATAAATTTTCCCTTTCACGCTAGCTGATATCTTTCTGTCACAAATCAACCCTGACACTCAGTCTCCACCCACTCCACCCTGCCTGCACTCTCTTCTTCACCTCTCTTGTGCATTTTCCATTACTTTGTCTGGTTGACCCCAGGTATCTAAACTCCTCTACCTTCACTACCTCAACTCCTTCAATCTTCACCGTTAAACCTGCCTCACTTTTATTCACACTCATGTATTCTGTCTTGCTTCTACTGACTTTCATTCCTCTTCTCTCCAGCAGGGTTTCCTTTAGTAACATTTCCAGGTGGCGCTCGCCACACTTGAATTTATTCCACCACTCTGAGGAAATATAAATTTAAAAAAAAAATGAATTAATGACAGTCCACAAGCGTGCACACGAACAACGCGTGTGACCATCATCCGCGCTGAGTTCAGAAGCGCCCCACCCGCGTGACCACTCCATTCGCCAAGCAGAGTGTCTCAGTAACATCACTGTCCGAGAGAAGCATGAGCTTATTAAAGTACTTTAACGTGGAACAAAATGAGAAGAGGTATGTAAGCACTGGAAGCATTTATCATGGTTTTAACCCGCTGGTAACGGGAGCAATAATGGAAGAGTTGCTTAGCTAACGTGTGGTTAGAAGTTCGAGTAGGTTCATTTTGTCTTCTTTTTATTAGTTTTTTTTTCTTTTTTAAGAATAAAAAGGAGCTGTTTTTACCTTTACCTTAGTTAATATTAACTAATTTATATTCATTATTATGTACCTGGCAAGTTAAGATGACCGAAATTTACGAAGTCGGTGACTTTAATCTGTCAACAGCCTTAAGACGTTTTAACTAAACGTTCCAACATTTGAATTTCAAAATAAGGGAGGTTTTTCCTGCTGTCTGGGTGGTGAGGAGATTTCTAAAAAAAAACAAACAAACCTATAAATATATAGAAATATTATAACAGAAATAACTGCATCTTTGGTCTTTTAAGTTAATTTATTTCATTGAAAACAATTTTATTAATATTTTTTCTTTGAAATCAGAGTTAAATTATTGTTCTGTTCTGCCTCTGCAAAATTATGGTTAGAAATGTATATTGTGAAAAGGAAAAAGTAAAACAAAATCACCACAGTCTGTTTCAAAGTTATTAAAAAAAAACTGTGATTTTATTTTAAAAAATAGACAAAAATTAGCCTTAAAATAATCCACAAATTTATAATAAAGTGTCAAATGTGCAAGAAAAGTCAATTTTACAAGAGGAAATTACAAATTTGAGGAAAATGGTTTCAAATTTAGATAAATTTACAGAGAAAAGTAGAAAACTAAGAAAATTGTTATAAATTCTGGAGAAAAACCTCAGACCTTCAAGACTGAAGGTATTATTCATGTTTTTTAAGTGGGTGCTATTTGTACCCTTAACTCAACTAGAAGTTTTTGGTTGTCTGCTTTTAATTAATTTCAAAGCACTGCTTTTACATGAGTAGAATTTCTGGCTATTATACCCCACTCTGATCATATAATTTAAGTATGCATGAGTAAATTACTATTAATGTTTTGGGCAGCGTGGTGGCAGAGTGGTTTGCACTGTGGCAGCACAGCAACTCATCCTTGGCCGGGGGATCCTGGGTTTAATCCCAGCCCCCGACCAGCAGTGATCTGTGTGGAGCTTGCATGTTCTCCCCGTGCCTGCGTGGGTTTACTCTGGGATTTCTCTGGTTTCCTCCCACATGCCAAAAACATGTTAGGTTAATTGGCATCAAGCTGGGGATTCTAAATTGTCCTTAGGTATGACTGTGAGAGTGAATGGTTGTCTGTCTCACTGTGTTGGCCCTGCGATGGACTGACGATCTGTCCAGGGTGTACCCTGCCTCTCGCCCAAAGATGCTGGGATAGGCTTCATCCCCCCCCCCCCCCCTCCGTGGCCCAAAAACGATTAAGCGGAAGAAGATGTATGGATAGATATTTTTTTTTTTCTTCCCTACTCTCTCAGTGGAAAAAAAAGAAACACTAGAATAAAAATACAAAAAAAAAGTACATATTTTGTCATTTATGTAAACCATGACAAAAAAATCCTGCAGGACAAAACAAGACACTTGATATTTTCTAACCTGTTTTTACCACCAAAGACAGAGAGAGAACCTGAATTAGACAGGGCTCAGAGAGGGCAAGATGAGACGGAAGAGAGGAGCCAAGGAGAGGAAAGTGTTCAGGCAGAAGGTCCAGGAGAGGTGAGAGCAGAGGAAGGAGAGAAAGATGACACCAGTAAAAAGTCCAAATACAGGATGACCCCAAAGGGTCCAATATTCTGACATTCAAGCCTTGGTTGTTCAATACGTCATATGGTAAGTTCCATATGCAAAGTTACTGTGCAAAATTTAAAAAAAAGAAATGAATAGTATAAAATTAACATATTCCGGTTACAATAGTGTCATGTAGTTTTCTGCACCCCCCCTCCCGAAAAATATGTTGCCACCACGCCAAGGTCTTTAAGCCAGAGGAAACACTGCTCCAGAGTATACCTCCACCTCTCCAGGTTCTCCTCCACCTGCTCCCTACTCTCACTACAGATCACAATGTCATCTGCAAACATTGTGGTCCACGGAAACTCCTGCCTGACCTCATCTGTCAGCCTGGCCATCACCATGGCAAACAACAAGGGGCTAAGAGCTGATCCCTGATATAATCCCACCCTCACCTTGAATCTATCGGTCACTCCTACAGCGCACCTCACCACTGTCTCGCTGTCCTCATACATGTCCTGCACCACCCTCACATACAGTGGTGTGAAAAAGTGTTCGCCCCCTTCCTGATTTCTCATTTTTTTGTATGTTTGTCACACTTAAATATTTCAGATCATCAAGCAAATTTAAATATTAGAAAAAAATAACACAAGTAAACACAAAATGCAGTTTTTAAATGAAGGTGTTTATTATTAAGGGTAAAAAAAAAAAATCCAAACCTACATGGCCCTGTGTGAAAAAGTGATTGCCCCCTAAACCTAATAACTGGTTGGGCCTCCCTTAGCAGCAACAACTGCAATCAAGCATTTGCAGTAACTGGCAATGAGTCTTTTACAGCGCTGTGGAGGAAATTTGGCCTACTCATCTTTGCAGAATTGTTGTAATTCAGTCACATTGGAGGGTTTTCGTGCATGAACCGCCTTTTTAAGATCATGCCACAGCATCTCATTCGGATTCAGGCCAGGACTTTGAGTAGGCCACTCCAAAGTCTTCATTTTGTTTTTCTCAAGTCAGTCAGAGGTGGACTTGCTGGTGTGTTTTGGATCATTGTCCTGCTGCAGAACCCAAGTGCACTTCAGCTTGAGGTCACGAACAGATGGCCAGACATTCTCCTTCAGGATTTTTTGGTAGACAGCAGATTTCATGGTTCCATTTACCACAGCACGTCTTCCAGGTCCTGAAGCAGCAAAACAACCCCAGACCATCACACCACCACCATATTTTACTGTTGGTATGATGTTCCTCTTCTGAAATGCTGTGTTACTTTTACGCCGGATGTAATGGGACACACGCCTTACAAAAAGATCAACTTTTGTCTCGTCAGTCCACAGAATATTTTCCCAAAAGTCTTGGGGATCATCAAGATGTTTTCTGGCAAAACTGAGATGAGCCTTTATGTTCTTTTTGCTCAGCATTGGTTTTCGTCTTGAAACTGCTATTCAGGCCATTTTTGTCCAGTCTTTTTCTTATGGTGGAGTCATGAACACTGACCTTAACTGAGGCAAGTGAGGCCTGCAGTCCTTTGGATGTTGTTGTGGGGTCTTTTGTGACCTCTTGGATGAGTTGTCGCTGCACTCTTGGGGTAATTTTGGTCGGCCGGCTACTCCTGGGAAGGTTCACCACTGTTCCATGTTTTCTCCACTTATGGATAATTGCTCTCACTGTGGTTCTCTGGAGTCCCAAAGCTTTAGAAATAGCTTTATAACCTTTTCCAGACTGACAGATCTCAATTACTTTGTTTCTCATTTGTTCCTGAATTTCTTTGGCTCGTAGCATGATATCTAGCTGTTAAGGATCTTTTGGTCTACTTCACTTCTTCTTCTTCTTCTTTTAGATTTGATTGGCGGTTGGCAACTAGCTTACAGGTGCATTACCACCACGTACTTCACTCTATATCATCACTGTATATCTTTGTATCAGGAGTTCTCATAAGGAGTTCTGAAAAACTCCCTATGTGTGAAAAAATTATCTGTCCTTGGACTGTGTCCTCGGCGGCGTTAATGGCTGGCTAACAGCTGTCCGGCCAATGTCAGGCAGGTCCTGTTTAAGTGATTTCTTGATTGAGAACAGGTGTGGCAGTAATCAGGCCTGGGTGTGGCTAGAGAAATTGAGCTCAGCTTTCCAAAGATATGATAAACCACAGTTAATTTATGTTTTAACAGGGGGGCAATCACTTTTTCACACAGGGCCATGTAGATTTGGATTTGTTTTACCCTTAATAATAAACATGTTCATTTAAAAATGGCATTTTATGTTTACTTGTGTTTTCTTTTTCTAATATTTAAATTTGTTTGATGATCTGAAATATTTAAGTGTGACAAACATACAAAAACATGAGAAATCAGAAAGGGATCAAACACTTTTTCACACCACTGTACTTCTCTGCCACCCCTGATTTTCTCATACAGTACCACGCTTTCTCTAGATCCACAAAAACACAGTGACAGTCCATCTGACCTTCTCTATACTTCTTCATCAACACTCTTAGCGCAAACATTGCATCTGTTGTACTCCTTCTTGGCATGAAACTGTACTGCTGCTCACTGATTGTCACCTCTCTTTTTAAACTGGCTTCAGCAACTCTTTCCCATATCTTCATTGTGTGACTGATCAACTTTATGCCTCTGTAGTTACTACAGCCCTGAGCATCATCCTTGTTCTTGAAAATTGGTACCAAAACACTTCTTCTCCACTCCTCAGGCATCCTCTCACTCTCCAAGATTGTGTTAAACAGTCTAGTTAAAAAGTCCACTGCCATCTCTCCTAAACATTTCCATACCTCCATAGCTATGTCATCTGGACCAACTGCCTTTCCATTCTTCATCCTCTTCAAAGCTGTCCTCAGTTCTGCCTTTCTAATCCTCGGGACTTCCTTGTTCACTATCTTTCCTTCATCCATTCTCTCTCTCATTTTCTTCATTCATCAGCTCCTCAAAATACTCCTTCTACCTTCTCAACACACTCTTGTCACTTGTTAGTACATTACTATTTCTGTCCTTAATCAACCTAATTTCCTGCACAACCTTTCCATCTCAATCTCTCTGTCTAGTCAATCGATACAAGTCTTTTTCTCCTTCCTTGGCGTCCAGTCTCTCTTACAACTCACTCTAAGCCTTTTCCTTTGCCTTTGCTACCTCTCTCTTTGCCATGCGGCAAGCTTCGACATACTTCTGTTAACCTTCTTCTTCTCCCTAATCATCCCACTTTTTCTTTGCTAACCTCTTCCTTTGAATACTTTCCTGTACCTCCTCATTCCACCACCAAGTTTCCTTGTCTTCCTTCCTCTGTCCAGAGGATATAGTACATCACATACCTTTCTACTCATTTTCCTCAATACTTTTGCTGTACTTTCTCAGTCATCTGATAATTCTTCCCTACCATCCAGAGCCTGTATGAACTCCTTCCTGAACTCTGTGCGATCTTCTTCCTTTTATAACTTCCCCCACTTAACCCCTTGCACTCCGGTCAATTTCCCTAAAAACGCCAAAAAATAACGTGCCCAAAGTAAATCGAAAGCTGTTCTTCAACCCTTTGCAGCATCTTCATGGGGTTGGTCTCATTTAAAAGAAAACACTTTGAATTTTTTGGCAAAACAGTCATAATCTCTCTAAGTGCTCCGGCCACTGAGTTACAGTCATCTAAACATAGTGAACTTGAAGAAAATAAATTTGGCCTGGGTGTTTTTTTGGATACAAATGCTTGCAAATAACACACAGCTTCAGATCCGGGCTGGAAAATGCAACAGAAATGTAGAACCAAGTGTTATCCAGCTGAGGTCAAAATTTTGTAACAATACCACAAAAAATGAATATATTACACAGCTTTTTCCTCAGGTAGTTCCCAGGTGTTTTTGAACTGTGTCAAATTGTGCCAAATGGCACAGTTTGGAAAAACGTCTGACTTCTGAATGATTCAATATAGAAGCTTCATCTTGGGCTCTAATGAAAGGTGACACTCAGGGCTGTGTGTGTGTGTGTGTGGGGGGGGGGGTGTTGCCCCCCCCTCGCTACAGAGGACGGACATCGGCCATCGCTACATGATGGAATAGTCATGTTGCGACCGCGGCGCAGTCACTGCAGCCCCCCCCCCCCCGCTACAGAAGAGTAGCGGGGGCGGGGGGGCGTTCACAGTCCGGACGTGGCGAACGAACCGTGTACCGCGGCGCACGGACTTCAGACTTCGTGCGCCGCACAGTTGTAATTTACCGATAGGTCAAAAGTCATTTTTTGATTACAATTTTCAGGGATAAAGAATAATTTAGCTTATAACACTTACCTCTTCACAGCAGCGTCCTTTCGAACTTCTCTTCCTCATTGTCAGACGAACGCGACACTGGTCCCTTGTTACGGACTCGTGGTTCTGGTCGACCTGGTCAAAACATAATTCCATTATTGCGGTTTTGCGCTTCTATGATTGCGGTTTTGGCGAATGATTTACGACCTTCGTCGTTGGCCTCCGTCGGTCTGTGATGACCATGGAAGAGAATCCTAAACATCTACTCTGCTGGAATAAAAAAAAAAAAAAAAAAAGCACCGCCTGTGGCTGCAGCAGTCAGTCTCTCTTCACCCAGCCTTAGACAAAACAGCTTGCGAACTTCTGTGCTTCAATTGGCTCGCTGCATTCACAGCGTTGGTAGGCGGGTCCTTCTTGCTAGGTTTTCAGTGATTGGTTCTTCAAGGTTTCAGAAACCCAATTCAAGGCTCTTATTAGTCGATTGAGAGGTCAATCATATCTGATCTGTTCGCGGCTGTGTCTGTAGTGGAAGAGCTTTTTTTTTTTTTTTTTCAGTGCGCGCTTGGACACAGCGCCCTCGTGCGTCCTAGAGTGCACGAGGGCGCTCTTGTCCGTCCGCGGTACACCGGAGTGCAAGAGGTTAATCTTTGGCTTTGCTTTCACCCTCTTCCTTTTCTTGCTTTCCAAAGTCACCCTTCAGACAACCATCCAATGCTGACTAGCTACATTCTCCCCTGCCACCACCTTGCAGTTTCTTATCTTTCAGATTTCTCCTTCTGTGTAAGATGTAGTCCACCTGTGTGCACCTTCCTCCACTCTTGTAAGTCACCCTATGCTCCTCTCTCTTCTAGAAGTATGTGTTCACCACAGCCTTTTCCATCCTTTTAGGAAAATCCACAACCATTTGTCCTTCCACATTTCTCTCTTTAGAACCATACCTACCCAGCACCTCCTCATCCTCTCTGTTCCCTTCATCTTCACGTCCATCAAAGTCCGCTCTTCTTCCTGGCATCCGATTTATGGGGCATTTGCACTTGCAAAATTCATCATCACACCTTTGACTTCTAGCTTGAATGAATGAATGAATTTTATTTATTTCGGATAGTACATTACAGGTTAAAAGAAACTGTATAATATAACAACAAGGTCAAATTAGACAAAGACTCCTTCTACTATACAATTCCACGTGAGTTATCCGAAATGGGTGATGGCTGAAGCCGCAGCTTATATTGCCCACCCATATTCCATCCAAGAATTCAAAGGAGAAAAAAGAGAAAACAAGACAAGAGCGATTACAATTTAAAACAAGGCTAAGACAAAATGTCTTAGACTTCTAGCTTCAAACTCATGATCCTGTCTGACTCCTTTTTTTTACCTCTTCAACACTCTTCATATACTCTTCCTTCAAGATTACTCTACTCCATTTCTCTTCCTATCTACACCATGGTAGACCAGTTTAAATCCACCTCCAATGCTCCTAGCCTTTCTTCCCTTCCATCTGGTTTGTTGAACACACAGTACATCTACCTTTCCTCTCTCCATCATATCAGCCAACTCTTTGCCTTTACCAATCATAGTCCCTACATGTTAAGTCCCTACTCTCACCTCCACACGTCTTTCTTTTTCTCTCTTTCCCTCCTAACACACCTTCCCCCTCTCCTCCTCGGTCTTTGTCCAACAGTAGCCCACTTTCCGCCGGCATCCTGTCTGTTAACAGCACGGGTGGCGGTCGTTGTCAACCTGGGCCTCGACCGATCTGGTATGAAAGTGTCATTCATTATGATCCGCATGCTTGATTTGGCAAAGATTTTACATCGGATACCCTTCCTGACACAATCTTCCCCATTTACCCGGGCTTGGGACCGGCACTCAGAGTACACTGGCTTGAGCACCCCCTCTGGCTGGGTTGAATTGCAATAGTGTAATGTATAAAACATATTCCATGTCTGTGACCTGTCTCTTTTAATGGAAAACAAAGTTGATAAGCCAGTCAATACAGAATCTATGAAAACTAGAGGTTAGTTAAACATCAATATCGGCCAGTATTCCCCTAAATAACTTGATATCGGATATTGGCAAATTAGAAATCACAGTGGCCGATATTTTTCATATATATATATTCCATGTCTGTGACCTGTCTCTTTTAATGGAAAACAAAGTTGATAAGCCAGTCAATACAAAATCCATGAAAACTAGAGGTTAGTTAAACATCAATATCGGCCAGTATTCCCCTAAATAACTTGATATCGGATATTGGCAAATTAGAAATCACAGTGGCCGATATTTTTCTTTCTTGTCCCAGTTGTGTGGCATTGATTTTGCCCTAAAACAGACAACAGTAGACTACAGCTGCAAATTTAGAAAACATCCAGGCCTGAACCATTTAAAAAAAACATTTTTTTAATAATGTACAGTATAATATTTCTTTGTTTCCCTGGAAAGAAGATAGAATAGATTAAATTAAAAACAAAACAAACCATCATCATTGTAAAATTATTTTATCATTGCTATTTGTAAAATTTTGCTTTAATTGTATGAAATTTGACAGGCATTTGATGTACAATGTGATTTTCATATTTTTTTTGATTAATAAATAGATTTGTGGTTTGTTGAAGAATCTCAAAGTTGTGTATGCATGCAGGCTAGGGCTGGACAATTAACTCAATTTAAGCCAAAACCAACCATTGGGCATAGACCCAACATAATCTTACTCATGCCAGTTATTTGATTCTTCCCTTCTTCCTGTTCTGTGCGTGTGTATATGAGAGCTTTCGTGTACTGCCCCTTTAAGATGTGTTGCGTGACTCCGCAACTCAGTAGTAGCACAGTCAGTTCTGTTTGGAAGCAGTAAAGCATGGTGGAAAAATTAAAATGGCTTCTACCAAAAATGCAGTGTCTGTCCACGTAGTATGAGATGATTGACTCTTTGTTTCACCTGGGGATGCCAGAAGCATGCAAGTGGGGTCCGTGGAGGCTGGCTTCAGTGTGCTGGGTCCTGTTGGCCTCTGACTGCTGTCCATGTTATCAGCTGTTTTGCAGTGGGGGTGGACAGGCTAAGCCTGTATTTAAGAGCCCAATCAGAGATTTGTTGTTCCTGTGAGGTGATGGCATGGTCATGACACCCCAGAGGCAGGTAGTTGGCTGCCAGTGTTGAGTTGCTTGGCCCGTGGGCCTTCAAGAGGTACGTATGTGTGGACACTGACTTATGCTCCGGACAGTGTTTAGTTTTGTTGTATGAGTGTGTGGTGACGGTGATTCTATTCTTTATTATATTATGTTCATTTACGGCAGAAGCACAGCAGTGATATATTCATTGATGCTGCACTCTCTTGGCTTAATTAAGAACCTTGTCAGTGAGCTATAAGGGAGAAGAAAGGAGTGAGGGGAGAAAAAAAAAAAGAAAACTGAAACTGACTGAAAGCTTCAAATTAGAGTGATGCTGATTTAAGGTCAAATTGCTCAGCCCTAATGCGGGTGCTACTGTATTTCTAGAGAAAACCCCTCTCCTCTCCTCTCTTAAGTTGAGGGGAAATGTAAATCTTGGTGTTATTTATTTATTTATTTATTTTTAGTTGAGCATGGACAACAGCACCTTTACACCGGTTTACCCTGCTGCTTGCACCAGATTTTGGTGCCCATGAGGTACTGGGTGAGAGGATGGTTGGAAGAGGAGGAAAGCTGGGTTTGGGGGTTTTAATATAACTGGTCCTTCCATGATGCTGAATAGATTTTTTTTCTAAGTCCCCTGCTAACTAACCAAGGACAAGGTTTTGAGTGTATAAATGGTTCTGCAGGGGGTGGTTCCTCCTTCCTCAGTCATAAGACTGCTGCACTCATTTCCACTTTGGTTTATCTGGTGACTTCTAGCAAGTCATGTGCTGAGAAATGTGCGTGCACCACACAGTGTGTTCACTCATGTTTACATAGCGCTGCATGAAAACTGCATATGATCGCCTCATGAAGTTTTGCACTAAAGGGGAATTCCACTGGTTCTGCCTACTGAAACTGATTTTCTGTCTTCAGTTTACAGTAATGTTTAGATAAAGAATTCTGACACAGGGATTTTTGTCAAAATGATCTACTTTGCCTGTGGTTTTTACTTTACGAGAATATTGTGTTCGCATAGAAATGCAAGTCCTGGTCTGTTTTACAGGCTAATTATTAGATGTTAACTTCACTAAGTTTCCATGACACAGCTCCAGCCCTGTTATTGAGAAATTTGACTAACTGAATGATCCATTCTTGTTAAGGCCCTGTCACACCTAGATGACTTAGGCTACAGTCACACTGCAGGTCTTGATGCTCAATTCTGATTTTTTGCTTTGATCCGATATTTTTTTTGTGTGTGGGCATTCACATTACAACTTAAATGCGACCCCCATCAGACTCCAGTGTGAACAGTCTGCAGCTATGAAGTGACCCTCATGTGCAGAAGAAAACATAACGTCAGACACAGCGTTGTAGAGCGATTGGGGGGCTGGGGGCAGAACTTCTTAACCCTGATGCAGTGCAGCAAAATAAAGTGTTAAAATCATAAATATGAGACCAGCTTCATTCCTCTACAGGCCAGATGACCGCTGTGATAAGCTCTGCTTTAACAGAACTGATCGATTAAACAGCCCTTAAATGTGCCTTTACTGTGTGCCTGTAATGTCTGACGGTTTCAGCCCCCCCCCCCCTAAATTTTGAAGTTATTGTGCAGTCGGAGCCAACAAAATTACAATCCAGTAATAAAGGGAAGGAGATTGATTAAAAAGAGAGCACAAATCAGCTGTGTCTCCCATGCTGGCTGCATCCTCCACCTCAGAAGTGTAGCGTCTGTCTCACTTCAATGAGGAAAAAGTCGGATGAAATGTGACATGGCTGTTCAGACGGAGGTCGCTTTGGAAAATATCAGATACCTATCCAAATTAGGACCGCATATGAAAGTGGCCTGGGTCTGGTGTGAAAAAATCGGATATGTGTTGTTCAGACTGTTATTAAAAAATCAGACCTGGGTCACATTTGTGCAAAAAAATCAGAATTGAGCATTAAAACCTGCAGTGTGACCGTAGCCTTAGACAGTGTTTGACAAACATATGAAAAATTTGGAGAATATGCTAGCGTGCGGCGAATCAGTTATGGGTAAGTTTTGTATAAGTTATGAGCACGGTGAAGCATGCTGGTATATGGCGTTGTACAGCAGGCTCCTTTGAAAATTTTCAGCATGCTGAAAATTTTCCAACGTGTCCAGCATATGGCTAAAATGTCCCGCATAAGTTGTAGGGAAGTTCACACACGTTACTTATAAGTGACTCACAAGTTACTCATAAGTCAGAATACGTTGAGATAAATGTCTAGCGTACCCAAAACTTATTTCTAACATATGAGTAACGCTCTTTGAACCTATGTGTAACTTACTGAATGGATTTCTAACTGACAGCTACCCTATAATGGCGTAGTTGGTTCACAGGAAAAACCCTACAGAGTTCAACTGCTGCCTGCAGTGCATACGCACACACAGAGCGCTAAACACACATACTTTTTTCACATAACGGGACCTGTCGGGGATGTGTCCCAGCACTTTTAGTCTACAGGTTAAAGATCCAAATCGCTGTTTCGCCCTACTTGCCATGTTTTGTTTTGTTTTTTTTTACCTTTGACTGCAGTCTGTACCATCAGCTGTCCAGTGCTGTTCTGATAAATATGTCAAAATATCAGAACACCAGAGGAGGTGGATCCAATCAGCTGATCGCTGGAAGCACAGAGCTCAGCGGCTTTCCATGATAAACCCCACTTTGCTGTCCCTTTGCTGCGGGCTCCCGGCAAAAGCACACTCCATGCATTATCTTGTTTTTTTTTTCACTATTGAAAATAAACTTTGTTTTATTGCCATCAGTTTGCGTGCCTTTGAGCCAGGTTGTGACAACTGTCATCTAACGTTCGTGACGTGTCACATCAGCTGTTTTAGGTGTGACTGACCTGACAGACTTGACAGCTCTGCCAAGTCGGTCACATTCCCCGCCGTGGTCTTTGGAGGAAAGAATCATCTCGGTTGAACAGAGATGATTTCTCGCACACCAAGGATTCACGGATTGGGAGGCAACGGCAGTTTGGCATGACTGCGCTATGCAGAAGTTAGGATAAGCTATGCATAAGTTAGACTATTGTTACGCATAAGTTGTGAACATCGGCAACATGCTAAGCATTCGTTGGTTTAAGTTATTTATAAATTATCGAACTAGTCTATATATATATAAACTGTGTGTTTATATATTCATATATTTATTCCAGCTAGCTACAATGCTCCGCACTGTGTGTTTATATATTCACATATTCATTCCATCTAGCTACAATACTCCGCACTGTGTTTATATACTCATATATTTATTCCATCCAGCTACAATGCTCAGCACTGTGTTTATATATTTATATACCTATCCCATCTAGCTACAATGCTCCGCACTGTGTGTCTCTATATATATATATTTATATTTATATGTACATATGCATACTCGCTGCTCTGTGTGTGTGTGTGTGTGTGTGTATATATATATTTTATAGTAATATGTACATATGTATATTAGCTGCTCTTGCTTGCTTGTTTTTTTTCTTGCCTTCTGATTGTTGCTCTGAGTGTTGCTATCCCTGTGCTGTTGCAATCCTGGAATTTCCCCGTTGTGGGACTAATAAAGGCTTATCTTATCTTATCTTATCTTGTTTTTTCTCTTGCCTTCTGATTGTTGCTCTGAGTGTTGCTATCCCTGTGCTGTTGCAATCCTGGAATTTCCCCATTGTGGGACTAATAAAGGCTTATCTTATCTTATCTTAGTCTATATAAGTTACTAATACGTTATTTATACGTCCAACTTGTTATGGATACGCGATGCATATGGCCAAAAGTAAAAATTTCTGCGTATGCCAGCGTTTTAGACCAAATTTTATACGTTTGGCAAACGCTGCCTAAATCGTCAAGGTGTGACAGGGCTTTAAATCAGATCAAACCTGGCTTATTTCAGCTGCATTTACACACTGTGATGGCACAACCATAGCCCGATCAACCCCAGGAATCGGGCTTAAGGCTGTGTTGTGAAAACACAGGGATTGCTATATACATTTTATAATCACCTACTCTTCAGCAATTGAAATCTATTTTATATACTTATATGCTCATATATTGGCATATGAATGAATATGAATATAAAAAAGCAAACCTTATTTAAATGGCATTCACTTACAGTCTTGTGAAAAAAGTAGGACACCCCATTAAATATTTGCCAATATGCCAATTCGCCAATATATGCCAATCACTGGCATGTGAACATGCAGCGGCCTCCCTTCTTGCTTCGTGTTTTTATGCCATTTAGTGTTGTTTAAATTACGCCTTGTGGAGAAAGGAATAGGCGAGGCAACGAGCTGAACGACACAAGGTTTTATTCTTTCTCCAACAACATAACAGCCAATTCCCCTTTTATATCTTTAATCCCATGCATCGAGACCCGGAGCTTCCGACCATCATGCATTGTTGTTTAACAAAGGAATGTGTGGCACATTAACATAACATACACAGGCGCCGCTTTCACACCTTTCTTCTCTCTGCGACTCTGGTCATTCTTACTCTCCCTGGGGGGGGTGCATAGACCTAACTGTCCCATCTGATACTTCTCCCTTCCCCTTGCCTTCTTTGGGTGGAGAAAACCCCCACACCATGCCCCCCTCCGAATACCTAGAAGGGGCACTAACCCCCTGTCTTTTGGGCTCGAGCCAGCTCCCATAGCGGCTGTAGCGGGGGATTGCCGATCCAGTAGAACCGTCCTTCTGGTGAAGTGTACCGGAGGGCACGTCAGTCTGTGGAGGGACAAGGGGAGGGGGGGGAAACACATCAGCTTCGCGAGCGCAGGTCCCTGCCAAGGGATCGCCAACTTGCGGAGCCAACCACGGTGGGCGTCTGCACCTGGGTCCGGTGCACATCGTGCCTGCTGAAAACAAAACTGGCTTTCTGCAAGCTTCTTGGGACGAATGTGCGGGGAAAACAGTGGTGGCCGGGCCGGATCACTCCCAGCCTCTGTCTGTGTAAAAATTGCGTGGGTGGATCAGCCTCGGTGCAGGGTTTTTCGGTACAAACTCTCCGGGGATCAGCAACGGCTGAGAAAAAAAACGAGTTCAGCTGGGGAGGCTGCCAATCCTCCTTAGGTGCAGAGCGCAGCCCTAAAAGAACCCACGGCCAGCGGTCGACCCAATTTGCGTCCATGAGCATACCGTCCGTGTGTGCTCACCAAATGTCCTGATGGTGGATCTATTGGCGGCCGTATACTTGGGACCACTGCTCCCTGCCCCCCTGTCTGCATTGACCGGCAGGGTGAAGCTCTTCTGGGAGCCGGAGTCCACCAGAGACCATCTCCCCGAACGTGTGTCTGTGACATACAACAGCTTGTTTCTGTCTCCAGCAGTTGCAGTTGCAGCTGCTACTGACTGCTGGCTGTGCTGTTTCGCTGGGAGTTTGAGCCGAAACGGCGATAATAGAAGCAGATCACCCCGTTCCTGCGTCTCTTGGTGTGTGCTCCAGCTACCACCAACGGCTCCTCAGCCTCGCTGGAATCCCTCCTGGACGCTGGCAACTCCTGGAGCAGGCTTGTCACTTGTTGCATGGCACGCGCGTCTGGCGCAGCGACCACGTAGTAGTATTTTGTGTCATCCATAGTTATCCCGCCGAGTGCGAACTGGGCTTCCATGTGCAAAGACCACGCTGCCAGGTCGTGAAGTCAGAAGTCCAGGAGCTTGACTGAAACAGCGCACACGGCGCTGGTGCTCTCCCTCCAGGTAGTCTCCGGGGGGGTGCTTGTCTTGCTCTCCATGGCATGTCAGGGTCACCAGTGGGGAGAAAGGAATAGGCAAGGCAATGAGCTGAACGACACAAAGCTTTATTCTTTCTGCAACAACATAACCGCAAAACTGCGCTCCTGGGTCTCTGTGCATTCCCCTTTTATATCTTTAATCCCATGCATCGAGACCTGGAGCTTCCGACCATCATACATTGTTGTTTAACAAAGGAATGTGTGGCACATTAACATAACATACACCGGCGCCGCTTTCACACCTTTCTTCTCTCCGCGGCTCCAGTCATTCTTACTCTCCCCAGGGGGTGCATAGACCTAACTGTCCCATCTGATACCCCCCTGGTGACACCTCCTCCTTCGGTCCATTGTTCTCCCTTCCCCTTGCCTTTTCTGGGTGGAGAAAACCACCACACCATGCCCCCACAGCCTAAGTGTATATTCATGTGTTTAATGTCCGTATATGATGCTGCGCACATGCTACAGTCGCCATAGCCTTCCGGACATGAGGAATGTGGCCAAACATTACATGTTGGACCAGAACGTTACAAAGGAACTCCGTGGCCTAGGTCTTCTCCACCAGACCTCTACACCCCCGGGCTCTACTGCTGTGTCCCATCCCAAATGGAGACACCCTAGACCAGGGGTGTCAAACTCATTCCATGGAGGGCCATGACCCTGCATGTTTTGCTTCTACCCAGTGTCTTCAGCGGGTGTTTTCACTGATCAGCAATCAGTAGGAAGAAATTCAGTGAAATCACGTGTTGAAGACACTGGGTGGAGGTAAAACCTGCAGGGTCTTGGCCCTCCATGGAATGAGTTTGACACCTGTGCCCAAGATGGTGTGAGTGGCGACAAAAGAGAAGTCAACATGGAGGTATCAGAACGAAGCTAGCCACTAGCCTACACAGATTACCGATTCCTTCCCTCATTCTGGCCAACGTACGCTCACTTGACAACAAAATAGACCACATACAGCTGCTGAGAACCACGCAACGTGATGTGCGGAACTACTGTGTTTTTATCTTTATGGAAACGTGGTTAAATGACAATATCCCAGACTCTGCCAGTCAGTTAGCTTGGCTTACATGCTATCGTGCTGATAGAGTGTTCATGGAGGGAGGAAAGACCTGCGGGGGAGGTGTGTGTGTTTAAATCAGTGACGCTTGGTGCTGAGATGCGACTGTTGTGCATAAACACTGTTCTTCATTGGTGGAGTTTATGATCAAGAGCCATCCCTTTTACATACCGGGAGAATTTACATCTGTCCTGCTAGTCACCGTGTATGTCCGTCCCACCGCCATCAGCGAGAGGAGTAAAGCACTAAATGAACTCCATCAGGCCATCAGTGAGACACAAATGGCGCATCCAGACAGATTCCTTATCACAGCAGGAGATTTCAGCCATGCAGATTTAAACGCCCTCCTACCAAAACTACACCAACATGTGGACTTTCCAACAAGAGGAGACTATTTGCTGTGCCTGGTGTACACAGCTCACAAGAGAGCGTACAGAGCCTCCCCCCTTCCCCACCTGGGTCTCTCTGATCACATCACCATCTTGCTAAGGCCTACATACGGACCCAGAGTGAAAACAAGCAGATCAACAAAAAAGCAAGTATGTGTGTGGCCAGAGGGGGCCTCGGATGCTCTGAAAGACTGCTTCAGCACTACTGACTGGGACACTTTCAAGCCTGCAGCCACTCACAATGGACACACAAACATAGAGTACACTGTTGTTGTAACATACATAGCTAAATACATTGATGATGTCACTCACTGCACAACCATCACTGTTTGTGCTAACCAAAAGCCATGGATGACAGCAGAGGTCCACAGGCTCCTGAGGGTTCAGGACACAGCCTTCAGGGCCAATGACACTGTAGGACTAACAACAACTAGGGCCAACCTGTCCCGTGGCATCAAGGAAGGAAAATGACAGTACAGCAAGAAAATATCCGGATGCTTCAGCAACACCAGAGATGCACGTTCTCTCTGGCGTGGCATACAGACCCTCACCAACTACAAACCTCCACCTCAGACCTGTGTGAGTGACATCATACTGCTTAACAACTTAAATGCCTTCTTTGGCCGCTCTGAAACACAATACATCAGCACAGAAGACCACTCCTCCTCCAGATGAGCAGGCCATAAGTCTGGATCCAGCTAGCGTGAAGAGGACCCTTTCCAGGATCACCCACGCAAGGCAGCTGGACTAGACAACATACCAGGTTGTGTTCTGATGGACTGTGCGGGGGAGCTCAAGAATGTCCTGGCCGACATCTTCAGTATGTCACTGAGTCAAGCTGCTGTCCCCCTCATGTTTTAAAACTGCTACCATAATACCAGCCCCAAACAAACCCGTCCCATCGAGCTACAACGATTACCGGCCCGTAGCAGTGACCCCTATCATAATGAAGTGCTTCGAGCGGCTGGTCATGCAGAACATCAAGTTCAACGCCCCCCCCCCCCCGACCCATCTCAGTTTGCATACAGGTCAACCAGATCCACAGAAGATGCCATCTCTGCTGCTCTCCATCCAGCCCTCACCCACCTGGACTCAGAGAACTCCTACGTGTATGCTGTTCTTGGACTTCAGTTCAGCATTCACCACAATCATCCCCCAGCACCTAATACAAAAACTCAGACACTTGGGACATCAAAACCTCTCTCTGTAACTGGGTGCTGGACTTTCTCACAGGGAGCCCACAGAATGTGCGGGTTGGCAGCAACACCTCCAAGACCATCACACTGAGCACAGGGGCCCCACAAGGGTGAGTGCTCAACCCACTGCTCTTCACCCTGCTGACCCATGACTGTGTACCAGCCTACAGCACCAACCACATCATCAAGTTTGTGGATGACATGACGGTGGTGGGCCTCGTCACCAACAATGAGGAGGCCAACTATAGAAATGAGGTGAGCCAACTGGTCCAGTGGTGTAAAGACAATAATCTCTTCCTGAACGTGGGAAAAACCAAGGAGATTGTGGTTGACTTCAGGAGGGGACACACACAGCATCCCCCTCTGATCATCGATGGAGCAGCTGTGGAGAGGGTGAGCAGCACCAAGTTCCTGGGGGTGCACATCTTTGAGGACCTCTCCTGGTCCAACAACACCACATCACTGGCCAAGAAGGCTCAAACTCGCCTCCATTTTCCTCCACAAACTGAGGAGAGCACGAGTCTCACCCCCCATCATGTGCTCACTCTACCGGGGCAACATTGAGAGCGTCCTCATCAGCTGCATCACAGTGTGGTACGGAAGCTGCACCACCTCCTGCCGGAAGACACTACAACGTACCTCACCTGCAGAGCCATCAACATTGTAGGCGACACTTCCCACCCCTCACACTCCCTCTTCAGCCCCCTGCCCTCACGGAAAAGGTACTGGAGCCTCCGGGCCTGCTCCACAGGACTGCTAAACAGCTTTGTTCACCAGACCATCAGGACCTTGAACTCTGTTCACTTCCTCCCCCACCCCTCGGACTGTAACACACTCACCCGCACAATAACTACCTCAGCTGTTGGTGCAGAAAGACTGGCACACCAACAGTAATACATCTTCTGCTGTATGTCTCTGCACCTTACTGCAACCATTTGGACAAATGCCATATCTGCTGTTGTCTGTTATTGCAATACTGATCATGTGCAGTCCAATTTGTCACTGTCTGTACCTAGACTACTGCATTGAACTTGCAACTACGAGTATTACTGCTGTACTTTTTCTGTATATGGGATTGCTGGGGTTTATCGTTTATCTTTATTTGCACTATGGGATGTCAGGGTTTTATCTTTTGTTGCTATTTGCGCTACGAGTAGCATTACTGTACATAGACTGCTGTTGTTGTTTTTCTAGCCTTATTCCTTTTTTTTATATTGTGCACACTACTGAAGAGAGAGAAACGGCATTTCAATTCTCCTGTATGTCCTGTACGTATAGTAGTACAGTGTTTTCTCTGGCTTAAAGACCTTGGAGTGATGGCAACATATTTTTCCCTGGGGGGGAGGGTTAAACATACCAGAATATATTAATTTTATACTATTTTTCTTTTTAAAATTTTACACAGTAACGTTGCATAATGGAACTTACCATTTGAAGTATTCTACAACCGAGGCTTGAGTATTGGGCCACTTGAGGTCCCACCCAGACATCCTGTGTTTAGACTTTTTAGTGGTGTTATCCTTCTCTCCTTCCTCTGCCTGAACACTTCCCTCTCCTTGGCTCCTCTCTTCTGTCTCATCTTGCCCTCTCTGAGCCCTGTCTAATTCAAGTTCTCTCTCTGTCTATGGTGGCATACAAACAGGTTAGAAAATATCAAGTGCCATGTTTTGTCCTGCAGGATTTTTTTTGTCATGGTTTACATAAATGACAAAAATATGTGTATTTTTTGTATTTTTATTCTAGTGGGTTTTTTTTTCATTGAGAGAGTAGGGAAGGGGAAGAAACATTCATAATAGTAATGTACTCATGCATACTTAAATTATATGATCAGGTGGGTATAGTAACCAGAAATTCTACTTGTGTAAAAGCAGTGCTTTGAAATTAACATTTAAAAGTAGACAACCAAAAATTTCTAGTTGAGTTAAGGGTACAAAGAACACCCACTTAAACACTTGAGTAATGACTTCAGTCTTGAAGGTTTGAGGTTTTTCTCAAAAATTATAACAATTTTCTTATAGTTTTCTACTTTACTCTGTAAATCTATCTAAAATAGAAACCATGTTCCTCAAATCTGTAATTTCCTCTTGTAAAATTGACTTTTCTTGTACATTTGAAACTATTATAAATTTGTGGATTATTTTATGACAAATTTTTGTCTTTTTTTAAAAAATAAAATTACTTTGTTTCAAATTTATCTAAAAAAAAAAAAACTGTGGTATTTTTTTTTTTACTTTTTCCTTATAACAATTTAGATTTTTGACCATAACTTTGCAGTTAGAACAGAGCAATAATTTAACTGTAATTACAAAGAAAAAATATTAATAAAACTGTATTTAATGAAATAAATTAACTTAAATGACCAAGGATGTCGTTGTTTCTGTTACAATATTTCTTTATAGTTTTTTTTTTTTTTTTTTTTAAATCTCCTGACCACCCAGACAGCAGGAAAAACCTCCCTTATTTTGAAATCAAATGTTGGCACGTTTAGTTTGTCTGAAAGCTGCTGACAGATTAAAGTCACTGACTTTGTGAATTTCGGTCATCTTAACCTGCCAGGTACATAATAGGGAACTGTAGCAGACTCTAAAGACATAATTCACCACAATATGTGTTCATGTACAGAATGATCTGTTTAGGCATTTATAGTTGTGCTCTCAGGCTTTCTCATCAGGCACCTCTCTAGGCAGCCGCTGAAGGACCTCAGTTTAGAGTGAAGAGAGCTAGCATTTTTAGCTGTTGCTTTTCGTCACTGCCGCTGGAGAATAAAAGTGGCACGCCTGTTTGTGTGAGAAAAGAGAGAAATTGCCAGTCTCTTCATTCCTGCAATTCCTACAGAACATAACTTAATACTGTAGTGGCTGGTGAAATATATCCTCAGCAATTCATCAGTCCGCCTCGCCTTTCCCTTCACATGAAGCCGGCTGCATATGAATTCTAACCACATCTCTTAGCTAAGCGACTCTTCCATTATTTCTTCCGTTAACAGTGGGTTAAAACCACGATAAACTCCTCCACTGCTTACATACCTCTTATGATTTTTTTCTGCGTTTAAAGTACTTAAACTCATGTTTCTGTCAGACAGTCACGCTTAGCGAGACACTGTTTGCTGACTGACTGGAAAACTCGCATGGGCAGGGTGCTTCTAAACTCCGCGCGGATGACGGCCATGCGCGTTGTTCGTGTGCGCGCTTGCGGAAAGTCATTGCTTCATATATTTTTCTTAATAAATTCATATGGCCTTGGCGAGGCAGTAAAATTTCTGGCACGCGGCCCACCACAGAGAAATGTTACCAGAGGAAACCCTGCAAAGGCAAGGGGGACTGATGAATTGCTGAGTATATATTTCACCAGTCACTACAATATTAAGCTATGTTCCCTATTGTGTACCTGGCAAGTTAAGATGACCGAAATTCACGAAGTCAATGACTTTAATGTCAGCAGCCTTCAAGACAAACTAAACGTGCCAACATTTGGATTTCAAAATAAGGGAGGTTTTTCCTACTGTCTGGATGGTGAGGAGATTTCTAAAAAACTGTAAATACATACATAGAAATATTATAACAGAAATAACTGCATCCTTGGTCGTTTGTTAATTAATTTCATTAAATACAATTTTATTAATATTTTTTTCTTTGTAATCAGGGTTGAATTATTGTTGTGCTCTGACTGCAAAGATATGGTCAAAAATGTAAATTGTTATAAGGAAAAAGTAAAAAAAATTACCACAGTCTGTTTCAAATTTATTTAAAAAAACAGTAATTTTATTTTACAAAACAGACAAAAATAAACCATAAAATAATCCACAAATTTATAATAAAGTTTCAAATGTACATGAAAAGTCAATTTTACAAGAGGAAATTACAAATTTGAGGAAAATGGTTTCAAATTTTGATAAATTTACAGAGAAAAGTAGAAAACTATAAGAAAATCGTTATAAATTTTTGAGAAAAACCTCAAACCTTCAAGACTGAAGTCAATACTCAAGTTTTTAAGTGGGTGCTCTATGTACCCTTAACTCAACTAGAAATTTTTGGGTGTCCACTTTTAATTATTAATTTCAAAGCACTGCTTTTACATAAGTAGAATTTCTGGCTACTGTACCCACCTCTGATCATATGATTTAAGTATGTATGATTGATTTTAGACCAGTTGCCTTGACTTCAATTTTAATGAAAATTTTTGAAAAACTGGTCAGATTTGAGGTCCTAAAGCAGACTGAGCATGTATTGGATCCTTTGCAGTTTGCCACTAGGCCTCACAGAGGAGTAGAGGATGCCACTGTCACTCTGTTTAACATGCTTTTTAAACATCTGGATTTTAATGGGACACATGCCAGGCTTTTATTTGTGGACTTTACTTGCGCCATTAATACAATCCAACCTCATATTTTAGTTGAAAGGCTCCTGCAACAATTTGATTTGAGTAATAATCTGGTGGGTTGGATTCTAGATTTTTTAACCAACAGGACACAGAGAGTAAGGGCCAATGGTACATTGTCTGACCAAAAGTGTTCTTCTACTGGCTCTCCGCAGGGGTGTGTGTTGTCACCACTACTCTTCATCCTGTACACAAACATGTGTCGGAGCAGACATGACAACAGACACATTATAAAGTATGCTGATGATTCAGTTGTTGTCAGTCTCCTCCAGGATGGTGAGAGTGGCCACGGCCCAGTAGTTGATGATTTTGTTCACTGGTGTGAGGATTCCTACCTGCAGCTGAATACAACAAAAACTAAAGATATGATTATTGACTTTAGGAGGAAAACTCCCAGGCACAAAGTCACTGTACTAAAAGGCCAGACCACTGAATGTGTACAATCCTACAAATATCTTGGGACGATTATTGATAGTAATTTAAACTTTGAAGAGAACCGTGAAAGGGTGTGCAAAAAGGGTCAGCAACATTTGCATTGTTTAAGGAAACTTGCACGCTTCCAAATTGACCGAACCGTAATGCCAATGTTTTATCGGGCTTTTATTTTACACCGGAGTGGTGGCTCAGTTGGTAGAGCATCCGCCCCACACCCGGGAGGCAGGGGTTCAAATCCCGGCCAGGTCACGCCGAAGACCATATAAAAAAGTGGAACTTCCTGCCATCCAGCTTGGTGCTCAGCAATAATGGAATGGAGGAGGGAAATTTGTGGCGGCGCCTTGCATAAGATAAGATAAGATAAGATAAGCCTTTATTAGTCCCACAACGGGGAAATTCCAGGATTGCAACAGCACAGGGATAGCAACACTCAGAGCAACAATCAGAAGGCAAGAAAAAACAAGCAAGCAAGAGCAGCTAATATACATATGTACATATTACTATAAAATATATATATACACACACACACACACACAGACACACAGTGCAGAGCATTGTAGCTGGATGGAATAAATATATGAATATATGAACACACAGTGCAGAGCATTGTAGCTAGATGGAATAAATATGTAAATATATAAACACCCACAGTATGGAGCATTGCAGCTAGGTGGAATAAATATGCAAGTATATAAACACACACAGTGCGGAGCAATGTAGCTAGATGGAATAATATGTAGATATATAAAAACACAGTGCGGAGCATTGTAGCTAGATGGAATAAATATATAGATATATAAATATAAACACACCCAGTGCAGAGCATTGTAGCTAGATGGAATAAATATGTAAATATATAAACACACACAGTGCAGAGCATTGTTGCTAGGTGGGATGAAACAGCATAACCGTCTATTTAGTTATCCTACATGGTATGATTATGTGCCCATACATATTCTCACCCTCCATAGCGACCGGTATGTTCCTAGTTGTATGCCGGAGAGGACCATTGTGTAAGTCTATTGCATCTTTTGCATTCAAAAAAAAAAAAAAACTATTAGTTTGTTACGTCTTTTTGCTATCTCTGCGAGCAGCCCTGCTTAGGTTGTACAGTCTGACAGCCGTTGGTAGGAAGGACCTACGAAACCTCTCGGTTGTGCACCTGGGATGATGTAGTCTGCTGCTAAATGAGCTCCTCAGTGCATCCAGTATGTCCTGCATAGGGTGGAACTCGGACTCCAGCAGAGATGACAGTTTAGCCACCGTCCTTCTCTCTCCTATCTCCTCCATCGGATCAAGGCGTTGCCCCAGGACAGAGCTAGCTTTCTTAATCAGTTTGTTCAGTCTCTTCCTATCGGCTGCAGTAATGCCACTGCCCCAGCAGACCACTCCAAAAGTGATGGCTGATGCCACCACCGTGTCATAGAATGACTTCAGCAGCGCCCCTTGTACACCAAAAGACCTGAGTCTCCTCAGCAGGAACAGCCTGCGCTGTCCCTTCTTGTAGAGTGCGTCAGTATTGTGTGACCAGTCTAGTTTATTGTTCAGATGAATACCCAGGTACTTGTAGGATGTCACCATCTCGATGTCTGTTCCCTGTATATTTACTGGTGCTGTGAGGGGCTGCCCATGCCTGCGGCAGTCCACCACCAGCTCCTTAGTTTTCCTCGCGTTGATCTGGAGGCAGTTCCGATGGCACCAGTCCACAAAGTCCTGGATAAGCCCTCTGTACTCAGCTTCATCTCCGCTGGAGATGAGACCAACGATCGCAGAGTCATCAGAGAACTTCTGTAGATGGCAATGTGTTGTGTTGTGTGAGAAGTCCGCAGTATAAAGAGTGAACAAGAAGGGAGCCAGCACCGTTCCCTGGGGGGCCCCCGTGCTACTGATGATCGTGTCGGAAACACAGTCCCGGGTTCTCACAAACTGAGGCCGGTTCGTGAGGTAGTCCAGGATCCATGATGACAGGTGCTGGTCCACCCCTGCGCGCAGCAGCTTGTCCTTCAGGATCATCGGTTGGATGGTGTTGAAAGCACTGGAGAAGTCAAAGAACATGATCCTCACCATATTCCCGGGCTTCTCCAGGTGGGACAGAGAACGGTGAAGGAGGAAGATCACCGCATCCTCCACCCCAATGCCATGCTGGTAGGCGAACTGGAGTGGATCCATCGCTGGTTCCACCAGGGGGCGGAGATGAGCAAGGAGCAGTCTCTCCAGGGTCTTCATCAAGTGGGACGTCAAGGCCACCGGTCTGAAGCTGTTCAGGTCTTTGGGGTGGGAAGTTTTTGGTACAGGTACCACACAAGATGTTTTCCACAGCTGTGGTACCCTCCCCAGTTTCAGGCTCATGTTGAAGATATACGTCACAATCCCACACAGCTGGTCTGCACAGGACTTGAGGAGCTTTGCGCTGATGCCGTCCGGTCCCGACGCCTTCCTCGCCTTGATCTTCCTCAGCTCCGTCCTCACCTGGGTCTTGGTCAGGGTCAGGATGGGGGGCGGTGTGTTGGGAGTGGGGGGGGGGGTGTCGGTGGAGTGGGGAGTGGGTAGCAGGACTTGATTTCTTAGAGGCAGCAGTGGTTGTTGTGCAGACAGGGGGGAGGGCGGTTGGTCAAATCTATTGAAAAACAGATTCAGGTTGTTCGCCCACTCCCTGCCCCCCGTGGCCTGGGGGGAGGTATTCTGGAGCCCCGAGATGGTTTTGAGGTTTCTCCAGACCCCGCTGATGTCGCTCTGTTGCAGCTTGTCCTCCATCTTCTTCCTGAAGCTGTCCTTGCCTTCTCTGATCTTTCTCCTCAGCTCCCTCTGTACGGACTTCAGCATCTCCCTGTTCCCCGACCTGAAGATCCTCTTCTTCTCTCTCAGAAGTGTTTTTATCTCAGGGTTGATCCAGGGTTTGTTGTTTGAGTGACGCCGTATGGTCTTGGTGGGAACGGATTTGTCCACACAGAAGCTGAGGTAGCCCGTGAAGGTGTGAATGAGGCCATCGATGTCCTCACCATGTGGATCGCAGAGCTGCTTCCAGGCAGTGGCTTCAAAACAGTCCTTTAGAGTGTCCATTGTCTCCTCAGACCATAACTCCACAGTGTGCATGGCCGGAGGTTGTCTGTGCACTAGGGGTTTGTACACCGGTCGGAGATGAACCAAGTTGTGATCCGATCTCCCAAGTGGGGGGAGTTGTGATGAGGTGTACGCCTCCTTAGTGTTTGCGTAGAACAAATCCAGTGTTTTATTGTCTCTAGTGTGGCATGTGACATACTGGGTGAAAGTGGGCAGAATGGGAGACAGTGAAACGTGGTTGAAATCGCCTGAGATGAGGAGAAGAGCATCTGGGTGTTCTGTCTGCAGCCTGCTGGTTACTGAATGGATGACGTCACGCGCTGTCCCAGCGTTCGCCGTCGGATTTGCATAAACAACAATGCAGATCACGTGTGAGTGTTCTCTCGGGAGATATGTAGGCCTCATGCTAACAGCTAGCAACTCAATGTCTTTGCTGCAGTGTCGTTGTTTAACAGTGATATGTCCCGGTCTGCACCAGTTGTTGTTAACATACATGATCACTCCACCGCCCCTAGTTTTGCCACTCTCTGGTGTTCGGTCAGCTCGTATCGTGTGAAAACCCTCCAGCTCAATGTTAGCATCTGCTGCTAGTTCAGTTAGCCACGTCTCAGTAAACAAAAGGAGAGAGCACTCCCGGTAAGTGCTATCATAACGGGAGATAGCCGCTAGCTCATCTAACTTTCCCAGTATCGACCGTACATTTCCCATGACAACAGATGGAAGGGAGGGTCTGTACCTTATATTTTTTGTCCTCCGCCTTACTCCAGCCCGGCAGCCGCGGCGTTTTCGCCTCAGTTCTCTCGGTATGTCGAGTTTTTCCAGTGGGACCGGGTGGCGGTTAAATGCTAGCAGCTCTTCCCTGTTATATCGTATCCTGCTATAAACAGTGGCTCCGTCCACCGGCTCAGGAGACATTTGGGATGATCTGTGTGTCCGTGATATAAGTGGGGTGAAAAAAAAAAAGTGATCAAAAGAGAGAGGAAGGGAAAAAAAACTCTGAATCGAGCCGCTGTTGCAAAAGGCAGCCGACTGGTGTGGCGCCGAGAGGAGAAAAAAAAAAAAAAAATGCATGGCTGCAGCCCTCTGATTTTACACTTGGGGTGTGTGTGATTAACACTGTAGATAGGTAAAACACAATCTCGTTCTACTGTACATGATTGGTTGTATAGTTGAATGACAATAAAGGGTGAATTATTGAATCTGTTTTATCCTTTTCTTTAGTGTCATGGTTTGGTCAGATAAAACTGAAACAGAGGAAGTCCTTGGATCAGGTAGTTAGATGGTCCAGTCGTTTGCTTGGTGAGTCACAGCTGAGTCTGACATCCCTGTACACCAGACAAGTACAGAGGATTGCTACCTCCATTTTAAATGATAACTCCCACCTTTGCACTGCTACTTTCCGCTTCTTCCCTCCAGACGGAGGTTTGCTGTCCCAAAAAGTAAAACCCAGTGCTACAAAAGCAGCTTTGTTCCTGCTGCTGTTAAAGAATTGAACAAGATGTAAAAATATATTGTACATAATTTAGTTACCTATTTATTAATTTTATTTTATAGTTACTTATTTTTGTAGGTTTTTTTATTTGGGTTCTAAATCTTTTATTGGGTTTTAGACTTTTGAGTTTTTAACCTCTTTGACTAGTCTTTAACTTTTTAATATGACCCTTCTCTCTTATCTCTTTGTTTTTTCTCTTATCTCTTTGTCCTGTGTCCTGATTGGTGGAGCCTTGAGCACTTTTATCATGTTTATAGTCAGCTACATGTGTGCCTGTGTTTGTGTTCATGTTGAATGTAACTGGGGTTTGTAAATATGGATGTCACCTGACTGCAAAACAAATCTACCTACGGGTACAAATAAAGTAACCTGAACCTGAGTATATTACTATTATGAATGCTTTTTTTTTTTTCCTTCCCTACTCTTAATGAAAAAAAGAAACACTAGAATAAAAATGCAAAAAAATACACATATTTTTGTCATTTATGTAAACCATGACAAAAAAAAATCCTGCAGGACAAAACATGACATTTGATATTTTCTATCCTGTTTGTATACCACCAAATACAGAGAGAGAACCTGAATTAGACAGGGCTCAGAGAGGGCAAGATGAGACAGAAGAGAGGAGCCAAGGAGAGGAAAGTGTTCAGGCAGAGGGTCCAGGAGAGGTGAGAGCAGAGGAAGGAGAGAAAATAACCCCACTGAAAAGTCTAAACACAGGATGTCTGGGTGGGACCCCAACTGGCCCAATATTCTAATATTCAAGCCTCGGTTATACAATACTTCAAATGGTAAGTTCCATATGCAAAATTACTGTGCAAAATTTACCCCCCCCATCCCCCCCGGAAAAAATATGTTGCTGCCGTGCCAAGGTCTTTAAGCCAGAGGAAGCACTGCTACAGCCAGTGTTTGAACATCTTTAGAGGTAAAATCATTACTACATCTGATCTATGAGCTTTAAAACTGAAACTCCGGTGTGGACGGACAAACGCACCCACCCATCCATCCCCCCCCTCCCCTCACCGTCTCATTGTAAATGAAAGATGTGTGTGTGTGTGTGTGTGTGTGAAGACCGACATGCAGCAGACAGGTAGGCATGGAAAGAGACAGAATATTCTCTGTAATTTTTTTTTCAAAAAACACAGACTCCAATAGCCAATACAGTGCAACAGAATAATTTATTTTTTCCTCTCTGCTCGGTACCGAGTGGTTGGGGACCGTAGGGACTTCAAATGAAGGTGCTGCCAATAATTTCCAAATTTCTACCCTTCAACATGCATTCAATGCAATTTAGCTGTTGTAATGGATATTGTGTTAATGTTTGTATTTGCTGTTGCACAAAAGAGTTTTTCTGTATAGCAGAAGTTTCTGCTTAATTTGCAAATCACTATAATAGGAAATTTTTGACAATCCTGTGCTTTTCTTGCATTGTTACATAGAATATCACTGCAGTAAACTGGAAAAAGCATCTGCTTTAAAATATGGAATTCTTTCCACAACTTTTAATGCAGAAAACACTCTAAAAACATTGCATCTTTTATTGCAACTTTTTAAAAAGCTCCCACGAATTCATGCTTTTTGGCCTGCAACAATCATAAAAATGTCCCACAACATCCTGGAGGGACTGAATATAACTCATAAAAGATCACACAAGTGATCTGACAAAAAAATAAACAAGCGGTTCTTAAACAGTGGCTAATATTGGATGTCCCATTCATTTCATTTATTCTGTAATTAATATTCACGCAGTCAAATAAATCTCAGTTCAGTCTCTTTCATATATAGTGGAAATTGTGCTACTTTAGTTTTGGCACTTTTTCTGTACTTTAACTTAAAAAGCAAAGGATTTGAGTACTTTGTCCACCACTACTAAAAACGAGGGGGTGTGCAACTTACCAGTCATAACAGATTGCTGTGTCGTGCTACGTTGCAGTGTCAAAGCAGATGCTGGTCAGACTAGAACGAAAATACACACAACTTAAGTGCATGCACAGCACAAAAGTGCAACATGTTAAAAAAAAAACACCTTTTTAACCAGGATTAACACTAGCTTATTTTGTCAGATATTGTCGACACAAGCACAAAATACAAGCAGAGCATGGAGTTAGCATTGATGGCTAACTAGCTAGCTCATTGTCTGCAACCAGAAGACAACAGCGTTGTTTGTTCAAAGTGAACTTTCCACCGCTGGGATAAACAACGTAAAAGATGCATAGTATCACATCGTATCACAACACTCACCATCCTCTACGGTATATCCTCTGTATCACGGTTTTTCAACTGCCGTGGTCGTGTCCTCCCGTTATTTGCCGGTCGGTGGCCATAAATTCATTTCGGGTGGCTCCGTCTAGTTCCTTCTGGATTCTCTCATCAGCCAAAAGCCACAGAAAAGTCTGTTGGACCACGGTGTTGATTTCTGTGAGGCCATTTCTATCGTTGTTGTTTATACTGATGCTTGCTTGCTCGCTTGCAGATGAATCTTTGCAGATGGCAGCTGGAGATTCTGTAGAAGACGTCGCTCTCATGATGTTATGCCCTGACCAATCAGTGGCCTGCAGTCTGTTGACATCACATTTTCATCTTGACTCAGCACGGTTGGAACCTGACAAGCACGGGCACGATTTTCGTACCAGGTTCTAATGGAAAAGCCTACAAAGTGCGCTGAGTCGAGATGAGTAGGGCTAAGTAGGTACTGTACTAGTGGAAAAGGAGCTTTATTGTCTGCTGAAACATTGCATTCCACTCTTCTTGAAGGGTGGCCCTCAGGTCATTGAGGTTGTGGGGTGCAGGGTTACGAGCCTGTACACGGCGACTCAGCTGATCCCATAGGCTTTCTGTGGGATTCAGGTCTGGAGAAAGAGCAGGCCACTCCATCTGAGGTACCCCAACCTCCAGCAGCCGTTCCCAAATGGTGCAACCTCAATAAGCTGGAACATTGTCGGCTATAAAGATGAAATTAGGCCTGTGTTGTTCATGCAGGAGCACAATGACTGGATGGATTATGTTATTCACGTAGTATTGGCTTGTCACTGTACCATTCACAAGGTGTAGGGCAGTTCTGTATTGACTAGCCACACATGCCCGGACTGTAACATGGTAACAACAGTGGCTGATGCATCGTGCTCTCCTTGACGTCTCCACCATTGTTGGCGGCCATCATTTCTGCTCATCGTGAATCAACTTTGATCAGAGAACAGCACTGAAGCACACTGGTCCCTTGTCCAGTGTAAATGCTCCCTGGCCCATGCAAGACGATGACGCCTGTGCTTGGTGGTGTGGTCAGGTACCCTTGCAGATCGGCTAGCACACAGACAATGCTGATATAAACTGTCTTGCATGGTCTGACGTGACGCTTGGGTGCCTCTCACCTCCCTTAAATGTGCCTGGAGTTGAGTGGCATTCATCATCCGGTTCAGCAGGGCACTGGTCACAATGAAGTGGTCATCAGCGTGAAACGTGGCCAAGGGACTCACTTATATGCCTTTCTGTGACTCTTCCAGTCTGTCTGTATCTCTGTTGCAACCTGCTGATACTCTGTGACACTCTTATGCCACATTTCCACTATATAGTTTTGCGCTACTCTTTTCTTTTCTTTACTACTTGTTTCTCCCGCGGCTGCGCCTCCATCACAACCGTGGAAAGACGAGTATTGCTGGGGTGGGCGGGATCGAGGTGGCGCTACACTGCTGACGTATAAAGGACGAGACTGACTCCTCAACAACACAGAAAAAAATAGCGGATTACGAGCGGAGGATTTCCACGGTTTTTAACACAATGAATGTCTTTAACGAGACGAGAGAATTTTACAGGAGAAGACGACATGGATTGAGACAACACACGTTGGAGCAGGAGAGGAGCATAGCGGTTGCCCAGGAGGAATCTGAAGCAGCTGCATATGAAGCAGAGATCATTCAGAGATCATTTCATTTGTTCAGTGTTCATGTGCATACATATGTCAAACTTGTTTTTTAAATAAAATGTTGTGCACTTTTAAACTACGTCGCCTCTGTTGTTCAAAACGGTTAAATGTTAACAGACGGTTAATTAAATGCTGAAACACCGGGGTAATTTAAAATAATGCAGAAGCTTAATCCTAAACACCTTTAACTTACCAAATAATTTATAATATTATAAAAAAGCCAATCCAAATCTAGACCCATTTTGTGTATTGTGTAATAATGATACACTGATGATAAACTGACTTCCCAAAAAAAGCACCAGCTATACAACGCACTTTTGGTTTGATGGAATTGCCAATTGACCTTGGAATTATATGTGGAAACTTGTTATACTTCCAGTTAACTTTAACTTACAAAATAATTAAAAATATTATAAAAAAGCCAATCCAAATCTAGGCCCATTGTGTATCATTTTTCCCATCTATTGTTATTTATAAGGGTTATCTGTTCAGTGGTGGCTAATTACACACTAAAACAACGTAGAAATGACACCCAAAAAAAAAAAAAATGCTGCAGCTTGACAACTCACTTTTGGTTTGATGGAATTGCCAATTGACCTTGGAATTTTATGATGAAACTTTTTTTAATCCTACTAAATACACTGACATTGTCACACTGCCCAACACCAAATTATAATTTTCTTTTTCAAACCAAAGATCACTATGGATCTATTGAATCACAATAGCATAGGTTTATCATATACATGTCAACGTTTACAACATCGAAAATGTTATATTTGGGTTTACATGTATGGGTATTTTCGCTTTATATTATACTAGACTGCTTATAATTTATTGGAATTCTCAGAATTTGGAATGCCGATATAACATTCAATTCACATGTACTTACCTTTTACCCAATTCGACTTTCACCTTTATCAGTGTCTACTGCTGAATGTAAATTACACCTGTGCAACTGCTTACAATTTTACTTAAAAACTGTACCCAATGTAGAGCAATGGATACAGCAGTGGTAATATTTATTAAATTTAACAATAACATTACCATTAAAAATCTTGACACCTTTATGGCTGAACAGCAGGATTAGGGTCATATGAGGCAATGGAATGTGTATGTAATTACAGTATTCACCTTTATCATCCAGTGTTATAATATACAAACCACACTTTTATCCAAAAGACTAACATTTTATTACATTACAAATATTCCCAAAACATGTTAACAAATGGGGAGCTTTCAGTACTTCGACCAGACTGCCAAAATGGTTTAGGAAGGCTCCGTGGAAGGAAGCCGTCTCTGTCAGCTCATCCCTTCTTAATGCGGCTTCCTGCTGCTGGGCTAACTGCAGGTGTCTTTCGCGCTGTTCGAGCATCCTTTCATGGATCCGCATCTCCTCAGCATGATTCTGGGCCATCAGTGATGCAAGGTCTGCAATGTTGCTGCTTTTCAGCTTGCCTATATGAAAGACAGAAGTCATTGTATTTAGATAACACCGGATCAAAACATGTCAGAAAAAATATTATGGAATTAAACTGTTGAAAGCCTGTGGTGGGATGCTTCGTTGCTGTATTTAAGCTCAACTGTCATGTTGTTGCCCCGCAGTAGAGTGGACTATAAGCAACTTCTGTGGTGATGTGGTTAGGCCCCCCTTCATTTCAAAAAGGATTAATTGTAAAAAGTATTTTGATTTAATGGGTTATTTTTAAAAGAATTTCTTTGTACTGTGGCCTCATAAATAGTAGTAGATTAGTTTATTTGACAGGGACAGTGCAATAAACATAGACAATTAATCAAAGACAATCAATCTGATGTGTTGCACATAGAGTGTATAGCTATTAGCTAATTTGCAACTCTTGTCCCTGGATGGGCTTTAGAAAAAAGAATCAAGATAAAAAATATACACAATAACCACATACATCAATGCAGAAAAATTATAAATACACAATTATAAATATTATAAATATTATAAATACACAAATATAACAGCCTGACTCACATTTAACATAAATATTATAAATATTATAAATACACAAATATAACAGCCTGACTCACATTTAACACATATAACATAACTCACATTTGCCTATTTCAGGCCTTCCTCCCTCCGTCACTCACTATAAACAAATACATTTATTCCTTCCCTTCATTCACTCTCACTTTGCAGACAAATAATTCATACATGAGTACATTCTTGTTTATTTTTCAGCCAGTTTTTAACATTTTTAGTGAATGTTTTAAAGTCCGTTATTATTTTAATTTCATTTGGCATTGTGTTCCAGATGTGACTGCCCTTTATAGAGAAAGCTGTTTGTCCAAATGTGGTTCTGCGGTGGAATATTTTACAGTTATTGTTAACAGAACTCCTGGTGGCTCTGCTGCTGTCCTGTCTTTGGACGAAACCAGCAAGTGGCTCGGGTGCTGATTTATGGAAACATTTGAACGTTAATTTCAGAAGACAGAGGTCAATGAAGCTCTCAAAACTCAATAGGTTGTATTTTTTTAAAACATTACAGTGATGCCACCTAATGGGCTTTTTGTCCAAGATTTTTAGGGTTTGATTATATAATGAACCTATATGTCTTATTGTGGAAGGGGCTGCTTGAGCCCAGACTGTCAAACAGTATGATATATGAGAAAAAACCATAGAATGCATATACAGTGCAGCTGCTTCGTAAGGTATGTAATATCTAATTAATTTAAAGCAGTTCAGATTTTTTTTTTACTGTTTTTGAAATTTTCTTTATATGAAGATTAAATTTGAGTTGAGGATCTAGTACAATGCCAAGGTATTTGAATTCTGTAGCTAAACTGATGTCATGATCATGTATATTAACTTTAAAATGTTGCAGGTTACATTTTTTGATTGAAAAGCACATTGAGACTGTTTTCTGAAGGTTCAGCAATAGATGGTTCTTGAGGAGCCACTCTTGGACATAAACCATACTTGTAGACAGTACATCTGCAGCCTGTGCTGGAGTCTTGGCAGCTGTGTAAATAACTGCATCATCTGCATAAAGTTGGCATGTTGCAGCTGAGCAGTGTAACGGCAAGTCATTAATAAAAATGCTGAAAAGTAAAGGACCAAGAATGGACCCTTGTGGGATACCCATGCGGTTGTTTAAAAATGAGGATTTATCCTGGTGAACTTTTACACACTGTTCTCTATTCTGGAGATAAGATGCAAACCATTCTAATGTATTTGGGGAGAAGTTAAAAGATACCATTTTGGATAAAAGCAAACTGTGGTTTACAGTATCGAAAGCCTTTTTGAGATCTAGAAAAACAGCTCCTACCACATTACCCCTGTCCAAGGACTGTTTGACGTTTTCAATAAGGCAACAATTTGCTGTTTCTGTTGAGTATCCTGGTCTAAAACCAAATTGATGTGGATGAAGAAGTTGACTGTCTTGTAAGTAGTCTATCAGCTGTGTAGCTACAACTTTTTCAAGAACCTTAGATAGGACTGGTAAGATAGAGATTGGGCGGTAATTGCATATATCGTCTTTACTGCCTGATTTATGAACTGGTATGACGACAGCTTTTTTCCAGCCAGATGGAAATGTACTAGACCTAATGGAGAGATTAATGAGATGAGTCAGTGGTTTGATTAATATTTTGCTGTGCATTTTGAGAAAGGAGGTGCTCATATTGTAGATATCATTAGTTTTTGAGTTTGACAGTGTTTTAACAATACCAGCAATTAACTTCTCATTTACCTCATCGATGTGAAAAGTATGTTGGAAGTATGGAATTTGTGTTGTTGAGCACATTTGGCAGCACAAAAATTTTTGTTAAGTCTTCCACAGAGCCCACAAAGTGTGAATTAAATTCATTTGCCAAAGTAGCCTTGTCACTGACGGTCTTGCCATTGATTCTAAGTTCCTTTACCCCCTTCTGATCGTTTTTTTTATTAGTTAAGTTATTTAAATGCCTCCATAGGGAACTGTTGTTACCCTTTGCATGATCTATCAGTTTATTGTAATAAGATATTTTTGATTTTCGCAGCTCATGTACCACTTTATTTCTTAAACTTTTGTACACAAGGTGATCATTTTGTAGTTTGGAGGTTAGTGATGTTTTCAGTGCATAGTCTCGCCTCTTCATAAGTTTTCTTATTTCATTATTTAACCATGGTAGGCTAATCTTCTGTTGTCTACTTTTAATTTGCTTTGAAAATTTTTCTATAGACTTTGTGATTGTTGCAGTTATAAAATTACAACAATCATCTACTTCACATGTTGCCATGAGCTGCTCCCAATTTTGATTCTCTAAGTAATGTTCAAACTCCTCATTTTTTGATTTGGGGATAATAAAATTTGATTTGTCAATATCGACTCCCCCAAAATACTGTAGTCGCTTTTTAGTAAGTTTCCTGACAGCAAGAACCATGTTATGATCTGAGAGACCAGTTACAAGATTATAGGTTCTGGTTATTCGTTCTGGTTTATTAGTAAATACCATGTCAATAAGTGTTCTGGATTGTTTGGTTATCCTGGTGGGTCCTTTGATGATTTGCTGGTAATTAAATTTAGTCATGAGGCTTTTCAGTTTTTGTTTGTCTTTTTTATCAGACCAGTTGATATTAAAGTCACCATGAATTATTGTTTCTCTGTTCTTCTCAAGTTGTTTAACCAGATCACTTAATTCATTATAAAAGGAAGAGTTGTGTGACGGTGGGTTGTACACTACTGCAATGTTGAAATTCATTACCGGAGAGAGACATACATTAACAGCTAAACATTCAAGTGAAGTATTCAAATCAACCAGTTGACATTTATATTTCTCTTTGATGTAAATTAAAACACCTCCTCCCCTCCCTACCTGCCTGTCTTTTCTAAAACACTGGTAGCCCACAATATCGATCATATTAGTGTCTATGTTACTGTGTAGCCAGCTTTCTGAGAGACAAAGGTAGTCCAGATTTGAGTCCAACAGCAACACCGAAATCTCATCTCTTTTGGGGATTATGCTCCGTATGTTTAAATGACCGCCGAGGATCCCCTTTGGTTTAGCCTTGGTGTCCCAAAGAACTCGTGCATGATTAACAGTTTGGAAAAATAAATGTTGTTTTTGCTTTTGTACAGCTCGGTTTTGTGCTAACCCAGTGGTCTGCTGTTTAATAGTGGCAGGTCCAGGGTTAAGGTGAATATCTCCTGCCAGAAGTAGCAGAACTAACAGAACTTTAACTGTATATCCTCTGCCATATTGTGATTTTTGCTTAACAGCCATGTTTGCCTTAATTTGGAAGTTTTTGCTCAGGGCTTTTAAAGACCACATAGAGTGTAGGGTGAGATGTCCAAGCCCAAATCCATACAGATAAAACTTTTTAACTTCACCTTTGGTTGAGTTTGTCGGAAAATCCTTCTTGTTGCAGGTCCAGACACACAAAGACAAAACGAAGAGGAAGTAGAGAAGTAGAGAAGGCTTATTAGTGGTGCCCATCAGCCCACTTTTTAATCCGGTGGCAGCCATCTTCAGTCTTTCTTGGAAAGAAGGAAAAGGAAAATCTGTGGATAGTAAAATAAATTCTGCTTATATCGCCAGAATCTGATCCGATCGTCCTCAAATCCAGCTGGGCCTCAGCTAGCCAACTAGCCCCTTCCGTTGCTGGTCTCGTTGCTCATAGTCGCCGTAACTGGTCTCCCGTCCCGCTCCTCCAACCGAGTCTCGTCACACACCGCCGCTGCCACCGAGCTCCGCTGAGGTCACGGTAAATCCTCCGCTAGGCACCGCCACCTACCGTCGTCTGCCTGGGTGAAATCTCTGCTGAGCCCCGTCAACAAATAGCCGCTTGCCTGGTAGTATCTCCGCTGGGCCTCGCAGCTGGGCTTCGATTCAGGCTGGTGTAAGGTGGAATGACTGGCGCCAGCATTAAGCTAACTAGCGTTAGCTTAGCAATCGCTTCGGGTAGTCTCGTCGCACACCGCCGCTGCAGTCACGGTAAGTCCTCCGCTGGGCACCGCCGCCTACCGCCGTCTGCCTGGGTGAAATCTCTAGAGACCAGTCTGTGTGATTTTATAGTGGAAACTGAAGTCATGGTTTCTCTTCGTCCTCACACTTCCACGTCGGTGCTTTTTTCTCCAGCACTCAGCACAGACCATCAATGGCAGGTCTCCACGGAGCTACATCAGCTATTCATCCATGAGGAGCAGAACAGCAGCAGAACCACCCACACCGACCACATGGAAGCTAGATAGGTCCGTCTGTGCTGATTTTCTCCTGCAAAGACCATGAAGAGACTCATTCAGGAGGAAAACCGCAGCCTTCTTCCATGGAGGGAGCAGCCAGAGCTAACAGGCTAACATGCTACTGTATTAAACTCCACTGAAGAATCAGACGGTTTACGGTTCTCTTCGGTTACCGCTTTGAATTTTGATAACAGCCACATGGAGTCATGATGTGAAGAAGTCAGAGAGACAGTCTGGATAATCCGGCATCACTTTCATACATGTGGAGGGATTCACCATGATGAAAACACATGTTCACCATGTTGCTGCTAGCAGCGTCTTCTTCCTCTTCCAGGAATCAGAATGGGTTAATAGTGTTAGCTGACTTGAAGAATTTCAATCAAGCATGTTGATTTGAAGTTGGTACATGTGCTCTTTTTTTGTGAAAATACAACAGTATTTGCACCACCAACACACCTATAACACTGGGCCACTGTGGCTATGAACACCCCTGAATCTAGTATTTTTATAAACGTAGAAAGACATTTTAAATTCCTTATTATGCGTCTATAGAAAATAACAATCACATATAAAAACAACCGGGTGGTAATTTTCAGTTTGTTGTGCCTTACCAGCACTTGACCGGGAGATGCCGGATAGTGATGGAGCTGGCAGTCCAGTGAGGCGGACCCCTGGGATTTGAAAACTGTGTATAGAAGGAAAAAACACACAATAAAGCTCACAAACAAAGTGCAACATGTACCGCAAACACAAAACTTTTTAACCAGAATACAATAAGCTTACGTCAGCGTTTTGTTCACGTGAATACTGAAATAAAAGCGCGATTCAGCAGCTTGATGCGAGGTAGCAGCAAGGTACAGAGGTAGCTAGCTATTAGCGGGCTAGCCATCACCACAATCGCCCACAATCAAACAACTTTCTTTATTGCTTAAATAAAGTGCGCTTTTGACCGAAAGGCAAGAAGACGGACAATAACAAAACAACACTCACCGTCACCGTTTTCCAATTCCGTGGCCGTGTCGAGTCCAAATTCTCTGCCATAATAGCAGGCCGGACACTTCCTGGTACATTTTTTCATTGCCCCACCAACTCGCTCTGGATGTAGTCATCGGCTACGAGGGACAGAAAAGTCCGCACCTCCTCGTTTGTTCATGGAATAAACTTGCGCGTGGACATCGTTATATGAGAACACAATTGTGAATCCAGTCACCGCAGTTACTCGCTGAAATTACAAATGGCGGTCGTGTAGCTTCAACAGAAAACAAAACGGACGCGTTTGGTGACGTTACGCCCTGACCAATCAGCGTTTAGCAGTCGATTGACGTAAATTCACACCTCGCTTTTCGCTCGGCTGTACCCTGCCTCTGAACAGGCACGAAAATCGTAACGGTTAAACCGTGAGGACTTGGGTGGAAATGGCGAAAAACCGAAACAAGTAAAAAAAAGTAAAGCCAAGGTGATACTGGTGGAAATGGGGCTTAAGCTCAGTGGCCACTTCCTTCTGAGAACATCCTGTTTGAAGCGTCACAATGGCGAGGTACTGTTGATCAATTGTTAGGTGTTGTTTTGGTCTCATGATGTCAAAATGTGAACAGCATGATGAAAAGGACTGTTTGAATACCAATTCTAATTGAACCAGAAAATTTATTGGTCGATTCATGGATCAAACACTTGTGAATTTTGCCCTTAAACACCTTGTTAGAGAACAGCAAGTTATTTTGATTTATTTTTTTATTTAATCTTCATTTATACAAGGTAGTTCCATTGAGAGTCAACCTCTTTTTTTCAAGGACGTGCTGTTCACATTAATAATAATAATAATAATAATGATGCATCAGATTTATGTAGCGCTTTTCATAGACACTCAGACGCTTTACAATGGATACATTATTCATTCACTCCACAGACAATGGTAGTCGTAAGCTACTACTATAGCCACAGCTCCCCTGGGGCAGACTGACGGAAACGTGGCTGCCAATCCGCACCAACAGCCTCTCCAACCACTACCGAATATTTATACACATTCATACCCAGTGTCATGGACACTGGAGGCAAGGTGGGTAAAGTCTCTTGCTCAGGGACACAACGGCAGGATGGCTGGGGAGAGCAGGATTTGAACCTCCAACCCTCTGGTTATTGGACGACACGCTCTACCTCTTGAGCCACTGCCGCTTACATTTCCTTCCTCCATTCCATTTTTGCTGAGCACCAAGCTGGACGGTGGGAAGTTCCATTTTTATATGGTCTTTGGCATGACCCGGCTGGGACTTGAACCTCAACCTCCCGGTTGTGGGATGGATGCTTTACCTGAAAGCCACCACTCCGGTTCACACGGTTACACCTGGAAGCTGCCCAGTACAACCATAGACTGACCTGTGGCCACTGAGCAGCTTCACTGGAGCAGTTGGGGTTAAGGGCCTTGCTCAAGAGCACCACAGTGGGATTAATAAGGGTGGGGAAAACACTGCTATGTTATCTGTCCCACCCACATCTTATCCTGCTGGTCCAAGCATCAAACCAGTGACCCTCCATTCACCCGTCCACATCCCTAACCATTAGGCCACCACTTCCCATTAGGCCACCACTGCAAAAACTACTGAAACATTGAACAGTTGGACATGTGCATTCAAAAGGTTCGAGGTGGTCAAATTAAGTTTGTCTGTAAAGGTTATAGTGCATTTTAGGTGCATCCTGAAAACTTCACCCGAAAGCCAAATATCCCTAACTTTTTGTGAGTAGTGTATATTTCAAACAACAATGACACCGAGACCCTGACCTCTGCCTGTGATTTTGGGATTGCAAGGTTAATGGTCAAGGTCAAAATGCCATATAAACTACATCTCAACAACAAACAAAGAGGCTGAGGGATACCACACCGGCTTCTGCCAGTATTTTTTAATATGGTCATCCACCACTCCAACAGTATGCATGTGCATTAAATGAGGAAAAGCACATTTGATCCACTTGAACTTTAGCTTCTTCTCAAGGGAATTAGGATGATTTTGTTTGGTTAATTCAAAATGTAATGGGCAAACATGCTTAAAAATTATAATCACCTGTGTGGCTTTGTCCAGCTTGGGGGGGGGGGGCATTTTAAGATTAAGACCATGAAAAAGAACAATGCATATCTTTTAACATGGGCCTGAAATAAAAATTCACAAGTGTCCCTTTAGCTCACTTTGCAGAGTGCATGTGCTGTGCACTATATTCGCAGATGTCTTGCACTCAGAATGCATGAGTGCAAAGGTTGAGACCTTATAGTTTGTCACCAACACAGCTACTTTTAGTACCAGTGTATGGAAACATGTATAAACACGCGCCTCAAATTGTGCATCATTTTCAGGGAAAGTGATAATTTAATAAGGAGTAATGTATACTTGTGTTCTTTCTTTCAGTCTGGGCATTTCAGTGAAGATATGATACCTACAGTTGGCTTCAACATGAGGAAGGTCACTAAAGGAAATGTCACCATCAAGGTTTAGTTGTCATTTTCCTTATCAAAACATCACTGTGAAATGCATTGCTGTCTAATAATGGATTTGTTTTACAAGCATTAATTTAAACCAGGAATATTTTGTGCTGTTTATTCTGTAGATCTGGGATATAGGAGGACAGCCAAGGTTCAGGAGCATGTGGGAGCGGTACTGTCGAGGGGTGAATGCAATTGTGTGAGTATCCAATATCTCCTGTCACTGTCGCAGGGATCCTAAAAAAAAGTCTTGAAAGGCCACGATTTCATTCCTTAAAAATATGTATTAAATATCCTTGAATCAGTTTTAGACATTTCAGAGGATTTTGTTTCTGCTTAAAATTATTTACAGAATACCTCTTCTGTTTTCCACATGTGGGGAGTGGAATGAAGACATAGATAGCTGTTTTATTACAGTTTCACAGCTTGTCTGATCTTTTACCTGGAGGTGTATTTGTTAAATTTTAACAGAAAATATCAAATTTAGCTTGATGTAAATCCCATGCAACTGCCATGCTGTTACAGCGAATTAGTAGAGTATCATGTCAGGATTGTTCATGCTACACCTCCACTCTGGTGCACTGGAGATGCGTGTCTGCTTTGAACAAAGGCCGGTGCGCACGCAGTTATGTATATTAGGGATGCACCTATCGATTAATCGGATAAGCTTTTTGTGTCTTTTTTCTTTTGATGAAGATCTTTTGACCACAATCTTGCTGTTTATGTATAAGCAAACTTGCACTGACCAATCTGTGCTAAACTTTCTTCCTTAAAAAGTCAGGCCCTTCCCTCTCTTCTCTTTAGGGAAGAGGTTCAGCACAGATTGGTCAGTGCAAGTTTGCTTATAACAAACAGGAAGATTGTGGTCTAAAGGTCTTCAATCAAAAGAAAAAGCTTATCCGATAATCGATAGCTGTAGCACTAATGTATACACTTCATTTTTTTTCATCTACCAGGCCAAGCGGTTGACATATGCGCACAACTGTCATTTGTAGTTTCACCCCAGCCTATAGGTAGTGCAAATGTGCTAAAAATGCCAGTTTGTTTGCCAGCTATATAAAAGTGAAGAAACACAAGATTGAGGCACTTTTTTTTTTTTTGTGGCAACAACAATGGGGTTGTTTTGAAGAAGAGGCGGAATACCATTTTTCATTGCCCTTCTCCGCTCAAGCTGCTGCTGCTGCAAAATGATTCATGTATGTTTATTTTTGTCTTCCTCTTTGTCTTCTTCATCTACTTTGACTTTGTATGCTGTGTTGGTAGCGCCACCTTATGAATGGGAGATTCAGTCTTGTGCATGCGCAGGCAATGCACCCAGGGAAGGTAGTCACAAAATTTGGGCTGCACACGGACAGCCGTGGAGGGGGTTTGTGGAGCCTAGCAGATGAGACGATGATATAATTTTCATCACACAAGCCTCGCAGTCAAGTGGATGTGGACAGCGGAGGTGCAGCATGAACCCAGCTTCAGTTGTGAATGCTAATAAATTCTTGTTAACCTTAACTAAGAACCCACTCACATTGGGGACAGGTGTTTTGTTTCTTGCCAAATGACATGGTTCCCTGCTCCTCTGGCTCCTGCTGGCTTGCACCGGTCCACACTTGGTCAGTATAGAACAGACACTACAGTGTGAGTGGGCCCTTAACCATGAAAAACAAAACATTTTCTTTTGTTAAATTATTATATGCGTTGCACCCATCATGCATTTGACTTCTTTCAGCCACATAAGCAAAAGCATGATTTGGCTGTTGCAGTGTAGTAGAATCCCCCACCCATCCCCTTCTCTAGTTGAGTTAATGCAGTAACAAAAGGTCAAATTACACCAGTGCTGTTCTGAGGTGCAGAGTCACTGAGTCTGAGTCTGTCACTAGGGCTGGGTGTCATCGATAGGTTCCAGAATCGAATTTGATTCCTGTTCACAAGGTTCTGATTTGATTCGATTTTAATTAAACTAGTGCATGCCCGTAGAAAGCAAGTATTCCTGTCTGAAACAGGTAGGCTAATCAGGCTTTACAGGCCCAAATGTAGCATGTGTTTGAAAGTTTAATACAGAGGTGCAGCCTACATATAGGCTAATCACACGTTAGACCTTAACAAATATAAAAGGGACTGAACTGAGATTTATTTGATTGTGTGAATATTAATTACAGAATAATTGAAAATGAATGGGAATCCAATATAGCCACTGTTTAAGAACCTCTTGTTTATTTTTTTTTGTCAGAGCACTTATTTGTGTGATCTTTTATGACATATTCTTAACAGTGTATCTTGCACTTTGGGGGAATGGCAGTTGTTCAGTCACTGTTATAATTGTTTTAGTTTTACTAGTACATACCGGTGCATAGCCCATCCATGCCCGTAGTATTTCTGCATGCCCGTTGCTGAAGGGTCTCCTACTGTCTCAGACGGCTGTGTTGTTCACAGTCATGCCTGCGGCGTACTGCTGGAACCTGAGGTGTTTCATGTTCACGGCATCTTTTCTGACGTGCAGCAGTTCTCCTCATTCTATTGCTCTCCATCTGGTGGGTCGTCTTCTTCTTCATTCAGACCACTGGTTGAGGGATAGGTGCGCCGTAATTGCAGTTCATGGGCACAATCCTGAAAAAGTGGCTGTTGGTGTCACCAGGATGACCTTGTGTGGCCCTTGCCAGGGAGCGTTGGTCCAGTTTTCCTTTTGATGGCTTTGATGAGGACCAGATCCCCCCTGGTTTGGTTATGATGGGTGCATCCCCGTATTCCTTCCTGGGAAGAGCAGCTTGTACAACATCTCCGTCAGTCCACATTCTTTGCATGTCATCAGCTAGACACCTTTCCTCATCACCTGAATTAAATGGCCTCAATGGTGGGAGTAGGTAAGGCTTACCATCCATTAATATTTTTCCTATTTCTGTCGTTGTTTTCCTAAGCCTTCTCTAATGGTCCTATTTATGGGTTACCATCAGTGTGTGAATGTGTGCGTGAATGGGTGGATAGCAGGATCTGTAAAGCGCTTTGGTCATCAAGAGATGAGAATAAAAGCGCTATATAAATGAATGCCATTTACCATTTACCATTTTACACTAATCCTGCAGATTGTGGATGGTAAGCTGAGTGGTTTTCCAAGTTAGTGTTGAGTGTTGTATCTAAGTGTGATATAATCTAATTTATAAAATGTGGTCCATTATCTGAGAAAATCTTTTCAGTTATTCCAAATCTTGGTATTATTTCAGTTAAGAGTTTTTTTTGCTACCGTAACAGCATTTAGATGAGTGTAAGGGAAGGCTTCTGTCCATTTGGGAAACATGTCACAAATAACCAAACAATATTTTTTGCCTTCACATCTATCTAACTCAATGAAATCGATGCAAATGTTTTGAAATGAATGAGTTGATGCAGCGAAGGTGCCTTTTTCAGGCCTTAAGTTCCCTTGAGTATTGTTTTCTTCTTACAGAATTGAGTAGCAAATTATTTTTAGTAGCAAATTTTAGAATGAGTAGCAAATTATTTTTACTAATCATACATTATTTACTAATCATACCCCCTGCTGCTACATGGGAAAGCCCATGTAGCAGAACAGCGGTCTGGTGGAATAATTTGCGTAGCAAAATGGGTTTGTTCTTGCATCATTTGTAGAGTCTTGAAGTGTTGTCAAATGTTTCCCCCCTTTTTTCCTCTATTTTTTTTTTAATCCACTGGTAAATTTCAGCTTGTGATGATGTTTCGTGGGTGTTAGTGAGCGTGTCACGTGATAGTTGTTTTGTCAGTGTTAAAAGAAGAGACGCTGCGGTGTGGTTTCCTATCTGACCTTGTGCAGCTGCGTTTGTGGTACTGTCTGCAAGTGGTTTTCCTTAGAAATTCGATCTGTGCCATTAGTGTGTGCGGCACATTTATGTATGGCTAATTTAGATGGAAGTTGTACACTGTCTAACAGTTTTAAAATGAGGTCTTTGTTTTGGATTGGCTTCCCTGTTGATGTAATCATGCCTCTTTTCTTCCACTGTTGTGCAAAGTGATTGATGGTAGAAAATGCATACTGGCTGTCCGTGTACATTATCAGTGCTTTTCTCTGACCTAATTTACAAATTAATTTAATTTTGTTACCGTGCAACGTTCAATGGTTAGCTGAGGCTGTGATAATAGTACTTTCATGAATGCAAGGTGTCTGGATGGTGAGATGACTGATATTTTACTTTGTGACAAGATGACTGATACTGCATGTGTGATCTTTAGGGTCAAGGGATGAAAAAGAACGAGCCTTGCTGAGGCCTGCACCGCCATAGAGGCAGCTATAACAGCCTGCACACATGGCGGCAGTGCCCTCGCGACAGGGTCAAGTCTTGTGGAATAATATGCTACTGGTCGCATTTTGTGCCATTTGGCTGGAGAAGGACTGACATCATGTGCCCCTCGCTACAATCAACCATTTCCACAAATGTTTTTTTTGTAATTGGGGAGTGCCAGGACGTCAGTGCTGACCAAACGTTTTTTTTCATTTTAACAAATACCTCTTCTGCCTCAGGTGTCAATTCAATTTTGTCCACTTGAGCCATGGGTGTTTTGTAGATGAGATCAGATAAGGGTTGTACCTCAAATGAATAATTTGCAATCCAAGAGGAACAATAATGTAGAGTACCCCAAAATGACATCATGTCCCTTTTTGTGATTGGTTTTGGTGCTTACACAATGTGGCCTAGATAATTGACTGTAATTTTTTCTTGTTGACTTTGTGGCCTTGTTCTGCTAAAAATTGCAGTAAGGCAATGGTGTCTTGTTAGCATGTTTCTTCATCAGGTGATGCCAGCAGAATGTCGTCAACATAAAGGAGCAACTGGCTCCCGTTAGGTGGAATAAACTGTGCCAAATTGCTGACGTTGCCTGTGGAAAAATGGTTGGTGAGTCACAGTAATCTTGTGGTAGCCTGATGAACGTGTACCTCTTGTTTTCAAATGTGAATGCAAACCAAAACTGATGATCTGGATGTGAAATTTTTCATTTGTGATTGTAGGCCATTCAACAAAGTGTGTGGGTCGGGGACTGGAACAGCTCTTGGGATGACTGCTTTGTTTACTGCCTGAAGGTCTTGGACCATTCACCATCTGGAAGATGGTCCAGCCTTCCTCACTGGAAGCAAAGGTGTGTTATACGGAGGATTTGGGCATGAGATAATGACATCTACTGCTTTCAGGTCTCTGACCAGTTTAATGCCTTCTTGGGCTTCAGGATGTAGAGGATACTGTCTTTGGTAAGGCCTGTAATGAGATTTAGCATTTATTTTAACTAATTCTGCATTTTTTATTAAGCCTACATCTGCCTTTCCTGTTGACCACAGGGAATTTGAGAGTGCATGTTCCTCTCCTTCTGTTAATGTAAAAAGTGACCACATGGGTGAGTTGGGAACATCAATGTGAACTTCTTTCTGCACTGTGGTCACCCAGTTCAAAGGCAGTAAGTAGGTGTCCAGTTTTGGGTAATATTGAACTCTTGGATCAGAAGCTGGTTTTGTGGTGGACACACATACCGGGCCTGTTGGACCTGTTTTGTCACTCACATTTTAGGTCAGAACAAAGGCAGGGCAGCTCCCTTAGTGATTACAGGAAGCTGCAAGAATCATAGCTTTGGTATGCAAGTCTTGAGGCTGTGGGGGGGTTAATTAAGGGATTAAAAAGGGGATGCATTGGAGACGGTGGAAGTGATATCATGGAGAGAAAATGCATTGTCTGTCCATCCATCCATCCATCCATCTTCTACCGCTTTTCCGGAGGTCCGGGTCGCGGAGGCAGCAGCTCAAGCAGAGAAGCCCAGACTTCCCTCTCCCCAGCCACCTGCTCCAGCTCTTCAGAGGGGATACCAAGGCGTTCCCAGACCAGCTGGGAGACATAAGCCTGTTTTCCACTAGCCCAGCACACCTCGGTACGGCTCAATTCACTTCAGTACGGCTCGGAATGCTTCTGTCTCCATTAGCACAGTGTTGCGGGGCAGCAGCAGATTCTCAGCGAGGCGGGGCCACACTCCCGTGATGTTATGCACCGGACTGAGTCCTTATTTACACCAGACAAAAAATGGGAGGATCCAAGGATTATTGCCTTGCACGCTCTGTGGTTTTATCTCACAATTAATTTTATCTCATAATTAAGCTGCAACAACACAAGTCACTTTTGTTTTGAATTAACTGCCAATGCCCTAGAAATACGAGCTGAAACTTGTTTTTATTCGTATTAAATAATGAGACGGTGGCACACTGGACTACACCACATCCTAGGGCATTTTGGATGTACTGAATTAAAAAAATTCATGTTTTTCACCTTCAGGTCAACGTTTGGAACAACAGTAATATTATTTTCCGTTTAGATGATGCTACACTCCTTCTAAGTATTGTAAATCTCTGAATTTGGAATGCCGATAGAACATTCAATTTACATATACTTGTACCTTTGACTTGGTGCTAATTTTTTATGATATTTCAATAAAAAGAACAGAAAGCGTACAAAAAGATTTCTTTTTTGGTCTAGTTAAAAATTATATTACCTTAACAATGGTTGACCCTCATAGGCAATGGAATTTCTATGTAATTATACTGTTTTATAATTCAGTGTTATAACAGACAAACCACACTTTCCAAAACAATTCCATTTTATTATATACAAAATATTAAAATAAAAAAAAACTTTGCAACACAACATGAAGGTTAATCAACATTTTATACACGCCTACCACTGAGTGCTGAGGCTCGGTAGAATGAAGCCGTCTCTGCCAGCTGTGGGTCAGGAAGGCTCGGTTGAATAATCCGGACGGGCTGTCGCGGCGGACGCGTGGGATGATTCTACAAGGAAATGCACACAATAAAATACAGCACGAAATATATACAGAAAAGACAATAGTTTTTAACAAGAATACATAAGCTTATTTCAGCGTATTGTTCACATGAATAATTACAATAAAAGCTTTAGTCCGCATTGTGCTGCAATAAAGCAGCGATCCATCCACAAATGAACAGCTTTTTTATTGCATAAATAAACTGAGCGTCTTACCGAATATATTTGCGAAAAAACGCACAATAAAAAAAAATTAAAACTCACCGTTAAAGGACTCCGATGTCGAGACCTCCCGGTATATTTTTTCATTCCGTGTGGCTCCGTCTAACTCGCGCTGAATACGTTCGTCTGACAAGGCATTGAGCAGACACTGCAGCTCCTTACTGCTCCATGGAACACCCTTATTACGCGAAGCCATTTTTGATAGAGAATAAATGAAAAATAGCACAGCAATACACTGAAAAGGAACCGCCAACAGTGGTTGCGTGCTGAGTAGGTCGTGAAGATTTTTTTTTTTTTTTTTCAAAAACTTTATTGAGAAGGTCGTGAAGATTTGGTAGAAGAGGAGGAGGAGAGGGGCGGTTACAACCTGACCAATCAGCGCCGGTTCGACCTGACCAATCAGCGGCGACCAGTCTGTTAACGTCACAACACGGCACAGCTCAGCACTGCTGTACCCTGCCCTTCAGCGGGGCTGAGAATCACGGCTGTTAAACCATGTTGGGGCTTGTGGAAAAGCGTACAAAGCGTGCTGAGCCGTCCCGTGTCGCGCTAAAGCGTGCTAGTGGAAAAGGCCCTTTAGTCTCTCCACCGAGTCCTGGGTCTGCCCCGGGGTCTCCTCCCAGAGGGACGCGCACAGAAACACCTCAAGTGGGAGGCGTCCAGGAGGCATCCTAATCAGATGCCCCATACCACCTCAACTGAACCTTTCAATGTGGAGGAGCAGTGGTTCTACTCTGAGCCTCTCCCGGATGACTGAGCTCCTCACCCTATCTCTGAGGGTGAGTCCAGCAATCCTACGGAGAAAGCTCATTTTCAGCCGCTTGTATCCGCGATCTCGTTCTTTCGGTCATTACCCAAAGCTCTTGACCATAGGGTGAGAGTAGGAACGTAGATGACTGATAAATCGACAGTTTTGGCCTTAGAAACTAAGCTCCCTCTTCATCCACAGCCGACCGTACAACGTCCGCTCACTGCAGATGCTGCTCCAATCCGTCTGTCAATCTCTCGCTCCATTCTTTCCTTCACTCGTGAACAAGACCCCAAGATACTTAAACTCCATCCACTTGGGAGCAGGAGCCTGCTCCCCAACCCGGAGAGGACAATCCACCTTTTTCCGGCTGAGGACCATGGACTCGGACTTGGAGGTGCTGATTTCTCATCCCAGCCGCTTCACACATCAGCGGCAAACCGTCCCAGCAAGAGCTGTAGGTCATTGCTGGATGAAGCCAACAGGACAACATCATCTGCAAACAACAGAGATGAGATCCTGTGGTCACCAAAGCATGACACCCTCCATTCCCTGGCTGCGCCTAGAAATCCTGTCCATAAAATTATGAACAGGATCGGTGACAAAGGGCAGCCCTGGCGGAGTCCCAACTCTCACTGGGAATGACTCCGACCGAGTGTTGGCAATACGAACCAAACTCTCACAACGGTCGTACAGGGACCGAATAGCTCGTAACAACAAGCCGATACCCCATACTCCCGAAGCACCCCCCCACAAAAAACCACTAGGGACGCGGTCAAATGCCTTCTCCAAGTCCACAAAACACATGTAAACTGGTTGGGCAAACTCCCACGAGAACCCTCGGAATTCTCGAGAGGGTAAAGAGCTGGTCCGATGTGCCACGGCCAGGACGAAAACCACATTGCTCCTCCTGAATCCGAGGTTCGACCAACGGCCGGACTCTCCTCTCCAGTACCTTGGCATAGACCTTCCCAGGGAGGCTGAGGAGTGTGATCCTCTAAAGTTGGAGCACACCCTCCGTCCCCTTTTTAAAGAGAGGAACCCCACCCCGGTTTGCCATGCCAAAGGCACTGCCCTCGACCTCCACGCAATGTTGCAGAGGCGTGTCAACCATGACAACCCAACAACATCCAGGGCCTTGAGGTACTCGGGGGCAAATCTCGTCTCACCCCTGGGGCCCGCCACCAAGGAGATTTTTAACCACCTTGGCGACCTCAGCCCTGTGATAGGCGAGGTCATCCCCCTCGTCCCCAAACCCTGCTTCCTCTGTGGAAGGCGTATCAGTGGGATTGAGGAGATCCTCGAAGTATTCCTTCCAACCGCCCACGATATCCCCAGTCCGAAGTCAACAGTGTCCCATCCGCACCATACACGTGTGGACGGGGAGCTGCTTTCCCCTCCTGAGCCGCCGGACAGTTTGCCAGAATCTGTTTGAGGCTGACCGAAAGTCTTGTTCCATGGCCTCACCGAACTCCTCCCATACCCGGGTTTTTGCTTCAGCAACCACCCGAACTGCACTCCGCTTGGCCTGCCGGTACACCTCAGCTGCTTCGGTAGTCTCACAAGCCAACCAAGCTTGATAGGACTCCTCCTTCAGCTTAATGGCCCCCCTCACCACTGGTGTCCACCACTTGGTTCGGGGGTTGCCACCACGAGATGCACCGACCACCTTGCGGCCGCAGCTCTGGGCCGCCGCTTCAACAACAGAGGTGGAGAACATGGCCCATTCAGACTCCATGTCTCCAGACTCCCTCGGAATGTGGTTGAAGTTCTTCCGGAGGTGGGAGTTGAAGACCTCCCGGACAGGGGCCTCAGCCAAACGCTCTCAGCACACCCTCACTATACGTTTGGGTCTACCAGGTCTGAATGGCTTCCTCCCCTGCCATCGGATCCAACTCACCACCAGGTGGTGATCAGTTGACAGCTCTGCACCTCTCTTTACTCGGGTGTCCAAGACATATGGTCGCAGGTCTGATGACACGATAACAAAATCGATCATCGACCTGCGACCTAGGGTGTCCTGGTGCCAGGTGCACATATGGACACCCTTATGCTTGAACATGGTGTTCATTATGGACAGACTGTGGTTAGCACAGAAGTCCAATAACTGAACACCACTCGGGTTCAGATTGGGCAGGCCGTTCCTCCCAATCACCCCCCCTCCAGGTTTCACTGTCGTTGCCCACGTGCGCATTGAAGTCCCCCAGTAGGACAATGGAGTCTCCAAGAGGAGCACCCTCCAGCACCCCAGTCACAGACTCCAAAAAGGGTGGGTACTCTGAAACATCATTTGGTGCATAGGCACAAATGATGGTCAGGACTCGTTTCCCATCCCGAAGGCGCAGGGAAGCAACCCTTTCGTCCACCGGGAAAAACTCCAACATAGAGGCAGCAAGGTGGGGCGATACAAGAATACCCACCCCTGCTCGTCGCCTCTCGCCCGGGGCAACTCCAGAAAAGGCCAAGCTCCAGCCCCTCTCCAGGAGACTGGTTCCGAAACCGGAGCTGTGTGTTGAGGTGAGGCCGACTATATCTAGCCGGTATCTCTCAACCTCGTACACCAGCTCAGGCTCCTTCCCCACCAGAGAGGTGACATTCCACGTACCAAAAGCCAGTTTAGAAAGCTTGGGATCAGTCCGCCAAGGTCTCCGCCTTTGACCGCCACCTGATCCACATAGCACCGGACCCCCATGATCCCTCCTGCAGGTGGTGAACTCACTGGAGGGCGGACCCATGTAACTCCTTCGGGCTGAGCCCGGCCGGGTCCCATGGGTGGAAACCCGGCCACCAGACGCTAGCCTTCGAGCCCCTCCCCCAGGCCTGGCTCCAGGGTGGGGCCCCGGTAACCCCATACCGGGCGGGGTACACTGAATCCTTGATATACAATTCATGAGAGTCTGTTGGATCGTTGTTAGTCTGGCCCTTCACCCAGAACCAGTTTGTCTTGGGAGACCCTATCAGAGGCAAATTGCCCCGGACAACATAGCTCCTGGGATCACTGGGGCACGCAAACCCCCCCACCACGATAAGGTGACGATCCATAAGGGGGGAAAATGCATTGTGACTTTCTTTATAATGCAAGGTGGTTTGTGAGCCATGTGACCTGTGAAGTGTAAGAGTCCTGATATTTAAGGACGGGAGTTTACTGTGTGGATCTCTTTTGCTGCTTTGAGATGATGGTGTTGTGAATAAAGCTGACTTGAGAGAGAACTCTGCCTCGTCATTTTCACATCACCACACTGGTGACCCGAGACGTATCATGCAAGAGGAGAATTCCCCCGGGCCAGCCTTGTCAGGAGCCCCCAGCCAAGTGAATGCCGCCACAGTCCAGCTACCGGACTTCTGGCAGAGCAATCCGCGCTCCTGGTTCAACGCGGTTGAGGCGCAGTTCAACCTCCGGGGGACATCGGTAGACGCCACAAAATTCTACCACGTAGTCGCAAAGCTGGACAACAACACGGTCCAGCATGTGGAGAGCCTGATCGACCAGCCGCCGGACAGCGACAAATACGGCACACTGAAGGCTGCACTCATCCAGCAATTCACCCCCTCAGCAGAGGAGCAAGCTGAGAGGCTCCTGGCGCTGACGGAGTTGGAAAATGACATGCCCGTGAACCTGATGGAGAAGTTGTTGAGGCTGAAAGACTCTGACAACGATCACTTCATTTTCACCCACCTTTTCCTCAGGACTCTACCGTCAGCAGCGAGACCGACCCTGGCCAGTTCGCCACTGTTGGTCCAACGGGACTACCGCGTGCTGGGCAGAGAGGCGCAGCGGATTGTCAACGCCACCAAGCGGCGCGTAGCCACGGCCGCGGCAGCGGAACTCGGCGCAGCGACTGGAGACGACAAGGTGCCAGAGGCAGCGGTGCCAGACTCACCGACGATGGCGGCAGCAGGGGCCAAGGAACGCGGATCGGACGTCCTTTGTTTCTATCATTGCCGTTTCGCAGAGAGGGCACGCAAATGTGTACCACCGTGCCAGTTCAGGCGTTCAGGAAACGCCAAGACCGGGGGTCAGTAGCAGCCGCGGCCCTCCGGGAAGAGAACAAGCTGCTCTACTTGTTGGACACACGATCCGGGAGGCAGTTCCTCGTCAACACAGGCTCCCAGTTGAGTTTCATCACACCTTCCTACGCGGACAGACTAGCTGGTTCCAGAGGTCCCCGGGTGACGGCAGCGAACGGCTCGGAGATTAAGACCTTTGGTGAGAAGACTCTGCTTCTGTCTCTACACGGCCGTGCATATGAGTGGACTTTTATTGTAACAGCAGTAAATTTCAATATGTTGGGGGCTGATTTTTTGTGCTCACATGGTTTGTTGGTTGATCTCGCTAACAGGCGCCTGGTTAATGCAGTTTCTTTTAATTCTATCCCCTGTACAGCGCGAGTGACCCCGCCAACAGCACAAGCCAACGTCACAGCTGCAAGCGTTAAGTTCCACACACTGCTCACTCAGTTCCCAGCACTCACGGTCCCCACATTTTTGGCAACAGTCGCTAAACACGGGGTGGAGCATTTTATTACCACTACCGGACCGCCCGTTTTTGCAAAAGCTCGGCGCTTGGACGCAGTTAAGCTGGCCATAGCGCGCGAGGAGTTTGCCAACCTGGAGAGGTTGATCATTATCCGACGTTCAAACAGTCCTTGGGCTTCCCCGCTACACATGGTCCCGAAAGCTGACGGAGCATGGCGACCTTGCGGGGATTTCCGCCGGTTAAACAACGCTACAGCGCACGACCGCTACCCAATCCCACATATCCAAGATTTTTCCGTTCATTTGGCGGGGGCGCGCGTTTTTTCTAAAAGACTTGGTCCGCGGTTACCACCAAGTCCCAGTGCGCACTGAGGACATACCCAAAACAGTGGTAATAACTCTGTTTGGCCTATTCGAGTTTTTACGCATGCCATTCGGACTTAAAGGGGCTGCTCAGACGTTCCAACGCATGATAGACGCGGTGCTTTGCGATCTCCCTTTCGTGTTCGTTTACTTGGACGATATTTTAGTAGCCAGCGCGTCTGAAGACGAACATGAAAAACACCTGGCCACAGTTTTCCGACGGTTGGGAGATCACGGATTAATAATCAACCCGGCGAAGTGTCAGTTCGGGGTGGCGCAGATCGATTTTTTGGGACACCGTGTCTCCCCCGAAGGGGCAGTTCCGCTTCCTGACAAAGTGCGCGCGGTAGCAGATTTTCCCCCGCCGCAGACGGTCAGGGCGTTGCAGGAGTTTTTGGGAATGGTGAATTTTTATAACCGTTTTCTCCCCCGCGCGGCACAACTCATGCAGCCGCTGTACACCGCGCTCAAAAAAAAGAAACCCGCGGATAAGATCGAGTGGCCCCCGGAGCGGGACCAAGCGTTCTCGGAGGTGAAAGCAGCCTTGGCAAAGGCTGCGTTGTTGGCACACCCAGACCCAACGGCCCGCATAGCGCTCACCACTGACCCATCAGAGGTGGCCATAGGGGCGGTCGTGGAACAACATGTAGCCGGGGTTTGGCAGCCCCTCGCCTTTTTCAGCAGGACCTTGCGCGATAGCGAGCGTAAATACAGCGCGTTCGACAGGGAGCTGCTGGCTCTCCATTTGGCCATCTGCCACTTTTAGTTCTGGCTAGAAGGACGCTCTTTCACCGCGTTCGTTGACCACAAACTGCTAACATTCGCGATGGCCAAGGTTTCTGAACCGTGGTCAGGCCGGCAGCAGAGACAGCTGGCCGCGATATCAGAGTTTACCACTGATATTCAGCATGTGGCGGGCAAACTCAATGTAGTGGCAGATTGCCTCTCACGCGCCATGGCGGCCTCAGTCAGCGTAGGGGTAGATTATGCAGCCATGGCCGCGGAGCAGGTTGATGACGCGGATGTGCGCGCGCTTCAGTCTGGACCAACAGGGTTGAGGCTGGAGAGCAGGGTGCTGCAAGACGGTATGCCCCCCTAATCTGCGATGTCTCCACGGGACGGCCGCGTCCAGTAGTACCGGCTGCGTGGCGCCGCCGCGTTTTTGACTTGGTTCATTCCTTGGCGCACCCTGGAGTGCGCGCGTCGGTCAAAATGGTAGGAGAGAAATTTGTGTGGCCGAGCCTCCGCAAACAGGTTAAGGAGTGGGCAGCAGCCTGCATGGCGTGTCAACGAGCCAAAGTACACAGGCACACGAGGGCTCCTTTGGAGCCGTTTCTCATTCCGGCCAAGAGGTTCGATCACATTCATGTGGACCTCGTGGGCCCCCTCCCGCTGTCACAAGGGTGCACACACCTTCTGACAATGGTGGACCGCACCACGCGCTGGCCTGAAGTGGTCCCGCTGGCATCAACCACAGCCGAGGAGGTGGCGCGCACGTTTTTAACAGCTTGGGTGGTGTGCTTCGGTGTTCTGTCGGACATTACGTCCGACAGAGGCCCTCAATTTGTGTCCGAGCTTTGGTCGACAATGGCCCGCAGCCTAGGTGTCACAATTCACCGCACAACCGCGTACAATCCGCAGGCTAACGGGTTATGTGAACGTTTTCATAGGTCATTGAAAGCAGCTCTCAGGGCGTCACTGACCAATGCAAATTGGGTTGACAAGTTACCGTGGGTGTTATTGGGGTTGCGTTCTGTGCCTAAAGAGGACTTAGAAGCCTCCCCAGTGGAGCTCGTGTTTGCGCAGCCACTCCGGCTGCCTGGGGAGTTTCTCCCAGATAACCCTGCGCCACACGTCTCCCCGTCTCAGCTGTTGCAGAGCAACATAGACTCAAGCACGCTGCCTGGCCCCGCGCACCACAGTTTTCCGCGCGTTTTTGTGCCCAAAACTTTGAAGAACGCAGAGTTTGTTTTTGTTAGACACGATGCGCATCGAACTCTGCTGCGACCGCCTTATGACGGACCATTCAGAGTGCTAGAAACAGGTGACAAGCAGTTTTTGCTAGATTTGGGGGGTAGGAAAGAGAAAATTGGCGTAAACAGACTCAAACCCGCTTTTGTGGTGGCAGATGAGCAGGTGCTGTTGGCGAGGGCCCCGCGGCGAGGTAGACCACCGCGGGGGGCTTCGCAGAGTAATGTTTCCCCAGAACACCCACAGGTGCTGACAAAAGGTTTCCACCCCCAGACGGCAAACCCCCAGGACAGTGCCGCAGAGACGTTTAATCCCAGCTGCAGCAGTTACGGCAGGAGGCTGAAGCCTGTACAGCATGTGGACTGATGTGTATTGATATTATCACGGCATGCATGTGGTTATGCTCTTGTTATTCTGTTTATTCTAAAATGCTGGGGGAGCTTTGTGTGGTGGACACACATACAGTGGGGCAAAAAAGTATTTAGTCAGCCACCAATTGTGCAAGTTCTCCCACTTAAAAGATGAGAGAGGTCTCCAATTTTCATCATAGGTATACCTCAACTATGAGAGACAAAATGAAAAAAAAAAATCCAGAAAATCACTTTGAGGGATTTTTAATGAATTAATTGGTAAATTCCTCGGTAAAATAAGTATTTGGTCACCTACAAACAAGCAAGATTTCTGGCTCTCACAGACCTGTAACTTCTTCTTTAAGAGGCTCCTCTGTCCTCCACTCGTTACCTGTATTAATGGCACCTGTTTGAACTTGTTATCAGTATAAAAGACACCTGACCACAACCTCAACCACAACCTCAAACAGTCAGACTCCAAACTCCACTATGGCTAAGACCAAAGAGCTGTCAAAGGACACCAGAAACAAAATTGTAGACCTGCACCAGGCTGGGAAGACTGAATCTGCAATAGGTAAGCAGCTTGGTGTGAAGAAATCAACTGTGGGAGCAATTATTAGAAAATGGAAGACATACAAGACCACTGATAATCTCCCTCGATCTGGGGCTCCACGCAAGATCTCACCCCGTGGGGTCAAAATGATCACGAGAACAGTGAGCAAAAATCCCAGAACCACACAGGGGGACCTAGTAAATGACCTGCAGAGAGCTGGGACCAAAGTAGCAAAGGCTACATCAGTAACACACTACGCCGCCAGGGACTCAAATCCTGCAGTGCCAGATGTGTCCCCCTGCTTAAGCCAGTACATGTCCAGGCCTGTCTGGAGTTTGCTAGAGAGCATTTGGATGATCCAGAAGAGGATTGGGAGAATGTTATATGGTCAGATGAAACCAAAATAGAAGTTTTTGGTAAAAACTCAACTTGTCGTGTTTGGAGGAGAAAGAACACCATACCTACTGTGAAGCATGGGGGTGGAAACCTCATGCTTTGGGGCTATTTTTCTGCAAAGGGACCAGGACGACTGATCCGTGTAAAGGAAAGAATGAATGGGGCCATGTATCGTGAGATTTTGAGTGAAAACCTCCTTCCTTCAGCAAGGGCATTGAAGATGAAACGTGGCTGGATCTTTCAGCATGACAATGATCCCAAACACACCACCTGGGCAATGAAGGAGTGGCTTCGTAAGAAGCATTTCAAGGTCCTGGAGTGGCCTAGCCAGTCTCCAGATCTCAACCCCATAGAAAATCTTTGGAGGGAGTTGAAAGTCCGTGTTGCCCAGCGACAGCCCCAAAACATCACTGCTCTAGAGTAGATCTGCATGGAGGAATGGGCCAAAATACCAGCAACAGTGTGTGAAAACCTTGTGAAGACTTACAGAAAATGTTTGACCTCTGTCATTGCCAGCGAAGGGTATATAACAAAGTATTGAGATAAACTTTTGTTATTGACCAAATACTTGTTTTACCAAGGAATTTACCTATCAATTCATTAAAAATCCTTCAATGTGATTTTCTGGATTTTTTTTTCTCATTTTGTCTCTCATAGTTGAGGTATACCTATGATGAAAATTGGAAACCTCTCTCATCTTTTAAGTGGGAGAACTTGCACAATTGGTGGCTGACTAAATACTTTTTTATCCCACTGTACCGGACCTGTTGGACCTGTTTTGTGACTCACATTTTAGGTCAGAACAAAGGCAGGGCAGCTCCCTTAGTGATTACAGGAAACTGCAAGAATCATAGCTTTGGTATGCAAGTCTTGAGACTGTGGGAGGTTTAATTAAGGGATTAAAAAGGGGATGCATTGGAGACAGTGGAAGTGATATCATGGAGAGAAAATGCATTGTGACTTTCTTTATAATGCAAGGTGGTTTGTGAGACATGTGACCTGTGAAGTGTCAGAGTCCTGATATTTAAGGACGGGAGTTTACTGTGTGGATCTCTTTTGCTGCTTTGAGATGATGGTGTTGTGAATAAAGCTGACTTGAGAGAGAACTCTGCCTCGTCATTTTCACATCACCACAGTTTCCAAGATTGACCACATTCCCTGCTGTTGTTACAAAGCATCCGACATCCTTCCAGTGCATGTGTTTGGGTTTGACGAGTGGGATGTAGGGAGCCTCCCAGTGTTTAAAATGTCTGTTGTCCTCACCACACAACACAATAGATGTTCCCACATAGCCCCTTGGTGACCAATACAGATTTTTAATGACCAGTCTAGAGAATGGAATTGCAAGGAATGTTTTTTTCATAATTTGGATCTTGGCCACTTAAATGTCTGTCATACATACTGCAATGATATTGGTCTGTGGTCTGCTGTGTAGTAGGGATGTTGGACTCAAAATATTGCATAGCTTTTGTGTGCAAGTCTGATGTCACTGAGCCCGGTCCGGCTGAAACCAAGCACAGTGAGTAGCAGCAGTACCTTGGCACGCTGAAATCCTGCAATACATTTACTTTTTTCACGTGTAGAAAATGTGATGGTCTCATACCGTTCGCCGTTGGGAAGCTTTATTAGAATGTCCTGAACCTGCAGTGTCACTTTGGGTAAACACTGCATTGCTAACATCAAGTCAAAGTCAGGTAAATGGATGTCTGTTATGTCAGTGTTAGTGTCAACAGTTATATTTAGCTTCGGTGCGGTCGGCCAGGTGGTCCCCCACTCCCTGTCTCCTGCTGCTGAGGTCCAGGACATTGCCTCCTCCAATGGCCCTTTTGTCCACATTGATGACAAACGTCACGTTACCCTCGCCACGGCCAGCTCGTCCCATGCCTTCTTCTGTTCCCCCCTCCACCACTGGGATCCAGTTCCGGCACCACCCTGAAAAATGGAACTGAGGGGAAGCTCTCGCTCCTCGTTTTGTGTCATCAATCAGGTGCGGTATGTGACCAAATGTTTGCGGATGTAATCAGCTAGGTGTGGGTACATGTTTTGCAAAAAGGCACTTTTCAAATGCTGCCAATAAGGTTCTACACTTGAATCATTAGCAGCCTTAGTTAAATCAGAATGCCTATCAAACCTCTTGTAACCTGGTTCTATAAGCTTCAACACTTTCATCGTTACCTTGTTTGTGGTTTGGATCATCCCATATAAGCTGTATTTGAAAGTTCAATCATAAGATATTGTTCAGTGACAACATTGTCATAATCGTCAGTTTTATTGATCGTATTGATGGTGAGTGTGGAGTGGACATGTGTGCATATACAGTAACTCTTGGGCGCCCCAGTGTGGCTGCTCCGGGTAGAGGGGTGGAGACGAGCGGAGGTGAGGTGCCGTCACCCGCAGCTTCCCCAGCCTGGAGTTCTGTGAGATCGGGGTATGGGCTGAGCAGCGGGGGAGTACGGAGGAGGAGGAGCAGAAGCACAGCCCCCCTGCCCCCACGCCAGACTTATCATGCAGCATAGAAGAGATAGAACACATATTAGTCAAATCTTTTTCTTTCATTTTACCATGGTCAATTTTTCAGATTTATCATCAGATTTTGATTTTACCATCCAAGTCCAGTCCAAGTCAGCCTGTTGCCCTCTTTTTTCCCCTTTTTTCCATCTGAAGCCACTGTTACCCCTCAGTTGGAGAGATAATGCAACTGTGAGCTAGAAAATACAATTACACTGCAAAAGTCAAATATAAGTCATTTTGAAATAACCTCATGCTGTTTACCTGCCTTCAGGCGTCCCAAACAAAAGAAAAATGAAATTTTCTTGCTCTGCTGGCAGGTAATTTTACTTAAAATAAGCAAAAAATTCTGGCAATTGACAATGTTAGTTAAAAATAAAAAGACATCTGCCAATAAAGCAAGATTAAATTGCTTAACACAAGTAATTATCATAAAGTCAGCAAAACAGCACAAAAACTGCACAACAAAAGAAATTACATCCAACAGTATCTTGAGATAAAAAGCAGGCATCTAATACCTTTCATCCCCAGTTCAGTGTGACCTTATTACTGCTTCAGCACAAACAAGTTAGTCCTTTCATACACACATAGCAAGGCCCAGATAAGCACACACATTAGTGAAACAATCCCAAAGTCGCTTAATAATAAGCAGATCTGGCAACCCAAGGTTCTCATCGTCAATCATCTTCTGCCTCTCTGAAAACACATTAATTTTTCCCATCTTTGCCACTTACCAATCTCCTGTGCACAAATCTGCCGTTTCCCATGAAACGACAGTCTCATTATTGTCCTTCTGCACTTCACAACAAGAAAAACAGCCTTGACTTCTGTCTCGCTGCCTGACTTCTGCGTTCTCACATTCTTTTTTTCTCACCATAGTAACCCGTAAAACATTAAAAACACACATGAACAAGCACATGAACGACCAGACAAACAAACTGCAGTTATTTATTTCAGTTTATTTATGATTTTACCTTAGTCTAAAGGCTATTTTATTCTATTTTAAGCTTACTTTGAGTTATATCGTATGGTATTTTCGGCCATTAATGTCACTTCGCGGGTACTGTGCCTTCCACCGCTACTGTAACCTACCGCGCTGATATCGCCCCACAATGAGATGTGCACTCCACCCTGGTATCACTCCGTGGGTACTGTACCTTCCACCTCTGATAGCATGCCGCGGTCTGCGCTTCCGTACTGATATCACTCCGCGGTACTGTGTATCCTTTCGCACGCCTATTTCCTGATTTTAGACTCAAACTAAAATCCAGTAAAAATGCATTTATTACTGAGCGGTTCCGTTTAACCGCGGTACTTTTCCCAACTGGACTCGAAACTGTCAGTACCAAATCCTACGCGTAATCCTACAGTCGCTCTGAAACCGCTGCACCAGACGTCTGAATAATTAAATTTATTTATTATTTAGATACTTATTATTTAAATTTATTTATTAAATAATTAAATTTACTCACTTCAATCCGCCTCGGTTCTCTCCGTCACTCTTCTCTGCCCCGGCGCTCCATACCGCCTCTCGCTGATGCCTCACTTCAGCCAACCGCTTCCATTGGAGAGGCAAGTGGGAGGTTTTTTCCAGCAAAGAGAATGGTCCAAAGCACCGTAGGTCTGGAGAAAAGATGTCCGGAGTCGCTGTTCGGTGCACCAGATATGTTGGAAAAATTCTCCTTAACCAGTAGTCAAAGAATCAGGCCGGATCAACGTTTCAGTAAATTTAATTTGTACTGATCAGTGGTGAACAATAAGTGATACACTCAGAGCCGCCGATGGAAATTGTTCTGAATTGCATACACAACTTTCAGTCTTTAAGCATCCTGCTATCTCAAAACTGCCCAAGAGAAAATATCTAGTTCAGTCTGGTTCTTCCAAGCTGTCCCCTTTCTCAGACATTACAGAACATGCATATGTAAACAAAGATAAAATGTCATGCTGCCACGACCTTGTACACTTCGCACAGACTCTGAGGTACCAAAAGGAAAAGAATATAGAATTATTCTATCATTATTATGCACAGCAGAATGACCCATTTGACTGCAACTGTTGCATCAGTGTTGCCCATTTGTCTGTAAATATTTAAATAAAAATGATTTATTTCATTATTTGGGCATTTTTGCGTCTTCTCATCGTTTAGTCAAAGTGTGCATATGTGTCCTCATATGATATGCAATTGATCAGGCCATTCCGCTCCACAATCACGGTGGCATTATCATTAAGTTTTTAGTTTTTAGATAATTGCGGTCCTGCAAAGAATAGTGGTACCACACAGGTGAAGCAGCAGTTGGGACTCCCGTCTACCACTGTCCGAGCAGGCTTGGCATGCCTCCCTGCGAAGGATCGTGGTCTGCCCAGTTGGACACCGGTGTTGGAGAAGCAGCAACTGAACCGGTGGATCACAGTCCTTCACAGGGAGCCAAGCCCAGCCTGCCTGGTTAACAGGAGTATCGGCTGCTGCTTTACCCGTGTGCCATAGCTGTCCTTTGCAGCACCACACCAACGCCCCCCTTCCCCCCCAGCACACCCGGGCACCTTGTGTTCTCCATGCCGAATTATCCATTATACCTATGCAATCACGGCAACTGTATGGTATAATTTTTTAAGCATTAAATCTTAAGTATTTTCTTTTTCTAGTCAAATTTGTTGCTTTTTGCTTCCTTGTTTTGCTCATGGAGTGCTATGGTTACTGATGCCGCATATTGTTCAGTCAGTACGGAGACAATCCGAAACTCCTCCCACATTTTTAGAAGCCTGGGCATGAGACATAGCAGTGGCTAAACTTTTATTTATAAAAATTACATATTTTAACTGAGCAGCTCCATATTCGGAGATGCACACCCTCGTAACCTCAGCAAAGAGCTTGTAAAATTTGAGGTCAGTCTGATGAACAATTTGAGAGATATGTGAGTAACACACAGACAGATAGACTGACAGACATGCGGACACACACACGACATAGATTCTTTGCATTTATAGAAATTTATTCAGTCAGGGATATTACGATTATAATAACTATTATTTTTTTTTGTTGTTTTTGGATCTGTAATACTGCCATACATCTGCCGTCAGGCTTTACAGAGCCTTGCGTTACCATGTGGATCCACATTAACACCCAACTGAACTCTTGGATTCACGTGACAGTTCAGCCATACGAAAGTTCTTTTGTAAATCTCTTGCAAGTTTCACTCGTAAAAAGGCAATATTAAAAAAAAAAAAAGCCCCTCAATTTTAGAATGTTTTTTCAAGATCAGATCAAGATCAGATCATTCAAATGAAAATTGATTTGAATCCAAAAATCAATACAGTATTTTAACTGCACCTTATCTGACACTGCCCTACTGGTATGTATAAGTGTTTGGCTTCACTTTATCAGCTGTCAAGGGTGTTCTCAGGTCTGAATTTGATTATTCAAAATCAAAGCCTTGATTGTTTGATTGTCCTTCAAAATGACATACAATCCTTAAATTCCTGCTCAATGGTTTTAAAAAGTAAAGCAGTGGTTCTTGCAAGCAGCATTGTTTTTATTAGCCACTCCCTCCAGGATTTTGTGATGTTGCGATCACGTCAATTCATGTGAAATCAGCCAGTTATTATAATAATAGCTATCTATTGCGTGACCTTGCAACTTTGTCCAATCACCACAACTTTCCCACAATTTTGGCCAATCCTGGTCAACCTCTTCCAATTTCACCATTCAAATTTGTCCCTGAGTAGCACTCAGATGCTCAATCTGACCAATCAAATGCATTGCTGCCTCACGCTCACTTCCGTGTTTACAGTCCGTATTAACGGAACACACCAGCAAAAAAACAGAGTGTGATTTTAAAAAAAAAAAAAAAAAAAAAAACCACTCACCCGCAAATTTTCCCACACCGTGTCTTCCTTCATCTCCCCCGGCCTGCTGGTGGAGATCTTGCCACTTCTCCATCCTGATCATGTGTACGAAGTGCCGGGTTTGTGTTGAAAAACGTCCGCCTGCTTGAAAACCACCCCGTCGTGGGAGCTTGTGTAAGGAAGCCGTAAAGCCACAAACAAACGAGCAAATCTAACACTATAGCCAGTGTTTGAACATTTTATACATCTTTAGAGGTAATGTAGAAAAAGGCTGCCGCTCCACCCAGCTCAAGGACTTTGTAAGGTGCTGGACAATCAATCAAGTATAAATAGAAATAAAGACGTCCTCACACTTAGTCAATGCACTAAGTGTGTGGATGTCTTTATTTCTATTTATACATCTTTAGAGGTAAAATCATTGCTACATCTTGTCAATGAGCTTTAAAGCTGTGAATCTCTGATCTGGACACGGACCAGTGTGCGCCCCCGCCCCAAAAAAACCTCCAAGGAGAGCCGCTCCTCCTGGTACAACTGCCGGTAAAGGAAAGATGAGTATCTGATGAGACAGGTGTGTGTCAAGACACACAGCAGACAGACAGACAGGTAGGAGTTAGGCGTGGAAAGAGAGAGAATATTACCTGTAATTTTTTTTCTGAAAAAACACAGACTTTGATAGACAATACAGATTAAGTTAGTTAATTCCCTTCCACATCATGTGGCACACCATGCAGTGTATGGGGTGGTGCCTATTTCCGTTTCTCTGACCCTAGACCACACAGCTACTGTAAGTAGTGAAAGCTACAGCGGGAGGTCAGTCCTTTGGTAGCTCTGTGCATTAACTTTCCTTTCCCCATTCTATTATGCTGAGCGCCAAGCTAGAAGGCAGAAAGTACTTTTTTTTTTTTTTTATATGGTCTTTGGTATGACCCGGTTGGGGCATGAACCCACAACTTCCTAGCTGTGGGGCAGATGCTTTACCACTAGGCCACCAGACAATACAGAGCAACAGAATAAATTTCTTTTTTCCTCTGCGCTCGGTACCGAGTGGTTGGGGACTGCTGCGATTAGGGAGTTTTCAAATGAAGGTGCTGGCATAATTTCCAAATCTACAGTGAATATAAAACGTTTGCACACCCCTGTTCAAATGCCAGGTTTTTGTGATGTAAAAAAAATAATTATTCTAATTATTAATTATTTTTCCCCTTAAAAGATTTCAGTTTTTTTCAATTGAGTTGTACAGGTTACAGGTCACATTAATGGTGGAAAAAGTTTTGAAATGATTTATCTTTGTCTCGTTTTTTTTTTAACATCACAAAAACCTGGCATTTGAACAGGGACGTGTAGACTTTTATATCCACTTTATACTCTTTAACATGCATTCAGTGCAATTTAGTTGTTGTAATGAATATTGTGTTAAAGTCTCTATTTGCTGTTGCACAAAAGTTTTTTCTGTATAGCAGAAGTTTCTGCTTAATTTACAAATCACTCTTTAATAGGAAATTTTTGACAATCCTGTGTTTGTTTTTTTTGTGGTGTTACATAAAATATCATTGCAGTAAACTATGGAAAAAACATCTGCTTTAAAATTTGTAATTCTTCCCACAACCTTTAGTGCAAAAAAAACTCTCAAAACATTGCAACTTTTTTTTTTTTTTTAAAGCTCCCACGAATTCAGGCTTTTTGGGCCGCAACAATCATAAAAACATCCTGTGAAATCCTGGAGGGTCTGATTAGTAATGCTATTGCTCTGAATGGAAGAAGTTGTCAATTCAAATGTGCTTGATTCAGAACTACAGAATTTGTTAGTACTAGTGGGAATGCATTGATACCACATTTCACAATGAGTACTTCAGATAAAGCACAGGTGTGAGTATAAATATTAGTAGAGTGCCAAATTCTATTTTTTCCTGCTCTGTTCTATGTGTCCCCTACCCCTCTTCACGTTGTGTAACATTGGGGTATTAGTAATGAGTATTGGTGGAGATAAGATAAGCCTTTATTAGTCCCACAATGGGGAAATTCCAGGATTGCAACAGCACAGGGATAGCAACACTCAGAGCAATAATTAAGAAGATACGAAAAATAAAAATAAGAGCAGTGGATATACATACGTACACATAAATATATAAATATATATACAAAGTGCGGAGCATTGTAGCAAGATGGAATAAACAGCATAACCGTCTACTTAGTTATCCTACATAGTATGAATATGTACCCATACATATTGTCACCCTCCGTAACGACTGATATTGTCCTAGTTGTATACTGGAGGGGACCATTTGTGTAAGTCTGTTGCGTCCTTTGCATTCAGTACTATTAGGTCGTCACGTTTTTTTGCCATCTCTGCGAGCAGCCCTGCTTAGGTTATACAGTCTGACAGCCGTAGGTAGGAAGGACCTGCGAAACCTCTCGGTTGCGCACCTAGGATGATGTAGTCTACTGCTAAATGAGCTCCTCAGTCCGTTCAGTATATCCTGCATAGGGTGGGACTCGGACTCCAGCAGAGATGACAGTTTAGCCACCATCCTTCTCTCTCCCATCTCCTCCACTGGGTCAAGGCGTTGCCCCAGGACAGATCTAGCTTTCTTGATCAGTTTGTTCAGTCTCTTCCTATTGGCTGCTGTAATGCCATTGCCCCAGCAGACCACTCCAAAAGTGATGGCTGATGCCACCACCGTGTCATAGAATGTCTTCAGCAGCGCCCCTTGTACACCAAAAGACCTGAGCCTCCTCAGTAGGAACAGCCTGTGCTGTTCCTTCTTGTAGAGTGCGTCGGTGTTGTGTGACCAGTCTAGTTTATTGTTCAGATGGACACCAAGGTACTTGTAGGATGTCACCATCTCAATGTCCGTTCCCTGTATGTTTACTGGTGCTGTGAGGGATTGTCCTTGCCTGCGGTAGTCCACCACCAGCTCCTTAGTTTTCCTCGCATTGATCTGGAGACAGTTCCGATGGCACCAGTCCACGAAGTCCTGGATAAGTCCTCTGTACTCAGCTTCATCTCCGTTGGAGATGAGGCCGACAATCGCAGAGTCGTCAGAGAACTTCTGTAGATGGCAGTGTGTTGTGTTGTGTGAGAAGTCCACAGTATAAAGGGTGAACAGGAAGGGAGCCAAAACCGTTCCCTGGGGGGCCCCCGTGCTACCGATGATCGTGTCGGACACACAATCTCGGGTTCTCACAAACTGTGGCTGGTTTGTGAGGTAGTCCAGGATCCATGATGACAGGTGCTGGTCCACCCCTGCGCACAGCAGCTTGTCCTTCAGGATCATTGGTTGGATGGTGTTGAAAGCACTGGAGAAGTCAAAGAACATGATCCTCACCGCATTCCCGGGCTTCTCCAGGTGGGACAGAGAACAGTGAAGGAGGAAGATCACTGCATCCTCCACCCCAATGCCATGCTGGTAGGCAAACTGGAGTGGATCCATCGCTGGTCCCACCAGGGGGCAGAGGTGAGCAAGGAGCAGTCTCTCCAGGGTCTTCATCAAGTGAGATGCCAGGACCACTGGTCTGTAGCTGTTTAGATCTTTGGGGTGGGAAGTCTTTGGTACAGGTACCACACAAGATGTTTTCCACAACTGTGGTACCCTCCCCAGCTTCAGGCTCAGGTTGAAGATGTGCTCCACAATCCCACACAGCTGGTCTGCACAGGACTTGAGGAGCTTTGCGCTGATGCCGTCCGGTCCCGAGGCCTTCCTCGCCTTGATCTTCCTCAGCCCCGTCCTCACCTGGGTCTTAGTGAGGGTCAGGTTGGGGGGCTGTGTGCTAGGAGTGGGGGGGTGTTGGTGGAGTGGGGTGTGGACAGCAGGTCTCAATGACTTTAGAGGCAGCAGTGGTTGTTGTGCAGTTGGGGGGGGGGGTTGGTCAAACCTATTAAAAAGCAGGTTCAGATTGTTCGCCCACTCCCTGCCCCCCATGGCCTGGGGGGAGGTATTCTGGAGCCCAGAGATGGTTTTAAGGTTTCTCCAGACCCCGCTGATGTCACTCTGTTGCAGCTTGTCCTCCATCTTCTTCCTGAAGCTGTCCTTGCCTTCTCTGATCTTCCTCCTCAGCTCCCTCTGTATGGACTTCAGCATCTCCCTGTTCCCCGACCTGAAGATCCTCTTCTTCTCTCTCAGAAGTGTTTTTATCTCAGGGTTGATCCAGGGTTTGTTGTTCGAGCAACACCGTATGGTCTTGGTGGGTACGGTGTTGTCCACACAGTAGTAGTAGATTAGTTTATTTGACAGGGACAGTGCAATAAACATAGACAATTAATCAAAGACAATCAATCTGATGTGTTGCACATAGAGTGTATAGCTATTAGCTAATTTGCAACTCTTGTCCCTGGAAGCTGAACAGAAGCTGATGTAGTCCGTGATGGTGTGAGTGAGGCCATCGATGTTCTCACCATGTGGCTCGCAGAGCTGCTCCCAGGCAGTGGTTTCAAAACAGTCCTTTAGAGCGTCCATTGCCTCCTCAGACCATAACTTCACTGTGCGCATGACTGGAGGTTGTCTGTGTACTAGGGGTTTGTACACCGGCAGGAGATGAACCAAGTTGTGATCCGATCTCCTGAGTGGGGGAAGTGGTAATGACATGTTGCAGTTACTAGCACTGCAGTCAACTGTTATTCATAATGAGGGTCCAGTATGGTGGGGGCAAGGTCTGCTGTCTCTTACTACCTTGGTGAAAAGTTGGTCTTAGTTGTGAGCAGCACTAAACGGCTTTACCTTAAGAGAAAAATACAGATTAATTTGAATATGTAAAAATACATTGTTGGCAATTATCACTGACTTTCTGACTGATTATGCTTAGGTACATGGTCGATGCAGCAGATCGGGAAAAGGTGGAGGCATCAAGAAACGAACTTCATAATTTACTAGACAAACCTCAGTTGCAAGGAATTCCTGTAAGTGTTCCTGTTTTCATTGTGTGATCTCAGTTGCAATAGGACTCAACCTGCAAGCGTTACTTGATTGCATGCAGATTTTTTTCAGATTTCACATTGTGGCATGTTTGTAGGTGTTAGTCCTGGGCAACAAAAGGGATCTCCCCAATGCACTTGATGAAAAGCAACTCATCGAAAAGCTGTAAGTATGAAAATTTACCCAAATTTGAATATACCTCGAGGTCTGTTTCTGTATTAGCGTTGATCAGTTAATCAGATTCTTTTTGTCAGTGTACACCATTTACTAGGGATGCACAATAATATTGGTACATTACTGGTATCAGTCGGTAAAGCATTTAAAATTAGTTATCAGCATCAGCACAAATGCATATTTCCAACCAGTAAAATATAACAGTGGAGTTCAGAAGTGATGCTTTGTCGGTGAAGTTGTGCTTCTCTGGCATGAGGGAATAACGTGCGATAATACACTGGACTGTGTATAGTCTAATAATAAAAAGATACAGAGCCTCCCCCCTTGCACATCTGGGCCAGTCTGAAAATAATTAGCATGTATTTATTTTCTGATTAAGTTGAGGTACTTGTCTTATTTTCCTTAGGGAATGTGTCTTTATATGGCAGTTAGTGTCGTCTATCCCTACTAATTATCTTAGATTTATCACAGAATACTTGGGAATTTTTTTACTGTAAAAATGTAAACTTTTATTTTAATGTAATCCTTTTGTTAAATGAAACACCTTAGTACTAAAGTAGCATATAGCATCATTTGGCGTCTCACACCTCTTAACACCAGAATTACTGTACGTTTATTTCCTGTTTGTTGTCTCCCTCTACTGTTGAGTGTGAAGTATATGCTGAGGCTGGTGCTCCGATAGGTTTTGCATGCATTTACTTCAATGTTTATTCATTCAAGCACCATTTCTGTTCTTAGGAATCTGTCAGCAATTCAGGACAGAGAGATATGCTGCTACTCCATTTCTTGCAAAGAGAAAGACAACATTGGCAAGTTGAAACAAATTTCCACCTTATTTGATTTGATATTTTTGAAGTAACTTGATGTATTTCTTTATTTTGAATCCTTAGTTTGTTTAAACTTTGAACGTTTTTTGTAGCTAATGTCTCTAAATCTCTCTCCATTCCAGATATTACACTTCAGTGGCTCATCCAACACTCAAAATCCCGCAGGAGCTGAAAGTGGTGTAGTTGTTTTCCAGCGGTATTTGCCACGTTACTGTCATGTTTCACTTTTACCACTCTACAATTAGTTGTTTTTCCATCACGGGAGCTTTCTGAATACCAGGGACTGTCCGGTGTCATTTCGTATTGTTTTTTGCACATTCCCAGTGAGAGATGTAACTTTAGTTTTAGTTCCAGAAAATCCCTTTTCAGGAGCCGTTTTACCTCCCACTTGAGAGCAGGGACTCTCTGATGGTACTTGAACCTTCCAGTATGTACAGTAAGTGACCGTTGAAACTTTGCCAGGTCACAGCTCTCACAGCCCCAACAATCTTTACTCGTCCAAACAGTACCATCAACTGTGTTGTGTTTTGCTGCTTCTTTGAGTGTGGGCTGCTGCTGTATTGCAGTGTGTCATATGAAATTTAGTGTAATTGCACTTTTTTCTGGCTTTTTGAAGAGCATATTATCAGTAAATGTGATCACATTCTGTGTCTTGCTAAGGTCGTTTGCTGCCTATGTCACTTGTGAGCCACCATCCTTGTGTGAATGTCATCAGATAGCTCTTCGACTTGCTGGAAATCCCACAAGAATAATCAAGGCATCCAAATTTCAGACAGATTTCCTCTACCGATAGCTGTACTAAATAGGGTACTTTGTGGTGGAAAAACAGTTATGTACAGTTGTATCTTCATCTTTTGTGCTGCACCATTTATTCTGCTTGTCTTAATCTTCTTCCACTTTCCACCTTATGGTTCTGTGACAATCTCATACAATGCACTAGTAAAATATAATTGTGTACCAAACATAATGAATTGAATTGGCATTGTATATCTTGTAAAACTGAACTAAAGCTGGGAGATACCATTTTTTGATTGACCTTTGAACCTTAACCCTAGAACACTAATGTTAAAGCTAGTAACACTAGAATCTCCATTAACATCATGTGAAAATCACCCTACGTTAGTGTTCTAGGGTTAAGGTGTTACGTTATTAAACACACTTTTTTACTTTAGCTACTTACCTTTGGTTTAATGCATTACTCATCTGAAGGATTTATTCCACTAAACAGGCCCAACATAATATGATTTTTTTTTTCATGCAATCAACTATGAAGCCAGGTTATACTTGTATGAATATACAAATTGTTTTCTGTCAAGGTCTGCTTATCATCTTTGGCTGTCTCCCTTCCCTCGATCAAGTTTTCTCTTTCGATGAAATAATATATTGTTTTAGAAAATCACATTTAAGCAGGTCTGTAAAATACAAAGCTAGAATGATTTTTACTCATGTGGGATGTGTATGTATGAATATATGATTCTATTTAAAGTCTGAATGTACTACAAGCAAAGCTGTACAGGATTGTGTGGTTCTGTTTCTAACTAGCCTCAGTGGGATGAGATCCTTTGTGCTGTGTTGAAGCTCAGAGTGTGGCAGAATTTTAAGTGCCTTGTGCAGTGTCTCTTCTCTGAAGCATGACAGCATGTAAGGCGTGCTTACGTGAGTACAGAAGCACCACTTCAGTGTATTAAATTAATAAAAAAAAGGCATGCTTTTTAATTTAAACACTGTTCTGTTATTTGTCTGTTAAAGTTGCTTATTTACATTCTTTGTAAATGTACAGCAATTAGGAAATAACTGCTATTATTGGCTTCAATACTCACATACTGGTGTGTTGTGTAGCACCAGAATGTAAAAATAAAACCTTGTGTTTACCTGGCTGATATATTTTTTTACAGGTTAACATTATGACAGTCCTGTCAGGAGTTTTCTAGACTCCACCCAAGAGAACAACAAAAACCTATAATCCACAGTATACACACCCTTGTAGTTCTGTCTAGAGGTCTTATTGTGTGATGAAAATGCAAATCTAGAAAAAAAATTGATTTAAGATACTAAAAAATCTTCATTCTCCTAAATTTATATCAAAAATACACAGACTATTATCAAAACTGGATGAGTCAGTATCTCTTCCAAAATTAAAATGGCAGATAGACCTATCAATAAAGATGAAAGCTTCTGGACAAAAATACATTTAAACACTTTTAAAATGACTAAAAACTCTTAATTTACAACTCATACAGAGTTGTAAAACATTAATTTACAAAACATTAATTTACAACTCATACATCCGTTCCCTGGGGGCCCCCCAGGGAACGGTGCTGGCTCCCTTCCTGTTCACTCTTTATACTGCGGACTTCTCACACAACACAACACACTGCCATCTACAGAAGTTCTCTGATGACTCTGCGATCGTTGGCCTCATCTCCAATGGAGATGAAGCTGAGTACAGAGGGCTTATCCAGGACTTCGTGGACTGGTGCCATCGGAACTGCCTCCAGATCAACGCGAGGAAAACTAAGGAGCTGGTGGTGGACTGCCGCAGGCATGGGCAGCCCCTCACAGTACCAGTAAATATACAGGGAACAGACATCGAGATGGTGACATCCTATAAGTACCTGGGTATTCATCTGAACAATAAACTAGACTGGTCACACAATACTGATGCACTCTACAAGAAGGGACAGCGCAGGCTGTTCCTGCTGAGGAGACTCAGGTCTTTTGGTGTACAAGGGGCGCTGCTGAAGTCATTCTATGACACGGTGGTGGCATCAGCCATCACTTTTGGAGTGGTCTGCTGGGGCAGTGGCATTACTGCAGCCGATAGGAAGAGACTGAACAAACTGATTAAGAAAGCTAGCTCTGTCCTGGGGCAGCGCCTTGATCCGATGGAGGAGATAGGAGAGAGAAGGACGGTGGCTAAACTGTCATCTCTGCTGGAGTCCGAGTCCCACCCTATGCAGGACATACTGAATGCACTGAGGAGCTCATTTAGCAGCAGACTACATCATCCCAGGTGCACAACCGAGAGGTTTCGTAGGTCCTTCCTACCAACGGCTGTCAGACTGTACAACCTAAGCAGGGCTGCTCGCAGAGATAGCAAAAAGACGTAACAAACTAATAGTTTTTTGAATGCAAAAGATGCAATAGACTTACACAATGGTCCCCTCCGGCATACAACTAGGAACATACCGGTCGCTATGGAGGGTGAGAATATGTATGGGCACATAATCATACCATGTAGGATAACTAAGTAGACGGTTATGCTGTTTCATTCCATCTAGCAACAATGCTCTGCACTGTGTGTGTTTATATATTTGCATATTTATTCCATCTAGCTACAATGCTCAGCACTGGGTGTGTTTATATATTTATATATCTACATATTATTCCATCTAGCTACATTGCTCCGCACTGTGTGTGTTTATATACTTGCATATTTATTCCACCTAGCTGCAATGCTCTGTACTGTGGGTGTTTATATATTTACATATTTATTCCATCTAGCTACAATGCTCTGCACTGTGTTCATATATTCATATATTTATTCCATCCAGCTACAATGCTCTGCACTGTGTGTCTGTGTGTGTGTGTATATATATATATATTTTATAGTAATACGTACATATGTTTATTAGCTGCTCTTGCTTGCTTGTTTTTTTTCTTGCCTTCTGATTGTTGCTCTGAGTGTTGCTATCCCTGTGCTGTTGCAATCCTGGAATTTCCCCGTTGTGGGACTAATAAAGGCTTATCTTATCTTATCTTATCTTATACAGTACAAAGTTCTACACAGAACTCATTACACAGGAAAAAGGATGTTCAAAATGGGCCTGAGTCGACTTCCGGTCTGGACGCCATGGCGACTGCAGCTTAACACTGAAGTTCTCAGACCCAATCCAGGATAACACATTGAAAATCAAACTTAACGGATTTTTGGAGGAGTGAAAATCAAAAGACAAAATCATCATGTCTAAAGGAAAACAGAAGAAACTGAAATTCTCCAGGCCAGGACACGTATCGGCCGGAGAATCCGAACTGGAAGATCTCCGTTCAGAAGACGAGGAACTGGTGATAGCTAACAAAAGGGTTAGCCTGAAATCACTATTTGAGGAGCTACGACGATTTCGCCGAGATGTTACGGCCGAATTTCGGGAATTCAGAGAAGAATTGAAAAGGACAAACAGCAGAGTGGACCAGGCCGAGAACCGAATCTTGGAAACAGAGGATCGAATAAAAGTGCTCGAAGATTCTGTGCTAGACCTACGCAAAAGACAAGCAGCTATAGAGGCTAAGCTAACCGACCAAGAAGGAAAACAAAGAAGAGACAACATAAGAATTCATGGTCTGATAGAAGGAACCGAAAATGGTTTTAACTCAATGGCAGAATGCGTGGAATCCTTACTAAGAGAGAAATTGGATATTCCACAAACCACCGACTTGAAGATAGAAAAGGCACATCGTTCATTAGCCGCTAGGCCGGCGGCGGAAGCGCCCCCACGTTCGGTGTTGGTAAGATTTTCCAATTTCAAAATAAAACAAGAGGTTGTAAGACTGGCCTGGCAGAAAAAAGGATTTATGCACCAGGAGAGAAAAGTCTACGTGGAACACGATTACGCCCCGGAGGTCCTTAAAAAGCGCAGGGAATACAATGACGCGAAAAAGGTGTTAAGAGAGAAGAAATTGCGCTTTCAGACACCATTTCCTGCGAAGTTAAGGGTCTTCTACGGCGATGAAACGTGTCTCTATAATTCGGCGGAAGAAGCAACAGCTGACATGGCGAAAAGAGGCCTCCCGGTAACGGTATTTAAACCCACCGCAGACCCGAGTGAGAAGATCAAAACGCAAACATGGACAACACAAAGACCTTCAAAATCCACGGACCAGCAGCGGGAAACCCAGCACCAGAGCGTCGCGGATAACTATCCGTTTTCAGGTTGGAATAGCGACCTTTTTTTTTTTTTTTTTTTTCTCTTGAATCAATCCGCACATCCAACCCCCCTCATACAAGGTAACAAACATTAAAGGAGATGCATATTCAGCATGTGGTAAAACATTTCATGGAACAATCATATTATTTGAAACAAATAAGTCTTTGTAATAAAAAAAAAAAAAACTTGTTAAAATAGAAATGTGACAATAATCCACATGTTCTCCTCATACTAACAAATACTGTTTTTGCGTGAATGTTTGATGTGATGGGGGTGGGAGGGTGCACACAATTTCACAGGGTTTAGGCATAAAAGGAAAAAAAAAAAAAAAAAAAATCATTACAAGTTTGGATTGGGTTCTGAAACTCACGTTAAAAGCATGGGACTACTTTCAGTGGTAAGAGAGGGCCCTCAACACGTAACAGAGTTTGAGGAATTTCCCTCAGAGCCTTCACTCCATCAAGGCTCTTACAGGGTCTTTAAAAAGACCTCAGCTCAGGAAGTTCTTATGACAGCTTTTTGTTTTAAAGTTTTTTACACTATGTTCTTAATGTTTTTCTTGTTTTTAATGTTCTTTCAGTTTCTGAGTAGCACAAAAGAGGGCCACCACACAGTTATACTAAACAAAAACAACACAATGGAGAAACAGGGTGTAACCAAAATAATTTCATATAATGTAAAAGGAATCCTGAATCCAGTTAAAAGATCCAAGATTCTAGGCAGAATGAAAAAAGACAAAGCAGGAATAATACTTTTACAAGAAACCCACCTAACAGACGTGGAACACAATAAACTCAGTAGACAAGGGTTTAAAATGATCTCTTCATCTTCATATAAATCAGGGAGGAGGAGGGGAGTAGCGACATTGATATCAACCAAAATTACATTTGAAAAAAAATCAGAACACAAAGATAAAGAAGGGAGATACAGTTTGGTAACTGGGCGGCTAGAGGGAGAAGATATCACCCTGCTGAATGTGTATGCTCCCCCAGGGGCTAACTGGAAATTTTATAAAAATGTATTCGACCTAATGATAACTAAAGCTCAAGGTTTAGTGATATGTGGTGGGGACTTCAATCTTAGACTGAATCCATACTGGGATGCTTCTGGTAATTCCCCACATCAAAATAACACCCAAAACAGGAAGACTCGGATGCTACTAAAAGAATTGGGAATCTGTGACGTGTGGAGGGAACTCAACCCCAGTGTAAAAGACTATACATTTTACTCAACTCCACATTCATCTTACTCAAGGATTGACTATTTTTTTATGTTTAATAGAGACATTGGAAGAGTAAAAACATGTAAAATAGGACTGATGGATCTCTCCGACCACAGTCCGATCTACATGGACTTAAATATCCAAAAATACACAAATAATACATTTTCTTGGAGGTTAAATTCAAATGTCCTGAAAGGACCATTGAAAGATGAATTGGAATCAGATATTCTCAGATATTTGGAAGATAACGATAATGGAGAAGTATCCCCTTTAATACTGTGGGATGCATGTAAAGCTGTAATAAGAGGAAAGATTATTGCAAAACTGGCAACCCAAAAGAAACTAAGACAAGAAAAACTATCCACATTAGTGTCAGAACTTAGGAACCTAGAAAAAGAACACAAAGACAACACTCATTCTACTGACTCGCTCAAGATTAAGGAAATTAAAAACCAAATAAATGAGATCTACACAATAGAAATCCAGAAGAAACTTACATTTCTGAAACAAAAATACTATGAAGCAGGCAGTAAATCGGCAAAATTGCTAGCCTATAAATTGAGGAAACATCAAACAGAAAGAGCAATCTACAAAATCAGAGACCCAGTATCAAAGGAAATAAAATTCAGAATTCAGGATATTCTTAAAAACTTCGAGAATTACTATAAGAACTTATACTCCCACAAAAAACATAAAAACGCATCCGAGGCATTCCTAAACACATTAAACCTTCCCCAACTTACGGAGTCACAAAATAAAACACTACTGTCAGAAATACATCCTAAAGAATTGGAAAAAGCAATTATGAAACTTAAAGCTAACAAATCCCCAGGAGCTGATGGCTATACAGCAGAGTGGTACAAAACCTTTAAACAGCAACTATCTCCTCTCCTCCTGAAAACATTTAATTATGTCCTCCACACAGGGGAAATCCCCCCCTCCTGGAGAGAAGGGGTCATTGCAGTTATACCTAAACCTGAAAAGGATAAACTAGAGTGCTCCAACTACAGACCAATCAGTGTACTAAATCAGGACTATAAGCTTTTTACCATTATCCTTGCCAAAAGGTTAGAAAATATACTGACAGACCTAATTCATTTAGACCAAACAGGTTTTATAAGACAAAAACAGACACAAGACAACATTCGACGCACTTTACACATAATTCATCATATAAAAAAATATAACTTAAATGCAGTCATATTGGGATTAGATGCTGAAAAAAGCATTCGATTCGGTTGACTGGTCTTTTCTATATAGAATCTTATCCAGTTTCAATTTTCATAACAACTTCATTAGAACTATACAGGCATTATATAAAAAACCAACAGCTAAAATAAGGATTAACGGTAATTTATCATCATCTTTTGAACTGGAAAGAGGATGTCGTCAGGGCTGCCCCCTGTCTCCACTGCTCTTTGCAATCTTCATAGAACCTCTGAGCCAATGGATAAGACAAAACCAAAAAATTCAAGGTATTACACTTGGTCAGAAGGAACATAAAATAGCACTCTTTGCTGATGACGTTTTAATATACCTAGGGCAGCCGGACACTTCTTTACCAGAACTAACCTCAGTTTTTTCAGAGTATGGAGATTTATCGGGGTACAAATTAAATATGCATAAAACCCAAGTTTTAACATTCAACTATGACCCAAATCATTATTCACTAAGCAAACTCAAAACTAACTGGGAGTCGGAATCTATGAAATATCTGGGGGTCAATATCCCGAAACAACTCAACAAAATTATATCACTAAACTATGATCCACTGGTGACAAAAATAAAATCTGACCTAGCAAGATGGAATATGATACCATTCTTGGGTACTGCACAAAGAATTGAAGCAGTCAAAATGAATATACTTCCACGTCTTCTATACCTTTTCCAAACAATACCGGTAGAACCTCCCAAAAAAACATGGCAGGAGCTGGACAGAAGGATCTCAAGATTCATATGGCAGGGCAAGAGACCTAGAATCAGATATAGAACCCTACAGCTAAACAAAGACAAAGGTGGGCTTGCGCTGCCAAATATCAGGGACTACTTTAAAGCCGCACAAATTAAAACTTTAGTAGAGATATGTAACCCAGTCTACACTGCACAATGGAAGGAGATCGAATGCCAAATAACAAGTGACATCCCCCTACAGGCGATAATAGGGAACAATGTCTTACCTAAGCTTTTGAATAACACTAACCCGTGGATAGAGACCCCGCTAAAAATTTGGTTTAAGATAGTCAGAGAGAATCAAACTAAAGAGCCCTATCGACTTCTGCAATGGATCGCCTATGATCAAGACTTTACTCCTAATAAAACAGACACCAGATTTAAAAAGTGGAAGGAGAAAGGGCTGATAAAATATTACGATTTTTTTAAAGGGCAAATCTTAAGAAGTTTTGAAGATTTGAAAAAACAAGGCCTAATAAATCAAGACCTTTACAGGTTCTTCCAGCTTAGACACCACATAAACAATATACTTAAAAAGGAGGTTTTGGAAAGGGCCCAGTCAGGTGTTCTGAAGGTCTTCTTAATGGCATATAAAGGGATCCCAGGGATCAGATACATTTCTAAAATATACCAAGGTCTTCAAGACTTAAAAGGAGACAACACATCTTATATAAAAGAGAGATGGGAAAAAGAGGGGAATTTCACTTTACAACTGGAAATATGGGAAAAGCTAAATAAACAGCAATGGAAAAGTACCTCATCCCTGCAGTGGAGAGAATTTGGATGGAAAAACTTGGCAAGATTTTTCAGAACACCTGCACAAAACAAATTTACCCATAAGGGATTGAACTGTTGGCGCTTGTGTGGTGAAAAGACTGCAAATCATTTTCATGTGTTTTGGTCATGCCCAGTTATCCACCAATATTGGACCAATGTACAGACAATATTGGGGAAAATATTCAAAATTACAGTTCCCTTTTCTTTTGTAACTTTGTATTTGGGTTTACTACCGGACTCACTGGAAAGACGAGGAGAAAAATACTTATTCAATGTTTTAATATTGGCAAGCAAAAAAGCTCTAACTAAAAAATGGATGTTGAAGGACTGTCCTACACCTGAAGATTGGACTAACGTGATCCAAGACATTTACTCGATGGAAAAGTTGACATTCGCACTGAGACAGGACATGGATGTGTTCATGAACTTTTGGCAACCCTGGACCGCATATGTGTCTTCCATTAGATCTAATCTTTGACAAATACCATTTCAATAATGGTTCCGCTCTTTGTTCCAACGCTACTCAGATGCTCTTTTATCTTTATTTACTTACTTTTTCTTTTTGTTTGTTTTTTACTGGTTTGTTTTTGTTTTTTTTTTTGTTATTTGTTTCTTGTTTTTTTTTCTCTTTAATTTCACTTTTTCTTTCACTTTAAAAAAAAAAAAAAAAAAGGGGTGTTGTAAGAATTAATCTTCCAATGTTGTCAGATATCAGAAAATAAGGGAACATGTGATGAAAATGTAAACACTGCATTGCTGTAACGACCTGTATACCCTTTACAAAAACTTAAATAAAAAAAAAAAAAAAATGGGCCTGAGTCGCCCAAATATCTGTTCCCACTGCACCAGCAGCGTCCCAGATAGTTAGGTGCATGCTATGTGGTCCTGTGCACCGGTCCACAAATTCTGGCAGAAGACGTGAAGACTTATCGGCATGGCTTGGGTATCGTATCCCGTCCTCTCCCACACTTTGCGTACTAGGTGATTTAAGTGAAATAAATTTAGAGGTAAATATGTCACTCATGGTTCTCACTGCTTTATGCATCGCAAAGAAAACTATCTGCATGAATTGGAAATCAAGAAATAATTTATGTACAACTCGCTATAAGAACCTCCTATTAGATTATATTAGCCTGGAGAGAATGCCTGCCTCCTCTAAAAATCTGAATTCATTTCTTTCTGGGCCCTGCTTATTAATTCTACAACCTGAGGGGTGGCGGCTGGCTATGCCCCGACCGTGAGCTGTTTCTGGGGAGCCTGTTCCGGGGTGGCTGTGCGTCTGGGAAGAAGGGGTGGGGGGGCATTCCCCCTCTGGGCCAGGGTCGAGTGTGCGCCAGTGGTGCAGGCTGGCCCTGGTGCGTCCCTGCACAGCATGGTTGTGCCCTCCCCGGGGCCGTGGCAGCACTCTGGGGGCTGGTGCCTGTGTCCCCGGGAGGGTGCCCCCCCCCCCCCCGTTCTCCTGGGCCTGCGGGTGTGAGTGTGTGATACTGTATGCGTGCATGTGCATGTATGAGTGTGTGTACACATGCGTATGTGCAGGTGTGTGTGAGTGTAGGTATGGGTGCATCCAAGTGTGTGTGAATGTGTGGGTATGTGTGTCGTGTGTAAACATGCAAGGTTATGTGTGGGTGTAGGTGGACATGTGATGGTGAGTACACATGAGGGTGGATGTATGTGTGGGTGCAAGTACCTGTGGGTGGATATGCAGGGGTGGAGGGTGGGTATGTGGACGGGAAGCCCGCGGTGGGGGGTGGGGCAGGCTGTCTGGTGGCTTGGGGGGTGGCAGTTCAGAACCTGCTCTTCCCAGCTGCCTTGCCATTGTGTCACGGGGTGGGGCGCTTTGCCGCTTTGCCTCCGGTGTCCGTGATGCCGGGTATGGGTGTGTGTAGGTGGCTGGGGGCGGGGGGGGGGGTGATGCGGGTTGGCGGATGCGTTTCCATTGGTTTGCCCCGGGGCAGCTGTGGCTGCAGGGTAGCCTGCTGCTGTCGATGTATGTCAGGGGTGGATGGTTGGTGGACTTATGGTGGGCGCTCTGGGGTGTCGCTTGGCATGTGGAGCGCCATATGGGTACGGTCCATTATTCATTATTGTTATTATGTATGTATGTTTGTGTGTACAAGATGTGTGAGAGTAAGTGTGAGTATGGCTGCTCCATCATGTCTGTGGTGCTGGGGAGCACTGGGGTGCGACGCTGGCGGGTCCCTAGGCTGCTCGGCCTGGCAGCCCTCGCCTTGACTTGGGATCTGGGGGCAGTGGGTGGCCTCCAGAGCCAGTTTGGGAGCTGGCTGCGGGTGGGGGGGGGGTTCTCTTTTGGACCGCCTCCCTCCCAGTCTTACCCCCCATCCCAATTCTAGGTGTAACATACATCTTATTGGATGCACTTAGGGTTTTGGGGTGGGGGTGTGCCGCACTGTGTCGGTGAAGAGGATCCCTCTGTCTACTGTGCAGTGGGGCCACCCTCACCTCAATTTTAATTGCACTGTAGACACTGAGGGCTTAGGAGGATGGGAGCCCTGCTACCTATAGCAGTGGCTAACGGTGCTCCAACATGCCATCCCCCCAATTTTAACTGCACTTTGGTAGTTCACAAACCTGCACACAATCACATCACACAACAAACACTCACCCATCGTGATGTGGGATGGAGGAGGGTGGGGGTCTTCTCCCACCCCTGCTGCCCTCCTTCTGCCGGGGGCCTGGGGGCCCAGCTGGTGGCCTGGGGCCCATCATGTTGTCAAAATCCCTGGGTGCCGCCGAATGAATAGGTGCAAGCAAGAGAGTGAGTGAACAAGTTATTGAGAAGGAGGGAGTGATGAGTAGAGACGGTAATGGTGGTGGTGGATCGGATTTGTGTGGCGCTTTGTGCGTCAGGTGGAATATCGGAGCACTTGCGGTGGTCCATTGATCAGTCGCTCCGGGTGGGCGCTGGGGGTGGTGGTCTGCTTCTGTGGCCACGGCCACCCTGGGGTGAGTTGGCAGCGGTGTGGCTGTGGGTCCGTGCTGGCGGGCTCCATGGCTGCTACTCGGCGTTGGTGCGCATTCATGCCTGCTGCATCTGCGCCGCAGCCACCCCAAGTGATAAGGATAAATGAGTGTGTGGGGGAGAACACGAGTGGATGTGATTGAGTCAGATCATGAGTGAGAGTGTGTGTATGGGTGAGCGTGCGTGGGTGTGGGTGACTCTGAGGACAAGTGGGAGCGAGATTGAGCGGGTATAGGAGTGGGTGAGAGTGGGTGGGTCTGGGTGGGATTGTGTGGGGGAGAGGGAGGGCGAGCGAGAGTGAGTGAGTGTGTGTGGGTGCGAGTGCGTGTGTGCGTGTGAGAGCATGCAGGTGTGAGTGCGTGGGAATAGGTGGGGGTGCTGGATTGAGGGGGTGGCACCTCCTGGCTGTGTGGACTCCCTTGGACGGGGGTGGGGGGGTGGCTGGCTCCCCATGGGGTTCCTGTGCTTTGCTGCTGCCTTCCTCTGACGTGGGGGTTCCCGGGGTGTGTGTTGGTGGCGCTGGGGTCAGGGCGGGCTCGCTGTGGTGGTGTTGGGGGGGGGGGGGCTGGCCAACCAGCGCCCGGGGGCTGGCATTGCCCTTGCTGGGGTGGGCGGGGGCTGGGCGGTCCAGGGGCGGGGGTGCGCCATGCCGGCCGCTTGGCGACCTGGCCTCCCTCGGTCATTCCTCCTGGGGCGAATGCCTGGCTGTCCTGGGGCTTTTTGGCCTTGGGACATTTGTGCTCTGTGGGGGTTGGTGGCATTATCTTGCTTGCTCGGGGTTTCCGGGGGGAGGGGTGTTGTGACCTGCCACCCTCTTCGTGTGTTTCCTGGCAAACCACTCACACGCACACACTTATTTTGCGTGCACTCTCATACACACTCACACACACACATATGCCTGTCCTTTGGTGCAGATACCAGACTTGTGATGAGACCTTTTCAGTAGAAGAAACAGTCTGTTTTCTGTTTGTTTCAATTGTGTTAGTCTGTTTGTCTTCTTTGTCTGTTTCTCTCCCTTTTCTTTTTCCCTCCCCACCCCTTCTTTCCCCATCCCCCCCGTCGGGTCCTTCATGGGTAAAACAGTTTAAATAAAGTATCACATGGCAGTAACTCAAATCATTAAGACTTACAGGCATGGTCAAGATGAGCTGTTCATCCTGTTCATCTTTAAGGCAGTTCTGAAGGTAATAGCCTACCCAACAACAGCAAGGTGAAACTATTTAAGTGGCCGGTGAATGTAAAATAATATTTATTGCCATTATATATGAAATTAATTATTTTATGTATTATCCACCTCAACTTTTTTATTAATGATAGCATTTATGTGTTCCACATGTCAAAAAACTTGAATTACCTTGGATTGCAGGAAATATACCGTTAACAGAGAGCCTAAGTCATGCCCCCTCTTCCGCATATGGGACCTTAAATTTGAAAAAATCTCCATTGAAGTGAATGGCAAGAGGGAAATTATCTTTTGATCCTGATGGAATTTTACTGCAAGTTACACATATGTTTGTCAATTTAAAAGATAATTTTTCACATAAATAAAGGTGAAGTCACTGTTAAAAGTATAAGGTTGTGAAAATGCATCAATTGAAAGACTACAAACACAGACTTGTGTAACTTGTCATCGTTTTCAACGAGTGCCCAGGGTGAAGTAACAGTAACAGTCTTCTGGATCAGCTGCAGCTCTCAAAATGCAATACATGTGTTGTTTTTTTCCTCTTTGGATCCTTTTTTTATTGGTCAGGAAACGAGATGAGCTTTGAGAGGGAAACCGCCATTTGGTGACGTGTACAGGCCAAGACAAGAGGATGTAGTCCTCCAGCGGTTTCACAAAAACTAAATACAGTATTACTCTTTTATTATACGACAACCTACAACTTTAATTACATGAAAAATTATCATCTTTTGAATTGACCAACATATGTGTAACTCATGGCAAAATTCAATAAGATCTGCCCCTGCAATGTGGACTTCATGGTGAAAGCAATTTTGCTACATCAGTATGATTTATCACAGACGACCTTATTTCACCACAATATTGTTCAAACATAGTGCCTTAAGTCTGGCTTACCTCAACTTTTAATTTAAGGATAAATTACGTTTTGATTTCTACATCCCTGAGCACATTCTATTTTATGCTTTATTAAACATTGAGAAGGGGTACAGACATCAGAAACAAGGTTTGCACAGACACTGAAAGTCAAATATGTATGTATATATACATATACACATATAATTTCCACTATACAACAAAATATGTATCAACATAAATTTACAGCATCAACGTTCAGTTATAATATGAAAGGGTGCATTCACTTTTTTTGCTGGACATAAGGGCTCACGAGTCCAAATATAAGTCAAATTCTACAAGAAACATTAATATTTGGAGTGGATTTATTTAGAGAACTTTGTGTATATGAAACTTCCCAATTGCAATTATAAGATTTGTCATAAACTTTAAAGGTACTGTCAGATTAAAATGTATCAATAATGTCCTTAAGGGTGATTGTTCCAGAATGTTGAGTTTTGCAATATACACAATTTTCTATGTCACTCCAAAATGCTTTTGAGGTTGGCAGTGATAGAACAAATGTGTTGTAGCACCTTGGGGGAGTCAGATTATTTAGCATCTCAGACAAGAGACAGTGGATAAGCATGGGAGAACAATGCTCAGGAGGTTCCGGGCGAGATAGCAGGAAGGAGTCAAGGACGTAGGGGGCTGAATGCAGTGTAATGCAAATGTCATGTTGTGTGTGGAGAAATGCCATGAAACTTGTGAGGAGTGATTCGGGTAAAAGAAGAGTGCCTGCTGAAATGTGTCAGTCTGTTCAGTGCTTGAGAGATGTGAAGTGTGTAATAAACCGTCTGCCATGAATCTGCCTCTTATTTCACACACTCCACACTGGTGACCCAAGACGTATTATGGAACACGAGGCAAGAACCCCGGAGCCGGTCCGGTCAGGAAGCTCCAGCGAGGCGGCAGCCATCCCACAGACAGCCCGGACTGGAACCCCCAGCCACGCGTGTGCGGTTTCAGTCAAGCTACCGGATTTCTGGCAGCACAACCCGTGCTCTTGGTTCCACCACACCGAGGCCCAGTTCGCCCTCCGGGGAGTAACGGCAGACGACACCAGATTCTACCATGTGGTCGCAGCGCTGGACGCCCGCACAGCTCAGCAGGTAGCGAGCCTGCTCGATCAGCCTCCAGCCAGCAACAAATACGAGGCGCTCAAGGCTGCGCTCACCCGACGCTACACGCTCTCGGAATGTGAGAGAGCGGAGAGGCTCCTGATGCAGGCCGAGTTAGGAGATGGTTCTGCCGTAGACCTGATGGCGCACCCAGGAGTGCACGCGTCGGTCAAAATGGTGGGAGAGAAGTTAGTGTGGCCGAGCCTACACAAACAAGTAAAAGAGTGGGCGGCAGCCTGCGTGGCGTGCCAACGAGCCAAGGTACACAGACACATGAAGGCTCCCTTGGAGCCGTTTCGGGTACCGGCTAAGAGGTTCGACCATGTTCACGTGGACCTCGTGGGCCCCCTCTCACCATCACAAGGGTGCACGCACCTCCTGACAGTGGTGGACCACACCACGCGCTGGCCAGAAGCAGTCCCGCTGGCGGCAACCACGTCCGCGGACGTAGCACGCACTTTTTTAACAGCATGGGTGGCGCGTCTTGGAGTCCCGTCAGACATTACGTCCAACAGGGGCCCTCAATTTGTTTCAGAACTCTGGTCCGCGATGGCCCGCAGCCTGAGTGTTACAATTCACCACACAACCGCATACAACCCACAGGCCAATGGTTTATGCAAGCGTTTTCATAGATCACTGAAAGCAGCGCTCAGGGCTTCACTGACGGATGCAAATTGGGTAGACAGGTTGCCGTGGGTTTTATTGGGGTTGCACTCCGCGCCAGAAGAGGATTTGGAAGCTTCCCCGGCAGAGCTCGTTTTTGCGCAGCCCCTACGGCTGCCCGGGGAATTTCTACCAGATAATCCCGCGCCGGACAGCTGCCCGTCTCAGCTTTTGCAGCGTAGCGCAAACACAGGCACGCTGCCGGGCCCTGCCCACCACTGTTTTCCGTGTGTTTTCGTGCCTAAAACTTTGAAGAGCGCGGAGTTCGTGTTCGTCAGACACGACGCCCGCCGCCCTCCATTGCGCCCACCCTATGATGGACCGTTCAGAGTGTTGGAAACAGGGGACAAGCATTTTTTGCTAGACTTGGGGGGTAGGCGGGAGAAAATTGGCATAGACGGACTCAAACCCACTTTCGTTGTGGTGGACGAGCAAGTGCTGTTGGCTAGAGCCCCTCGGCGTGGAAGACCCCCACGGAGAGCTCCCCAGGGAAACGATTCACCAGAGCAGCCACACGGACAGACCGGAGTGCCCCCCCCCCCCGGTCACGGCCCACCCGCGGTCAGACACACTCCCAGCAGCCCCCCACCGGCACAGCAGTGCCACGGAGGCAGTAAACCCCAGTTACATCAAATACGGGAGGAGACGGAAGCCCAAACGGCGTGTGGACTGATGTTCTATTGTTCTATCTAAGATGCTGGGGGGGCAGTGTAGCACCTTGGGGGAGTCAGATTATTTAGCATCTCAGACAAGAGACAGTGGATAAGCATGGGAGAGCAATGCTCAGGAGGTTCCTGGCGAGATAGTAGGAAGGAGTCAAGGACGTAGGGGGTTGAATGCAGTGTAATGCAAATGTCATGTTGTGTGTGGAGAAATGCCATGAAATTTGTGAGGAGTGATTTGGGTAAAAGAAGAGTGCCTGCTGAAATGTGTCAGTCTGTTCTGTGCTTGAGAGATGTGAAGTGATGTGTAATAAACCGTCTGCCATGAATCTGCCTCTTATTTCACACACTTCACAGTGTAACTTTCAGGGTCACTCCGGCAGAAGGTGCAATTAACATCATTATCACAAAACTTGGAAATTATACTGTTACAAAGATAGATGATGTGCAGAATTTTAAAATGGATTTCTCTTGTCTTGTTTGAAATACAAAATTGAAAGGGCCATAACTATGCTTTCAGCCACTTTGTTATCCAGTTGTGATGTTCCAAAAACTTCCTCTGGGTGAAATTTTATTGTTTATCTAACACTTTCCTTATATGTTTGTACACTTCCCGTCTGTTAATTATATTCCACTAATCACGTGAAGTTTGAACACTAATTTTTTGATATCTGAGCTTTTCATTCTTGTGGCTGTTTTTTATTGGCGGTGACGTCTCCGAACGCCACGAAGCGCAGCGAGTAGATTGACGGCTCCAGAAACCAATCACCAAACGACCTCCTTTCCGCTATAAATACCTCCTCTGCGAAGTGGGAGGAGTTAATTTGTTGACAGGAAGTGTGAGGTGGAACTCCCTACTCTTGTAGTTTTTAGCTTGTCAAACAGCTGTTTTTTTTTTTTTTCCACGTTCGTTCACACTACGGAGGGATGTGGACCTGAATTATGCGTTTTAATATCGACCCGGGGCAAAGATGCAATGGAGGTCACTGGTAGTCGGACTGGTCGTGCTAAGGCTGTCTGTTAGCTGTGTACTGTGGCTAGCTTTCGGACTGGGACCTAACGTGAGCTGGGGCTTCAACTTCCACCTCGGCTTCAATCTGCACAAACTAGACCTGCTGTTCAGGGAGGAGAAAGGGACCGAGTCGAGGGACAGCTCGTGGTTCCAGCGGGTACAGGGACACGGGTATGAAGGGCCAGAGAGCAGCACGTGTGCCATGATTGGACAGGATTCGCCTGATGGACCCTACAGGAGCTTCTTCGAAGGCAGCAAGGACGAGTATGTCCGTAGATACAGATCCTTCCCGGAGGCGCTTAGGGCTAAAATGAAAGACATGGCCAAGGAGATGTTCTACTTCGGATATGATAATTACATGAAATACGCCTTTCCAGAGGACGAGCTGAATCCCATTGACTGTGAAGGAAGGGGTCCTGACGTGCTAAACCCGTGAGTAAAAGCTGGTGCACCTGCCACTGTATAGCTGCTGTCTTAACTGTCCTGCACTGTGTGATTTGCCTGCATTATATAGGCAGATTAGTTCTGTATTGTGACGTTGTGCGGATTCACACAAGAAAGGAGACATGACTGTGACGAAAACAGGCTTTATTTTGTACACACCCACTCAGCGTAGACGGGGGGGGGGGGGGTCATTCACACAGACCCCCGTCTCACTGAGGGTGACGCAAACACATGATCACTCACTGCTCAGACTGGTTTTTATAACACTGGTGTGTCATTATAACGCAGCTACAATGAATAATGACACAGCAATAACACTTAGAACACACGAATAATAACACTGTTTGAATCCTCCGCGGCCAAAGCAGGCCGGGAGAATCCCCGCCTCCTTAACACAGCCCCGACATTACACTGTCCCCCTCTGGACTGGTTTCTGTCCCCAGAATAATAAAAGTCCAGCTCAAAACAAATCCGTCTGGCTGGTACGGGGTGAGACGATCGCGGTGGCGTACCACGACCCGGTCTCTTTTCTGCAGCCTCACCCTGTACACCACATCCGACAGTCGCTGTAGGACCTCGCACGGTCCCGACCAATGGCTTGCCACTTTTGGTGACGGTCCCCTTTTTCGCTCCGGGCAGAAAACCCAGACTCGATCTCCTGGTGCAAAGTCCCTCCCCTGGCAGCGGGAGTCGTATGCCTGCTTCTGCCAGCTCCCCGCTGCTGCCAGGGCCTCACGAGCCTGTCCGTGCACCGTGTGGAGACGTTCCTTCAAGCAAAACAAATAATCCAACCCTGGTTTGCCCTCCGGCTCCGGGGGGGGGGACACCAAATCCACCGGTGTGCGCAGCTCGTGCCCAAACATCAGCGCTGCAGCGGTGCACCGGGTGGATTCCTGTGCTGCCATCCGGTACGCCCACAGAACAAAGGGCAGATGCAGGTCCCAGTCTCGCTGTCGCTGGTCCATTAGGACAACGAGCTGGGTGGTAAGGGTCCGGTTGAACCGTTCAACCAGGCCGTCACTCTGTGGATGCAGCAGGGTGGTCCGGGTCTTCCGGATGCCCAGCCGCCTGCAGACTTCCCCGAAGGCCTCTGCCTCAAAGTTCCGACCCTGATCACTGTGCAGCTCCTCCGGTGCGCCGAACCGACAAAACATCTCTTCCACCAGTTTTGATGCTGTGGTGGCGGTGCTCTGATCAGGGACCAGGTACGCCTCTGGCCATTTGGTGATATAATCCATTACGACCAGCACGTAGCGGTTCCCCCGGTCCATGGTCGGGAAAGGGCCCAGAATGTCCACTCCTACCCGCTCCATCAGTGCTACCACTCGGTACTGCTGCAGGGGGGCGTGGGATTGCTGTGTCGGCCCCTTCTGAGCCGTGCAGGTGTCGCAGCGATGGACGTGGAGCTCTACATCCTGGTGACATCCGGGCCAGTAGAACCGGGCTCAAAGACGCTGCAGAGTCTTCATCACCCCGAAGTGGCCCGTCCCCACTGCCCCGTGGACCAGCTGGAGTACGTTGGGCCAGAGCCGCCGGGGAACCAGCAGCTGCCAGATGTGATGCTGCCCAGCTGGAGTCTGCCACTGCCGATACACAACGCCCTCATGACAGCGGAAATTGGTCCACTGGGAGTGTAGGGCCTTAGTCTCTGGGTCCAGCGCAGACACAGTCTCCCAGGCAGGCCACAGGCCCGCGTCTGGCCACTGCCGAACCCGGGAAATGACCGGATCTCTGTCTTGCTCTCTCTGCAGCTGCTGCGTGCCGAGGGCCTCTGTGACGTCATCACTGGGGAGAGCTGCCTGATTATCTGAGGGGGAGCTGTGTGCCGCTGCGTTATTCGTGCTCACAGCGGTCCGGAGAGCAGCAGCCCATGGGACGGCTTGCTCTCAATCCTCTGCCCACTGGCAGTGCCGACAGTCCTCTGCAGCACAGGGACGCCGAGACAGTGCATCAGCGTTGGCATGGAGGCGGCCTGCCTGATGCACAATCAGAAAATCATAATCCTGCAGTGTCTCCAGCCATCTCGCCAACTGTCCATCTGGCTCTTTAAAGTTCAGCAGCCAGGTCAGGGAAGCATGATCCGTCCTGAGCTGGAAACTCCCCCCGTACACCGGTGGCCGTGGTGACGCAGCGCCCAGTGGGTTCCCACCTCTGCGGTTCTGCCTTGTCCATACCTGGCAACACTCCGGGTCGGACCAGGGAGATGGTAGAACCAGTGTCCATCAGGGCCTGGATCAGCGTGTTGTCCAACCTGCACTGTAGGTACATCCTGGGCAAGTATCCAATTTGGCCCACACGTGGTGACAGCTCACGGGGAAAATGTCTGTGGGAGGAGGCAGGTCCCCATCCATGCCACCTCGCTTTAGTTTAACGTTGGCGAGGGGCCGGTTTGTCGCAGGGGTGGGTGCCAGGCAGTACCGCGTGATGTGTCCTGGCTTCCCGCAGTGGAAGCACCCTTCCTCGTGCCGCTGTGGCAGTTTTCTCCTTGGCTGCGCTGCTGTGGTCCGGCGCAGTTCCTCCTCCTCACTCTCAGCCGTGGCCTGGAAGACTCTCTGCCTTGGTGCCGATGCATCAGCTGCACAGTCCATTAGCGGTTCCACCTGCTCCGCTTCTGCCACAGCCATCTCCCAGCTGCTTGCGGCAAGAATCCGGATGTGGCTCTGGAGCTGGGCTGGGTGGAGCCCCCGGATGAAGTTCCAGAGGGCAAGCTTCTCCACTGCCCTCGGCTCAAAATCCGGGTAGTTACGCCATGTCAGCAGCCGTATGTCCGCTGCCGTATGTCTGCTGCATAGACTCCCAGGCTCTCACGGCTGCCTCGCCAGTGGTTGGCCAGCTGTTCCTGGGCGTACTCAGCATTGGCCGCTCTCCCAAACTGCCTCCGGAGCGCTCCTTGTAGCGGTGGCCAGCTGCCACGTTCCTCGGGCCGGAGATCAGACAGCGTGCGGCGGGCCCTTCTCTCCAGGGCCAGCGCGACCTGCACGGCGGTCTCTTCGGGTGGCCGGCCGTTCAACGCAGCAGCCAGCTCAACCTGGACCAGATAGTCGTCCAGCAGGGTTTCACCGTTAAAGCGGGGAAGTTTGGCCCGCTGCTGGATGGGTGGGAAGGTCGCCTCTTGGTCGATCGCCACCCCGGTCGCAATGGAATCGCTGGCCCGTCCTCCCCTGAAAAGGGCGGGAAGCAGGGCTGATCTGCTCTGCTTGGCCCATCCTGCCTTGAGAAAGGCAGAAGGCGGGGTACGCTGGTCCCGTTGGGTCCGCTGCTCCATTCAGCCCGACGAGCAACTCCGGGGGTTGGTGTATCAGCTCTGTCATCCATTCCCAGCTGAGCAATGAACCGCTCCAGCTGCTGAATCTCTGCTCTGATTCAGGCTTCCATCTGCTCCATATCCCCCCTTCTGACACCAGTGTGTCGTTGTGCGGGTTCACACAAGAAAGGAGAGATGACTGTGACAAAAACAGGCTTTATTTTATACACACCCACTCAACACAGACGGGGGGGGGGGGAGTCATTCACACAGACCCCCGTCTCACTGAGGGTGACACAAACACATGATCAGCCACTGCTCTAACTGGTCTTTATAACACTGCTGTGTCATTATAACACAGCCACAATGACTTATTATAACGCAGTTACAATGACACAGCAATAACACTTATAACACTCAAATAATAACACTCTTTGAATCATCCGTGGCCAAAGCATGCCGGGAGAATCCCCGCCCCCTTAACACAGCCCCAACGTTACACTATCTTGAAAACTGATGTCAGATATTTAGAAAGTATATTCAGTCAAACTAAAAGAAGAAAAGATGTCATGGTAATGTTTTAAAGAGAACTCACTGAAACATTGTCATTTTCTTGTTCTCGTTCCCCCATCCTCAGCCAGTCACAATAGCTAACCCAGCCTGGGTTTGAAGCAGGCTTGCCGAGAGTGATGATATAGAGTGAAGTACGTGGCGGTAATGCACCTGTAAGCTGGTTGCCAACCGCCAGTCAAATCTAAAAGAAGAAGGGTCTAGTACTACTGGAGGGAGTTTGCTCTTCCCACCTTTGCCAAGTGCTTGCCCATTGGTGATCACCTATTGTTGGGGTCTTTATTTTACATTTATCTTTTTAGGATTCATTTTTGGACTTTTTTTGTCCTCTTTGGCTTGATACAGCGAAAGGGGAGACAGGGAATGGGGTGAAGAGCAGGGGACAGACATGCAAGAAAGATTGCTCTGGTTGAGGATTGAACCAGAGATTGCTGTATTTAAGCAGCATGCTCTTGTTATGCATCAAAACTATTAGGTTACTGGGATGCCTCTACTCTACAGTTTGAAGTGCAATGGACAACTGCTGTTGTTATTGCCACAATTTAAACTAATTTGGCCAAATACGGGAATTAGACAAGCTGGCGTTACTGTGGTGGGCAGAAGTGATTTTAAATGAAAGCTGTCCTTAGAGCTGTATGATTTTTTTTGTTTGTTTTTTTTTTGCTTCTGGCAAAAGTGTTAAGGAAATGGTGGGAAAAACAAGTGTGCAGTTCTTGGTCGCTCCAACACCAGTGGCAAATTTCAACTTTGTAAACAATGTAAAATACACAAGCCTTTAATGCATGAGGAATATCCCTGTCGCAGACTGGACAATTTACACATATTTCTTGGACATGCAGTGAAACAAGTTGTGGGACAAAAGTGGGTCAGTAATATTAACAGGAAGAATTTTGTTCCCAATAACGACAACAAAATGATAAGCATGCAGCTGCCCGGTTTACAGTGCAACAGTAATGCTTTACACACTGCTCAACTAGCTCATAATAATGGGCTAACACACTCTCCAGGTGCTGCAGCAGTTGCACAAAATAACTTCAATAACTGAAAAGTTTTATCATTCATTCATTCATTCATTCATCTTCTTCCGCTTAATCCTTTTCGGGTCGCGGGGGGGCTGGAGCCTATCCCAGCATCTTTAGGCGAGAGGCAGGGTACACCCTGGACAGATCGCCAGTCCATCGCAGGGCCAACACAGAGAGACAGACAACCATTCACTCTCACAGTCATACCTAAGGACAATTTAGAATCCCCAGTTTGATGCTAATTAACCTAACTTGCATGTTTTTGGCATGTGGAAGGAAACCGGAGAAATCCCGGAGTAAACCCACGCAGACACGGGGAGAACATGCAAACTCCACACAGATCACTGTTGGTCGGGGGCTGTGTGTGGAGAAAAGTTTTATGAAATTTAAAATTATTGTACATGCTAGGACAATCAAATGACCACAAAGTAAACTGTTGTTTATAGGGCTGAGAATCATCACTAATTTCCAGAATCAATTTGATTCCAATTTTTGAGGTTCTGAATCGATTCAATTCCGGTTCGATCCGAGTCAGTCAGGGAAATTACCGTTTTAATAGCTATTTTACTTGTAAGGAAAAAAATCTTGGAGACCCAGTGCTGCAAATTGTTCCAGGAATACTCTAATATATACAGCGGGGAAAATAAGTATTGAACACATCACCTTTTTTCTTGTTAAACATATTTCTGATGGAGCCATTGACCTGAGATTTTCACCAGATATCAGTAACAACCCAAGTAATCCATACATACAAAGAAATTAAGGCAACTGTGTTCACAAAACAAGTTATATTCAATAAAGTGGAATGACACAGGGAATAACTATTGAACATGCTTGGGAAAATTCATTTTTTTGTAGAAAAGCCTTTGTTGGTAATAATAGCTTCCAGACACCTCCTGTGTGGAGAAACTAGGTGCAGACATTGCTCAGGAGTGATTTTAGCCCATTCTTCCACACAACCTGTCAAATCTTGAAGGTTCTGTGGGTGTCTTCAATGAACTCTGATCTTCAGTTCATTCCATAGATTTTCAATTGGATTCAGGTCAGGTGACTGACTGGACCATTCTAGCAGCTTTATTTTCCTTCTCTGGAGCCAGTTGAGTTTCCTTGGTTGTGTGCTTGGGATCATTGTCTTGCTGAAATGTCCACCCTCATTTCATCTTCAGCATCTTGGCAGATGGCAACAGGTTCTTATCAAGGATGTCTCTGTACATTTGTCCATTAATCTTTCCTTCAATTAGATGAAGTCTGCCTGTACCATGTGCTGAAAAACACCCCCACACCATGATGGGATGTGCAGTGCCATTTCTCCTCCAAACATGCTGTTGTGGCATCCAAAAAGTTCAATTTTGGTCTCATCTGAGCAGACTATGTTCTCCCAGTATTTTACTGGCTTGCCCAAATGTTGTGCAGCAAACTTTAAATGAGCTTCGACATGCTTTTTCTTCAGCATTGGAGTCTTGCGAGGTGAGCAGGCATAGAGCCCATGTTGGTTGAGTGCATTACTTATTGTTTTCTTTGAAACAGCAGTACCTGCTAACTCCAGGTCTTTCTGGAGCTGTCCATGAGTGGTCTTTGGCTCTTGGATAACTCTTCTGATAATTCTTTTCACTCCTTTGTCAGAAATCTTGCAAGGAGCTCCTAGTTATGGCCGGTTTATGGTAAAATGATGTTCTTTCCTCTTCCGAATGATGCCTCCAACAGTGCTCACTGGAACATTCAGCAGTTTAGAAATGTGCCTGTCACCAATGCCATCATTATGTTTTGCAACAATAAGGTTGTGAAGGTCTAGAGAGAGCTCTTTGCTTCTACCCATCATGAGTTCTTTATGGTGTGACAATCTGATATTCATAGACCTTTTTAAAGGCTGTCAGTCAGGACTTAACCAGCTGAAATTAATTTGCAGTGATGGAGGATGGGATGGCTTTCTAAATTCTGATGGATTTCAGCTGGTTTCTTGGCTTTCTTTACCTTTTTGCACCTCTTTTTTCTTCATGTGTTCAATACTTATTCTCTGTGTCATTCCACTTTATTAAATATAACTTGTTTTGTGAACACAGTTGCCTTGATTTCTTTCTATGTATGGATTACTTGGGTTTGTTACTGATATCTAGTGAAAATCCCAGGTCAATGGCTCCATCAGAAATATGCTTGAAGAGAAAAATGTTGACATGTTCAATACTTATTTTCCCCGCTGCAAATTATCACATAAAGAACTGACCCAAAATCAGTTACAGGGCCATATTCAAAAATAAGGTACAAATAATGGTAAGGACACATCTGATAAATTTTTCATCAAATTTTTCGAAGATTATGTGTAGAATATAATTTATGGGCATGCAGTATGCTGTTCACCAAATACGTATGTACACATGGCGTGGATTTTTAGCTGAGATATGAGGTTCAAAATAGTCTTTACCATTACATAACTTACTAACTGTCCTAATAAAAAATGTATGCAGTCCCTTCCGTTACTACCTTGTCTCCTCTGTTATATGAATTTTGTAATGGTAAAGACAGAACTAGACAACGATAAAGACATGTTAAAATTAATTTGGACAGTTAGCAGAATCTTTTCAGTTAACCAGCCAATAATCACAGAAGAAATACTGTTTCTCAGCTTATCTTTTATTGGATCACGCAGGGAGTCGGAGAACACCGCTGTGGGTCCTTCACCCCCTCCTCTGGTGAAAGACCCAGAACAAAGAACAGCACAGCTACAAAAAGGCTTCAAGTTACTGGGTGTTTCCCAGTAACTTTCCAACAATAAGCTGGCCATTGTCCAAACTAGTTAGAACCGGTCCTTTCAGTGTCCAAATGGCTCCAGATGTCATCACAGCTCTTTATGACTTCCATCCTGTCTCTCCAGTGCAACTCTCACTTCATGCACATACGTGTGTGTGTGTGTGTGTGTGTGTGTGTGGCTAAAAGATATGTGTATGCAAGCACTTTGTGTAATATCTAATCACCTAATCTTCACTATTTGTTTATTATAACAGACATAAAAAAGTAAATGGTGCCCTGATTCTTGTCCAAAAACACCTTTTGACAGCATCTGATCTGAATAAATTATCATATTCCTTGAGCGCAGTTTGTTCTATAAACTTCATACGTCACGGAGAAGACGTCAGATATGTGCGACAAATGATACTTGACAGTTACCTGCTCAATTTTTAGATTAGTTGTCATGCAGAAGCCAACAAATGATGCTCAAAATGGCCATTTTACATCCTGGTTCTTTTGTCATCATCATGCCATGAGCCACCTAGTGACATTTTTGGAAACTACACTGGTGTAGCTCCACTCATAATGGTAAATAACTCAAATATTACATTAAACATTTAACTTCATGCATAGGCCTAGTTGGCTAGTTTCACACGTGTGAGACACGTACATCAAATGTCATTATACTACGCACAATTCAGAGATTCTTGATGGGGAAATCAGTTTGGCCATGTAACGGAGTGGACATTTGGGTTATAAATTAGCTGATGTATTTTCTTTATGACTACAAGGAATTGCCTCGGTATTTTTTCCTGATTCGATAAATCATGAACTAATTGCATGTAATAAATTTATTCTTACAATAGCTTTGAAAGTATTTTTACAATACCAGACATGTCTTTCCCATTATTCGTACCTTTATTTTTGAAAATGGCCCTATTAATAATGCACTTTTTATTATTTAGCTTATGATTTCACAAAGTGCTAATAAGTGCTTTCTTTAGTGCAAAGGGTGTGTAGCGTCATGTTAACAACGTAGAGTAAGTAAACAAATTCAATGCATGAAGCATGTATATGTACATAATCTCACTGTATTTCAGTCCCTCCAGGATTTCACCGGCTGGTTTTGTGATTGTTGCGGCCCAAAAAGCCTGAATTTGTGACAGCTTTTCCAAAAAGTTGCATAAAAGTTGTGACATTTTTAGAGTTTTTTTTGCAGTGAACGTTGAGAGGAAGTACAGATTTTAAAGTAGCTGTTTTTTTCCATAGTTTACAGTGATGTTATTCCATGTACTGTAACTGCCGTGGCTACCTCCGGTAGTAGTTGACTTGTCTGCTGAGGCATGGCATTCCACTCTTCTTGAAGGGCAGCTCTCAGGTCACTGAGGTTGTGGGCTGCAGGGTTATGAGCCTCTACATGGCGACTCAGCTGATCCCATAGGTTTTCTATGGGATTCAGGTCTGGAGAAAGTGCAGGCCACTCCATTTGAGGTACCCCAGCCCCCAGCAGCCGTTCCCTAATGATGTGACCTCGACGAGCTGGAGCAATGTCATCCATGAAGATGAAATTAGGCCTGTGTTGTTCATGCATGGGCTCAATGACTTGATTAATGATGTTTGTTGTTCAGGCAGTATCTTCCATTCACAAGGTGTAGGGCAGTTCTGTACTGACTAGACACACCTGCCCAGACTGTAACACCGCCACCACCAAAGACAGATGCATAGTGCTTTCCTTGATGTCTCCAACATTGTTGGCGACCATCATTTCTGCTCAGCATGAATCGACTTTCATCAGAGAACTGCGCTGAGGCCCACTGGTCCCTTGTTCAGCATAAATGATCCCTGGTCCATGCAAGTCAATGACACCTGTGCCTGGTGTGGTCAGGTACCCTTGCAGGTCATCTTGCATGCAAAACACACTGATGTAAATGGTTTTGAATGTTCTCACATGACACTTGGGTGCCTCTCACCTCCCTTAAATGTACCTGGAGTTGAGTGGCATTCATCGTCCGGTTCCGCAGGGCACTGTTCACAATGAAGCAGTCATCAGCGTGGGATGTGATCAAAGGACGTCCACTTCTGTGCCTTTCTGTGAGTCTTCCACTCTCTCTGTATCTCTGTTGCAACCTGCTGATGACACTCTGACACTCTAAACTCAGTGGCCACTTCCCTCTGAGAACATTCTGTTCTCGCTTCCTCACTTGTGCCATTTAAAATGCATACCTCCATCAAGGCTCTGGCACCGAGGCATCAGCACCTTGGTGCTTTCATTATTACAATACCTTTTCCCCCGGCTTCATTGACGTTAAAGGTGAGTTAAATTTGTGCTTATTTCGAAAACAAAGCTTTATCTCGGAATTCTGGCAAATTAAAAGTCGAAAATGTGGTGATGCAATGATACAAGCCTTCAGTTCCACTTAATTTTGACTGGGCAAGCTGAAACAGAGAGGCGGACAGATACACACAGATGCATTGACTGATTACCGTATGCCTCTCCCTTTCACTGATGTATAGAAAGATAAATAAAAGAATGAGCCAACAACTAAATTACACTGAATGCATGTTAAGAGTATGGAGCAAATTATGGCAGCACCTTCTTGAATCTTGAATTTGATAAACTAAAACCCCTGAAAAACTTGGTCTTCTTCTGTGCTGAAATCCACAACGAAGCAGGGATGGCTGCTCCACTGACAACCTCTTCCCTTCAGAATGCCTCAGTGCAGGATGGATCTTGGAGTGGAAACCCAGTCTTCACAGACCTTAAGGGGATATGAACAGGAGAATAGATTTCAAAGTAAAATTAATAAGCATATTTTTAAATCAATTCATTTCCTGGAAAATTTGTTCATTTCAGTTTAGTTCTATTGAGTAAAAATGGCTTGTTATACTGCAGCTTTTATTAATTCTGCCATTTTCATTTTATTATTATTATTATTACAGTGATCCCTCGCTACTTCGCGCTTCACCTTTCGCACCCTCAGTGCATCGCGGATTTTTCAAAAATATTCATCAAAAATTCAAAATTGAGAAAAAATACATTAGAACATCATGTATCAACACCGAGAGCCCGCACAACTCAAAATCCACCTCTCTGATTCGCTGGCCAGCATCTCCCCCCTAAGAGATCGCTCCCGACTCTAGATTTTGTTCTCGTGTTGACTCGGCTCGGGAATCTCGCGAGAGATGCACTCTCGCGAGATTCTTTTCATTCTCTCGCTCTCTCTCTCTCCCGAGAGAGAGAGAGTGAGAGAATGAACGTACCTATTATTTATATTATTTATACATTATTTTATGTATCAAAAAAATAACGAGATCAGCCTGGAATTCCACAAAGGGGGGTGACGCTACTTTGCGGTTTTTCACTTTTCGCGGTCGGTTCTGGAACCCATTAACCGCGATAAGTGAGGGATCACTGTATTATTATTTTCAAATCTCTCACTTAAGTACTAGAAGTCCAAAATTAAATGTCCATCCATCCATCTTCTACTGCTTTTCCAGAGGTCCAGGTTGCGGAGGCAGCAGTTCAAGCAGGGAAGCCCAGGCTTCCCTCTCCTCAGCCACCTGCTCCAGCTCTTCAGAGAGGATACCAAGGCGTTCCCAGACCAGCTGGGAGACATAGTCTGTCCAGCGAGTCCTGGGTCTGCCCCGGGGTCTCCTCCCAGAGGGACGTGCCCGAAACACCTCAAGTGGGAGGCGTCCAGGAGGCATCCTAATCAGATGCCCATACCACCTCAACTGGCTCCTTTCAATGTGGAGGAACAGCAGTTCTACTCTGATCCTCTCCCGGATGACTATGCTCATCACCCTATCTCTGAGGGTGAGTCCAGCAATCCTACAAAGAATGCTCATTTCAGCCGCTTGTATTCGCAGTCTCATTCTTTTGGTAGTTACCCAAAGCTCATGACCATAGGTGAGGGTAGGAACATAGATTGACTGGTAAATTGACAGCTTTGCCTAAGAGCTTAGCTCCCCTCTTCACTACAACAGACCGGTACAAAGTCCGCATCACTGCAGATGCTGCTCTGATCCATCTGTCAATCTCTCGCTCTGTTCTCCCCTCACTCATGTATAAGACCCCAAGATACTTAAACTCCTCCACTTGGTGCAGGAGCTTGTCCCCAACCTGGAGAGGACAATGCACCTTTTTCCGGCTGAGGACCATGGACTCGGACTTGGAGGTACTGATTCTCATCTCAGCCGCTTCACACTCAGCGGCAAACCATCCCAGTAAGACCTGTAGGTCATTGCTGGATGAAGCTAGCAGGACAACATCATCTGTAAACAACAGAGATGAGATCCTGTGGTCACCAAGCATGACCTCCTCCATTCCCTGGCTGTGCCTAGAAATCCTGTCCATAAAAATTATGAACAGGATCGGTGACAAAGGGCAGCCCTGGCGGAGTCTAAGTCTCACTGGGAGTGAGTCTGGCCAAGTGTTGGCAGTATGAACCAAACTCTCACAACGGTCGTACAGAGACTTAATAGCTTGTAACAACAAGCCCAATACCCCTTACTCCTGATGCACCTCCCACCAAAAACTGTGAGGGACATGGTTGAATGCCTTCTCCAAGTCGAAAAAAACACATGCAAACTGGTTGGGCAAACTCCCACGAACCCTTGAGGATTCTCGAGAGGGTTAAGAGCTGGTCTGATGTGCCACGGCCAGGACGAAAACCACATTGCTCCTTCTGAATCCGAGGTTCAACCAACGGCCGGACTCTCCTCTCCAGTACCCTGGCATAGACCTTCCCAGGGAGGCTGAGGAGTGTGATCCCTCTAAAGTTGGAGCACACGCTATGGTCCCCTTTTTGAAGAGAGGAACCACCACCCCAGTTTGCCATGCCAAAGGCACTGCCCCCGACCTCCACGCAGTATTGCAGAGGCGTGTCAACCATGACAGCCCAGCAACACCCAGGACCTTGAGGTACTCGGGGTGAATCTCGTCCACCTCCGGGGCGTGGCCACCAAAGACATTTTTAACCACTTTGGCGACCTCAGCCCCTGTGATAGGGAAGTCATAACCCTCATCCACAAGCCCTGCTTCCTCTGTGGAAGGTGTGTCAGTGGGATTGAGAAGATCATCAAAGTATTCTTCCACCGCCCGACGATATCCCCAGTCAAAAGTCAGCAGTGCCCCATCGGCACCATACAGTGTGGACAGGGAGCTGCTTCCCCCTCCTGAGCCTCCAGACAGTTTGCCAGAATCTCTTCGAGGTCAACCAAAAGTTTTGTTCCATGGCCTCACCAAACTCCCCTCGTACCCACGTTTTTGCTTCAGCAATCACCTGAGCTGCACTCCGCTTGGCCTGCTGGTACACCTCAGCTGCTTCGGGAGTCCCACAAGCCAACCAAGCTCGATAGGATTCCTTCTTCAGCTTAATGACCCCCCCTCACCACTGGTGTCCACCACTTGGTTCGGGGGTTGCCACCACGAGATACCCCCGACGACCTTGCAGCTGCAGCTCTGGGCAGCTGCTTCAACAGTGGAGGTGGAGAACATGGCCCATTCAGACTTCATGTCTCCAGACTCCCTCAGAATGTGGTCAAAATTCTTCCGGCAGTGGAAATTGAAGACCTCAGAGACGGGGGCCTCAGCCAGAAATTCCCAGCACACCCTCACTATACGTTTGGGTCTACCAGGTTTGAATGGCATCCTCCCTTGCCATCGGATCCAACTCACCACCAGGTGGTGATCAGTTGACAGCTCTGCACCTCTCTATACCCAAGTGTCCAAGACATACAGACGTGGACAAAATTGTTGGTACCCCTCTGTTAATGAAAGAAAAACCCACAATGGTCACAGAAATAACTTGAATCTGACAAAAGTGGTAATAAATAAAAAGTCTATGAAAATTAACCAATGAAAATCAGAATTGTGGTTCAACAGAATTACTTTAAAAAACAAACTCATGAAACAGGCCTGGACAAAAATGATGGTAACCCTAGAAAAGATTGAAAATAATGTGACCATAGGGACATGTTCAACCAAGATCCATTCATTCATCTTCTTCCGCTTAATCCTTTTCGGGTCGCGGGGGGGCTGGAGCCTATCCCAGCATCTTTGGGCGAGAGGCAGGTACACCCTGGACAGATCGCCAGTCCATCGCAGATGTTCAACCAAGATGTGTCCTCTAATTAACATCACAGGTGTCGACAAACTTGTAATCAGTCAGTCGGCCTATTTAAAGGGTGACAAGTAGTCACTGTGCTGTTTGTTGACATGGTGTGTACCACACTAAACATGGACCAGAGGAAGCAAAGGAGAGAGTTGTCTCAGGAGATTAAAGAAAATTAGAGACAAGCATGTTAAAGGTAAAAGCTATAAGACCATCTCCAAGCAGCTTGATGTTCCTATGACTACAGTTGCACATATTATTCAGAAATTTAAGATCCACGGGACTGTAGCCAACCTCCTTGGACGTGGCCGCAGGAGGATACGGATAATCCGAATGGTAACAAAAGAGCCCAGAACAACCTCTAAACACATTCATGGTGAACTCCAAGGTCAAGGTACATCAGTGTCAGATCGCACCATCCGTTGTTATTTGAGCCAATGTGGACTTCATGGGAGACGACCAAGGAAGACACCACTGTTGAAAACAAGTCATAAAAAAACCAGACTGTGATTTGCCAAACTGCATGTTGACAAGCTACAAAGCTTCTGGGAGAATGTCCTATGGACAGACGAGACAAAACTGGAACTTTTTGGCAAGGCACATCAGCTCTATGTTCACAGACGCAAAAATGAAGCATACCAAGAAAAGAACACTGTCCCTACTGTGAAACATGGAGGAGGTTCTGTTATGTTCTGGGGCTGCTTTGCTGCATCTGGCACAGGGTGTCTTGAATCTGTGCAGGGTACAAAAATCTCAAGACCATCAAGGTATTCTAGAGAGAAATGTGCTGCCCAGTGTCAGACAGCTTGGTGTCAGTCGCAGGTCATGGGTCTTGCAACAGGATAATGACCCAAAATACACGGCTAAAAACACCCAAGAATGGCTAAGAACGAAACATCGGACTATTCTAAAGTGGTCTTCTATGAGCCCTGATCTAAATCTTATTGAACATCTGTGGAAGGAGCTGAAACATGGCATCTGGAGAAGGCACCCTTCAAGCCTGAGACAACTGGAGCAGTTTGCTCATGAGGAGTGGGCCAAAATACCTGCTGAGAGGTGCAGAAGCCTCATTGACAGTTACAGAAATCGTTTGATTGCAGTGATTGCCTCAAAAAGTTGTGCAACAAAATATTAAGTTAAGGGTACCATCATTTTTGTCCAGGCCTGTTTCATGAGTTTTTTTTTTTTTTTTTTTTTTTTTTTTTTTTTTTCAAGTTTCAAGGGCTCTTTATTATCCACTGCAAACAACTTATTTTATAGCCAGTACAAACATACAATTTTTTTTCCCTTATCAACAAAGAACAAGTGGGTTTTTGTTAGTCCTACATATTGGAAGAATACATCCACAGCTAGACAGAAAAAATATAAAGAAATAATTTTAAAAATAGGCATGGCCTGAGTCAGTCAGGACTGACTGAGAATCGTGAAAACTTAAATTATGTCTTCTTAAAAAAAAAATACATGGACCTCAAGTCGGTCACCCATGGTCTTGTTATATATGAACTGGAGACATTTCGCATTTGCAATTGTGTTCAATATGTTCACAATGCATTCCTGACCATGTTTTATTTTATTTATTTTTTTTAATTTAACCTTTATTTATACAGGGGATGTTCACTGAGAGGCAAACTCTTTTTCAAGGATGCCCTGTTCCCACTCACAGTTACACATCCACACTTTCAAGCTGCCCAGTACAACCACAGACCGACCTGTGGCCACTGAGCAGCTCCACTGGAGCAGTTGGGGTTAAGGACCTTGCTCAAGGGTACCACAGTGGGTTAATGAGGGTGGAGCAAACACTGCAATGCGTTATGGACCTACCAGTCCAGGAATCAAACCAGCAACCCTTCAGTCACCAGTCAACATCCCTAACCATTAGACCACCACTGCCCCTTAGAAGCCCTTTAGAAGCGTTTAATCCAATCTCTGTATGTTTTTTTTTTTTTTTTTATTTAAGTTTTTGTAAAGGGTATACAGGTCGTTACAGCAATGCAGTGTTTACATTTTCATCACATGTTCCCTTATTTTCTGATATCTGACAACATTGGAAGATTAATTCTTACAACACCCCTTATTTTTTTTTTTTTTTAAAGTGAAAGAAAAAGTGAAATTAAAGAGAAAAAAAAACAAAACAAAAAACAAAAAAAAACCAAACAAACCAGTAAAAAACAAACAAAAAGAAAAAGTAAGTAAATAAAGATAAAAGAGCATCTGAGTAGCATTGGAACAAAGAGCAGAACCATTATTGAAATGGTATTTGTCAAAGATTAGATCTAATGGAAGACACATATGCGGTCCAGGGTTGCCAAAAGTTCATGAACCCATCCATGTCCTGTCTCAGTGCGAATGTCAACTTTTCCATCGAGTAAATGTCTTGGATCACGTTAGTCCAATCTTCAGGTGTAGGACAGTCCTTCAACATCCATTTTTTAGTTAGAGCTTTTTTGCTTGCCAATATTAAAACATTGAATAAGTATTTTTCTCCTCGTCTTTCCAGTGAGTCCGGTAGTAAACCCAAATACAAAGTTACAAAAGAAAAGGGAACTGTAATTTTGAATATTTTCCCCAATATTGTCTGTACATTGGTCCAATATTGGTGGATAACTGGGCATGACCAAAACACATGAAAATGATTTGCAGTCTTTTCACCACACAAGCGCCAACAGTTCAATCCCTTATGGGTAAATTTGATTTGTGCAGGTGTTCTGAAAAATCTTGCCAAGTTTTTCCATCCAAATTCTCTCCACTGCAGGGATGAGGTACTTTTCCATTGCTGTTTATTTAGCTTTTCCCATATTTCCAGATGTAAAGTGAAATTCCCCTCTTTTTCCCATCTCTCTTTTATATAAGATGTGTTGTCTCCTTTTAAGTCTTGAAGACCTTGGTATATTTTAGAAATGTATCTGATCCCTGGGATCCCTTTATATGCCATTAAGAAGACCTTCAGAACACCTGACTGGGCCCTTTCCAAAACCTCCTTTTTAAGTATATTGTTTATGTGGTGTCTAAGCTGGAAGAACCTGTAAAGGTCTTGATTTATTAGGCCTTGTTTTTTCAAATCTTCAAAACTTCTTAAGATTTGCCCTTTAAAAAAATCGTAATATTTTATCAGCCCCTTCTCCTTCCACTTTTTAAATCTGGTGTCTGTTTTATTAGGAGTAAAGTCCTGATCATAGGCGATCCATTGCAGAAGTCGATAGGGCTCTTTAGTTTGATTCTCTCTGACTATCTTAAACCAAATTTTTAGCGGGGTCTCTATCCACGGGTTAGTGTTATTCAAAAGCTTAGGTAAGACATTGTTCCCTATTATCGCCTGTAGGGGGATGTCACTTGTTATTTGGCATTCGATCTCCTTCCATTGTGCAGAGTAGACTGGGTTACATATCTCTACTAAAGTTTTAATTTGTGCGGCTTTAAAGTAGTCCCTGATATTTGGCAGCGCGAGCCCACCTTTGTCTTTGTTTAGCTGTAGGGTTCTATATCTGATTCTAGGTCTCTTGCCCTGCCATATGAATCTTGAGATCCTTCTGTCCAGCTCCTGCCATGTTTTTTTGGGAGGTTCTACCGGTATTGTTTGGAAAAGGTATAGAAGACGTGGAAGTATATTCATTTTGACTGCTTCAATTCTTTGTGCAATACCCAAGAATGGTATCATATTCCATCTTGCTAGGTCAGATTTTATTTTTGTCACCAGTGGATCATAGTTTAGTGATATAATTTTGTTGAGTTGTTTCGGGATATTGACCCCCAGATATTTCATAGATTCTGACTCCCAGTTAGTTTTGAGTTTGCTTAGTGAATAATGATTTGGGTCATAGTTGAATGTTAAAACTTGGGTTTTATGCATATTTAATTTGTACCCCGATAAATCTCCATACTCTGAAAAAACTGAGGTTAGTTCTGGTAAAGAAGTGTCCGGCTGCCCTAGGTATATTAAAATGTCATCAGCAAAGAGTGCTATTTTATGTTCCTTCTGACCAAGTGTAATACCTTGAATTTTTTGGTTTTGTCTTATCCATTGGCTCAGAGGTTCTATGAAGATTGCAAAGAGCAGTGGAGACAGGGGGCAGCCCTGACGACATCCTCTTTCCAGTTCAAAAGATGATGATAAATTACCGTTAATCCTTATTTTAGCTGTTGGTTTTTTATATAATGCCTGTATAGTTCTAATGAAGTTGTTATGAAAATTGAAACTGGATAAGATTCTGTATAGAAAAGACCAGTCAACCGAATCGAATGCTTTTTCAGCATCTAATCCTAATATGACTGCATTTAAGTTATATTTTTTTATATGATGAATTATGTGTAAAGTGCGTCGAATGTTGTCTTGTGTCTGTCTTTGTCTTATAAAACCTGTTTGGTCTAAATGAATTAGGTCTGTCAGTATATTCTCTAACCTTTTGGCAAGGATAATGGTAAAAAGCTTATAGTCCTGATTTAGTACACTGATTGGTCTGTAGTTGGAGCACTCTAGTTTATCCTTTTCAGGTTTAGGTATAACTGCAATGACCCCTTCTCTCCAGGAGGGGGGGATTTCCCCTGTGTGGAGGACATAATTAAATGTTTTCAGGAGGAGAGGAGATAGTTGCTGTTTAAAGGTTTTGTACCACTCTGCTGTATAGCCATCAGCTCCTGGGGATTTGTTAGCTTTAAGTTTCATAATTGCTTTTTCCAATTCTTTAGAATGTATTTCTGACAGTAGTGTTTTATTTTGTGACTCCGTAAGTTGGGGAAGGTTTAATGTGTTTAGGAATGCCTCGGATGCGTTTTTATGTTTTTTGTGGGAGTATAAGTTCTTATAGTAATTCTCGAAGTTTTTAAGAATATCCTGAATTCTGAATTTTATTTCCTTTGATACTGGGTCTCTGATTTTGTAGATTGCTCTTTCTGTTTGATGTTTCCTCAATTTATAGGCTAGCAATTTTGCCGATTTACTGCCTGCTTCATAGTATTTTTGTTTCAGAAATGTAAGTTTCTTCTGGATTTCTATTGTGTAGATCTCATTTATTTGGTTTTTAATTTCCTTAATCTTGAGCGAGTCAGTAGAATGAGTGTTGCCTTTGTGTTCTTTTTCTAGGTTCCTAAGTTCTGACTCTAATGTGGATAGTTTTTCTTGTCTTAGTTTCTTTTGGGTTGCCAGTTTTGCAATAATCTTTCCTCTTATTACAGCTTTACATGCATCCCACAGTATTAAAGGGGATACTTCTCCATTATCGTTATCTTCCAAATATCTGAGAATATCTGACTCCAATTCATCTTTCAATGGTCCTTTCAGGACATTTGAATTTAACCTCCAAGAAAATGTATTATTTGTGTATTTTTGGATATTTAAGTCCATGTAGATCGGACTGTGGTCGGAGAGATCCATCAGTCCTATTTTACATGTTTTTACTCTACCAATGTCTCTATTAAACATAAAAAAATAGTCAATCCTTGAGTAAGATGAATGTGGAGTTGAGTAAAATGTATAGTCTTTTACACTGGGGTTGAGTTCCCTCCACACATCACAGATTCCCATTTCTTTTAGTAGCATCCGAGTCTTCCTGTTTTGGGTGTTATTTTGATGTGGGGAATTACCAGAAGCATCCCAGTATGGATTCAGTCTAAGATTGAAGTCCCCACCACATATCACTAAACCTTGAGCTTTAGTTATCATTAGGTCGAATACATTTTTATAAAATTTCCAGTTAGCCCCTGGGGGAGCATACACATTCAGCAGGGTGATATCTTCTCCCTCTAGCCGCCCAGTTACCAAACTGTATCTCCCTTCTTTATCTTTGTGTTCTGATTTTTTTTCAAATGTAATTTTGGTTGATATCAATGTCGCTACTCCCCTCCTCCTCCCTGATTTATATGAAGATGAAGAGATCATTTTAAACCCTTGTCTACTGAGTTTATTGTGTTCCACGTCTGTTAGGTGGGTTTCTTGTAAAAGTATTATTCCTGCTTTGTCTTTTTTCATTTTGCCTAGAATCTTGGATCTTTTAACTGGATTCAGGATCCCTTTTACATTATATGAAATTATTTTGGTTACACCCTGTTTCTCCATTGTGTTGTTTTGTTTAGTATAACTGTGTGGTGGCCCTCTTTTGTGCTACTCAGAAACTGAAAGAACATTAAAAACAAGAAAAACATTAAGAACATAGTGTAAAAAACTTTAAAACAAAAAACTGTCAAAAGAACTTCCTGAGCTGAGGTCTTTTTAAAGACCCTGTAAGAGCCTTGATGGAGTGAAGGCCCTGAGGGAAATTCCTCAAACTCTGTTACGTGTTGAGGGCCCTCTCGTACCACTGAAAGTAGTCCCATGCTTTTAACGTGAGTTTCAGAACCCAATCCAAACTTGTAATGATTTTTTTTTTTTTTTTCCTTTTATGCCTAAACCCTGTGAAATTGTGTGCACCCTCCCACCCCCATCACATCAAACATTCACGCAAAAACAGTATTTGTTAGTATGAGCAGAACATGTGGATTATTGTCACATTTCTATTTTAACAAGTTTTTTTTTTTTTTTTTATTACAAAGACTTATTTGTTTCAAATAATATGATTGTTCCATGAAATGTTTTACCACATGCTGAATATGCATCTCCTTTAATGTTTGTTACCTTGTATGAGGGGGGTTGGATGTGCGGATTGATTCAAGAGGAAGGGAAAAAAAAAAAAAAAGGTCGCTATTCCAACCTGAAAACGGATAGTTTATCCGCGACGCTCTGGTGCTGGGTTTCCCGCTGCTGGTCCGTGGATTTTGAGGGTCTTTGTGTTGTCCATGTTTGCGCTTTGATCTTCTCACTCGGGTCTGCTGCGGGTTTAAACACCGTTACCGGGAGCCCTCTTCTCGCCATGTCAGCTGTTGCTTCTTCCGCCGAATTATAGAGACACGTTTCATCGCCGTAGAAGACCCTTAACTTCGCAGGAAATGGTGTCTGAAAGCGCAATTTCTTCTCTCTTAACACCTTTTTCGCGTCATTGTATTCCCTGCGCTTTTTAAGGACCTCCGGGGCGTAATCGTGTTCCACGTAGACTTTTCTCTCCTGGTGCATAAATCCTTTTTTCTGCCAGGCCAGTCTTACAACCTCTTGTTTTATTTTGAAATTGGAAAATCTTACCAACACCGAACGTGGGGGCGCTTCCGCCGCCGGCCTAGCGGCTAATGAACGATGTGCCTTTTCTATCTTCAAGTCGGTGGTTTGTGGAATATCCAATTTCTCTCTTAGTAAGGATTCCACGCATTCTGCCATTGAGTTAAAACCATTTTCGGTTCCTTCTATCAGACCATGAATTCTTATGTTGTCTCTTCTTTGTTTTCCTTCTTGGTCGGTTAGCTTAGCCTCTATAGCTGCTTGTCTTTTGCGTAGGTCCAGCACAGAATCTTCGAGCACTTTTATTCGATCCTCTGTTTCCAAGATTCGGTTCTCGGCCTGGTCCACTCTGCTGTTTGTCCTTTTCAATTCTTCTCTGAATTCCCGAAATTCGGCCGTAACATCTCGGCGAAATCGTCGTAGTTCCTCAAATAGTGATTTCAGGCTAACCCTTTTGTTAGCTATCACCAGCTCCTCGTCTTCTGAACGGGGATCTTCCAGTTCAGATTCTCCGGCCGATACGTGTCCTAGCCTGGAGAATTTCAGTTTCTTCTGTTTTCCTTTAGACATGATGATTTTGTCTTTTGATTTTCACTCCTCCAAAAATCCGTTAAGTTTGATTTTCAAGGTGTTATCCTGGATTGAGTCTGAGAGCTTCAGTGTTAAGCTGCAGTCGCCATGGCGTCCAGACCGGAAGTCATGAGTTTGTTTTTTAAAATAATTCTGTTAAACCACAATTCAAAAGCATTGTGTGATTTTCATTGGTTAATTTTCATAGAATTTTTATTTATTACCACTTTTGTCAGATTCAAGTTATTTCTGTGACCACTGTGGGTTTTTCTTTCATTAACAGAGGGGTACCAACAATTTTGTCCACGTCTGTATGGTTGCAGGTCTGATAACACAATAACAAAATCAATCATCGACCTGCGACCTTGGGTGTCCATGTGCCAGGTGCATATATGGACACCCTTATGCTCGAACATGGTGTTGGTTTTGGACATACTGTTGTTAACACAGAAGTCCAACACCAGCACCACTCGGGTTCAGATCGGGCAGGCCGTTCCTCCCAGTCACCCCTTGCAGGTTTCACTGTCGTGCCCACATGTGCATTGAAGTCCCCCAGTAGGACAGTGAGTCTCCAAGAGGAGCACTCTCCAGCACCCCAGTCTGAGACTCCAAAAAGGGTGGGTACTCTGAACCATCATTTGGTGCATAGGCACAAATGATGGTCAGGACCCGTTTCCCAACCCAAAGGTACAGGGAAACAACCCTTTCGTCCACCGAGGAAAACTCCAATATAGAGGCAGCAGGGTGGGGGGGATACAAGAATACCCACCCCTGCTTGTCGCCTCTCGCCCGGGGCAAATCCAGAGTCGGCCAAGCTCCAGCCCCTCTCCAGGAGACTCATTCTAGAACTGGAGCTCTGTGTTGAGGTGAGGCCAACTATATCTAGCTGGTATCTCTCAACCTCATGCACCAGCTCAGGCTCCTTCCCCACCAGAGAGGTGACATTCCACATCCCAAAAGCCCATTTAGGAAGCTTGGGATCAGTCCGCCAAGGTCTCTGCCTTTGACCGCCACCTGATCCACATTGCACCGGACACCCCTCAGAACTCAGAAAAGATTTATTGCCAAGTACATTAACAGATAACTGATAACAGATCACTGATAACATACGAGGGATTTGACTTGACACAGAAAACGACCTGCATTCCCGGTGACGCGGCTGCATCTGTGAATGCGCCTGTCAACAGAAGGGTACAGGAAGCATGGGAAGAAAGGATAATACAATAGGAAGGAGCAAAAAAATCATTGATTTCAGAATAGTGGTCATATATGATCAATATTATGATTACAAGAAAAAAAAGCCCTCAATGCACAGTCAGCAGGCAAAAAAAAGTTCACAAGGACACAGAGAGAGCAGTGAGTGAATCATCTTTATCATCAGTTTTGTGAATCAGTATGAGTGTAATGTTGAAAGTAGGTGTTGTATCAGTTAAGAACAACAAAGACTCTTTGGCAGGAGATGTTTTGTCTGGCTGCTGGCATTGTCCTTGAGCCATGCAGCTGCCTGTCCGAAGGCTGTGAGCTCAATGTTTTGAAAACAAAAAGCTGCAGATGATCAGGAGGATTTTTGTGAGGGAGTCAGATTTCGTCGAATAGTACTGATCACAGAGAGAAAAAACTTTATATTCTCTTACAGATTCAGTACTTAATCCTTCATTGCTGGGCGTTGAATCCTTCATGAATGGCTCTCAGCGTAATCATGATGTAATCCGCCTTCCGAGATAGTTCTCCATTTGCCGCTATCAGAGTCCTCTCCATTTTTTTCAATTTGATGGTTGCACCTCGCCTGGCCAGCATTTTGATAGGTTGTGTCCATCTTCAACAATTTGCGGTACACCAGGACAATCCCAGATCCAATCAGAACGATCCCAATCACCATTACTACGAAGACGTACAAATCTTCTACATCTTCGATGGAAAGATCAGTCAGGCACAAGAGTTTCCAATTACTTGTTTCCCGTAAATAGCCCGCAGCAGCCGTTCCTGCGGGGCAAACAACCTCCCCCGGGGCACTTTTCCTCGTTGAAAAGATAGTGTCAATTGCGTTCAAAGCCCAGCTTATTAATTCCATAATTTCTTTCAATAATCAGCAGTAAAGACGCAGACAGACGACAGCAAGCTGGGATCCAGTTAGTTAGGGGAGGAGGAGATAAGTCAGAGCAGGAGAGAAGAAAAAGGTGTCTGCTCTCTTTGGAGGGCGGAAGTGACCACCCATGGTCCAGAGACCACCCATGATCCCTCCTGCAGGTGGGCTCACCACCTGCAGGAGGACTTCTTCGGGCTGAGCCCGGCCGGGTCCCATGGGTGGAAACCCGGCCACCAGACGCTAGCCATCGAGCCCCTCCCCCAGGCCTGGCTCCAGAGTGGGGCCTCGGAAACCCCATACCGGGTGGGGTACACTGAATCCTTGTTCTAGCTTTCATCATGAGTCTGCTGGGTCGTTCTTAGTCTGGTCCTTCACCCAGGACCAGTTTGTCTTGGGTGACCCTACAAGAGGCAAATTGCCTCGGACAACATAGCTCCTGGGATCACAAGGGCAGGCAAACCCCCCACCACGATAAGATGACAATCCATGAGGGGAAAATTAAATGTCATTCAATAGAAACGTTACATGAAGGCAGCTGCCTCTGTCATGAAGTCCTGACTAAAAATATACCTTTATTCTGCATTTATTTACAACTCTTAACCAACAGGTAACTACTGTATCCATAGTTTGTAAAAGAAAACACCATCATGCAGGATGAATTGTTAATTTATGACACAAGTGCTAAAAAAACAACATTTTACTTATGCCCAGTAGCTGCAGCGGTCTTCTTCTCTGGTCTGTTGTCATTCTGTGTGTTTTCCATTTGAAAATTGTTTATCAATCGTCGACTTTTATGTTCCAACACAGTGCTGCATGTAGTACAAAACCATTTATTCCTACTTTATGAAAAATATTCGGGAACCGGGAGTTTTGTTGATAAATTGATGTTGGCAAGTCCACTCTGTTCCTACCAAATGTTAACACGGAAGTAATGTAAGCATGTAGTTAAGGGAATGCTCGCGCGATTGTTAATCACATGAGACTTCAGCAGGCTGCTTGCGTTTTTTGTTTCACAGACTATCAAAGCATTATATTAAAAGATCAATCCACAGATTATATGGATCGATATCAGCTCTGTCAAACGTGGATTGATTCAAATCGGATCGATCTTTTGAACCCACCCTTAGTTGTTTGTATTTGTCAAAATCACAAACAGAACACCTGTGTCAGGGGCTTTATTACTAGTACTAACATGGAAATTGACGCCAATACTTTGTACTGATATTGTGTTTATGCATAACTGAAAAGGGCCACAATGCACATGCTTTCCCCCAATTTCCACTGACTGTGGTTGCATTCCGTTACAGCTGCGATGTGGTTGCTGCAGCAAATGGTTCCCTTATTAGTCAGTGCTCTACTTTCCACCCGATGCTCGCCACAACGGTTGGCTAAAAATACACAAGTCTATTTTTGATTAATTTTACATCCAGCACATAAGGAAATGCCATGGTATCTACTGTATTTAATAACTGTTTGTTTATTAAAAAGTTATTTAAAGGCCAAATGTCACGTAACAGGGTCCTTAAAATGTCTTGAAACTAGATATAAAAGGGAACCGATCCGTTCGGGTCTTGGTGCATATGCTTCAGTAACGCCGGAATATTCGTTAATTTAAAACTGACGCGCTTGGCCTGACGTTCCTACTCACGGCCCCCGGAATTGCCTGGGGAAGAAGGCGGAAGTGACAAAATAGATTGTACCTTAGTTTGATGCTTGGGGTATCCCGATTGATTGTTTATATGGAGACTGGAAGAGGCACCGCATATTTTTAATACATAGACAGTTTTTTTTCCTTTGTTTGTGGAAGGCAATCACTATTTTTGTTCTTAGTTACCCCTCGTTACCAACGTAACAACGACCAACAATTTTATCCTTAGAAATAAATCATCTATCGTATTGCTGGATGGCACCGTAAAACGGGGCTATAAGGGACGGCTCGGTAATAAGGGACACTTTTCTGGGAAATGTTTTAAATGTAATTCGTGTTGTTATTGTCAAATATTTTAAGGATTCATGGATATTTGACAATAACAACACAACTCAGCGTCCTGCTCAAAATAAAAAAAAGCAGAATTCTGGATTTGGAAGGCGATTCCTCTCTGTTCCGCAGCCGCAGGACAGTTGAAAGTGTGAGGCCATCAGCCTAATGACTTCTAACTGTAGTGATGATAGCTCACGCTGAGCGATCTGCCCGCCCCGGCCATCAGCCTAATGATTGAGTCCACACTTCTCACTGTAGTGAGAATAGCTCACGCTGAGCGATCTGCCAGCCCCCTAGCTGTGGGGGTCACACACACGACGTGTTCCTCAACACACTCAATAATTTTTTTTCCCGTATATTTTTCTTTTGGGCATACAGAAATGGCAATACGCCCGTATTTGCTAAAATTGCATTTTCCCCGTATTAAAATACGGCGAAAACGTATCACTTGACAGGTATGCGCCTCCATTCTCATTCTGATTTGGTCAATTTCTTGACAGCAGCGGCTCTCCTCCACTGTAATAATAATGACTTCTGAAAAATCAATATTTATGGGGCGCCCTCGACAGACCCCCTTCGGCTTCCCAATTCTGGAGGCGATTAATGTCCAATTCAATGACATTTTCCACTGGTTCTGCTCTCTGGTCATCGTCGGAACTGTTGTCATCAGACAAAGCATCTGATTCCATCTCGGACGGCTCAAACCTGTAAGGTTCTATGCCTCTGTCACTGTCTGAACCACTGACAAAAAAAGACAAAAAGAAAAGACAAAAAAAAGACGAAACTAAACTAATTTGTTCACAATCGCTGTCACTTTCCGTCATGATTGTCCAATGTTGATAAGTGTGAATGTGGATAGGCAGGGCAGCCAGGGTGAAATTTGTGACGTCAAAATCATGGCCGCGGTCTGGATTGGCTGTCACAAGCCAGCGAGCAAGGCGGGGCCTTTGCCTGGTGTATTTTGTGCAATTATGTAAATACGGGTGGGTGATATGGTCTCCGGTATGAATATTTGGTTTAAGCTATGTGTATTTTATCAAAATTCGTTGTCATTTACACTCCCGTTCAAAAGTTTGGGGTCACTTAGAAATTTAATTATTTTTGAAAGAAAATCACTTTTTTCAATGAAGATAACTTTAAACTAATCAGAAATACACTCCATACATTGCTAATGTGGTAAATGACTATTCTAGCTGCAAATGTCTGGTTTTTGGTGCAATATCTACATAGGTGTATAGAGGCCCATTTCCAGCAACTATCACTCCAGTGTTCTAATAGTACAATGTGTTTGCTCATTGCGTCAGAAGGCTAATGGAGGATTAGAAAACCCTTGTGCAATCATGTTAGGTCTGCTATGCTGTAATTGCTGCAAATGGAGGATTCTTTGACGAAAGCAAAGTTTGAAGGAAAAAATTATTATTTCAAATACAAACCATTATTTCTAACCTTGTCAATGTCTTGACTATATTTTCTATTCATTTTACAACTCATGGTGGTAAATAAGTGTGACTTTTCATGGAAAACACAAAATAATTGTCTGGGTGACTCCAAACTTTTGAACGGTAGTGTAGAAAAAAAAATTAGGTGACATTTGGCCTTTAAGGACTTGCTTGTAAATACTGCCAGTTATTTTCTAAGGTCTACTCCTCTACGACTGTGTCCATGAACACAAAAACTGTCATATAGCATACAAATACTTCACAGAACTAAAACTGATAGGCTACCTACCCATTATTAAGGCACACATGAAACCAGAGGAATGGACAGTCGTCTCATAATTCTTGCGTGATCTTGTCGTTTGAGCCTTGTACTGATCTGTGTCACTTCAAACCACAAATGCAGATGATGGGGATTGCCGCACAGCTGAGACTGGACAGCAGCCGTAATGGAACTGCAGTCAAAGGAAATTTCGTTTACTTTATTAATCCCAGAGGGAAATTCAAGGGAATCCACCCGAATAAGGCAGTCACAGTGCAGCACCAATCCCTTCACCATTCACACACACTGGGCCACTTTAGAGTCTCCAGTTAACCTAACTTGCATGTTTTTAGAATATGGGAGGAAACTGGGGTAAACCCACTCAAGCATGAGAACATACTAACTCCAGAGAGATGGGCCCTACTGGCTTGTGGAGTTGAAGCCACAACCTTTACTGTGAGGTAGTAGTGCAAACCACTACATCACCATGCTGCCTTCCAGGTTCACCAGAAGACATAAAGCCTATATTGACTTCACTTCTGTGTTGACCACCCTCAAGCAAAACGAGCTCAAAACCCCAACTCTCTTGTTAGTAGTGTTGGCAACAGTGACTGAAAACATTGCAGTGCACACTCATACTTATATAAAACACCGTAGTGACATGCTTAGAGATAGAAGCTCGGGAGTACTGTGTGTAAGCGCAACTACAAGAGACGTATAAAAGAGCTGTGCTAATAAATGGAGCATAATACTCAGCTTATTGATGCACGGTGCATAGATGCAGCCATCTTGAAGAATGAAGTCGAGCATGGTTAGGGTTGTCTGACTTTAACGAGTTAGACATCAGACTTCACGGGGTGCTCCATTGGAAACTTCCAGTTGGGAACTTCGTGAAATAACAAATTCAGAGACAGGTCCTGGAAGACAGTGTTACTGTATTGAACAGAAGTACTTAGTCTTTCTCTGCCTCTACTCTGATGAGTACAGCAGTGTGGGAGAAATGTCAGAAGGCTATGTAATTTTTAGTATAATGTGACACCAAGCAACAAACAAGATGCATACGGAGTGGAAAACACTTTTTATTAAGTATTATTGGTGCTGTGTATCAGTAAGTACTCATCTCAAAATAAGTGGTATTGGTGTATTGTTTTAAACAAACAGAAGTAATGGAATTGAATTATCGCATGACCCTCCTTTATTTACAGATGAGTAAATGAAGAGCTGTTTGTGTGGTACGCTTTACTGTTTTGTTTTTTTTTAATAAACGGTTTGCCTACTAGAGGTTGGAGTCAATTTTGTGTCTGTTGCCAGTTAACCAAAACATAACCTAATAATTTTAGCCACTTATGAAAGAAGCTAGTTAGTTATATTATTTTCTAAGTTATATTTTAGGACAGATGACTCTTGTCTTTTCAAAACTTAAATTCATTAGAAAAGCACTCAGGGAGTGCATACCTCCACCAAGGCTCCTTCCGTCTGTCATGGATCACCTCCAAAATGTAATGGGTTTGTGTGTAGAGCCATTTCTGGTGAAAATCACATCAAAGTCTGTCCATTAGTTTTGGGGTATTGTTGCTAACACACAGTGAGAAGATAAGAGCTTTGGCTGAGGTACGCATTCTCAGATCGTCACCAAAATGTAATGGGTTCCTCTCTAGCCCAAGAAGCACCTCTGGTGAAAATTTCATCCAAATCCATCCAGTGCTTTTTGTGTAATCCTGCTGCACAAATACAAAGCCTTTGGTGGAGGTATGCACTCTCAGATCATCACCAAAATCTAATCACCTGTTCCCCATGCTATTACACACCTTTCCTGAAAATTTTGTAAAAATCCATTCATAACTTTTTGAGTTATGTTGGTAACAGCCCAGCCACCCACCGCTACCGAAAACATTACCTCCTCCCTTGGCGGAGGTAATAAATGAATACCTGTTTAGGGGCTCTGAATATTTTGGAACAACCCCAATCGATTATCTGCATATTCATGTTTTGGTATCGACACACCTCTGCTGGGTCTCAGCCTCCTGAATGCTCTAATGCTCCAAAAATGTTCAGCAAGCCGCATAACCTGTGTTGCTGAGTGGGAGTGGGAGCAATGTCAGACAAATGTACTGTATCTTCTGTATTATACAGCACAACTTGAATGTGTTTATTCACAGGTGAAATAGATGTGGCATTTGCAATTTACTTCTAATAATCGCATGCTGCTGGGAAAAAGATAAATATCCAAACATCAAATTTTAGAACAACAGCAATTAATGTAAGAAAAAAATAACCAGATAATATACAGTAATATTTGAGCCCTCATAAATGTAGTCAGAAAGATGATAGTCAGAAAAATGCCAAATATTTGCTGATAAACAGCTGACCTTATAATGTACACAGTCTCCAGCAAGTCATGGTTCTTATTTTTTTTTTAATTAATTTTTTTTTTATTTTGTGTACTTTATTGATCCCCAGAGGGCAAATTCAGGGCATCCACCTGGAGGGATGAAGCAGTCACGGTACGGCTCTATCCCTTCACCATTCACACACACATTCACACCTAGGACCACTTTTAGAGTTTCCAATTAACCAAACCTGCATATGACCTAAGTTGGAATCAGCTAAACAATGTTGGAGTTTTTCTGCTTTTACTTTAAGGAATTGTTTTTTGTTTCATCATTAATACATTGTTTCCTAATTTACATAAAAGCAACCTTGGGGAAAAATATATAATCTCATAACTGATGATGCTGCAGGGAATGTATTTGATGTGCTACAATACTGAGGTGATTGGTATGTCAAATCATGTAGATACTATGGATAGCAGTATTAGATTGCTTTGTTACAAAATAAGTATGTATATCATGTCTGTGGATTTCATTGTTTTGTCTTAACTTATACAAATGTGTGTGTACACACTCACACACACACACACCCCTCCAAAAGTATTGGAACAGTAAGGCCAATTTCTTCATTTCTGCTGTAGACTGAAAACATTTGGGTTTTACATCAAAAGATGAATATGAAACAACAGGCCAACATTTCAATTTTTATTTCCAGCTATTTACGTCTAGATCTGATTCACAACTTAGAAGACAAAACATTTTATTTGAATCCACCTATTTTTCATGTGACCAAAATTATTGGAACATGTGACTGACATGTTTTTTTTTTGTTTGTTTTTTTGCCCAGGTATGTTCTATTACACTGATTATTCAAACAACAAATAGTGCTAAATATCTACTCTGTTTCAGATTTGGGTTTTTCCTATACAGATGAAAGTTACGACCGTAACGGTGGTTTTATGAGTCCTGGATAACTGCCAGGCGGTGCTTGAAAGCACCCTCACACTAGCGAATGCCGAGTACAAATAATAACAATGTCACGTGTGACCCCTGCATGACCTCCTCCCTCCCCCTGGAGGCTATATCTTCCGGTGTCTGCAGGTGTTCTGCTTCTAGAGTTTTCTTGCGAGCGTGAGACTACTGAGTGACCAAACATCCTGGTGGTCATCTGGGACTCATAGAACCGTAGTTACGGTCGTAACTTTAGTTCTGTTTTGTCCCTTCATGACCGCCAGGCGGTGCTTGAAAGCACTGGATGACCAATACCAACAATGTCATGAAGAAGCCCGAGCACATACTTGACTAACATAAGGCAGAGGAATGTGGGAGCAGGACCATCCCCCAGTTGGTGGGGGGTGGCAACGTTGATCCTGTAGAATTGTGCAAAGGTGTCAGGCGCTGCCCATGATGCCACTGCACAAATGTCCTCCAGTGATCCTTCCTTCAGAGCACCCCAAGATGCAGAGATGCCCCGAGCGGAGTGACAGCTCACTCCCGATGGTAAGGGACAGCCAGTGGACTTGTATGCGCACCTGATAGCATCAACCACCCAATGGGATAGGCGCTGTTTAGAGAGCATAACCTCGGTTAGGTCCACCATAACAAATGAAAAGCTGCTCTGATTGTCGTATAGATGCGGTAGCAGTAACATACATAGTAAGAGCCCGAACCGGGCACAGTAAGTTTGACCCACTCTCTGCAGACGGAGGGCCGAACCGGGCCAGCTGAATTGGTCGATTGACAAACGTTCGTGACAGGACCTTGGGGTGGAATGCCACATTCGGCCACAGCGTAACACCCCAACATTCCGGGTTCCACCAGAGGCATGAATCACTGACCGATAGGGCATGCAACTCCCCTACTCGCTTTGCCGATGTTATAGCAAGGAGAAAAGCAGTTTTTATAGACAACTATTTCAATTCCACCTGAGCCAAAGATTCAAAAATTGGAGCAGACAGAGCACCCAGCACCAGCGGTAAATCCCATACCAGGACCCTGTGAACCCTCGGGGGCGGAGCCTCCAAGCCCTCTTGAGAAAAAGAGAAATTAACCGCTGGAACCCCACAGTGGCGTCCCCAACCAGGGCATGTCGTGATGAAATGGCTGCCACATGCACCTTTAAGGTGGAGTATGCGAGGCCATCATCAAGGAGGGACTGCAGGAACTCCAAGATCATGGTCACAGGACAGAGCACCGGGTCCTCTGCCCTGCCTGCACACTAGGCAGAGAACCGCTTCCCCTTACCCTCATATAGAAGGTGGGTGGATGACGCACAGGCACTCATAGTGGACCTGACTGGTTCAGTGCACCTTATCAGGAATGGGTCTGGCTCTGAAGTGGCCAAACCCAGAGCTGAAGGTGATGGGTTGGGATGCCATACATGACCCCCCAGTTAAGAGGTCCTTCCTGTGTGGGAGGCACCACGGAAAGCTGCAACAGAGCCTCTGCAGCAATGGAAACCAGGTCTTCCTGGGCCAGAAGGGGGCTACCAGGAGAAGTCTGTGGCCCTGCTGGAGGATTCTCTGTAATGTTGGGAAAATCAGAGTTAGTGGTGGGAATACATAGAGGACCTTGTTGGGCCACCTGTGCCCCAGGTTGTCCTGTCCCAGGGGAGCCGTCTTCTCTGTCCAAGAAAACCAGAGGGGACAATGAGTTGAATCCTTTGAGGCAAAGAGGTCCACTTCTGCTCTGCCAAAAAATGCTCTACATCATCTCCACCACCTGGGGATGAAGCCGCCATTCTCCCTGTGGAGGCTTGCACCGAGAGAGGAAGTCCGCCACGTGATTCTGCTCTCCCTGCAAGTACATCAAATCAAATCAAACTTTATTGTCATATTGCTGTACATACAACTGTAGTGCGGGCAAGATGAAATTGCATTTCTCTCTACATCCATATGAATAGAAGTAGCATGACTTAAGACACACTCACACATAGCTTCACCCCCCCATCCATTCACACATCCCTGAGACATACTTGGGGGGGGGGGAGACAACAAAAACTAACTATAATATACAAATAATATACAAAATGTCCGTAGGTGCAGTAGTGTGTATGAGAGATTCCGGGTCAACTGTTCAGCATCCTGACAGCTTGTGGAAGGAAGCTGTTGATCAATCTGGTGGTTCTGCCTCTGATGCTCCGGAATCGTTTACCAGATGGAAGAAGTTCAAAGTGTTTATGCAGAGGGTGAGAACGGTCCTTGACAATGTTCAGTGCCCTGCTCCTACAACGGCTCTGAAAAAGTTCTTGGACAGAGGGGAGGGAGACTCCAATTACCCTCTCAGCCCCCTTGACTATCCTCTGCAGGGCTTTTTTGTCTGACATACTGCAGCTGGAGTACCATGTAGCAATGCAGTACGTCAGAACACTCTCCACCACACCTCTGTAGAAGGTCCTGAGGATGCAGATGGGGAGAGAGGCCTGTTTGAGTTTCCTCAAGAAGTGCAGTCTCTGCTGAGCCCGCTTCCTGATCCCCAAGGAATTCTTGCTCCAGGTCAGGTCCTGCGAGATCTGCACTCCGAGGAACCTGATGTTCTCCACTAAACGGCCGCCGATGCTGAGGGGGACGTGCTCAGGCTGAGACCACCAGAAGTCGATAATCATCTCCTTCGTTTTGTCCACGTTGAGCACCAGATTGTTCCCCCTGCAACAGCCCTCCAGGTCTCTCACTTCTTCCCTGTACATTGATTCCTCATCCCTCTGAATAAGTCCCACCACCGTGGTGTCGTCTGCAAACTTAATAATCTGGTTCCCCTCGTGTCTGGATACACAGTCATGTGTTAGAAGTGTAAACAACAGTGGACTGAGTACACAGCCTTGAGGGGATCCGGTGCTCAGCGTGACAGAGTTGGAGATGTTGTTTCCAACCCGGACAGACTGAGGTCTCTCAGTCAGGAAATCCAGGATCCAGAGACATGTGGCGGTGTTCAGACCGAGAAGGAGTAATTTCTCCATCAGTCTCTGGGGAATAATGGTGTTGAATGCTGAACTGAAATCAATGTACAGGAGTCTGGCTTGGTGTCTTTCTGGTCCAGGTGGGTGATGACAGAGTGTAGGGTGGTGACTATAGCATCCTCTGTGGAGCGGTTTGAACGATATGCAAACTGGAGCGGTTCGTGTGATGCAGGGAGGCAGGCTGTAATGTGTGGTTTGACAAGCCGTTCAAAACACTTCATCACAATTGGTGTCAGTGCAACAGGACGATAGTCATTCAAACAGGACACAACTGGTTTCTTTGCCACCGGTACAATGATAGAGGTCTTGAAGCATCTGGGAACGATGGCCTGACTCAGGGAGATGTTATAAATGTCAGTCAGGACATCCGCCAACTCGCTCGCGCAGTCTCGGAGCACACGTCCCGGAATGTTGTCCGGACCTGCAGCTTTGCGTGGGTTGACTCTGGTTAGGGTCCTCCGTGTGTCCGCTGTGTTGATGGTAAAAGCTGGTCCGACCGATGGTGGGGGTGGGCCAGCCCTCCCTCTGATTGTCGAGTTTGATGCTTCAAAACGTGCAAAGAAGTCGTTAAGCCTGTCTGGAAGCGAAGCGTCATCATCATTGCCTAGACTTATAGCCCGTCAGTGTCCGAACTCCCTGCCACATCTACTTGGTGTTCCTAGTGTCACAGAGGTGTCCCTGGATTTTCTCCGCATAGGCGCGCTTTGCCGCCTTAATTCCCTTTGAGAGCGCAGACCTGGCTGAGCGGAGGGCGATCCTGTCCTTCGCTCTGAAGGCTGCATCTCTGGCTGTAAGCAGCGAGCACACCTCTGCAGTCATCCAGGGCTTATGGTTACCCCGCATAGTGATGGTCTTCACTGTAGTGACATCCTCTGTGCACTTTGTGATGTAGCTGGTGACCGTATCAGCATACTCCTCCACATCTGTCTTGTCTTCCTGGGAGGCTGCTATTTTGAAGACTTCCCAGTCTGTGTGCAGAAAACAGTCTTTCAGTGCAGAGGTTGCACTCTCTGGCCAAATTCTAATTTGTTTCACTGCTGGCCTGCTGCGCTTCAATAAAGGTCTGTAGGCAGGCAGCAGCATCACGGATATGTGATCAGAAAGGCCGAGATGGGGGCGGGGTATCACCTTATATGCATCTGTGTTTGTGTACACTAAGTCCAACATATTCTCTCCTCTGGTCTTAAAGTCTACACATTGTTTAAACTTGGGGAGCACAGAATCAGAATCAGATTTATTGCCATTGTTCATGTAGTACACAAACTAGGAATTTGTCTCGACGCCATGCTGCAACATTTAAAAACATGATGAGAAAAAGAGATAAACTAAAAAACTAAAGGACTGAAAACGTGCAATAAGTGTAGAAAAATAAGTAATAATAAGTAATAATGATAATAATAATAATAACAATACTAGTAATAATGAGTAGTACTAGTCAAGGCAGTTTTAAAGAATTAGCAAGTAGCAGATAATGTGAAGTACCACATAGTGCAGTCGATAATGCAACAGAAAACAGTGATGAATGACGTGAGTCTGGTTGAGCTGCTGTACATAGTGCACGAGTCTGTCTTTACAGACTTACATTTACAGTCTTACATTGCCCGCAGGCTGAGCAGACAAGGAGCAGCCCACGTCAGGAGGCACCGAGTTACTCACAGCAGCCGTGCTGACCTGGAGCTACCCTGGGGGTTGAACTGGGAGACGGTGGATATATTGTCTGACCGAACCAGCACATCTCCCCTGCAGGTAAGACAGAAAATGCTGCAGTACTAGATAAATGGCTCGAATCTCCAGTACTTTGATGTGGCATGTGTGGTCCCGAGCAGACCAGCATCCCTGGGCAGGTCTGCCACACCAAACCGCATCCCATCCTGAAAGAGAGACATCTGTGATGCTAATTTCCCGAAAAGATGGAACAACTCCCAGAGCAGTGTCCCCTAGAAGGAACTCTCTGTCCTTCCAAGGTGTCGAGGCATGAACACATGCCTGCGACACCCTGACTAGCCTGCACCTGTGCCTCCTGGCATCCAGATGGAGGTTGTTCAGCCATATTTGCAGGGGGCATAGCTTCAGTAGACCCAAGGGGACAATGGCTGAAGCGGCTGTCAGCTTGCCCAAAAGCCACAGGAATTTGATGCAACGCAGTTGCCTGCCCCTCCTGAAGTGGGAAGGAGCTGTAAAAAACCGGCCACATGCCATAGTCACAGGCAGGCCCTCATAGTGACTGAGTTGAATGCCAACCCCAAGCAGGTCACTCGCTAGGTAGGAACCAGGCAGCTCTTTCCCCTGTTCTTCGTAAGATCGAGCCTGGCTACACGTGACAGCAGGCAAGCTGTATCCTATGTCACCTGGTCTTGGGATGGTCCATATACCAGCCAGTCGTCCAGGTATGGGAGAATCTTCATGCCCCGTGCTTGCAGGGGTGCAAGGGCTGCCGCAATATACCTGGTAAAAATCCTTGGGGACAGAGAGAGTCCGAAGGAAAGCACCCTGAACGGATAATGGCGGCCCTGGAAGGCAAACCTCAGAAACTGCTGGTGATGTGCAGCGATTGGCGCATGGAAGTAAGCATTCTTCAGGTCCACTGATGTAAACCACTCCCCCCGACTGACCACCCACAGAGCGTCTGCTGTGGTTAGCATCCAAAAGGGCAGAACCTTCAAATACTTGAGGCCCCTGCGGTCCAGAATGGGATGAAATCCACCGTCTTTCTTGATGACAAGAAAGTAGGTCAAATAGAACCCCCTGGGCCGCCGTAGGGGTCCACCAGCACAATGGTGCCCTTGGCCAGGAGGACGGACAGTTCCCAAGCCAGAGCTTGGATTTTTTCTGGGTCGCTAATGATTGTCATCATAACCCAGCCAGGGGTTGGGGGCCGGTGTTGGAACTGCAGTTTGTACCCTTGGGTCAGAGTGGAAATCACCCAAGGGTCTGCCAAGCATGCAGCCCAGTAACTGAGCTTCTGCTGGGGAAAACGGCCGACAGCCGGCCCCAAAGCCCTAGCTACACCTCCCGTTCCCCCTGGAAGTGCCGGGGGGCGGTCAGGTTCAGGGCCTTGATGCCACCCAGAGGATCGATGTGCTGGCGGGCGAAAACCAGCAGCGGGCTGTCCTATAGGCCACTGGGGGGCCAGCTGGCTACTGCGGGCAGGTACCTAAGGCCGATGCCTAGAAGTAGGCAAGGAGGCCCTCTGATTGCTGGGGGGAGGTGCCCTCCTGTGAAGGCTTGCCAGCTGCGTCCTGGTCACGCTAGCAGCTGCATTGTGGTCCAATGCCTCCAGAGCAGCTGATCCAAACAGATCCCCTGGTTCTACCGGAACCTGACAGAGAACATTTCAAGTAGCCTCCATCAAAGGGGAGTGCACTAACCAGACATGACGGCGTGCATGCACCAGGGTGGATATCAATTGGCCTAGCTCCCTAGTCTGGAAGGCAAAGGCCTGCAGAGACGCATCACAGATGTCCTGGATGACACCCCTCACCTGTGTCTCCTGCAGGGAGGTTGAAGGAGCCAGCAGCAGATGAGACGAGGTCCTTGTTACCGAGTTTGCCAATACGTGCTGCCATATCATAGGCCTTACAGACGTAACCATCTGTGACCCTACACTGGGCAGAGGGGCACCTGGCATCTGACTCAGGGCTGCAACAGAGGACTCAACTGCAGACTTGTGGCCAAGGCCCACTGACTCTGGCTTCTCCATCGCAGCTAAGGTGCGCTCATCCGATGTGAGTCTGGAGAGGGCTGAAACATCTCTCCAACATGAATGCAACTCCTTCAGAAAGTCCGGAGAATGCGGGACAATGAACTTGGCTGGAGAAGGGTTGTGCCTATGAAAAGCACTAGGGGGTACACACCCCGGTGGGGCGTCGCGCTTCAGACGTGTCAAGGCAGCACAGACAATTGCCTCCCACAGAGGAGTCAACTGACCCCCATAGAGAGCTCTGGGCTGATGAGCGTAGGGAGTGCTCCGAGGCGTGTGAAGCTGGATCATCTGCTGAGGTGTTAAACTGACTCGCCAAAGCCACAATTGAAATGGCATCCTCTGGTGATGGCACCCCCAGTGCATGCCCCGTACTGATAGGTTCCACCCTATCAATAGCTGGCTGTAGATTGAGAAGAAGCGCCTTCATCTGTTCCACATCCGCAGCCAAGCGATCCACTTGGCTGGCAAGCTGACCACCTGCTTTTCTCCACTTGGGGGCACCCTCTGTGCACTGCGATGAGGGCCTCTTCCGTGTTGCTCCTTTACCAGACTCACCTAGTAGGGGCTGGGATGACAGAAGGCTGGGCTGTGACTCAAACTTAGCTAGCTACTTAGCTTGGGTAGGATCAAATAAGTGTTGACTTCGTCCTACTTCTTTTCAAGCATGTAGATTATAATGCATCTGAATGAAGAGAGAAAATTGTAATTTATTATGTTCTATTTTTGCCTTGTGTTTTACTGATAGAATATTTTTATTTCAAACGTAAATATAAAATCAAAAAAACTGTGCTAGCCTCACAACTCTCACTGACCGAGGCATAATGCTGCAATTCATGCAGACATTTTCAGTGAGGGCCTCCTGAAAGTGCCCGGGGCAAAGGCCGGAGAGGCACAGATCATGGCAATCTGCTGGGTCCAGGGGGCCAGACATCCAGCACAGGACTGCTTCATTACCGGGCAATGTGTATCAATGCTGGGAGAGGACAGCGAACTCGCCACCTTCACCAGCAAGGCAACAAGGCTTCCTTATTTTCTTCAAAGGAAATAAACAGCAAGCTGCGAGAGGGAAGCGAACACACTGCCTTCAACAGCTGATTAGCTAAGAGATTACTCCTGCTTTTTTTTTTTTTTTTTTTTTTTTTTTTTTTTTTTTGAAAGAAAAATAAGCAGCAGAACTGGGAGAGGAGAGTGGACACACTACCTTCACCAACAGCTGAATAACTAAAATATTATACTTTGTTTGCTCAGAAGAACAAAAAATAAGCAGCAAACTGAAAGAGGGGCACGGACAAGCTGCCTCAACAGGTAATTAGCTAAAATATCACCCTTCTTTTGCTTAGAAGAACAAAAAATAGGCAAGAAAATGGAAGAGGGGAGTGGACACACTACCTCCACAGGTAATTAACTAAAATCTTACACTTTCCTTGGTCAGAAGAACAAAAAATAAGCTGAAAACTGCAAGAGGGGAGTGGACCCACTGCCTCACAGATAACTGGTCAACACCAAATTTATTGTCTTAAGTTTTTTTTACCTGATTTAGGACAATTTTGATGTGCTGAATCCAAAAATCACATTGGTTTTGCTCAATCAGGTCAACTTTTTGAATTATGGCCACATGTTGTTTTATAAGTTTTTGTTTACATATAAGGGTATTTTTGCTTTACGTGATGCAAAATTCGTTTTTATGTCTTGAAATTCTCTGAATTTTGAACAATGATGACGTAACATTCAATTTACATGTACTTACCTTTATATAAAGGTAAGTCTTTATATATATACTTACCTTTATATAAAGGTAAGTACATGCACAGTACTAAGTACCGTATTTTTTGGACTATAAGGCACGCTTAAAATCCTTTAATTTTCTCAAAAATCGACATTGCGCTTTATAATCCGGTGCGCCTTATGTATTAATTCTGGTTGTGTTTACTGACCTCGAACCGGTTTTATGTGGTACACGGCGCTCAAAAATCTGTCAAAAATGTTTTAGTACGACTTTGGTAAGCTACGAAGCCGAACCGCTTGATGGATTGTCGGAGCATTACGATAGTCAGGAGCCTCGCGGAGTAATATGTGCTTCGACATAATGGCCGGATGGCTTTTTCCACAAATCTCCGTCCCTATTGATCTGCGACTCCATGCGCGGCCATCTTACCGATACTGTCAAAACCCAAGTGAAGCAAACTAATTCGGAGCTTGCCATCATTCTGGGTGGATTAACCAAAGAACTCCAACCGCTAGATATTGGTGTCAACAGGTCGTTCAAAGTTAAATTGCTAGCGAGTTACGCCACTATCTGCCAATGGATCGTGGATCGAAACTGCTCCCGTTTAGCTGTAATTAATATTCAAAAATGATATTTTTGGGACGAAAGAATTCAAGCGTCCCGGCATTTGTTTACTTATCAGGGCTGCCGCCGGAGAGCGAGCCGTATCAAGTACCGAGCGAGTATCCTGGCCAATATGGCAATGTAAACAGCCACGGACCAAAAAATGTACATTTGCTCGTGGAACAGGTCATTCACATTCGCAGACAATCGCGCTATATGTATCTAGAATGACTATAGATAGGATTTTCTTTCCATGCACGCAAAAAAATCATTTTTCTCAGATCCAACTCCCTCGCTTTAATGCGCCTTATAATCCGGTGCGCCTTATGTATGAAAATAGACCATCGAATAGACCGTTCATTGATATTGCGCCTTATAATCCGGTGCGCCTTATAGTCCCAAAAATACGGTAAGTACAGGTTTTTATTTAGCACCTGATCGAGAGAAACAGATGTCATCTTCGGATTCAGCGGTGCAAAATTGTCTTCAATCAGTTGAAAAAACAGACAACTTACAAAAAAATTATTTTTGTAACCCTGTGTAATTATTAACTAAAATATTACACTTCTTATGCTTGGAACGAAAAACAAGCAGCAAACTGGAAGAGAGGAGCAGACACACTGCCTCCACAGGTAATTAACTAAAATATTACACTTCTTTTGCTTAGAAGAACAAAAAATAAGCAGCAAACTGGAAGAGGGGAACAGGTACGCTGCCTCACCAGATAATTTACTAAAACATTATACTTCTTTTACTTAGAAGAATGAAAAATAAGCAGCATACTAGAGGAGGCGAGCGGACACGCTGCCCCTAGCTACAGCTGGATAACAAGTTTAGCACCCCATCTTTCCTTTTTTTCTTTTTTGACAAAAAAAAGAAAAAAGTTAGCAGAACAAGGAGAAGGCCGTAGACACACTGCCTTCCCTAATGATGAATAATCACAAGATTAACACTTTCTCTTTTTCATAAGAGAGGATAAGCAGCTTGATTGAAATTAGCTTTACTTTGCTCTTAATACAACTCAGTTTAAATGGAAAACTTCACTCAGATAGCTTTGATATAGCCAGCAATTTTAATGAGTATTTTATCAAATTGATAAAAAAACTGGATCTGAATTTTACCCAAACATACCTGCACCAAATTAAAATAAATCATGAAACTGATCTAAACCTTAAACCCACAAATGAGATAAAGCCTAACAAAATTTTATCATCTCTGTCAAGTTCCAAAGCTAAGGATATACATGAACTAGACACTGTATTCCTGAAAAAACATAGATACTTTAATAACTCCAACTACAGAACTAATAAATCAATCAGTACATGAAAACATCTTCCTGATGCATTGAAACCTGCCATTGTAACCCCCACACACAAAACCGGAGACAAACAGGAAATTAGTAATTATAGCCCGATAAGTATCCTTACTGTCGTGTCAAAAGCCATTGAAAAGGTGGTAGTAGATCAACTGGTAGAACATCTGGAATCTGCCCAACTGCTACATCCCATGCAATTTGGTTTCAGGCCGAACCACTCAATGGAGGTTGCATGTTGTTACTTTATTGAAACAATTAAAGAAACTCTGGATATAGGAGGGGTGATGGGAGCCATCTTTTTCAGAATCAGAATCAGGTTTATTGCCATTGTTCATGTAGTACACAAACTAGGAATTTGTCTCGGTGCAATGCTGCAACATTAAACATGATAAAATAAAAGAAATAAACTATACATGCAATAAAGTGTAGAATAAGAGTAAGTGATACTGGTCAGCAGTTAAAATATATTAGCGAGCAGCAGATACTGTGGAGAACTATATAGTGCAGTCGGTAATGCAGGAAGAAAACAGTGATGATTGACATGAGTCTGGTTGAGCTGCTGTACATAGTGCACGAGAGTCAATAAGTCACTTAGTGTTCAGCAGTCTGATGGCAGAGGGGAAGAAGCTGTTCATGTGACGGGAGGTTTTAGTCTGGATGGACCGAAGTCTTCTACCAGAGGGAAGGGGGGCAAACAGTACGTGACCAGGGTGTGAGGGATCGGCTATGATCCGGCCAGCACGCCTCCGGGTCCTGGAGATGTACAGATCCTGGAGAGATGGGAGCTTGCAGCCGATCACCTTCTCAGCAGTGCGCACGACGCGCTGCAGCCTTAGTCTGTCCCTGGCAGTGGCTCCTGCGTACCACACGGTTATGGAGGTGGTGAGGATGGACTCGATGATGGCTGTGTAGAACTGCACTAACATCTTGATGGGTAGCTTGAGCTTCCTCAGCTGCCGCAGGAAGAACATCCTCTGCTGGGCTTTTTTGATGAGTGAGCTGATGGTCGGCTCCCATTTAAGATAAGATAAGCCTTTATTAGTCCCACAACGGGGAAATTCCAGGATTGCAACAGCATAGGGACAGCAACACTCAGAGCAACAATCAGAAGGCAAGAAAAAACAACATCTAGTAAACATATGTCCATATTACTATAAATGTATTGTAACGTGCTGCTCGACATGGCGACGTCCCACCGGGAGATTTGAACTCACGCCTCCCGCTCCGGAGTCCCGCACCCTACCTGTGTCGCCAATAGGGTCAACCCACTTGGCAAGCCAAGTAGGGTGCTCATATTGAGTTCGCTACAGTATATATATAGACACACAGTCTATTTGAGGTCCCTGGTGATGGTAGTGCCTAGGAAGCGGAAGGAATCAGCAGTGGTGATGGGAGAGCCTGAGAGGGTGAGGGGGGGCAGAGGGGTAGTGACTTTCCTGAAGTCTACAATCATCTCCACTGTCTTCAGAGCGTTCAGCTGCAGGTTGTTATTGTTGCACCAGGACGCCAGCTGGGCCACCTCTCTCCTGTAGGCGGACTCGTCGCCGTTGGAGATGAGCCCGATGAGGGTGGTGTCGTCCGCAAACTTGATCAACTTGACAGACTGGTGGCTGGAGGTGCAGGAGTTGGTGTAAAGGGAGAAGAGTAGGGGGGAAAGTACACAGCCCTGGGGTGATCCGGTGCTGATGCTAGTAGAGTCTGAGACAGTCTTTCCCAGCCGCACATGCTGCCTCCGGTCCGTCAGGAAGTCGGTGATCCACCTGCAGAGGGAGTCAGGCACGTTGAGCAGGGACAGCTTGTCCCGGAGCAGAGCGGGGCGGATGGTGTTGAATGCGGAGCTGAAGTCCACAAACAGGATCCTGGCATAGGTTCCCGGGGAGTCCAGGTGCTGCAGGATGGAGTGGAGGGCCAGGTTGACTGCGTCGTCTACAGACCTGTTGGCTCAGTAGGCAAACTGCAGTGGGTCCAGGAGAGGGGTGGTGATGGACTTGAGGTGGGGCAGGACCAGGCGCTCAAAGGACTTCATGACTACAGAGGTGAGCGCTACAGGTCTGTAGTCATTAAGTCCAGTGATCCGTGGCTTCTTGGGGACAGGGATGATGGTGGAGGATTTGAGGCAGGACGGCACGTGGCATAACTTAAGGGAGGTGTTAAAAATGTCTGTGAAGACAGGAGCCAGCTGTTTCGCACAGTGTCTCAGGGTGGAGGGAGACACGCCGTCCGGGCCGGGGGCCTTGCGCGGGTTCAGTCTGGAGAACTGTTTGAGCACGTCCTGCTCACTGATGATAAGGGCAGGGGTGGGGGGAGGGGGGGTGCCTTTAATGAAGTAGGGATTGTGGAGGCTGTGGAGCTGGAGGGAGGGGGGGAGTTGGACACAGATGACGAGGTGTCAAAATGGGCATAGTGTTGGGACAGTCTTTGACAAAGGGCTTTGTCATCCTGACCTTTAGGAGCCTGAGGTCGATAGTTGGTGATTTGCCTCAGTCCTCTCCACACGGAAGCCGAATCATTAGCAGTGAACTGCTGCTGGAGTCTCTCTGAATACACAGATTTAGCCCTCTTCAGCTCTCTGTTAAACCGGTATTTAACCTCCCTGTAGCAGTCCCTGTCTCCACTTTTCAGCGCTGCTTCCTTCTCCTTCCTGATCTGTCTGAGCTTAGCTGTGAACCAGGGTTTGTCATTAGAGTAACTCACCCTGGTGCGTGATGGAAGAATGACCTCTTCACAAAAGTGGATATATGAGTTCACAGTGTCCGTGTACTCATCCAGATCATGCGTGGCTCCTTTAAACATGCCCCAGTCAGATATTTCCATGCACGTTTCCAGCTTCTCCTCATCTTCACTGGTCCGTTTCTTCGTAGTGCTCACGACAGGTTTAGTGAGCTTCAATCTCTGTCTGTATGTGGGAATGAGGTGAACCATCACGTGATCAGATAATCCCAGCGCAGCGCGGGGAACAGCGCGATATGCGTCTTTCACTGTGGTGTAACAGTGATCCAGTGTGTTTAATCCTCTGGTGGGGCATTTAATAAACTGTTTGTAGCGGGGGAGATTGTGGCTCAGATTGCACTGATTAAAGTCGCCAGCCACAATAACCAGCGAGTCTGGAAAAATCCGCTCTGTGTGTTGAATGTGATCCGCGAGCATGCGCTGAGCTTCGCGCGTGTCCGCGTCGGGAGGGGCGTACACAGCGATGAGTATAAAAGAAGCAAACTCCCGCGGGGAATAAAAAGGCTTGCAGTTAATAACAAGAAATTCCAGGGCGGGAGAACAGTGTTTGGAAATTACCGTTACATCAGAGCACCAGCTGCAGTTGATGTAGAAGCAGACTCCGCCTCCTGTGGTCTTGCCGGAAAGCTCTGTGTCACGATCAGCACGAAAGAGCTGGAAGCCGTCGAGGCGCAGCGCGCTGTCTGGTATATTTTCCCGGAGCCAGGTCTCAGTAAAACAGAGGGCAGCCGAGGAGGCGAGGTCCCTAAAACGCATCAGCAGTCTCAGTTCATCTACCTTGTTAGAGAGAGAGTTGGTATTGGACAGAAATATGCCAGGCAGCGCCGTTCGCGAGCCTCTCCTGCGAAGCCGCACGAGAGCGCCCGCTCGTCTACCTCTCTTTCGCCGTCTCACTTTTCGAGCCAAGCAATGAACCAGATCGGCGGCAGGGGCTAAAAAAACTGGGAGGAGGTCCGTGGGGGTGAAAGTCCTGATATTTAGAAGTTCTTCACGGGTATAAGTGCAAGCAGACACACAATTGACAAACAAAGGGCGCAGCGAAGCACCATGTCGACCACTGTGGGCGCCATCTTGGAATGTGGAATGTGGGACTTGGGCAAAGCCTTTAATACGGTCAATCACTCAGTCCTTCTTTCTAAACTATCAGGATATAAACTGTCCATGAATACCCTTAGCTGGTTAAAATCTTATCTATCTGGTTGCTCACAGTGTGTGTGCATCCGGTGTGTTACCGGAGTGGTGGCTCAGTTGGTAGAGCATCCGCCCCACACCCGGGAGGCAGGGGTTCAAATCCCGGCCAGGTCATGCCGAAGACTATATAAAAGTGGAACTTCCTGCCGTCCAGCTTGGTGCTCAGCAATAATGGAATGGAGGAGGGAAATCTGTGGCGGCGCCTTGCATGGCAGCGGCCCTCTGATTCTACACTGGGGTGTGTGTGATTGACACTGTAGATAAGTAAAGCACAATCTCGTTCTACTGTACATGATTGGTTGTACGGTTGAATGACAATAAGGGTGATTTAATTAATTAAACAGTGCTGTATCACATGTATGCACATAAAACGGATGAGCTGCACTCTGAAATATAACCTTGCAAACTTTCATTGCATCAGAAACTCACTAGGTGCTAGTGAGGAGGATTCATTTCCACCAGCCCCAACAGAGAGCGAGAGAGACAATCCAGCAGTACATCGCGGACCTCTGCTGTCTGGAAAACGTATGCATGGTTGGCCATTTGGAGGATGAAAGGGTGCGGGATCAGCTAGCGGAACACACCGGCAACCCGCGGCAGTTAAATACAAATTTAACTCACCTTTACCATCAATGCAGCTGCAAAAAAAAGGTATTATAATAACTATGCCCGCCCACTAGAAGTGGCAGTGTGACTTTTTTTTACAGCCCCCCCCCCCCCCCCCCCCCCCAATGCTACCATGCCACAGGTATCAAGGTATCAGCACCTTGGTGCTTTCATTACAATCTCTTTTTCCAATACTTTTTAAAAGTATTGAGACTAAAATTGAACCTTGGGGTACCCCACACTTGATTTTGTGGCTTCCCAAAGAACATGTATCCATCCATACTTACAAAATAGCAACGATCTGCGACACAGGTGTCAAACTCATTCCATGGAGGGCCAAGACCCTGCAGGTTTTACTTCCACCCAGTGTCTTCAACAGGTGATTTCTCTGAATTTCTTCCTACTGATTGCTGATCAGTGAAAACACCTGCTGAAGAGACTAGGTGGAAGTAAAACCTGCAGGGTCTTGGCCCTCCATGGAATGAATTTGACACCCCTGATCTGCGAGATGGGAATGAAACCTTTCAAGAACGGTACCCGAGAAGCCCACTAGGTGTTTGAGTCTGCTTAATAAAATGTGGTGATCTACTGTATCAAAGGCAGCACTGAGATCCAGCAGCACCAGGACTGACAGTTTGTGGGAGTCCATGTTACACCCAATATCATTAACAATTTTTAAAAGGACTGTCTTGGTACTGTGGTTTGTCCTAAAACCAGATTAAAATTTTTCAAAAATGTTGTGGTCAATAAGAAAATTAACTGGATAAAAACAATTTTTTTCTTAAACTTTTTCTTAAACTTTACTTAAAAACAGTAAGTTGGATACAGGTCAATCAGGATCTAAATTACTCTTCTTCAAAAGGGGCTTTGCCACAGCCGTTTTAAAGGCTTTGGGGAAAACACCAGTCCAAAGAGACCAATTTACAATATTTAAAATCTTGTGTTCAAAGAATCCATAAACCGTTTTAAAAAGTGATGTGGGAATCGGCTCTAAAAGGCAGGAGGTCAAGTTTACCTGGGAGAAAACTCTACCAAGCATCTTAGCATCAACCAGGGCAAAACAGTCCAGTGTTTCCTCAGCTAAAAGTGAGTCTAAGATTCCATTAAAAGCAGTCTTCTGGTCAGATAAAATGATGGATCTAATAGACTCAACCTTGCACTTGAAGTGGTCTGCAAAACTCTGAGAGTCGGATAGGAGGTTTGTGCGTTTATTACAATCTGAGCTGATTACGTAAGTGATCAGTGGTTGCAAAAAGGACTTTAGGGTTATTGTTATGGGTTGGGATTATGTTGGCAAAATACTCTCTGCTCGATTTTTGACTGCATTATTGTCTTTTTAATTTACTCTGTAGTATTTGGTAATTGATAATTTGTTTCTTCTCCATTTCCTCTCAGCCATCCTGCACTCTTTTCAGTTATTTGATTTTTTTTTTTTTCTCCATGGAGGCCTAGGTTTACTCCTAACTGTACTTGAGATTATTAGAGCAACTCTGTGCTGAACCTCAGTAACCTGAACCTGAACCTCTGTCAAAGGTAGATCTTAATTACCTCCGCCAGGCCACAGGCCAGGAGGTTATGTTTTTGCCGGGGTTTGTCTGTTTGTCTGTCTGTCTGTTGGTTAGCAAGATAACTCAAAAAGTTTTGGACTGATTTCCATGAAACTTTCAGGCGTTGTTGGAAATGGTACAAGGAAGAAATGATTAAATTTTGGGGATGATCCGGATCACTGTCTGGATCCAGGAATTTTTTAAAGGATTCTTTAACATTGTGAGGTAGGGCCATTTTCAACATGTGTGCAGGCGCAATGGAGGGCGGTGGTCGTCGTGTCTGACGAACACGAACTCTGCATTATCCAAAGTTTTAGGCACAAAAGCACGTGGAAAACAGTGGGGGGCCGGGCCCGGCAGTGTGCCAGTGTTTGCGCTACGCTGCAAAAGCTGAGACGGGCAGCTGTCCGGCGCGGGATTATTTGGCAGAAATTCCCCGGGCAGCCATAGGGGCTGCGCAAAAACAAGCTCTCTGCCGGGGAAGTTTCCAGATCCTCTTTTGGCGCGGAGCGCAACCCCAATAAAACCCACGGCAACCTGTCTACCCAATTTGCATCCGTCAGTGAAGCCCTGAGTGCTGCTTTCAGTGATCTATGAAAACGCTCACATAACCCATTGGCCTGTGGGTTGTACGCGGTTGTGCGATGAATTGCAACGCCCGCAGCCTGGGAGTTTGGAGATGGAGGAGATGGACACAACAGCAACACTTGAGTTTATTACCTCCGCCAAGGAGGTAATGCTTTTACTGCCATTTGTCTGTTTGTCTGTCTGTCTGTCTGTCTGTTATCAACATAACTCAAAAAGTTATGAACGGATTTTGACGAAATTTTCAGGAAAGGTGTGTAATGGCACAGGGAACAGATGATTAGATTTTGGTGATGATCTGAGAGTGCATACCTCCACCAAGGCCTTTGTTTGTATTTGTGCAGCAGGATTACACAAAAACTACTGGATGGATTTTTAGATTTTGGTGATGATCTGAGAGTGCATACCTCCACCAAGGCCTTTGTTTGTATTTGTGCAGCAGGATTACACAAAAACTACTGGATGGATTTGGATGAAACTTTCACCAGAGGTCGTTCTTGGCCTAGAGAGGAACCCATTACATTTTGGTGATGATCTGGGAATGCATACCTCAGCCAAGGCTCTTCTCACTGTGTGTCAGCCACAAAACTCCAAAACTAATGGACAGACTTGGATGCAATTTTCACCACAAGTGGCGATAGGCCTACACACAAGCCCATTACATTTTGGAGGTGATCCATGAGAAACGAAAGGAGTCTTGGCGGAGGTATGCGCTCAATGAGTGCTTTTCTAGTTTACTGTTAAAATTATCAACAATAAAATCACAGGATGCAGATAAAACAGGGGGAGTGCTGTGTAAGAGTTTGATAAAATCAGCAGCCACTTCAGGTGTCAGATGGCGCTTCCTCACAGTTCGCACCAAGGTCTTCCGTTGCATAAAACCAGTGATGTTAAAAAAAACACACATTAATGGTCAGAAACAGCCAAGTCAACAACAGAGGACACACTAGTGGGCAGGCTATGGCTAATGACAAGATCCAGAGTGGGTCCCCTGTTGTGAGTCGGCTGCATGACATGTTGAGTAAAATTCATGGACGTGAGCAAGTCATTAAAATCTTCTGACAACTGGTCGCCCTGTTTATCAGTGTGTAGATTAAAATCACCGGAAATGAGAATAAAATTATATGAGGAGTGGATTATTGATAAAAACTCGGAGAACTCATTAATAAAAACAGGGCAGTATTTGGGTGGTCTGTAAACTGTGACACATAAAATTGCGGCGTTGCTAAACACAAAAGTGTGGTGCTCAAAGGCGGTATATTGATTGAGTAAGATTTGCTTTACCGCAACTGAGAAAGGGAAAAAAAAATAGCAGTACCCCCACCCTTCCTGCCCTTTCTTATGGAAAAAACTGAACTAAAATTTGGTGGGGAGGCTTCAGTGAGGACTGCTGTTGCGTCCGTGCCAAGCCACGTCTCTGTTAAAAATAAACAGTCAATCTTTTTATCTAAAATCAGGTCATTGATGATAAGTCTTGTTGGCAAGTGAACATATATTTAAGAGCTGTATTTAGGGTAGATGGTGAGTGATTTTTGGATGGGTAATTTGTTTACTGTGGATTATTGCAAGGTGACTGATCCACAGAAAGTAGGCATTAACTGATTACTATATGCCTCTGTTTTCACCAAGGCATAAAAAGCTGAATTGTTGACCTCTTGTACCATTTTCATCTTTTGATATCAAACTCAAATGTTTTTAGGCTATAGCAAAATTAAAGAAATTGGCCTCACTGTTCCAGTACTTTTGGAGGGGAATGTAGCTATTATCGGGCCCATAATATTAAACCACTGAAATATCAGCCGATGTCTAATAAATACTATGCACATAATTCAATAATGAATTATTTTAAATCCCTCTGACAGTCATTTTGTTAAATGTTGCACTTAATCAAAGCATCTCTTGTTTGAGAGGGTAAAATAAAGGACAATGCTTCAATGTGTTGTTGGATTTACATTGTGCTTTCTTGTTTTGTGTTCTTCTTCGTTTAGATTTGATTGGCGGTTGGCAACCAGCTTACAGGTGCATTACTGCCATGTACACACATGGACAAAATTGTTGGTACCCTTCTGTTAATGAAAGAAAAACCCACAATGGTCACAGAAATAACTTAAATCTGACAAAAGTGGTAATAAATAAAAAGTCTATGAAAATCAACCAATGAAAATCATATGATGCTTTTGAATTGTGGTTCAACAGAATTACTTTAAAAACAAACTCATGAAACAGGCCTAAAAAATGATGGTAACCCTAGAAAAGATTGAAAATAATGTGACCATAGGGACATGTTCAACCAAGATGTGTCCTCTAATTAACATCACAGGGTCTTACAAACTTGTAATCAGTCAGTCGGCCTATTTAAAGGGTGACAAGTAGCCACTTTGCTGTTTGTTGACATGGTGTGTACCACACTAAACATGGACCAGAGGAAGCAAAGGAGAGGGTTGTCTCAGGAGATTAGAAAGAAAATTAGAGACAAGCATGTTAAAGGTAAAGGCTATAAGACCATCTCCAAGCAGCTTGATGTTCCTGTGACTACAGTTGCACATATTCAGAAATTTAAGATCCACGGGACTGTAGCCAACCTCCCTGGACGTGGCCGCAGGAGGAAACTTGATGAAAAATGGAAGAGACTGATAATACGAATGGAAACAAAAGAGCCCAGAACAACCTCTAAACACATTCGTGGTGAACTCCAAGGTCAAGGTACATCAGTGTCATATCGCACCATCCGTCGTTGTTTGAGCCAAAGTGGACTTCATGGGAGACGACCAAAGAGGACACCACTGTTGAAAACAAATCATAAAAAAGCCAGACTGGAATTTGCCAAACTGCATGTTGACAAGCCACAAAGCTGGGAGAATGTCCTATGGACAGACGAGACAAAACTGGCACTTTTTGGCAAGGCATATCAGCTCTTTGTTCACAGATGCAAAAATGAAGCATACCAAGAAAAGAACACTGTCCCTACTGTGAAACATGGAGGAGGTTCTGTTATGTTCTGGGGCTGCTTTGCTGCATCTGGCACAGGGTGTCTTGAATCTGTGCAGGGTACAATGAAATCTCAAGACTATCAAGGTATTCTAGAGAGAAATGTGCTGCCCAGTGTCAGACAGCTTGGTCTCAGTCGCAGGTCATGGGTCTTGCAACAGGATAATGACCCAAAACACACAGCTAGAAACACCTAAGAATGGCTAAGAGTGAAAATTGGACTATTCTAAAGTGGCCTTCTATGAGCCCTGATCTAAATCCTATTGAACATCTGTGGAAGTTGCTAAAACATGCCGTCTGGAGAAGGCACCCTTCAAACCTGAGACAACTGGAGCAGTTTGCTCATGAGGAGTGGGCCAAAATATTGTCTGTCCAATACTTTTTCGATCCAAGATGGTGCCCACAGTGGCCGCCATGGTGCTTCGCTGCCCTTTAATTTGTTTGTTTCTGTTCGTCAGTTGTGTGTCTGCCTGCTCTTATACCCGAGAAGAGCTTCTAAATATCAGGTCTTTCACTCCCACGGACCTTCTCCCGTTTTTTTTGGCTCCTGCCGCCGATCTGGTCCACTTTCTAGCCCAAAAAGTGAGATGGCGGAAGAGAGGAAGACGAGCGGTAGCTCTCGAACGGCTTCGGAAGAGGGGCACGCGCACAGCCTTGCCTGGAATATTTCTGACCAATACCAACTCTCTCTCTAACAAAGTAGACGAACTGAGACTGCTGATGCGATTTAAGGACCTCGCTAATTCGTCCGCCCTCTGTTTTACTGAGACTTGGCTTAATGATTCTACTCCGGACAGCGCGATCAGCCTTGAGGGATTTCAGCTGTTTCGTGCTGATCGCGTCACGGAGCTCTCCGGTAAGTCTAAAGGAGGAGGAGTATGCTTTTACATTAACAGCAGCTGGTGCTCTGATGTAACCGTGATTTCCCGGCACTGTTGTCCCGACCTAGAATTTCTCTCCATTAACTGCAAGCCATTTTATTCCCCGCGGGAGTTCGCTTCATTCGTATTGATCGCTGTGTACGCCCCTCCCGACGCGGACGCGCGCGAGGCTCAGCGCGCGCTCGCAGATCACATCCAACATGCGGAGCGGACTTTCCCGGACTCCCTGGTTATTGTGGTTGGCGACTTTAACCAGAGCAATCTGAGTCACGAGCTCCCCCGATACAAACAGTTTATTAAATGTCCAACCAGAGGTGAGAACACACTAGATCACTGTTACACTACAGTGAAGGACGCGTATCGCGCTGTTCCCCGCGCTGCGCTCGGACTATCTGATCACGTGATGGTCCACCTCATTCCCACATACAGACAGAGACTGAAGCTCACTAAACCTGTTGTGACCACCAGGAAGAAATTGACCAGTGAAGCTGGAGAGAAACTCAACACATGCATGGAAATAACTGACTGGGACATGTTTAAAGGAGTCACACATGATCTTAATGAGTACACAGACACTGTGAACTCATACATCAACTTTTGTGAGGAGAGCATTCTCCCATCGCGCACCAGGGTGAGGTACTCTAATGATAAGCCCTGGTTCACTGCCAAGCTCAGACAGATCAGGAAGGAGAAGGAAGCAGCGTTGAAAAGTGGAGACAAGGACCGCTACAGGGAGGTTAAATATCGGTTTAACAGAGAGCTGAAGAGAGCTAAATCTGTGTATTCTGAGAAACTCCAGCAGCAGTTCACTGCTAATGACTCGGCTTCTGTGTGGAGAGGACTGAGACAAATCACCAACTATCGGCCTCAGGCTTCTAAAGTTCAGGATGACAAAGCCCTTTGTCAAAAACTGTCCCAACATTACACCCGTTTTGACACCTCGTCAGCTGTGTCCAACCCCCCCCCCCCCTCCACCCAGCTCCACTGCCTCCTCGGCCGCTAATTCATCAAAAGCGGCACCCCCCTCCTCCTCCTCCCCCCCTGCCCTTGTCATCAGTGAGCAGGACGTGCACAGACAGTTCTCCAGACTGAACCCGCGCAAGGCCCCCGGTCCGGACGGCATGTCTCCCTCCACCCTGAGACACTGTGCGAAAGAGCTGGCTCCTGTCTTCACAGACATTTTTAACACCTCCCTTAAGCTATGCCACGTGCCGACCTGCCTCAAATCCTCCACCATCATCCCTGTCCCCAAGAAGCCACGGATTACTGGACTTAACGACTACAGACCTGTAGCGCTCACCTCTGTAGTCATGAAGTCCTTTGAGCGCCTGGTCCTGTCCCACCTCAAGTCCATCACCACTCCCCTCCTGGACCCGCTGCAGTTTGCCTACCGTGCCAACAGGTCTGTGGACGACGCAGTCAACCTGGCCCTCCACTCCATCCTGCAGCACCTGGACTCCCCGGGAACCTACGCCAGGATCCTGTTTGTGGACTTCAGCTCTGCATTCAATACCATCCGCCCCGCTCTGCTCCAGGACAAGCTGTCCCTGCTCGGCGTGCCTGACTCCTTCTGCAGGTGGATCACCAACTTCCTGACGGACCGGAGGCAGCATGTGCGGCTGGGGAAGTCTGTCTCAGACTCTGTTAGCATCAGCATCGGATCACCCCAGGGGCTGTGTACTTCCCCCCTACTCTTCTCCCTTTATACCAACTCCTGCACCTCCACCCACCAGTCTGTTAAGCTGATCAAGTTTGCGGACGACACCACCCTCATCGGGCTCATCTCCAACGGCGACGAGTCCGTCTACAGGAGAGAGGTGGCCCAGCTGGTGTCCTGGTGCAGCCACAACAACCTGCAGCTGAACGCTTTGAAGACAGCGGAGATGATTGTGGACTTCAGGAAAGTCACAACCCCCCTGCCCCCCCTCACCATCACAGGCTCTCCCATCACCATTGCAGATTCCTTCCGCTTCTTGGGCACCACCATCACCCGGGACCTCAAATGGGAGCCAACCATCAGCTCCCTCATCAAAAAGGCCCAGCAGAGGATGTTCTTTCTGCGGCAGCTGAGGAAGCTCAAGCTACCCACCAAGATGTTAGTGCAGTTCTACACGGCCATCATCGAGTCCATCCTCACCTCCTCCATAACTGTGTGGTACGCAAGAGCCACTGCCAGGGACAGACTAAGGCTGCAGCGCGTCGTGCGCACTGCTGAGAAGGTGATCGGCTGCAAGCTCCCATCTCTCCAGGACCTGTACATCTCCAGGACCCGGAGGCGTGCAGGCCGGATCATAGCTGATCCTTCACACCCTGGTCACGTACTGTTTGCCACCCTCCCCTCAGGTAGAAGACTTCGGTCCATTCAGACTAAAACCTCCTGGCACATGAACAGCTTTTTCCCCTCTGCCATCAGACTGCTGAACATTAAGTGACTTATTGACTCTCGTGCACTATGTACAGCAGCTCAACCAGACTCATGTCATTCATCACTGTTTTTCTGTTGCATTATCGACTGCACTATGTGGTACTCCACATCATCTGCTACTTGCTAATTTATTTAAAACTGCTGTGACTAGTATTACTCATTATTATTGTTATTATTATTATTATTACTTATTATTCTACACTTACTGCATGTTTTTAGTCTTTAAGTTTTTTTAGTTTATCTCTTTATCTTATCATGTTTTAATGTTGCAGCATTGCACCGAGACAAATTCCTAGTTTGTGTACTACATGAACAATGGCAATAAATCTGATTCTGATTCAAAATACCTGCTGAGAGGTGCAGAAGTCTCATTGACAGTTACAGAAATTGTCTGATTGCAGTGATTACCTCAAAAGGTTGTGCAACAAAATATTAAGTTAAGGGTACCATCATTTTTGTCCAGGCCTGTTTCATTAGTTTGTTTTTTTAAAATAATTCTGTTGAACCACAATTCAAAAGCATTTTCTGATTTTCATTGGTTAATTTTCATAGACTTTTTTATTTATTACCACTTTTGTCAGATTCAAGTTATTTCTGTGACCATTGTGGGTTTTTCTTTCATTAACAGAGGGGTACCAACAATTTTGTCCTCGTGTGTACTTCACTCTATATCATCACTCTATCTGGTCAGGAGCTGTAGTCCTTCTATCATCATTGCTGTGTCCAATCGAACCTCAACTCTATCTTCAGACATCACTCTTCTTCGTCTCCTCGTGCTTTACTCTATATTATCACTTCACTCTATATCATCACTCTACACATCTTGGCCGTGGCAACTGCCACTCTTAATTATGTTCTCTGCTTTTATATGAATGAATGAATGAATGAATCTTTATTTAGGATAGATTAAAAGTAAAGATTAAAAAAAGATACAGAATAATATAACAAAGGGGGAAAGAAAATCCAACAAGGACAAGTTAAACAATAACTCCTCTGATTATACAGTTCAACATAAGTTATCCGAAATGGGTGATGGCCGAAGCCGCAGCTTAAATTGCCCACCCCTATTCCATCCAAGAATTCAAAAGAAAAACAAAACAAGAGCGATTACAATTCAGAACAAAGCTAAGACAAAATGTGACAAAAAAACTAAGCTACAACACAGACTGGATATGACAATCCTTATGTGATTTTACATGTCATCTTGTATATGTGTTTGGAGTATTTCTTTCTTTAGTTTTTGTTTAAATTGTCCAAGCGTTGCACATGATTTTAATTCAGGTCCAAAAGCGTTCCATAATCTGACTCCTTGCACTGAAGCACAGTGTTGCTTGGTGATAGTTCTCACTGAAGGTTTTTGAAATATACATGTTCCTCTGAAATGATATTGTTTCTCCCTTATTTGGAACAACTTTTGGATGGGTCTATGACATCATAAAGTCTGTAACTGTCTTTTTTTTTTTTAGGTCAAACATCAACATAAATGATGTCCTGGGGAACTACTCTCTTACACTCATCGACACCTTAGATACACTACTGGTAAATAACGATTGATGTTATTGAGATGATTACATGTTGTAAAATGTTCTGTCACGTCAGAAAATGTTCTTTTCTTCTAGGTCTTATAGAATCAGAGTTACTAAGTATAAATACGAAAAATAATTTGCAGAAATGACAATGAATGTATTTGCTTTTAGTACTTTAACTTTAAACATAAGATTAGTAATGATCATAAATGGTTTGTAAAAAGCATTGTTTTGCACTCCTTCATTGTTTTGACAGCACTTCCTCTTTAAAAAAATGTGTTTTTTCTACTACACTCGTCACTTCTGAAAGCAGTCAGGCATCATTGTGTTTCTGTGTCAGTCTTACAACTGACAATTCAGGGTGTTTTTTTGTTGAATTACTGTGGTTACATATTGGGCTTCTTCCCACCAGGTGCTTGGCAATGTGACAGAGTTCCAGCGAGCTGTCAAGCTGGTTATAGATACTGTATCTTTTGACAAAGACTCAACTGTGCAAGTGTTTGAGGCAAACATAAGGTACGATTTTTTTGCATACAAAAAGAATTGGTCCTGTTACAGTACCACTGTTACTCTGGCTAAGTATTGAATTTAAAGTTGCATTAAATGGTTTATATGATTTTTTTTTTTTTCTTAAGATAGTTTCATGTACAGTGTTTCTCCAGAAAGCACTCATATGATTCTTGGTTATTTCAAACGTACAGTCATGTAGCAGCTTATAAGTATCTCAAATACTTTAGTAACTGTGGCATAGTGGTAGCCTACATCCCAGCCGGGTCATACCAAGACCATATAAGCTATCTTCATGATCAGCATCATAGAATAGGAAAAGGAAAGTTGGTTACCCAGCCCAGGGGAGGGGGACACAAGCCAGTGTACTTCTAAGCCTGGATAAATGGGGAGGGTTGTGTCAGAAAGGGTATCCGGCTTAAAAATCTCTGCCACATCCAACAATAGCACACGGGACTAATGCGAGGACAAGAAGAGAAATACTTTAGGAACTGTTTGAATCACAAGATGTCCTGAACAATTCTTCTGGTCTTCAGCAAGACAGTTTTCTTATTTTTATCATTTTCTCCTCTTTAAATTAATTAATTTTTATAATTAATTCCTCTTTCCCTCCAAATAGAATTATTGTTTAAAGGCCAAATGTCACATAATTTTTTTTTCCAAATGCCAACGAATTTTGATAAAATACACATAGCTTAAACCAAATATTCATACCGGAGACCATATCACCCACCCGTATTTACATAATTGCACAAAATACACCAGGCGAAGGCCCCCCTAGTGGCTGTCAGTGTGTGACAGCCAATCCAGACCGCGGCCATGTTGTTGACGTCACAAATTTTAGCATGGCTGCCCTGCCTATCCACATTCACACTTATCAACATTGGACAATCATGACGGAAAGTGACAACGATTGTAAACAAATTAGTTTAGTTTTGTCCTCTGGTGAATCGGACTTGGAATTCAGGGAAGACGACACCCCAGATACTGATGACAGTGGTTCAGACAGTGACAGAGGCATAGAACCTTACAGGTTCGAGCCGTCCGAGACGGAATCAGATGCTTTGTCTGATGACAACAGTTCCGATGATGACCAGAGAGCAGAACCAGTGGAAAATGTCATTGAATTGGACATTAATCGCCTCCAAAATGTTGAATGGTAAGCCAAAAGAAATCTGTGATGTTTAAATTAATTATAACCACCGGCAAAATTGGGAAGCCGAAGGGGGTCTGTCGAGGGCGCCCCATAAATATCGATTTTTCGGAAGCCATTATTATGACGATACAGTGGGGCGCTAGCTTACAGTAGAACCCTTTCTTTCCTCATTCAGTTGTAGCAACAAAATCAAGGATGAAATGGAAGTAATTGTGGAAAATGACTTGTATTAAAATCCCCAGGATCGTGTGTATAGGGCCATAACCCTGGGTAATAAGGGACACTTTTCTGTGTCCTGCTCAAAATAAAAAAAGCAGAATTACACTTAAAACACATACCTGTCAAGGCATACCTCATGCCTCCCTTATTGGGGGGCTTTCACACCTGTACTGAGTACTTAAAAACTGTATTTATCGGCAGATGAAAGAAAACTGACCCCCCCCCCCCCAAAAAAAAAACAAAAAAACAAAAACTGCAACATGATCTATTTCAAACATATTTATTCAAATGTACCCTTTTATGGACACAATCTTGAGCCACAAATTTTTGGTAATGTGAAAATAATAAGGCAAGTAGCACAAAAAAAAAATAAAATAAAAAAAAATACAAAAATATTTTTCAAATTTACATTAGCACAAGGTAGATTGCTTAATTTGAAAGTACACAATAAGAATTATTCTGAATATAGTTCTTAATTGTCAGCTAGATACTGTATATACACTTGGAATTAAAGAGTTTTTATTTGTCAGCTTTGTTACACTAATGCACTTGGATGAACTTGAAACAAGAAAATGTTCACTGATGCTGCTTGTTATAGTTCCAAGTAGCAGCCTTTGCTGACTCTAGCATTTCTGATGTGGCAGGTCAGATCAGGTGGCAGATCAGAAGTGATCTGCCACCAATGGGGGTAGATTGTGCCCTGCCACAAAAAAATGACAAACCATCACTTCTGCTAGTGATGCATTGGATTTGGAAGGCGATTCCTCTCTGTTCCGGAGCCGCAAGACAGTAGAAAGTGTGAGGCCATCAGCCTACTTCTCACTGTAGTGATAATAGCTCACGCTGAGCGCTCTGCCCGCCCCGGCCATCAGCCTAATGATTGAGTCCACACTTCTCACTGTAGTGATAATAGCTCACGCTGAGCGCTCTGCCAGCCCCCTAGCTGTGGGGGTCACACACACAACGTGTTCCTCAACACACTCACTAATTTTTTTTCCCGTATATTTTTCTTTTGGGCGTACAGAAATGGCAATACGCCCGTATTTGCTAAAATTGCATTTTCCCCGTACCGTATTAAAATACGGCGAAAACGTATCACTTGACAGGTATGAAAATATTTCCCAGAAAAGTGTCCCCTATTACCCAGCTGTCTCTTACAGCCCCGTTTTACGGTATGGGTGAAATATCCAATTTTTTCTTTCTTGTTGCTCACTTCAATCTTCCAGTCTCCATATAAACAATCAATCGGGATACCCCAAACATCAAACTAGGGTACAATCTGTTTCGTCACTTCCGCCTTCTTCCCCAGGCGATTCCGGGGGCGCTGAGTGGTATCGGCAGGCCAAGCGCGGCAGTTTTAAATTAACGAATGTTCCGGCGTTACTGAAGCATATGCACCAAGACCCAAACGGATCGGTTCCCTTTTATATCTAGTTTCAAGACATTTTAAGGACCCTGTTACGTGACATTTGGCCTTTAATGTACAGTTCTGTAAATCAACAATAGAAGCCCAGACAGGCACATCTCTTGCAGTTGATCAATGATAATAATAATAATGGATTAGATTTACAGTGGGGTAAAAAAGTATTTAGTCAGCCACCAATTGTGCAAGTTCTCCCACTTAAAAGATGAGAGAGATCTCCAATTTTCATCATAGGTATACCTCAACTATGAGAGACAAAATAAGAAAAAAAAAAATCCAGAAAATCACATTGAAGGATTTTTAATGAATTAATTGGTAAATTCCTCGGTAAAAGAAGTATTTGGTCAATAACAAAAGTTCATCTCAATACTTTGTTATATACCCTTTGTTGGCAATGACAGAGGTCAAACGTTTTCTGTAAGTTTTCACAAGGTTTTCACACACTGTTGCTGGTATTTTGGCCCATTCCTCCATGCAGATCTCCTCTAGAGCAGTGATGTTTTGGGGCTGTCGCTGGGCAACACGGACTTTCAACTCCCTCCAAAGATTTTCTATGGGGTTGAGATCTGGAGACTGGCTAGGCCACTTCAGGACCTTGAAATGCTTCTTACGAAGCCACTCCTTCGTTGCCCGGGCGGTGTGTTTGGGATCATTGTCATGCTGAAAGACCCAGCCACGTTTCATCTTCAATGCCCTTGCTGGTGGAAGGAGGTTTTCACTCAAAATTTCACGATACATGGCCCCATTCATTCTTTCCTTTACACGGATCAGTCGTCCTGGTCCCTTTGCAGAAAAACAGCCCCAAAGTATGATGTTTCCACCCCCATGCTTCACAGTAGGTGTGGTGTTCTTTCTCCTCCAAACACGACAAGTTGAGTTTTTACCAAAAAGTTCTATTTTGGTTTCATCTGACCATATGACATTCTCCCAATCCTCTTCTGGATCATCCAAATGCTCTCTAGCAAACTTCAGACGGGCCTGGACATGTACTGGCTTAAGCAGGGGGACACGTCTGGCACTGCAGGATTTGAGTCCCTGGCGGCGTAGTGTGTTTCTGATGTAGCCTTTGTTACTTTGGTCCCAGCTCTCTGCATGTCATTCACTAAATCCCCCCATGTGGTTCTGGGATTTTTGCTCACTGTTCTCATGATAATTTTGACCCCACGGGGTGAGATCTTGCGTGGAGCCCCAGATGGAGGGAGATTATCAGTGGTCTTGTATGTCTTCCATTTTCTAATAATTGCTCCCACAGTTGATTTCTTCACACCAAGCTGCTTACCTATTGCAGATTCAGTCTTCCCAGCCTGGTGCAGGTCTACAATTTTGTTTCTGGTGTCCTTTGACAGCTCTTTGGTCTTGGCCATAGTGGAGTTTGGAGTCTGACTGTTTAAGGTTGTGGACAGGTGTCTTTTATACTGATAACGAGTTCAAACAGGTGTCATTAATACAGGTAACGAGTGGAGGACAGAGGAGCCTCTTAAAGAAGAAGTTACAGGTCTGTGAGAGCCAGAAATCTTGCTTGTTTGTAGGTGACCAAATACTTATTTTACTGAGGAATTTACCAATTAATTCATTAAAAATCCTTCAATGTGATTTTCTTTTTCTCATTTTGTCTCTCATAGTTGAGGTATACCTATGATGAAAATTGGAGACCTCTCTCATCTTTTAAGTGGGAGAACTTGCACAATTGGTGGCTGACTAAATACTTTTTTGCCCCACTGTATATGGCGCTTTATAAGTGAAGTGACATCTGAAAGTGCTTGCAGTGAGTCCATTATTCATTCACTCCAGACAGACATTGATAGTGGTAAGCTATTACTGTAGCCACAGCTGCCCTGGGGCAGACTGACTGAAACGTGGCTGCCAATCCACTCCAATGGCCTTTCCATCCACTACCAAACATTTATGCACATTCATACCCAGTGTCATGAACACTGGAGGCAAGTTGGGTAAAGTGTCTTGCCCAAGGACACAGCGGCAAGATGGCTGGGGAGAGCGGGATTCGATCCGCCAACCCTCTGGTTATTGGACGACCCGCTCTACCTCCTGAGCCACTGCCGCCCACATTTCCCTCCTCCGTTCCATTTTTGCTGAGCACCAAGCAGGATGGCAGGAAGTCCCATTTTTATATAGTCTTTGGCATGACCCGACCGGGGCTTGAACCCCGACCTCCCGGTTGTGGGGCGGATGCTCTACCTGTAGGCCACCACTCCGGTTAAATTGTAAATGCCAAACTCTCCATTAAATTTTCTTCCAAAATTCTTTTTTTCCAACCCTTTTCCTCTGGTTTCTAGATCGATTTATCCATCTACTTTTCATGGTGTAAGCTGCCCATGTTAGGATATATACAGTATTTTGCAGAAATGCCTATGTTCTCGTTATATACTGTATAAATGGAATCCAATTAAATCACAGATCACAACTAAAGGTAACATGATATTTTCATTGTTTGCATCCTGTCATCATGTCACAAGGTAACCTTCTAGTCAAAGAAATACAGATAGTACCTTGTGCAAAGTTTCACATAGCCCAACCCACATTGTGATGCATACACCCGTTGGCTCATGGTCTAAGAAACTGTGTGAGGGAGCGTTGCATGTTTTAAAGAACTTGCTCCTAATTGCGGTGCGTCCTTCTTGGCAGAGTCATTCATCTCTGTGTCAAGTTTCTGTAGGCTTTCCTGTCATTGTTAGCTTGGGTTGTCAGACAAATCCTCCTGAAATTCTCTATTCGTCGCTATTAGACAAATTTAAGATGGTTGCTCCTCAGCCGCTGTGTGCGACTTTATCAGGGTGAAGGACAAAACTGTTGTCACCCACAGGTAGTCAGAGGTTGCTAGTCACAATAGGCAACATTTGATATGACAGGTGTTAAATAATGAATACAGTGTAAATGAAAGCAAATGATAGTGTAACGGTATATGATCATGTAACAGTAATATTGCTGTTGGCAATACATACTACTGCATCTTATGGACACTATGTATGTTACAGTATATGTATATTATAGTTTTAGTTAGTTTCAAGTATTTATTTCACTCAGCCACTTTAACTGGTATTTTATACATAGGCAGTTACACATGTAGACAAAATTGTTGGTACCCCTCTGTTAATGAAAGAAAAACCCACAGTGGTCACAGAAATAAGCAATGAGTTTGTTTTTTAAAGTAATTCTGTTGAACCACAAAAGCATTGTTTGATTTTCATTGGTTAATTTTCATAGACTTTTTATTTATTACCACGTTTGTCAGATTCAAGTTATTTCTGTGACCATTGTGGGTTTTTCTTTCATTAACAGAGGGGTACCAACAATTTTGTCCTCATGTGTATTATCACTTTAAACTGCAACTGTAATAAGTTAATATTTCTGTAATAACCAAATGTGTCTCAGGGATGTGTGAATGGCTGTGTTGGGGTGGGGAGTGAGGGGGTGTGTGAGTGTGTTTTAAATTATGTTCTTTTTACATACAGTATATGGATGCCTCGAGAAACGCAGTTTCATTTTGCCTGCACTACAGTTGTATGTACAGCAACATGACAATAAAGGTTGATTTGATTTAGTTGGTAAAAAGTGAAGTAGTTCCTACTGTACATGAACTGCTCACGGCAACACGTATGGATTTCTTTGAGTAATGATTTACTAAAGGGATATTATAGCTAGTTTTGGTGCTTTAAGCACCACAAGCTTCTTCAGTGTTGATGATAATGTCATTCTCTGACATGCCTTTAGGTTCAGTTGATGTCGGCAATTTAACAACATCAATTCAGTATAGTTAGTATTATTTTTAAATGTAACACTGTTTCCGAATGCCGGTGGCCATTGGGACATAGGTAAGGTTTTTACGTCTGTTTGTCTGTTTTTCTGGACTATAAAATAGGGTTGACTGCAGATATCCACATCAAAGTTGGTGCAGGAATAGTACACACAAAGTTCTAGAAATGCATTTATTTTGAGGTCAGAAGGTCAAGGTCACAGAGTTGTCTGCATCTCCACTGAATGCCTTCTAGTTTTTATTATTATTATTATTATTATTATTATTATTATTTTGTCAAAAATGTTTCTGCATTAAACCAGAATGTAATATTCCTTTTTCTCTGAAGGATATTGGGAAGTCTTATCTCGGCCCACATTCTGCTGACTGACCCTAAACACCCTTTCGGTAAGGTGGGCTTTGAAGGTTACGATAACGAGCTGCTGCACTTGGCTCATGATCTGGCTGTCCGCTTGCTCCCAGCCTTTGAGAACACCAGCACAGGCATTCCTTACCCCAGGGTATGTAGCATTGTTCAGCCACTCATTTGAGGTACATTTTATTCAATAATTACTCTGTAGGGGTATGAATAGAATTCCATTTGCCCAAACTGTAAGGACTGAAATGTAATCAATTTATTATTAATACAGGTGAATCTGAAGACTGGAGTTCCTCCTGATAGTGGTAATGAGACTTGTACTGCTGGAGCCGGGTCATTACTGGTGGAGTTTGGAATTTTGAGCCGCTTGATTGGAGACTCTACTTTTGAGTGGGTGGCTAGGCGAGCTGTCAAAGCGCTGTGGGACCTGAGGAGCAATGAAACAGGCCTGTTGGGTAAGCGCAGCTGTCATTTTTTTTTTTTCTGTCTATTTCTCTGTTTTCAGTGGCCTATATTTATAATTTCCACCACATTATTTTGACATGATCCTGCTTTACTTTTTATTCAATTTTATTTTTTTGTCATATTTTTTTAACAATTTTTTTTTTTTGTTGCAAATTTTATTTGACCACAAAGCAAGGTCAGCTCTTATTGTTTTAAACATGCTCTATAAATAAATTTAACAGACATTCCTTAGCTTATCAAATCTGGCGGATGAGCCACTTGAAAATTCAACATGGTGGCCATTTTCCAAGATGGCTGCCATTTCAGTGTTTCGGAAGCAATTTTGGCCATAGAAATTGACCCAGCCCACTGATCTGGATCATCTTGGGTCGATTTGTACATTTTTTCCATATCAGGAATTAATTTTTCCTACCTGTGTGGTTGTAAAATTGACTAAATCTGCTCAGTTTGCACCTCCTCGGTCAAACCGATCTTGTCAGTCTGATCTTGTTAATGCGATATTCAACTCAGTATGCGTAGCATTCAGAATTATCATTGAAACATACACTCACTGGCCACTTTATTAGGTACACCATGCTAGTAACGGGTTGGACCCCCTTTTGCCTTCAGAACTGCCTCAATTCTTCGTGGCATAGATTCAACAAGGTGCTGGAAGCATTCCTCAGAGAGTTTGGTCCATATTGACATGATGGCATCACACAGTTGGCGCAGATTTGTCGGCTGCACATCCATGATGCGAATCTCCCGTTCCACCACATCCCAAAGATGCTCTATTGGATTGAGATCTGGTGACTGTGGAGGCCATTTGAGTACAGTGAACTCATTGTCATGTTCAAGAAACCAGTCTGAGATGATTCCAGCTTTATGACATGGCGCATTATCCTGCTGAAAGTAGCCATCAGAAGTTGGGTACATTGTGGTCATAAAGGGATGGACATGGTCAGCAACTACTACTACTACTACAATACTCAGGTAGGCTGTAGCGTTGCAACGATGCTCAATTGGTACCAAAGGGCCCAAAGAGTGCCAAGAAAATATTCCCCACACCATTACACCACCACCACCAGCCTGAACCATTGATACAAGGCAGGATGGATCCATGCTTTCATGTTGTTGACGCCAAATTCTGACCCTACCATCCGAATGTTGCAGCAGAAATCGAAACTCATCAGACCAGGCAACGTTTTTCCAATCTTCTATTGTCCAATTTCGATGAGCTTGTGCAAATTGTAGCCTCAGTTTCCTGTTCTTAGCTGAAAGGAGTGGCACCCGGCGTGGTCTTCTGCTGCTGTAGCCCATCTGCCTCAAAGTTCGACGTACTGTGCGTTCAGAGATGCTCTTCTGCCTACCTTGGTTGTAACGGGTGGTTATTTGAGTCACTGTTGCCTTTCTATCAGCTCGAACCAGTCTGGCCATTCTCCTCTGACCTCTGGCATCAACAAGGCATTTCCGCCCACAGAACTGCCGCTCACTGGATATTTTTTCTTTTTCGGACCATTCTCTGTAAACCCTAGAGATGGTTGTGCGTGAAAATCCCAGTAGATCAGCAGTTTCTGAAATACTCAGACCAGCCCTTCTGGCACCAACAACCATGCCACGTTCAAAGTCACTCAAATCACCTTTCTTCCCCATACTGATGCTCGGTTTGAACTGCAGGAGATTGTCTTGACCATGTCTACATGCCTAAATGCACTGAGTTGCCGCCATGTGATTGGCTGATTAGAAATTAAGTGTTAACGAGCAGTTGGACAGGTGTACCTAATAAAGTGGCCGGTGAGTGTATATATGTCTGCACAAAACAAAAACAGAATAATAGAACAGATATAACTGGTGATTACTTTATAATACAAGACAGATTGCCAGTCCATCACAAGATTATTTTTTTTTCTTTTTTAGGGGGTGCCAGTCGGAGATCCCTGACATATTAGATTTGTGTTTCATTTGGGCAACACACAAAACAGAACCACACAAAGGATGTGTATTCAAAGCAAAACATACACCCTACCCAATGAATGACCAAACACAACAGTTTTATAATGAAAAAGAATTTTTAAAAATCACAGTAATCCAAATCAAAATGACCACCCAAACAGTTAACAACTCAAAGTGTCCCTTAGTTCCTTAATCGGGGTGTCTTTTCTCCAACCAACCAAAGTTTTCAGCAAAAACGGCTCAAAATTCTACTCTGGGTTTTTTTTTTTTTTGGTAGTTTAAACAAAAATTCAATTCTCTCAAATGTCTAAAACAAACACAAAAAATTATTTCCAAACAAAAACCAGACTTTTGAGGGAAAGGGAAAATGATTAGAAAGGGTAAAAGAAAAGAGAAACACTGGCTGTAAACAAACAAAAAACTTCAGATCAGGTTGGTCTGAATCACTCAGTATCACTCATTGATAAATCTGACAGATGGATCTGAACGTCATTTGAATTCCATGCCCATGTTTTTCCCCCAGAATTTATGACAGAGGGGAGCATGAGACGGCAAAAAGAGGGGGGAGACTGGTGGTGCGCTGCACCGTTGATTTAACTCTGATCTACAGCTGAGGATTATAATGTGTATCTGTAGCCTATTGTTTGACTTAGATGACTGACTAAATGTTGTCCATTTTGTCATTGTAAAGCATGCTTGTCAGACATGAGAGTTTTTTACTTACTATTTAGAAGTGCAGAAAGACGTCCCCTCTCCAGAGCTGCTGTCTTGTGTGCTGTGCACATTAGCTGCAGCTCTGCCACTGTCTGTCACCTCTCAATAATGTGTAGAAACGCACAGGGCAAAAATCAAATAATTTCCCCACATCTTCTCTGCTATTCCAAATTTTTATTGCTAATCCAGAGCAGTTTTTTTTTTTTTTTTTTAAACCCAGATGCAGTGGATCACCTTGGCCGGGCACTTCTGTGTGTAAAGCAGCGTTATGTTTAGTTAACGAGTAATTTGTAAGGGATTAAGTATTGTGAGATACTGTACTATGTAACAGAACACTTAGAGAAATACTTTTTTAGAATAGTATTTTAACACCGTACTCACAAAGGAGAATCGTCAAATCTGTCATCTAAATATAACACAGGGCAAGTGTATCACCTGGAAGGTTGCGCTGCTCATTATAATTTGATATGATCAAATAATTCTCCCACTCAGCCAAGTTTCTCTGCTGCACTGTGAGTTTACAGCAACTTGAAAATTTGCATGCATGACCACGGAGCTGTCGTGGGATTTGAGGGCACCGTACAGTCATGTTCAGATTGACAAATATCAATCTGCACGTTGAAATGATCATATGACCACTTTTCTGTCTTACGCACGTTTGATAAAGGGGGGCCAGTGTGACTAGCTCAGTTTCACTGAGAAGGTACAAACTGAGCAGATCCAAGATGGCTTCCATTTCAGTGTTCCGGAAGCAATTTTTGCCTTAGAAATTGACCCGGTCCACTGATCTGGGTCATCTTGGGGTCGATTTGTACATTTTTCCACATCAGAAATTAGTTTTTTAAACCTTTAATGGGAGAAAAACTTGGAAAATGGCCATCATATTGGATTTTCAATTGGGTTTTCAGCCAGATTTGATAAGTTGTCCCTAGAGAATGTTTGTACCAAATTTGGTGCTTGTATCACCATTTGCATGATTCTTCCTCATATTTGATGCTATCTGCCTCACTATCTGTGGCTTGTCTCTTCAGGCAACGTCGTTAACATCCAAACAGGCCAATGGGTTGGCAAACAGAGTGGTCTTGGAGCTGGTATGGACTCCTTCTATGAGTATTTGCTGAAATCATACATACTTTTTGGTGAAAAAGAAGACTACCGGATGTTTCAAGCTGCTTATAAGAGCATACAGGACCACCTGAGAAGAGGGTGAGTCCCACACAACAGTGTCCCACAACAGACTGTGTGGATTTTATAAATGAATGTGTTGGCAGCATTAAAGAGCTGAGCGTGTAGCCTCAATTACCAGCTGAAACTATGTAAAACAAACTAGAGGCACAGATGTTGCCATGGTTACTGTTGCCAGGCAGACACATCATCAAAGATCAAAGGTAGGCATTACTGAACGAGTGGTGACACCAAAGATCAAAGGCAGGTTTCACCATGGTTTCTGTTGCCATGGTAACAGTAACTTTCTACAGGCATGCAGAAATGCTTGCTTATACTTGGTTTCTATGGGCATGCATGGATATGCACTAGTCTAAACTAATTACTCATTAGCCATTGCAAGTCAGTGATGAAGGAAAAATGAAACTTTATATGTTTGTCGGTAACAACAATGCAAGTATTAATTAATAAGAATTTCTTTGGTTGGCACCATCACCTCACAACTGGAGAGTTATACCCCCTTTACACAGGGCTGGAGATCATTGAGAGACTGTTGAGCGAGCTGTCCAGTTTTTGCTCTATCAATGATCTTCAGTGATTTCCACAGCTGCCACGGTCTCATAGTTTTGACTCAGTCCAAAACAGACAAGGATCTCCCAAGTTGGCCCAATCTCTCACTGATCTTCACCCCTGTGTAAAGGGGCCCTTATGGGTTGAAGTTTCCAGTGTGATTAAGTAGATGTTTTTAAAATCCTAATGTATGAAAATCTTCAAAAAGAATGAATGGATGGCTGAAAAATAGTTACATGTTAACCTGCATAATTGTGCCATAAATCTCAATATCCAGTTAGTTAACACTGGGATCCAAAATTAATGGGGGACCAAATTTTACATAAGTACAAATATTTATTTTCTGAAATAAGAGTATTTTTTAAAATGAAATATCATATTGTCCCTCATTTATCAAAGGTGCAGAAATGATCATATGGAAAGGTTCATGTGGCATTTATGAAACTGTATATGAGGTCAGTCTCATCGTACAATCAGTCACCGATACTGTTAAATCTGACGCTTGGAAACAATTGTCATTTAAATACCATGCATCTGCCTCGCCCCCGGCATTTGCAACCTGGCAGACCATAAGACGGCAAAAACAAAAACTTCTAAGGCGTGGAAATTGAGAGTAATTGCAAGAGACATACAAAATAATAAAGCAGTGTTGCTTGGCAGCCTTAAAAGAGGCAAACCACAGCTGGAATGAGATCCATGATGCTTAACAGGTTAGGGATGAACTCCAGCTGAGGTTTATAATTTAAATTCATACAACCATGATATAAATTGTGCATCCTTGGATATATTATCTATATAATCACAATTCTTTATATTGAGGTTAAAAAAATGGTCGCTCTTTGACCCCAGCAGAGGAGTGAGTGGCTGCACTCATAGATTATATTACAGGCGTTGGTGAGATAAGTGAACAAAGTGTTGGACTAAATGTAGTTCAGCTGGTCATTTTAAAAGTGTACATGCCAAATATAAGAATTTAATACTCAGTTTAGAAGCGATGAAGTCGTGTCTGTCACCCCTTCCATCTGCATTCAGCTGGCCACAGCTGTTTGGCACAGTTATCCGGTGCAATAGTGTTCAGAGCAGCAGAGGTGAAAATAATTTCCCACAATTTCTCTGGCATGTACAGCAGCATTCCTCCAGGTGCTCCTATCTATTTATTTAACCCCAATACAGCCACTGCAGCTGTGTGCTTCCATGAAGCAGACCTTGGTGTGATGTGGGTTTACCAGTAAAGTTAACGATAATCTGTGATGGATACATTTATTATTGATTAGTACATGACACCAGACTTGGTCCAAGAAATATCCTTTTAGAATAATTTACCACAATTTATCTTTATAGAATTAATTTACCAGAGTACTGGTGCAGGAGGTACCTTCCTGCACTCTTGTGCCATCTATAGGAAAAGATGAAAATGACAGTCTTCTTGAAAAAGCCCAATTGCAGCTGTATAAAAGATATTTTAAATTTTAGAAGTTAAAAGTTTAATTCAGGTTTCTACATCTGATCATTTAGGTTTTACATTTTCTGCTTAAATCCGTGAAATTCACTGGAGTGATATAAATGCGTTTAATTACTAAAAGCAGCCTCTTTAGTCTTTAAATCACTAAAACACTAATTTAATTCAATTCAATTCAATTTCAATTTAATTCAACTTTATTTATATAGCGCCATTTCACAACAACAGTCATCTCATAGCACTATCAACTGTAGGGGGGGACCCCCACAGTTGCAGAAAGACCCCAGCAATCAGGCGATCCCCTGTGAGCAAGCACTTGGCGACGGTGGAGAGGAAAAACTCCCTTTTAACAGGAAGAAACCTCCAGCAGAACCAGGCTCAGGGAGGGGCAGTCATCTGCTGCGACTGGCTGGGGGGTGAGGGGATACAGAAGAAGAAAAGAACAGACATGTAGAGAGCAAACAGCACGATGGGGACTCAATCTATGGGAGAGAACAAACAGATGTTAATGACCAGCAAAAAAAAATATTTCATAGAGAGTGAGGAAAGGAGTGAGGCCCAGTGCATTACTGGAGGTCCCCCGGCTGACTAAACCTATTAGCAGCATAACTAAGGGAGGGTTCAGAAACACATGATCCCTCCCTAATTGTAGGCTATATCAAAAAGGTAGGTTTTAGCCCTATTATTAAAAACAGAGATCGAGTCTGACTCCCGAATCCAGATTGGCAGCTGATTCCACAGGAGAGGAGCTTGATAACTGAAGGCTCTGCCTCCCATTGTACTTTTGGAGATTCTAGGTATTACAAGTAATCCTGCATTTTGGGAGCGTAGTGCTCTGTTAGAATAATACGGTAGTATCAGATCTTTTAAATAAAAAGGAGCCTGATTGTTTAGAGCTTTGTAAGTAAGAAGAAGGATTTTAAACTTAATTCTAAACTCTATGGGAAGCCAATGAAGGGAGGCCAGAACCGGAGAGATATGATCTCTCTTTCTAGTACCTGTTAAAACTCTTGCTGCAGCATTTTGGATCAGCTGAAGACTTTTTAAAGATGTTTTAGGACAGCCTGATAATAAAGAATTACAATAATCTAATCTCGAGCTAACAAAAGCGTGGATCAGTTTCTCAGCATCACTCTGAGACAAGATGCTCCTAATCTTGGCAATATTACGCAAATGATAGAAGGCAGTCTTAGAAACAAATTTAATATGTGAATTGAAGGACAAATCCTGATCAAAAATAACTCCAAGGTTCCTCACAGAGCTATTAAGAGAAAGAGTAACCGCATCCAAACTGAAAGTTTGATTTGGAAAGGAATTTCTAAGGTTTTTTGGACCAACAAGAATGACTTCAGTCTTATCTGAATTTAATAGCAGGAAATTACAAGTCATCCAAGCTTTGATTTCCTTAAGACAGGCTTCTAACTTGGCTAATTGATTAGTATCATCTGGCTTTATTGACAGGTATAATTGTGTGTCATCTGCATAACAATGAAAATGTATACAGTGCTTTCTAATAATGTTGCCTAACGGAAGCATATATAAACTAAAAAGAGTAGGGCCTAGCACAGATCCCTGTGGAACTCCATGACTAAGCTTTGAGTTGAAAGAAAACTCATTATTTACATGAACAAACTGGAACCTATCAGATAAATAAGATCTAAACCATTGCAACGAAGTTCCATTAAGTCCAACATAGTGTTCTAATCTATCAAGTAGAATATTATGATCGATAGTATCAAAAGCTGCACTAAGGTCTAAAAGGACAAGTACAGAAACTAGTCCATTATCAGATGCAATGAGGAGGTCGTTAGTGACCTTCACTAAGGCTGTTTCAGTACTATGATGCATTCTAAACCCAGATTGAAACTCTTCAAGTAAACCATTTCCCTGCAGGTGGTCAAATAATTGCGTAGCAACAACTCTTTCTAAGATTTTTGAAATGAAAGGGAGATTAGAGATTGGTCTATAGTTAGCTAAAGCTCCTGGATCTAGCGTTGGCTTTTTGAGTAAGGGTTTAATTACAGCCGTTTTAAAAGCCTGCGGTACATGGCCTAAAGTTAATGAAGAATTGATTATATGAAGAATAAAGCTACCAATAAGTGGGAAGACTTCTTTAAATAACCTGGTAGGAATAGGGTCTAAAAGACAAGTTGAAGGTTTGGATGAGGAAACTATTTTGTCTAACTCACAAAGGTCGATTGGAGTAAACTCATCAAGACAGACATCAATAGAAGGAGTTGTAGTAGTTACAGTATTTAAGTTAACTGTGGGAAGAATCTGATTGATTTTATCTCTGATGGATGAAATCTTATTATTGAAAAAGTTCATAAAGTCCTGACTAGTAAGCTCTAAGGGAATGCTAGGATTGACAGAGTCCTGACTCTTTGTAAACCTGGCTACAGTACTGGAAAGAAACCTGGGATTATTCTTGTTCTCTTCTATTAATGCAGAGTAATAACTCGTTCTAGCTTTTCTAAGAGATTTTTTATAAATTAAAAGATGATTTCTCCAAGCTAAATAGATTTCATCTAAATTAGTAGAGCGCCATTTTCTTTCTAATTGACGAGTCTTCTGTTTTAAGGTACGAGTTTCTGTGTTGAACCAAGGAGTTAGAAATCTCTGATTAGACTTTTTCTTTTTTAAGGGGGCCACCAAGTCTAGAGTCTGATGCAGAGAAGCTGAAACACTATCCACCATGTTATCAATTACAGAAGGAGCAAGCTGTCTATAGCTTATTTCCGTTGTGTTGACACATGGCATAGAGGAAACAATCTGCATAAATTTGGAAACAGCATCATCTGAGAGGCATCTACTGTAATAATATTTTTCTTTAGGAGCCAAATAGTCAGAAATAGTAAAATCAAAGGTTAACAGACAATGGTCTGACAGTACAGGGTTATGGGGAGACACTACAAGATTTTCTGTTTCTATGCCATATGTCAAAACAAGGTCCAATGTATGGTGGAGGTAATGAGTAGAATTTCCTACTTTCTGAGAAAACCCAACGAATCTAATATTGAATTGAATGCCACATTAAGGCAGTCACTATCTACATCCACATGTATATTAAAGTCCCCTACTATAATTATTCTATCAGATTTCAGCACTAAATCAGCTAAGAAATCAGCAAATTCGGATAAAAATTCTGAGTAGGTTGATGGGGGACGATAAACTATGGCAAATAAAATTGGGTTTAACCTAAAATTGCTAAAGTGCCCAATACTGAGGACCAGGCCCTCAAAGGAATTATAACATGTTTTTTGCTTTACATTAACTAGTAATTTGGAATGGTAAATTGTTGCTACTCCTCCTCCACGACCAGAACTTCTGGGATTTTGACAGTTTAAATAACCAGAGGGAGTTGATTCATTTAAACCAACATAATCCTCTTGTCCTAACCAAGTCTCTGTAAGGGAAATTAAATCAATCTGATGATCAATTAACAAATCATGGACTAACAGAGACTTGGGAGTTAGAGACCTAATATTTAATAAACCACATTTAATTTTTAAATTATGAGGAGGAACAGAGGCCAAATCATTCAATTTAGAGGCTTTATGTTTAATTTGAGTTTTACCAATATTTTGCTTTATCACTTTGGGATGCTTATACATTATATTTTTATTCACTTTGGAGGGAGCAGACAACGATTCTCTGATGGGGAAGACAGGGGCTAAGCTGAGGGGTGGCGGATGAAGAGGAGCTGCAGAGAGGCGTGTAAGACTGCGACTCTGCTTCCTGGTCCCAACTCTGAGTAGTCATGGTTTTGGAAATTTGGATAAAAAAGATGCCAGATTGTTAGATAAATGAGAAGCACCATCCAAAGTGGGATGAATGCTGTCTCGTCTCATAAGACCAGGTTTTCCCCAAAAAGAGCTCCAATTGTCAATGTAGCCCACGTCATTTTTAGGACACCACACAGACAGCCAGCGGTTCAAGGATGACGAGCGACTAAACATGTCATCACTGGTCAGATTGGGGAGGGGCCCAGAGAATACTACAGTGGCAGACATCGTTTTTGCAAACTCACACACCGATTCTATATTAAGTTTCGTGACTTCCGACTGCCGGAGACGGATGTCATTAATGCCGGCGTGAATAACAATTGTGGAATATTTACAGTTACTTTTAGCCAGCATTTTCAAATTTGACTCGATGTCGCCTGCTCTGGCCCCAGGAATGCATTGGACTATGGCCGCTGGAGTCTCTAGGTTCACGTTTCTGACTACAGAGTCGCCAATGATCAGAGTTTTTTCCTCAGCGGGTGTGTCGCTGAGCGGGGAAAAACGATTAGAAACGTGAACAGGTTGGTGGTGTACCGGGGCTTTGCGACTAGGCTTCCTTCTCACCGTCACCCACCCAGTCTCCTCGCTGCTGAGGAGAGCCGAGGGACCGCTGACAGGGGGACCTAAGCTAGCTAGCTCCGCTGCAGCTAATGGGCGTCCGTCGAGATTAACTGGCGCAGACGGTGTTTCAATGCAGCGGAGCCGGGATTCCAAATCAGACAACCTCGCCTCGAGCGCCTCAAAAAGACAACATTTATTACATTTACCGTTATCGCTAAAAGAGGCAGAGGTGTAGCTAAACATCTGACAGAGAGAGCACACCAGAGGAGGAGAGGAAAGAGAGCTAGTAGCCATAGCTAGAGAGCAAACCACACAGGCAGACAGCAAAACAGGAAGTGACGATACGTTACCACAAGGAAGTGACGATCAGTAATAAATATAACACAAGAGAAACACATCACCTGAAAGGATGCACTGTTCTATATAATCTGATATGATAAAATAATTTTCTTACACAGCCATATTTTTCTGCTGCATTGCAAATCTACAGCAACTGAAAATTTGCATACACGGGCTCAGACCTGCTGTGGGATTCGAGTGTACCGTACGATCAGATTGCTAAATATTGATCTTTGTGCTGAAATGATCATACAACCACTTTTCTGTCTTACACACGTTTGATAAGTGAGGGCACTTGTCTTTTTAGTCAAATGTCTGCCACAAGTTGTGCTATAGTAGCAGTTCATTTATCTTGGAAGAAAATCCCACAACTAATTATTTTTTCTTCATTTCCTCTTCACAATAAGTCACTATAAAATCCTATGCATAATCTTATTTCATTTTTTTTTATAATTTGATGGGTACAACATTTACATGAAATTACCTTTTAATATTCTAAATACCATATTAAATATTTGCACTTATTTGACAGTATGTTACAATTTTGATGCGAAGATACGCCATCTTAAGTTGCTCCTTTTACTTAATTTACTTAATTTCAATTAGTAGTGTAGTGTTGCACATAATGAGACCCGCTGGCCCGCTGTGTTTTTTGCAGGAGAGAGTCGTGCAATGAAGGAGAGGGTGACCCACCTCTCTACGTCAATGTGAACATGTTCAGTGGTGAGATTATGAACACCTGGATTGACTCCCTTCAGGCCTTCTTTCCGGGCCTTCAGGTTAGAGTGCAATTCTGCAGCTTTGAAAAATATTGTGAAAATGTGGGGGAAAGCACTGTGATGTTAAACACATGCTACAATTTCCTTTTTAATAGGTGTTAAATGGGGATGTAGATGATGCAATTTGCCTGCATGCTTTTTACTATGCCATCTGGAAGCGTTTTGGTGCTCTGCCAGAGAGATACAACTGGCAGCTGCAGGCACCTGATGTGCTCTTCTACCCTTTAAGACCTGAGCTGGTGGAATCAACTTACCTGTTGTACCAGGTAGCAGCACAGGCCTGTTGTTGCAACGCTGTGGTGATTGTGTTTGTTGGCCTCTGTTGTCTCTTATGCTGCTTTTTTCTATTCCGCTTTCCAAAGGCAACCAAAAATCCTTTCTATTTACATGTTGGGATGGATATTCTCCAGAGCCTTGAGAAAAATGCCAAAGTCAGGTGCGCCTTATGTAACAGATGTTGTAATACGGCACCTTGCATAAAGAAAACACTGACACACCTCTTTTGAAAGTTTATTTAAATATTATTATTTTAAGTGTCTGAACTGTGCTCTCTGCAGATGTGGTTATGCCACTCTCCACCACGTCATAGAAAAATCCAAAGAAGATCGCATGGAGAGCTTTTTTCTCAGTGAGACCTGCAAATACCTTTACTTGGTAAGCTGGAATCTAAACATATCAGTGAGGAGTAGGGCTGGGAATCATCAATCATTTCCAGAATCGATTCGATTCCGATTCTTGAGGTTCTGAATTGATTCAATTTCGATCCGATCCCGATTCACTGAGGGAAATTATCATTTTAATAGCTATTTCACTGGGCAGAAAAAAAATTCTTAGAGACCTAAAGCTGCAAATTGTACCAGGAATGCTCTAACTTTGTTGATATATAAATTATCACATAAAGAACGGACCCAAAATCAGTGACAATAATGCACTTTTTATTATTTAACTCGTGATGTCACAAAGTGCTAACAAATGCTTTCTTTAATGCAAAGGGTGTGTAGTGTCAATTTAACAACCCAGAGTAAGTAAACAAATTCAATGCATGAAACATGTTTACATAGTCTCACTGTATTTGCCAGCAGCATTAGATTTCAAATGTATCAGGCGTTCAGTGCAACTAGAACATACTTTCTGTAAACAGTAATGCCTGAGAAAATGCTACACTTATGAGGCTAAATTGAGTATGTGTGCAAAACGGCCAACGTGCAAATGGCCCATTATTTCCACAGTACGTACCATATTTGCAGCATTGAAGCAAAGAATATATGTAAACATGCGGAAAGCATGAGCATTCGCGTCCGAGGGATCGTGCTAACAAGGGCTAGCAAGTAATCAACCTTCAGATTCTGCCATCACCAGAGTAAAATTATCAACACTGGAGAGTAGACTAGTTTGAAAATGAGACTGCCACTCACCAGCATTCCACCATTCATCCCATGTACACCTGCCATAGGCATGCTAATGACGGCTAGCAGGCTAGCAACATAAACAACCGTCATCCAGGTGTAGTTTTGGAGGAGGCTGTGACATATTTCCAGGAGAGAGCCCCGCTCGATAACGTTATAAACTTAAACATGACCACTTTGGTTTTGTCAAGCTCTTCGCTACCTTCACAGTTGTTGAACCCAATCCATCAGCTGCGTGCCACCATGTTGATCCACTTTGACCCACGGCTTACCTCTCGCGTGATTGTTCAGTCGAGTTCTGCCGGCTCAAGGACAACTAATGTTTTGTATTAGACGTAAAAGCTTTATATTAAAAGATTGATCCATGGATTTTGTGAATTGATATCAGCTCTATCAAACATGAATCAATTTGAATCGGAGAATCAATCTTTTGAACCCACCCCTAGTGAGGAGCTATGCCATGATAGATATAACATACATTATATGATGATTTTGTTTCACGATATAAACTATTGCAATAAACTATATAGTCCAGAGTGGAATCATTCATCTTCATCACGAGCTAATTTGTTCAGATTGTTGCAGCTAGCATGTGTTTTTGGGGTTTGGAAAGGCAGCACAGTAGAGCAGTGGTTAGCACTGTTGTCTCACAGTTAGAGGGATCCTGATTTGACTCCCTTTCTGGAGTTCTTCTGAGGCTTGACTTGCAGTACTCTGGTTTCCTCCCACAGTCTAAGGACATGCTTATTAGATTAATTGGTCACTCACTGGGGCGACAGTGGCTCAGGAGGTAGAGCAGGTCGTCCAATAACCACATGGTTGGTGGTTCGAATCCCGCTCTCCCCGGATATCCTGCCGTTGTGTTCCTGGGCAAGACACTTCACCCCTAATTGCTCCTGGTGGGTCTGGAAGCGCCATGTTAGGTAGCATGCCGCCATCAGTGTGTGAATGTGTGGATTGCAGGATCTGTAAAGCGCTTTGGTCATCAAGGGATGAGAATAAAAGCGCTATATAAGTGAATGCCATTTACCATTTACTATAATTGGCCATAGGTTTGTCTCTGTTAAGCCCATTGAAAGGCAGTTTAATATAGTGACAAGTTCTTTGTATCATTTGAAAAGCGTTATATGAATAATATACAGTTGGTCCTTTTAATTTTTCACTTATTCCAAGTGAAGCTGAAAGGAGCTAATGCTAATTTATATTATTTTATTTTACTTTTATTTGTATTTTCTTTATTGTTTTATGGTGTAATGGAAGTGCACGAGTATGAGTGTATGTTGGTGTGTGTATGTATGTATGTGTTGGGGTGTATGTTATGCTTTTGCTTCGGGCCAATTTCCCTTCAGAGACAAATAAACTTATCTGTGCAACGGTGCATTGTCCATCTGTCTGTCCATCCGCACTTCACGGGAATTGCTACTCCTCCTAGGCATTTGCCCCGATGCTCACCAAACTGACTCAAAATGATCTTCGTGTAGTTCTGCATTCACATTGTGGTCAAGGTGACTGTCAAAAGTCAGGAGATCTGGGCATTTATGATTTCATGAACAGCGTTACTTCTCCTAAGCCACTGACCTTGACCTTGATTGTAAGCACATCCTAGATCGGTCTGTATCTAGGCTGTGCTTAAAGTCAAGGTCAGCAGAGTTCTGGGCACTCTCGGGATGATTTTGTCTGGCTGGAATGAGCTACTCAGTCACTGATGGTGTGGCTATTAGTCGCACCTTGTGGTCTCAAAGTAAACTGCAGCTCTGTTCACTCCATTTGTTTTTGAGTTTTCAGAAGCTCTTTATAGCTGTTTTACGTGGTGGGTGGTAGTAGCTCAGGAGATGGAGCAAGTTGTCCAGTAACCAGAAGGTTGGTAGTTTGAATCCCGCTCCTGCCACCTTGCCATCGTGTCCTTGGACAAGACACTTTACCCACCTTGCCTCCAGTGTTCATGACACTGGTGTATGAATGTGAATTACAGATTGGCAGCCATGTTTCTTTCGGTCTACAGAACCACTACCATTGTTTGTCTGTGGAGTGAATGAATAATGGACTCATTATAAAAGCACTTTGGGTGTCATGAAAAGTGCTATACTATAAATAACCATCATTATTATTATTTAAAGCTTCCATAATATGTATTTTCCAGGGATGAACTATATTTTTGACATATAATTTTAAAGATTACAAAATGTTTCTGTGTTGTTTCTCAGCTCCTAAAAAAGCACCTTGGACATTAATATTAATGAGCTCCTAATCTGATTGGGTACATATTTTTTTTTTTTGGGGGGGGGGGGGTCACAAGTAAGGAGGCAGTCAGGGTGAGTTTGTTTTGCCAACTGAGGAAACTGAAGGCAGAGGTGATTGGTTTGTAGTATCATAAAACCCATGAATTGTAATCCAATCATTTCTTTTTTAATTATTTTTTTATTCAACCTTTATTTATACAGGGAAGTTCCATTGATCTCTTTTTCAAGGACGCCCCTGTTCACATTCACACCTGGAAGCAGCGCAGTACAACCACAGACTGACCTGTGGCCACTGAGCAGCTCCACTGGAGCAGTTGGGGTTAAGAGCCGTGCTCAAGGGCACTACAGCAGGGTTTAGGAGGGTGGAGCAAACACCGCTATGTTATCTGTCCCACCCAGATCTGATCCTGCCGGGCCGGGAATTGAACTGGCGACCCTCTGCTCACCAGTCCCCATCCCTAACCATTGGGCCGCCACTGCCATTTATCAAGTTAAATTCAGGAATTTAACTTGATAAAGGCAGTGTATTTCATTGCAACGTGAGCATTTTAATATTTTAACAGTAGATGTGTGACACATGACCATGTTTTATAACATTATGCATGAGAAACACTATTTTGGACCATATTGGGACCTTTAGGTCTAAATGCCATTTAAGCAATAGGAATATTGCCTTCAGAGGCCTATACTGTTTTACTGTTTACACTAGCATTGACTCAGTTTTGTAACCAGTGAAAAGTGACAACTAGAGGAACTTCACTTTTTAACATTCACATGTTAGCTTTTTTTTTTTTTTTTTTTTAGCCATAAAAGTTGTCCTCTGATGTGACCCCACGTGTGTCGTATAAAGTCATCCATATTTATGGTTTACCTTTGACCTAACTTGTCTGTAAATAAAGTTGGTCTGTTGCTTTGCAGCTGTTTGATGAGGACAACCCACTCCACAAATCCGATAATAAGTACATCTTTACTACAGAGGGCCATGTTGTGCCTATTGATAAACGCTTCAGGGAGAAACAGTGGAAGGATTTCCTTCCATGTGAGGATGGAGCATTGGCAAAAATGGAACCAATGAAACGGCCAGCTCCAAGCAACACCAGTAATGTAAGAACAAGCCTGTCACTCCTTTTTTTTTTAATAAAAATTTTTCTCTGACTAATTACTTCTTGTGTACTTTCACTGCAGTGCAACAGGATTCCAGAGGAGCGTCGGTATACGCTACCACTGAAGAGCACCTACATGAGGCAGATTGACCACATGGTGGGACTTTTTTAAGCGAGGGGTCACAGGAACAAAACTTTTGTACAGATTTGTTTTGGCAATAACTCTCATCCTGTTGCCCACGCTAAATAATTCCTGAGATAGCAGACTGATAGCTCAGTGTGTTCGATTGTTTTAGAGGGTATTTTGTCAGGTGAACATGTTTCCAAGATTTTTTTGTGGAAAACGAGAAGTCATGCTGTATTACTTGTTGACTGGTGATGCATTAAAACTGTTTACGTCCTTTTAGGATAACAGGTATGTTTCATATTGAGTACAAATATCTGTTCAAGTGTTCAGATAAGAGTGTGTATGCACTAATGTTTGAAATTGCAGCTGAGCTGTCAATCAAACTTGTCTTATGGGAACAGTGCCATCTAACAGTGTTCTTATATAAATACTCACCTCTTCCAAAATAAGTGAACCCTTTGTAATTTCCTGTTTTTCTGCATTAATTGGTCATAAAATTTGGTCTGATCTACATCCAAGTCCCAAGTATAGAGAAGCACAATGTGCTTAACCTAATACCACACAAACAGTACTTCATGTCTTTATTGGAGACATTTATTAAACATTCACAGTGCTGGTGGAAAAAGTAAGTGAACCCTTGGATTTAATAACTGTTCAAACCTCCTTTGGCTGCAGTAACCTCCAGTAAGTGCTTCCTGTAGCTGCTGATCAGACCTGCACAACATTCAGCAGGAATTTTGGACCATTCTCCTGACAGAACTGATTCAGCTCAGCCATACTCTTTGGATGTCTGTTGTGAACTCTCTTGAGGTCATTCCACAACATGTCAGTTGGATTCAGGTCTGGACTCTGACTCCAAAAGGTGGATTTTCTTTTTTTGAAGCTGTTCTGTAGCAGATTTACTTTGATGTTTAGGGTCATTCTCCTGCTGCATTAGGTGGAGGACAGCCATTCTGGCATAATTCTGTAGGATACCTTGATAAACTTGAGAATTAATTTTCCCCTTGATGATGGCAAGCTGTCCAGGCCCTGAGGCAGCAAAGCAGCCCCAAATCATGATGGTCCGCCACTGTACTTCATCGTTGGGATGATGTTTTCATGTTGGTATGTGGTACCCTTTTTTACACTTCACATAACACACATAACACAGCACATTCTTCTCAAACAATTTAGCCCTAGTTTCATTAGTCCACAAAACATTTTCCCAAGAGCATTGTGGAGTGTTAAGGTGCTCTTTGGCAAACTTATGGCATGAGGTGATGTTTTTTTGAAAGCAGTAGCCTCCTCCATGGTGTCCTATTATGGACACCATGCCTATTCAATGATTTGTGTATGGTAGACTCATGAACAGATACGTTAACCAGTTCCTATGATTCCTTCAAGCCTTCTTTAGGGAGAGTAGTTGCAGTACTAAATCTCCATTTGTAGATAATCGACGAAGGACTGGTGAATACCTAAAGCCTTGGAAAACCCTTTCTAGTTTTATGCAAATCAGCAATTCTTGATCATAGGTCTTCAGAGATCTCTTTTTTTGGGGGGGGCAGCAAGGTTCACATCAGCAGATACTTCTTATGAATAGCAAACTCATAAAGTTCTGTCAGGAAGAATGGTCCAAAATTCCTCCTGGACATTGTGCAGGTCTGATTAGCAGCTACTGGAAGTGTTTTTTGGAGGTTATTGCTGCCAAAGGAGGTTTGACCAGTTATTAAATCCAAGGGTTCACTTACTTTTTCCACTGGCACTGTAAATGTTCCATGGATGTGTCCAATGAAGACATGAAATATTAGTTGTGTGCTATTACATTAAGGACATTGTCTGTACTTGAAACTTAGTTGTACTGTAGATCAGGTCACATTTTATGAACAACTAATGTAGAGTACCAGGTAATTCCAAAGGGTTCACACATTTTTTTTTTTCTTGCCATTGTAACTGGTGTCTAATTTGTAATTGATTAATTTAATAAGACTGATGTATTTAAATAAGGGCTACCCATTACCAGAAAATTACGGATCAGTTTAGGAACATGTGGTAAAACTCTACTCCTATTTTGAATTGTGCCTTTACGAACTGGGGCTAGATTTCAAGTGTGTTAAAATGACTGCCATGAGCAATTATAATCATTGTGTCTTAGTTATGCAATCATAAACAGTTTTGCATTCAAAACTATAGACGGTGTACTCACTTTAATTGAAATATGTCCAGCAATAAATGTTTTGCCTGCTCTTGAGTTGAATCCAGTATGAAGGATGTAAACTAAAGGAGATTAAGATTCAAAATTTAAATCTACCACACCACAGTCTGAAGCAAAATTTTTTGTTAAAATTATTTAGAATATGGGTTCTAAGTAGACATTTTGATAAGCATTTGAATTACAATTTCTCTTCCAAAACATTTTTTTTGAGAATGGGTTCAGTCATATTTACTTGCAAATGTTGTTGTTGTTGTTGTTTTTCCAAGTGCAAAGCTATTGTGTTTTATTGCATAATGGAGACACATTGCATTCATAGTTTCTTCTTAAATGGCACTTGCTACATTTAAAGGTTTGGATTGGTTTCTGTTTTATGAACCTCACCTCAGTAAGGTGTATTTTGTATTCAGGGAGTAACACTCAACATTACAGTAAACCTCTTCTTGCCAGTTGGTTGGTTAAACAATTTAATACTGAAGAAAAAGATCTGTCAGGCTTCCAGTGACTCAGTGACTTACAGATGTACCACGGCCATATGACAATGAGCCTCATACTTAGTCTTTACCGTGCCTTTGATTTGACTTCATCTTTTTGAATGCTGTACAGTATATAGCTGTATAACATGGCTGGATACCTTTTAAAGCCACTGTTGATTAATTCATAGCTGTTCATTCCATGGGTATATTCAGATTTTACATTGACTATAATTTAGTTAATTTTTACACAGGACAAATCAAGCCATAAAATGTATTATTTTTATCTTGATTTTTTAATAAGTGGAAACCTTTTCTGTCGTGAAGTATTTATCAGTTTTTGATTTGTTTCTGTTAGTGCACATCATACTTAATAATCATGGTGAAAACTCAGGGATTAAAATCAGTGATTTCATAATTAAAGTTTTTCAGCTGTTGACTCCAGTGTGTTTTATATAGTGTTGGTGTTTATGTTGCACATATTAGCTGTTTGTCAGGAAAAAGAATTGTCTCTTGTGTTTGTAGAGCTCTAAAAGGTTGGACTTTGTTGCCTATCAAAACTGTTGCTTAGCTTAATTGCCAAATACATCTTCTTCGTGACAGGAAGTGTCCATCTACACCTTTAATAGACTGTAAATGTAAAATATGGTTCTAGTCTCTGCAGTCATTCTTTTCTCAGCTCAGAAACTGGACTGTGCTCACATTTTTTTTTTTTTTTCATGACTTTAACAGATGCAGGATAGGGTGTTATTAACCAATAATGGCAAGGTTGATTAAGCTGCATCCATTAAAGGTAGGGCTGGGAGCACAGAAACCTCTCTTAATTGGTGGTGAGTAACAGAGTAAGAAGATAGAATTGCACTCACCAAACGCAAGCACTCTGGACAGACCCAGTTTAGCAACACCATTTAACGAAGATGAGGCTTTGTAGACAATAGTTGCTCCAGCAGCATGTTGGCATCCGTTTCAGTTACTTCATGTTTAAGCCTAAATTAGATTCAAAGTAAGAGTGAGCGGTTGGTTTCCTACATGAAGTTGTTGTAAATGTAGACCATATATTATAAGGAGTAGTGATTTTTTTATTTTCTTCTCCCTGAAGTCCCCCAAGTGCCCAGATAATAATGCCCAGTCATAATAGCTGCCATCATTAGAACAACTGTATGTTGGTGCTGTTTCCAAAACGGCTCGGTCTATTTGTTAGTGATGATAACCATCCTCTTTATGTGAGTTTGTTACTCCTTTCAGGGCAACAATGCCAAGCTCCTTTAGTAAGCAGAAATGTTTATAAGGGATCTTTTGTGCCAATTGCAGTTACAGTGGTGTGAAAGTATTTGCTCCCTTCCTGATTTCTCATTTTTTTTTGTATGTTTGTCACACTTAAATGTTTCAGATCATCAAACAACAAATTTAAATATTAGACAAAAATAACACAAGTAAACACAAAATGCAGTTTTTAAATGATGGTGTTTATCATTCCTTCACAATATATACATATATATTGTAACGCCTCTGTGGAATCTACTGGATAATTTGGACAGTTTTTACGTTTTTTCCTCCGTTCTTCAGTTTAAATATCTTCATTTGTAAATGACATTTCAAGGTAAGACAGCTGTGTTTTAAACTATTTTACTTCTTGCAATACTCTTAACTTTAGTGTTACGTGTGTTTTAAAGTTGCTCATTTACAATAACTTGCTGCCATCCGTTTCAAAGTGAAACGCCGGTTCCATATTGTCGAAGCCACGCAGGGTTTAAATGACACCAACAGCCGGTTTAACCTTTGGATTATTTTAGCGACTTTGAGCCTTTTGTGGTATACTGACTTGGCCGTTTTATACAAAGGTGGACTCTTCAACACCTGAGACTTTTAACTGGAACAGCAACCTCTTAAAGACGAAGCCAAAGCAAAATTTTAACATTTTTGTATGGAATCTGGTCTGTCCCATGACTGGTACTTGGGAATGTTTGAGTGCAGGTGATCTCGCAGGCAGAACTTCATTACGGAATCCAAAGATTTTTATTCTTAAACGCTCCCAGTTGTATTCAGATTGATTGTTTTTAGTTCAAGTCCTAATTAAGTTGGTGGCAAATACTCTGTTTGAATTAAGATACAGCAAAAGCGACTTCCGGTTATGGCTGCCACGTAGGACGGACGTGTCTCGCTCTGCTCTGCTCCTGGAAAAAAAAAAATCGGCAAATAACTCTCTCATTTGGGACAGAACGTATCCCAGCATTTGGGCGAGGATATGTCGGCGAAGCCTAAGGCTGGAAAACCAGGAAAAGGAAAAAGCGAGCCGCCGAAACAGTCCAAATTAACGGACTTTCAGGTCTGTGACGCAGCAAACAAAACTCCATATATGGCGGAGGAGGCTGGCAACGGTGCGATATTTGCGGGGAATGGCGCAGATGCACTGATGGCTGCCATGAGTTCAATGAGAGCGGACTTTTCCTCTAGATTTGATGGGATTATGACAGCGTTGGAAGGAATAAGAAAGGAATTGGGTGACTGTGTAGAACGAACGGCGCAGATGGAGCTCCGTCTCGCTAGTGCTGAAGATGACGTCACCCGTCTTCAATTAAAGGTGCGCACTTTGGAAAAAAAAATAAATCTCTGGAAGATAATATTTTGGATTTGGAATCTCGGTCGAGACAGAATAATTTGAGGCTGGTGGGTCTTCCAGAGGAATCAGAAGGTCGGGACGTATGTTCCTTTCTGGAAAAGTGGATTCCGGAGGTGCTGGGCAGCGAGGAGTTGCAATCAGCAGTGATTCTGGAAAAAGCACATCGTATTGGCCCACGGAGAGATAAGGGACCGCCGAGGACCTTAATTATGAAGTTTCTTAGCAACAGAGACAGGATGAAGATCTTCAACGCTGCACGAGCTAAAAAAGGAGAGATTAAACACCAGGACCAGCAGGTGCGGTTCTACCCAGATTTGGCCACAGGAATCCAGCAATTGAGGAAGCAGTTTGATCCCGTACGTAAGGAGCTGCGCAACCTTGGGATTCGTCATGGTGTAATCTATCCTGCGAGACTGCTGACCACGTATGAGGGCAGAACCCACATCTTCAAGACCCCAGAGGAGGCGCAGGAGTTCATCAAGAAGATCAAAGAAGAAGAAGAGACTGGTGGGAGCTAAGCATGAACAAAATATAAGGTAGAATAATTAAGCATTTGCACAGGCATCTGACTGACTTGAAGTAAATAGTAAGTTTACAAAATATAGATTGTATTATATATTAAAAAAAACAAAACAAAAACAAAACAAACAAAAAAAAAAACTATGATGTACAAAGTTGTTAAAAATTTTGGAGTTAAGTTGGAAAACTACAGAGGAGAGTTAATGTTACGTCATTAAAAGCAGTAGAGTTAGGGTGATTGGGAGGATGAAGAAGGAGTGGCTTAGGCTGTTCCCCATGGGTGTGGAACGGTCGATGGCTATATCGGGAGACAGAATTTTTCTTTTGATTTTGGGGGGTTTGCCACAAGTGTGGGAAGGGGAAATTTGTTTGTGTGTAGTTTGTAGGATGAATGTTCAACCACTCATGTTTTTGCTTCTCTGTATGAGCATGTTTACACTGCAAGGTAATCCTAAACTCTCTATTGATCATGGACCAAAGTGTTAATCTTAATTTAACTTCATGGAATTGCAGAGGTCTACAAAATTTAAAAAAACTTAAACAAGTTATGAATAAAATAAAGGACATGGGTTCAAGAATTGTGTTTTTACAAGAAACTCATCTGATAGAGGAGGATGTTAAAAGAATTAGGAGTAGATGGCAGGGAAGTGTATTCACCTCTTCATTTTCATCCCGAGCCAGGGGAGTTATGACTCTCATACATAAATCAGTTCCTTTTCAAGTGAAAAATGTAATTGGAGACAAATTTGGAAGATATGTAATCATTCAAGGTTCTTTGCTATTAGAAAATATAAATCTTGTGAACTTATATGGTCCCAATATAGATGATCAGAAGTTCTTTGCTAATTTATTTCTCATCTTATCATCACTTACAGGGCAACATATAATAGCAGGGGATTTTAATTGTACATTGAATCCAGGTGTGGATAGATCAACAGGACTGGATTGTACGCACATTGGATGTAGGATGACTATTAATCATTTTATGAAAGAATTGAGATTGTTAGATATATGGAGAGAAATGAAACCACAAGTTAAAGCCTATTCTTGTTATTCCAGTACCTACAAGACATTCTCACGTATTGATTATTTTTTGATTTCCACAGAATTAAGGTCCAAGATTCAAAACTGCTTTTATGATAACATCGTGATCTCTGATCATGCACCCTGTTGTCTAATATATGTAGATAAAAAATTGACAAAGGAATCAGGTAGATGGCAATTTCAGCATAAATGGCTTCAGGATGAGGAATTTGTCAAGTATATAGAAAAACAGATAGACGAGTTCTTTGACATCAATACTACACAAACATCAGCATGTGTAAAGTGGGAGGCTTTCAAAGCTTTTATTAGGGGACATATTATTAGTTATACAGGATCAAAATCTAAGAAGACTCGAGAGGAGAGAGCTAAATTGGAACATAAAATAAAAAGTCTTCAGGAAAAAGTGTATGCAGGAAGTGACCCAAGGTTGGAGAATGAATTACTGATTTTGAGAGCTGAATACGACAAAAAATCAGCGAATAGAGCTGCCTCGAGTCTTCTAAGATTGAAACAATCTTTTTATGAACAAGGTGAAAAATCAGGAAAATTATTAGCCTGGCAGATTAAACAATTGGAAATTAAAACACCAATTACCAGTATTATAAGTAATGGACAGGTAGTTATAGATCCTTTAGAAATTAATAGAGCCTTTAGAGATTACTATGAAAAATTATATGATACCAAAAATGAACCTGATTTAACAAAACTAAATGGGTTTTTGAACGAACTATCTATACCGTGTATTCCAAATGAAAACAGGGAGATATTGGAATCTAAAATTAGTCAAGAAGAAGTTGGGCTAGCCATTGATAATATGAAATCAGGAAAAAGTGCAGGACCAGATGGTCTTCCAGTTGACCTTTATAAAAAATTTAAGAATAAATTAATAAAACCTTTTTTGGAAATGGTTTTAGAAGCATTTCAAAATAATAATTTACCATCATACATAAATAATGCCTTAATTATACTGCTGCCAAAACCAGGTAAGCCCTCTAATAAATGTGAAAATATGAGACCAATAAGCCTATTAAACGCCGACCTTAAGATAATCTGTAAAATTTTAGCAAGACGAATACAAGAAATTTTACCAAATATTATTAATCGAGATCAGAATGGCTTTATAAAGGGTAGACAAGGCTTCCATAATGTAAGAAGACTATTTAATATTATTTATTTTAATAAAGAAGCACCGGATACAGCTCTCCTATCATTGGACGCCGAAAAGGCCTTTGATAGAGTTGAATGGCCCTTTCGTTTTGAAGTCCTACAAAGGTTTGGACTTGGAAATAATTTCATAAAATGGGTTCAAATAATATACAATAATGCTACAGCAGAAATCCTAACAAATAACAATATTTCAAAACCAATAAAAATCAATAGAGGATGTCGACAAGGCTGTCCACTTTCACCTTTACTGTTTACTATGGCAATTGAACCTTTAGCGATAGCGATACGTTTACATTCACAAATACATGGAATTAAAGTTGGACCAACAGAACATAAAATCTCCCTGTACGCCGATGATATAATTTTGTTTATGTCGAATCTAAAAAAATCAATTCCAACCTTGTTGAATTTAATAAAGAATTTTGGGGAAATATCAGGATATAAAATAAATAAAACTAAATCTTCAATATTAATGCTAAATGAGACCCAGAGAAATTACCCAGCCCCTGAGGTAAATCAATTCAATGTTGTAAATCAGTTTAAATATTTAGGAATCCAAATTATGCCTAAGCTAGAATCAGTCGCCAGCGTCAACTATGAAGCCTTAATGTCAGATATCAATGAGTTAACTCAGAGATGGATGTCACTACCAATGTCGATGATCGGGAGAATCAATATACTTAAAAGTAATATTTTACCTAAAATACTTTATTTATTTCAATACATTCCCTTATCACCACCTTTAGATCTATTCTCAAGAATAAAAAAAAAGTTAGTGGAATTTATATGGAACAACAGGAGGGCTAGATTACGTTTGTCTTTATTATATTTACCATTTGATCGTGGAGGTCTGAAATGTCCAAATTTTATGTTGTATTATTGGTCGGCACAACTGAGGTCTATGACATATTATTTTTCATCAAATGATCTCCCTCACTGGACTGAAATGGAATCATACAATTTACCTTTACCTCTTCCCATATTCATATACTCAGATTCGGCAAAAAAATTACAAAAACAAGTTAAAAATCCATTTGTAAAGCATATGATCAAAATATGGTGTGAAGCTAAAAACTATTTAAAAGAACCACAGTTATTGTCACAATTTAGTCCAATATGGGGTAATCAATATTTTAAACCAGGGAGAGCGGACGCTGTATTTAAAGTATGGAATTTAAAAGGGATACAAAAGATTCAGGATTTATATTTGCCATGTGCAGACAACATAATGTCTTTTGAAGAGCTGAGGATCAAATTTAATCTCAATAGAACACATTTTTTTAAATATCTTCAACTTAGAAACTTTATTCGATCAAATCAAAATAAAGCTCTCACTCGACCTATTTATTCATCCTTGGAAAAAATGATGATGAAAGATAGTAAAAGAAAGGGTATTATTTCAGAGTTTTATAACTCATTGACACTATCTTCAAGTGAAAATTCACTGAAAAGATTAAACTACTGGAAAGAAGATCTGCAAATTGAAATTTCAGAGGAACAATGGGAATTGGCTTGTACAGAAGCTCAAACCAAATCAATAAATGCACGCCTTAAATTGATACATTTCAAATGGTTAATGCGGATGTATGTTACACCGGAGGAGTTAAATAGATATAACAAAAATATACCAGATACATGCACAAAATGCATGGAAAGTAAAGGAACCCTATTTCATTGTTTATGGGAATGTAGATTAATAAGAATGTTTTGGGAAGAGGTGAGGGTAACAATTGAAAAAATAATCTCAAAACAAATCATACTGAATCCTAAACTGTTTTTGTTGGGTCTGTACCCAGAAAAGCATAATTTTAATAAAAGTGAAAGAACATTCATAGACCTCAGTTTGCTTAATGCCAAAAAATGTATTGCACTATTATGGAAAAAGACTCATAGACCAGATGTGACTCAGTGGTTAAGACAGATGTTAACAAACCTTCCATTAGAAAGAATAACATATATACTGAAATCAAAGGAAATTGTGTTTGAGAATATATGGAGACCTTTTATTGATTATGTAAAAAATTTAAACATAACTCTTGAAGAAGAAGGTGAATGATGTGTGTGGACCTTGTAAATTCCAAACTGGTGAACATAATATGTATACTTATGTATTGGATTGTCTAGACTAAACAGAGGAGCATTGTTGAAGACTTGATTTTGCTGGTGGTTGTTGGTGTTTTTAGTGCATTTTTTTTTTTTTTTGTAGTACTTTAGTGTTAGTGTTTGATTGTTTGTATCATGTTTGTTAAAAAAAAAAAAAAAAGGTTCAATAAAGATATTGTGGAAAAAAAAAAGATACAGCAAAAGCACCCAAGAATGGCTAAGAGCAAAACATTGGACTATTCTAAAGTGGCTTTCTATGAGCCCTGATTTAAATCCTATTGAACATCTGTGGAAGGAGCTGAAACATGCCGTCTGGACAGAAGGCACCCTTCAAACCTGAGACAACTGGAGCAGTTTGCTCATGAGGAGTGGGCCAAAATACCTGCTCTGAGAGGTGCAGAAGTCTCATTGACAGTTACAGAAGTCGTTTGATTGCAGTGATTGCCTCAAAAGGTTGTGCAACAAAATATTAAGGGTACCATCATTTTTGTCCAGGCCTGTTTCATGAGTTTGTTTTTTAAAATAATTCTGTTGAACCACAATTCAAAAGCATTTTCTGATTTTCATTGGTTAATTTTCATAGAATTTTTGTCAGATTCAAGTTATTTCTGTGACCATTGTGGGTTTTTCTTTCATTAACAGAGGGGTGCCAACAATTTTGTCCACGGCTATATAAATGTGATCAAATGAAATTGTATGTTAAACGGCACATTGTATGATATAGTGTAGTTAGAAATGTACTTTAAATCAGTTAACATTATTCTTAAAATGATGTTTTTAAAAAGTCAAAGCAATCAAAAAGTGGCCATAAGGACTGGAAGAGAAGCAAAAAAAAAAAAATAAAAATCAGCAAAATTTAAAACAATGTGTCATGGGTTTAAGTGTCCCTTGAAGTTTATGTTTCCTGAAATTGTGACTTAGATTAACCATTATACTTCAATAAGTGGCTCAGTGAAACACTCATGGGTGCTCTGTTCATTCACAGACCAGAAAATTCATGCCGTTATCCTGTTAAATCAAAGGGAATCTTGGTTCTTTTGCATATTCTTTTGTTGTTAAAATTGTGTTAACAGGTCTGAGGAGTTGTTAGTTCCTGCCCAGCAGGTCAGTTTGGTGGGGGGGGGGGGGTGTCAGTGCTGCTGATAAAGCCACGTCACCCTTTAACCCTTTGGTTTCCATCTCAGCAGCAGCTCTGTTTGAATTGTCCTCAGAAGAGAACATGTAAATGGACAGAGGTGTGAAGTTTGTCCCAGCTGTTCCCACTGATGTCATGGGGGGTAATCTGTTAGGTGTCATGTGTTTACTCCTCCTGGGTTAACTGGATTATTTCTGCTGCTGTGGATCACCTATTCCTCTCCTTCTCCTTTTCCCTGCTGATTAATGCAGATCTGCAGGATTTAACACCACCAAACACCACCGTTTAGTTCCTCATGGCTGTCATTTAAAAATGGCCAACACACACCAATTTATCACATCCTTTTTCATGTAAATTAGAAACATTCTGTTGTAAATGTGAGGATTTTTCTCATAAATTGGCAGGATTTTCCTGCAGAGTTACAGCCATTTTACTCAGAAATGTGCAGCTTCTTACTTGAAAATTTGCAGCTTTTTCCTCATGAACTTAGAACTTTTCTTACTCTTGAATTTGCAGTAAAAAAAAAACAAAACTTAAATTTGCAGCATTTTACTCAAATCTTATCTTTGCAGCATTTTAGGTCGTAAACAGTTGGTAATCTACACCTTTTTTTGTCTTTTTGCTAAAGTTGCAACTTTTTTACCCATAAAATTCCACTTTTTTGGTCAGAAGTTGGCAGATATTAACTGACACTTACACCCCCCCCCTTTTTTTTTTTTTGTCAGGTCAGGCATTGGCTTGCTTGCTACCAGATAGCCATGAAAACCGGTACTACCTGTCTCATGGGTCGGGCCGTTGGCAACTCAACCGGCATCCCCACCCTTCCGAGGGCATGGAGGGTGAAACTGGGCATCCTGGCAGAACTAAAACCAATATCTGCCGCAGGTCTGTGGTGGACCACTCCCAGGTACACTGGGTGAGACTGGACGTCCTGGCAGATAAACACATCTGTCGCAAGGTCTGTGATGGACTGTGCCAGTCGGTGCATCGTGACATGCACTACACAAAGAACAGAGATAAACAAACCTATCATCTGGTCAGTCACTGCAACAGATACTGGAGTCAGTTTGTCTTGGCTTGTCCTTGCCACTGATAATACCTCTATCTGCCAAGAATGTGCTGCTAGTCCAGCAAAAGCTAGTGGTACTCAAATACTTTGCAGTTTCATGAAATGGTCAGTCAGAAAGCAACTTATACCAGCTCGGATGTCGCCCGGGCTAACAAGGTCCGCACTGATCTGGTCACACTCCGACAGGCAGCAAAAAGTAAGCTAGGAGCAGGAAGACAAAAGAAGAGGAAAGCAGCAGCCTTGTGTGTAGCAGAATGGAATGTATACACTCTATTGGACAGAACAACATCACAGCACCCAGAAAGACAGACCATGCTTGTGGCCCTGGAAATGAACAGGTACAATGTAGACATAGCTGCACTTAGTGAAACAAGATTGCCTGGATATGACAGCTTGGAAGACCATAGGTACATCTTCTTTTGGAGTGGGAAATCAAGAAAGGAGAGAAGCAGGAGTGGGCTTTGCAGTTAGAAAGGAGATAGCAGCAATGCTTGATGAGGAACTGGTACCAATCAATCAGAATCAGAATCAGCTTTATTGGCCAAGTATGCACAACACATACAAGGAATTTGACTTTGGCTAAAAACTTGCTCTCGTTGTTCAGGTGAAGGATTTAAATAAGGATTCAATGACAACCAGAGTATGTACAGTAAATTACAGTCTGTCCACGTTTCTATAAAAGGATGCAAATATATACAGGAATATATGCAGTTATTTACTCGGACTAACCACACTTTGCAGAAATATATGAAAAAATATACAATCACACAGTATTTCAATGTGGACTCAGATTCAGTGATATAATGTGAATGAAGTAAAAAGCAGTGTGAGAGTTATGTGCAATGTAATAATGGATGAAAAGTCATGAGTACAGCAAACAGGTAGGACTAGGTGAATGTTAGGAGTTCATCAGAGTGATGGCTTGAGGAAAGAAACTGTTCCTGTGACGGGTGGTTTTGACCTTCAGTGATCTGTAACGACGACCAGAAGATAGAAGTTCAAACAGTTTGTGGCCGGGGTGTGATGGGTCAGCACAGATGTTTCCCGCCCGTTTCCTGGTTATGGACCGATATAAGTTCTCAATGGAGGGTAGGTCGGTACCAATGATCCTCTCCGCAGACTTAATGATCCGCTGCAGTCTGGTCTTGTCCTGTTTAGTGGCAGATCCAAACCAGACAGTGATGGAAAAGCAGAGGACAGATTGGATGATGGCGGTGTAGAAGACAACCAGCAGCTCCTGAGGCAAATCAAACTTCTTGAGCTGACGCAGAAAAACAACCTCTGCTGGGCCTTTTTCCGGACAGTGTCTATATGGGAGGACCACTTCAGGTTCCGGGAGATTGTGGTACCCAGAAACTTGAAGGAGTCCACAGTGGACACTGTGCTGTTGAGGATGGTGAGTGGGGGGAATGAAGGGGGGTGTCGCCTGAAATCCACAGTCATCTCCACCGTTTTGGCTGGGTTAAGTTCAAGATGGTTCTGGCTGCACCAGAGGATCAGCTGCTCCACCTCCCGCCTGTATGCAGACTCATCATCATCCCGGATCAAACCGATGACTGTGGTGTCGTCCGCAAACTTCAGGAGCTTCACCGAAGGGTCCTCTGAGGTGCAGTCGTTGGAGTAGAGGGAGAAGAGCAGTGGGGAAAGGACACATCCTTGGGGGGCGCCAGTACTAATTTTTCGGGAGCTGGATGTAAATCTCCCTAGCTTCACCTGTTGCCACCTGTCAGTCAGAAAGCTGGAGATCCACTGGCAGGTGGAGGGGGGCACCTTGAGCTGGAGGAGTTTCTGATGAAGAATGCCTGGGATGATGGTGTTGAACGCTGAGCTGAAGTCGACAAACAGGATCCTGGCGTACGTCCCTGGGGAGTCGAGGTGTTGCAGGATGTAATGTAGTCCCATATTCACTGCATCATCCACTGACCTGTTTGACCGGTAGGCAAACTGCAGTGGGTCCATCAGGGGGCCTGTGATGACCTTCAGGTGGTTCAGCACCAATCTCTCCAAGGATTTCATGACCACAGAGGTCAGGGCAACAGGTCTGTAGTCGTTTAATCCTGTAATAGAGGGTTTCTTGGGAACTGGAATGATGATGGAGCGTTTGAAGCAGGAAGGCACTTCACGCAGCTCCAGTGATCTGTTAAAGATCCGGGTGAAGATGGGGGCCAACTCGTTGGAGCAGACTCTCAGACAGGACGGAGACACACCATCAGGTCCTGCAGCCTTCTTGATCTTTTGTCTCTGAAAGACCCGGCGCACCTCCTCTTCACAGATCATTAGTGTTGGTGGGAGGTCAGAGTGGAGGAGGGATGGAGTTCCTGGGGCTGCAGATAATCCTTTTGTGTGGGTGGGAGGTGAGAACTGTAGGTTCTTTTCAAACCTGCAGTAAAAGCTGTTTAGGTCATTAGCCAGCTGGAGGTTTTCCGCAGGGTGGGGGGATGGTCTCCTGTAGTTGGTGATATTCCGTAGGCCTCTCCAGACAGAAGCAGAGTTGTTAGCTGAGAAGTTTTTTTTTTAACTTCACACTGTAGCTCCTCTTAGCAAGCCTGGTCTCCTTCGTCAGCATGTTTCTGGCCCGCTTGTACAGAGTCCAGTCACCAGTCCTGTAGGCCTCCTCCTTGGTCTGACGTAGCTGCTTCAGTTTAGGAATGAACCAGGGTTTATTGTTGTTGTATATGCAGAAGGTCTTGGTCTGCACACACATGTCCTCGCAGAAACGGGTGTATGACGTCACAGTGTCAGTGACGTCATACACCTGACAGGATAATGACTATGAGACTCCTACTACAGCGGAAGATGTATGCCACACTCATCAGTGTATATGCCCCAACAATGACCAACACAGAGGAGGTGAAGGAAGAGTTCTACAGTGATTTACGTGAGACTATCAGACGTGTACCAACTGATGGCAGGCTGATACTCATTGGAGATTTTAATGCCAGAGTTGGTTCGGACACTGAGAAATGGAAAGGAGTGCTAGGAAGTCATGGAGTAAGCAAGTGCAATGCTAATGGAGAACTTCTACTTGCACTATGTTCAGAGTACAAGATGCACCCAAGATCCAAGCACTGGCACTTGTTAGACTACATCATAGTAAGGTAGAGAGGCATAAGGGATGTATTGGACACCAGAGCAATGAGAGGTGTGGACTGTGGTACTGATCATGTTATGCTGAGATCTAGACTGAGGATTTGCAGACGAAAATGGCACTGCAGGACGGGTGCAACGCCACCACGGAAGCTAAACACTAGTGCACTGAAAGGCCAAAAGAAGCAGGAAGAACTTACACAGGAAATGGATGAAAACTTGAAAGACTGGGACAGCAACAACTCAGAGAATGACATAGAAGAGAAATGGGCAACACTGAAGGATACGGTGTATCAGACTGCGAGTGATGTATTAGGCCACCCTCAGAGGAAACTTCAAGATTGGTTTGATGAGCATGATGAACATCTGAAGAAACTACTAGAAGTGAGGAATACAACTAGGCAGGAAAATCTACAGTGTAACACAAGGTCAAAGAAGAAGAAATACTCAAAGGCTCAGAGTGAGCTACAGAAGTACACCAGAGAGATGAAGTCCAACTGGTGGGATGAAAAAAGCGGAGGAACTTCAAACTGCAGTAGACAGGAAGGACATGAAAACATTTTTCACAAGTTTGAGAGAACTCTACGGCCCTAAACCAAGAGGACTGATCCAACTAAAGGCTATGGATGGTGAAATAGTTTTGCAGGAGAAAGACAAGATCCTGGACAGATTTGCAGACCACTTTGACCAACTACTAAACAACCCTGGAGATCTCACTGAAGAGGCTTAAGAAGTTCTAGTGCAGCGACCAGCTGTGTCAAGTCTGGGTGAACCACCAACTCTTGATGAAATAATGGCAGCTATCAGGACAACACAGGATGGTAAAGCTCCAGGAAGGGATGGAATTTCAGTAGAAGTGTGGAACTTTGGTGGTGTTCAGCTGACCAACTGTCTGCACAAGCTCATCCAAGAGATACGGGATGCCCAGAAAGTACCTCAAGACTGGAAGGATGCAAGTATTGTGCCTTTGTTCAAGAAAGGTGACAGGAAAGATTGTGGAAATTACCGAGGTATATCACTGCTAGCCACTGTTGGTAAGATTCTCTCACATGTACTACTGAACAGACTCAATAAACACATCTCACAGAATGTACTACCGGAAACCCAGTGTGGTTTTAGAAGTGAAAGAAGCACAATGGACATGATTTTCTGCTTGAAACAGGTTCAAGAAAAGTGTATCAAACAGAACATGCCGCTTTGTGTAGTCTTCATCGACTTCAGTAAAGCCGAAGATACTGTTTCGCGACAAGGACTTTGGCAGGTACTCAAGAAATATAGCTGTACAGAGAAGTTTGTCAGCCTGATCAAGGCACTCCATACAGGTATGCAAGCAAATGTGGCAATGAGTAGTTCAGTATCTAAAGACTTTTCAGTAAGCAACGGGGTGAAACAAGGGCGTGTGCTGGCGCCTACACTCTTCTCGCTATATCTGGCAGCCATGCTTGAGGTGGCCTTTAAAGACACTTCAGAAGGAGTATATATTCAATCAAGGAAAGAAGCAGACTTGTTCAGTGTGGCACAGTTTAAAGCCAAGAGTAAGACATTGATAAAGGTAGTAAGAGAAATGCTCTTTGCCGACGACAGTGCTCTATTTGCACACAGTGCGGAAGATATGCAATCTTTAGTGGAGAGATTTGCGAGAGCAGCTAGCCAATTCAGCCTCCAAATCAATATCAAGAAGACAGAGTGCCTTTATTAACCACCAAAGTTCCAATTATCAACATCACTACCAGAAGAGATCAGCATTGGTACAGAGCCACTAGTCAAGTGCAAGACTTTCAAGTATCTAAGGAGTACTGTTTCAGAGAATGCTAGGCTGGAGGATGAACTATCTCTCAGAATGGGAAGAGCAAGCGCTGTGTTTGGAAACTTGAGGGAGAGACTGTGGAACAATCAACATGTGTCTATCCGTGTGAAATGCAAAGTGTACAGAGCGACAGTACTGGCTACTCTATTGTACGGTGCTGAAACTTGGACTGTCTACAGAGTGCAGGTAAAGAAACTCCATGCGTACATGATGAGACACCTTCAAGCTATAATGAACATCTCATGGAAAGACAAGATAACCAACATAGAAGTGTTGAAACGAGCTGGTCTACCATTGTTGCCTTACAGCTAGAAGGTTCCTGGTTCGAATCCCCAGGCTGGCAGGGGTTGGAACCTTTCTGTGTGGAGTTTGCATGTTCTCCTTGTGCTGCGTGGGTTTAGTCCGGGGGCTCCGGTTTCCTCCCACAATCCAAAGACATGCATGTTAGGTTAATTGGCTGTTCTAAATTGTTCCTAGATATCTGTTTCCTATAGGCCCTTAGAATGGAGGGTTAGTGCTAGTGAAAGCACTTTGAGTGGTCCTTGCTGACTAGAAAAGCGCTATATAAGTGCAGGTTAGTTAGTTAGTAATACAGACGAACCTGAGATGGCTCGGACATGTTGAGAGGATAGACCATCAGCGTCTCCCTCGGCAGTTACTCTACTCACAGTTATGTGAGGGCAAATGCAATCAGGATAGACCAAGGCTAAGATTTAAAGACACTGTAAAAAGAAAGTTGAAAAAGTTGGATATAGACAGGAGTTCCTGGCAGCCGAAGGCTAAGGACAGAGCTGCGTGGAGGAATCTGATCAGACCTAAATGAAACGGTCATTGTCGTCCACGACAGACTGCTATGATGATCATTAGGGGTAAAAAAAAAAAAAAAAAATCCAAAAGCTACATCGCCCTGTGTGAAAAAGTGATTTCCCCCCCCCCCCCAAAAAAAAAAAAAAAAAAAAAAACATAAATTAACTGTGATTTATCACATTTTTGAAAAGTGGAGTTCAATTTCTTTAGCCGCACCCAGGCCCGATTACTACCACACCTGTTCTCAATCAAGAAATCACTTAAATAGGACCTGCCTGACAAAGTGAAGTAGACCAAAAGATTCTCAAAAGCTAGACATCATGCTGCAATCCAAAGAAATTCAGGAACAAATAAGAAACAAAGTAATTGAGATTTATTATTCTGGAAAAGGTTATAAAGTTGTTTCTAAAGCTTTGGGACTCCAGCAAACCACAGTGAGAGCCATGATCCACAAATGGTGAAAACATGGAACAGTGGTGAGCCTTCCCAGGAGTGGCCGGTTGACCAAAATTACCCAGAGAGTGCAGTGATGACTCATCCAAGAGGTCACAAAAGACCCCACAACAACATCCAAAGAACTGCAGGCCTCACTTGCCTCAGTTAAGGTCAGTGTTTATGACTACACCATAAGAAAGAGACAGGAAAAAATGGTCTGCATGGCACAGTTCCAAGATGAAAACCACTGCTGAGCAAAAAGAACATAAAAGCTTGTCTCAGTTTTGCCAGAAAACATCTTGATGATCCCCAAGACTTTTGGGAAAATACTCTGTGGACTGACGAGACAAAAGTTGAACTTTTTGGAAAGTATGTGTCGCATTACATCTGGCGTAAAAGTAACACAGCATTTCAGAAAAGGAACATCATACCAACAGTAAAATATGGTGGTGGTAGTGTGATGGTCTGGGGCTGTTTTGCTGCTTCAGGACCTGGAAGACTTGCTGTGGTAAATGGAACCATGAATTCTGCTGTCTACCAAAAATCCTGAAGGAGAATGTTCGGCCATCTGTTTGTGACCTCAAGCTGAAGTGCACGGGTTCTGCAGCAGGACAATGATCCAAAACACACCTGCAAGTCCACCTCTGAAGGGCTTAAGACAAACAAAATGAAGACTTTGGAGTGGCCCAGTCAAATTCCTGACCTGAATCTGATTGAGATGCTGTGGCATGACCTTAAAAAGGCGGTTCATGCTTGAAGACCCTCCAATGTGGCTGAATTACAATAATTCTGCAAAAATGAGTGTTCCAAAATTCCTCCACAGCACTGTAAAAGACTCATTGCCAGTTATCGCAAATGCTTGATTGCAGTTGTTGCTGCTAAGGGAGGCCCAACCAGTTATTACGTTTAGGGGGCAATCACTTTTTCACACACGGCCGTGTAAGTTTGGATTTTTTTTTTACCTTAATAATAAACACCTTCATTTAAAAACTCTTATTTTGTGTTTACCTGTGTTGTCTTTGTCTAATATTTATATTTGTGTGATGATCTGAAACATTTAAGTGTGACATGTGTAGCCCATGTATTTTTGCCTACATATGCATAAGCATAAAGGGGATGCTGGAGATTGCATGTGTGGACTGACTTCACGTCCTGAATGGAACAATGTGTCTGGACCACCTGCGGTTAACAACAAGAGGACGGAGGTACGGCGACAAGGGGCTGAAAGGACTTCCCGACCTCCTGGGAGACAGGTAGGAGGACTGAGAGACTGGAGGGGGAGTTAATGTCAATAGGGGGTTTTGACAGGGATATGTGATTCTTCCTTTGTGTGAGATGTATAAATGTGAAGGTCTGATGCAGCTCACCCTCTTGTGTTCTTGAGAGAAGGCTGGGGATGAAGTGCATGAATAAAACCTGAATTAAGAACCAATTCAGCTTCGTTATTTCACGCTCCCCACATTGGTGACCAGTGACGTGTGAGAATGCCTGGAAATGCTCTCCACGATCAGGACTCATTGGAGTCTGCCCTAGCGAGCGCCATCGCCGTCAAACTGCCGGAATTCTGGCAGGACAACCCAGACTCGTGGTTCCTCCAGGCGGAGGCACAGTTCACGCTTGCAAGCATAACGGCGGATGACACTAAGTTCTACCACGTCATCGCTAGACTCGACAACCGCACAGCTTGATGCGTGCGGAGCTTGGTACAGCAGCCACCCGCCGAAGACAAATATGGCAGATTGAAGGCTGCCCTCACCAAGTGTTTCACGCCCTCAGCCGAAGAGAGGGCTAGGAGGCTCCTGGCTATGCTCAACCAAGGAGATCACAGGCCAGTCGCCCTGATGGAAGACATGCTGCAGCTGAGGGGGTCAGACAACGATGATTTCCTCTTTAAGTACATCTTCCTAACTAACCTCCCGACGCATATGAGAGGAACACTGTCCAGCATGCGTTGTGACACCCAGCAGGATTTCCGTGAGCTGGCCCAAGATGCGCAGAGGCTCCTCAGCTCCTGCGGTGAGCAGAAGACCGCGGCGGCGACCCGAGGCAGCGACGAGCCGGAGACAGCCGAGCCAAGCCTACCAACAATGGCAGCGGCGCGGCCCCGACGCGGTGGAGGTGATGGCCCAGCGGCAGAGGCGTGGCCCCGACGCAGCGGAGGAGAGGATCTCTGTTTTTATCATCGGCAGTTCGCAGAGAGGGCGCACAGGTGTGTGCCGCCGTGCAACTTCAAGAAGTCGGGAAACGGCAGGACCGAGAATCGTTAGCAGCTTCGGCTCTCGGTGAAAGAAATAAGCTGCTATACATCACAGATACGAGCTCCAGGCGGCAGTTCCTTATAGACACCGGAGCCCAAGTGAGTTTCATCACCCCAACCTATGCTGACCGGGTGGCTGGCCCCCGTGGAAACGGGGCAATGGCGGCGAACGGCTCGAGCATCAACACCTACGGGGAAAGGACCTCGTCTCTGTCCTTGCATGGCCGCACTTATGAATGGACCTTTGTCATAGCGGCGGTGAGTTTCAACATGTTAGGTGCTGATTTTCTGTGCTCACACGGTTTGTTAGTTGATCTTGTCAATAGGCGGCTGGTAAATGCACTCTCTTTTTATTCTATTCCCTGTGCAGCTCGAGTGTCCCCGCCACCAGTGCAGACCAACGTCGCCACAGCAGGCGGTAAGTTTAACACAATCCTCACCCAGTTTCCAGCACTCACGATTCCCACATTTTCGGCAACAGTTGCGAAACACAGGGTGGAGCATTTTATTACTACAACTGGCCCCCCCGTCTTCACGAAAGCTCGGCGCCTGGATGCTGCTAAACTCTCCATGGCGCGCGAGGAGTTCGCCAGCCTAGAGAGGCTGGGCATTATTCGCCGTTCGAAAAGCCCATGGGCTTCGCCGCTGCATATGGTCCCGAAAGCCGACGGCTCCTGGAGACCTTGCGGCGATTACCGCAGGCTAAACAACGCCACGGCACACGATCGCTACCCCATCCCACACATCCAGGATTTTCCGGTGCATTTAGCGGGGGCGCGCATTTTTTCTAAAATAGACCTGGTTCGCGGCTACCATCAGGTTCCAGTCCGGCCGGAGGACATTCCTAAAACAGCGGTTATAACCCCTTTTGGACTTTTTGAGTTTTTGCGCATGCCGTTAGGCCTCAAAGGCGCTGCACAAACATTCCAACACATGATGGATGCCGTGTTACGTGATCTTCCATTTTTGTTCGTTTACCTCGACAACATTTTGGTCGCCAGTATTTCAGAGGAAGAACACAAAAAACACCTCACTGCGGTTTTTAGGAGGTTGGGAGAGCACGGCTTAATAATTAATCCAGCCAAGTGCCAGTTTGGCGTTGCGCAGATCGATTTTTTGGGCCACCGCGTGTCCCCAGAAGGGGCAGTTCCGCTGCCGGATAAGGTGCGCGAAGTAGCAGATTTTCCCCGACCACAAACGGTCAAATCATTGCAGGAATTTTTAGGAATGGTAAATTTTTATAACCGTTTCCTACCCCACGCAGCGCAGCTCATGCAGCCATTATACGCCGCGCTCAGAAAGCAAAAACCCTCCAATACAATCGAGTGGTCCCCGGAGCGGGAGCGCGCGTTCACGGAGGTAAAAAAAGCCTTGGCTGAAGCCGCGCTTCTGGCTCATCCGGACCCATCGGCCCGCATCACGCTAACTACCGACGCATCAGATTTGGCCATAGGGGCAGTTATAGAGCAGCACGTTGCCGGTGTTTGGCAGCCGCTAGCATTCTTCAGCAAATCCTTGAGCGAAGCTGAGCGGAAATACAGCATGTTTGACAGGGAGCTGTTAGCGCTCCATTTGGCCATCCGCCATTTCCAGTTCTGGCTGGAAGGTCGGCGTTTCACCGCTTTTGTTGACCATAAGCCGCTCACTTTCGCGATGTCCAAAATTTCAGATCCGTGGTCGGGCCAGCAGCAGAGGCAGCTGGCCGCAATTTTGGAATTTACCACTGATATTCAGCACGTAGCGGGTAAACTCAACATAGTAGCAGACTGCCTCTCTCGCGCGGCCACAGCACCGGCGCACGCAGGGGCAGATTATACTACGGCAGCCGCGAAGCAAAATAGCAGTGCGGAAGCGCACGCGGCCCCAGTTCACGTGGGGATAGATTACGCAGCCATGGCAGCGGAGCAGGGCAGAGATGCAGACGTGCGCGCGCTCCAGTCTGGACCAACAGGGTTAAGGCTGGAGAGCAGGTGTTTGCAAACTGGTATGCCCCCCCTAATCTGTGATGTGTCAACCGGGCGGCCACGCCCGGTAGTTCCGGCCGCGTGGCGCCGCCGCGTTTTCGACTCGGTTCACTCCCTGGCACACCCAGGGGTGCGCGCTTCTGTGAAATGGTAGCGGAGAAGTTTGTTTGGCCGTGCCTGCGCAAGCACGTGAAAGAATGGGCAAGGACCTGCATGGCTTGTCAGCGGGCCAAAATTCATAAGCACACAAGAGCCCCTTTAGAACCGTTCCACATTCCTGCCAAGAGATTTGATCACGTGCACGTCGACCTCGTGGGCCCCCTACCGTCGTCTCATCTTTTGACAATGGTGGACCGAACCACACGCTGGCCGGAAGTGGTCCCACTGGCATTGACCACGGCCGCAGAGGTGGCTTGCGTTTTTTTGACGGCCTGGGTAGCGCGTTTCGGGGTCCCGTCGGATATTACTTCCGACAGAGGGCCTCAATTTGTCTCTGAGCTGTGGCCAGCGATGGCCAGCAGCTTAGGAGCGAAAATTCACCGCACTACCGCTTATCACCCTCAGGCTAATGGTTTATGCGAGCGTTTTCATAGGTCTTTGACGGCAGCCCTCAGAACGTCGCTTACGGATGCAGATTGGGTAAACAAACTACCATGGGTTTTATTAGGGTTGCGTTCTGCGCCTAAGGAGGATTTAAATGCTTCCCCAGCGGAGTTAGTTTTTGCACAAACTCTCAGGCTGCCCGGTGAGTTTCTACCAGAGCATCCGGAACCGGGACGCCTCCCGGCTCTTGGACCACCGATCGGCACAGGAGCGGACATGCTCCCGGGCCCCGTTCATCACACTTTTCCGCGCGTTTTTGTTCCCAAAGCTTTAAAAAATGCTGAGTTTGTTTTTGTCAGGCACGAGGCTCTAAGACCAACCCTCCGACCGCCATATGATGGGCCATATAGGGTGCTGGAGACAGGTGATAAGCATTTTGTGCTAGATTTGGGAGACAGAAAAGAGACAGTCAGTATTGACAGACTAAAGCCTGCTTTTGTGATGAACGACGAGTCTGTACGGGTAGCGAGGGCACCTCGACGTGGCAGACCCCCCAGGGAACGCGTCCCGGAGCCCCCGCAGAGATCAAATAACCACTCTCTTCCTCAGTCAGCAGATTCTTTGCAGGACGGCGCCGCAGGGACGCCGAGATCTGCTTAGAGCAGATTCGGAAGACGGTTGAAGCCCAGACGGCGTACGGACTGACTGTTTGATGTTTGATGTTTGATGTGATCATGTGGTATAGACTATGCTATTGATGTTATCACTGATTTTTGATGTGGTCATGTGGTATAGACTGTGCTGTTGGTATTAACATGTTCTCTGAATTTTAATATATTGTCCATTCTTCGACGTTTGGGGAGGTTATGTAGCCCATGTATTTTTGCCTACATATGCATAAGCATAAAGGGGATGCTGGAGATTGCATGTGTGGATTGACTTCACGTCCTGAATGGAACAATGTGTCTGGACCACCTGCGGTTAACAACAAGAGGACGGAGGTACGGAGACAAGGGGCTGAAAGGACTTCCCGACCTCCTGGGAGACAGGTGGAGGACTGAGAGACTGGAGGGGGAGTTAATGTCAATAGGGGGTTTTGTCAGGGATATGTGATTCTTCCTTTGTGTGAGATGTATAAATGTGAAGGTCTGATGCAGCTCACCCTCTTGTGTTCTTGAGAGAAGGCTGGGGATGAAGTGCATGAATAAAAACTGAATTAAGAACCAATTTAGCTTCGTTATTTCACGCTCCCCACAACATGCAAAAAATTTTAGAAATCAGGAAAGGGGCAAACACTTTTTCACACCACTGTAGGTTACTGAATAAGGAGATGTGAACATGTTTATGAATTAACATTTCCTTTTTTGCAGACGTATGTTTTTTACTATGGTTGTAATTTTTTATGATTTTAGTAGTCATTGTGATGTGTATGTGGTGAACCAAAGACAAATTTCCACTTGGTGGGCAATAAAGTTCTATTCTAAAAGGAAATGGTAAATAGTGGAGCCAATGAAAGTACCTGTTTTGGTGACCAGCTTTCCCATATATTCCTGCCAAAGAAGTTTAGTTCAATGGATAGTCTTGGGCAAAACTATAAGTAGGGCTGCATGATTTTAGGAAAATGTGTGATTGCAGTTACAGCCCCAAACATTGTGATTTGCAGTGGAGTTTCTATTATTTTTATTTGATTTCCAAATAAAAGGCAAAATTTGCTTTAATCAGAAAAGAGGACTTTGGACCACTGAGCAAAAATCCAGTTCTTTTTCACTTCAGATCAGTTAAGAAGCTTCTGATGTTGTCTCTGGTTCAGGAATGACTTAGTATCAGGAACATGACAGTTGTAGCCCCTTACCTGAAGATGCCTGTATGTGGTGGCTCTTTGTGTACTGACACAGACTCGGTCCACTCCTTGGGAAGCTCTCCCAAGTTCTTGAATCGACTTGACAATCCTCTGAAGACTATGGTCACCCCTGTTACTTGTGCACCTTTTTCTTCCAGTCAGCTTTACATTGATATGCTTTGATACAGATTTTGTGAACAGCCAGCTTTTCCAGCAATGACCATTGGTGGCTTACCCTCCTTTGGGAGTGTATCAATGATTGTCTTTTGGACAACTACCAAGTCAGTAGTCTTTCTCCCAATTGTGGTTGTGTGGACTGAACTGGTCAGGGTGCTGATTGGGATTTATACTGTTTGAATAGTAATTTAAGCAAATTCAGAATGACTGTTCTAATAATTTGAGATATTGATACGGTCTAAATCATAATCATCAAAATTTAAACAAAAAGGCTATAAAAATAATGTTTACCATTATATGTAAATGTAAAATATAGGAAAATTTACTTCTGGAATTACGTTATTCAAAATAAATAGAAAATTCATTCTAATTTTGTAGATGCACCTGTATTTGACACTAATGATGAGAGGGATCTATCATTTTTAGCTCATTCCAGTGAAGCTGAAGGGAGCCAATGGAATGATGTGACATCTGTCCATCCATGTGTCCACATTTCATGGGAGTTGCTACTCCTAGGCATTTTCCCTGATGCTCACCAAACTTGCTCACAGTGATCCTCAGGTGGTTGTCCATCCATGTTGTGCTCAAGGTCAAAGGTCAGGAGACCAGGGCACTTAAGTGATTTCATGAAAATGTCTACTCCTTCTAGGTAGTTTCCCCAGTGGTCACAAAACTCACAAGGATCCTTGGGTAGGTCTGCATCTTGACTGAGTTCAAGGTCATTGTCCAAGGTCAGAAGATCTGGGCATTTAGGATTTCATAAAAAATGTTACTCCTCCTAGGCCACTGACCTTGACTTTAAGCACATTCTAGGTGGATTTATATCTTGGCTATGCTTTAAGGTCAAGGTCTGATATGAGCACTCCCAGGGTGATTTCGTCAGGCCAGAATGAGCTACTCCCATCATTGAGGATCTGATTTAACAATCCCTTTTGTCATCTATGCTTGGTTTCTTATAAATGCAATGAGATTTCTTGGGGCATTTTTGACATGTGTATGACCATATTTGTCATGAGATCATAGTCAATTTAAGGTTGTGTTTTAATAAATGTTGATGCAACTGACCCTTAATTTGGACACAGTTTTTATTAGTTTTGATCTGCTTTTTGACTGATATTGACACCCCTGCCTTAGAAGTGCCTTCTTTGGACACCTTAAGTGTAAGCAAGTTCACCCAGTTCTGTTTCTTTTAAGACAGGGCACATTTTGCTAACTGGTGAATTTGATTTTAGAGACATTTGCCAACTCCTACGTAGATCACAACCTTATCATGGTAATGAATTTTGTATGCGCTTATGATCCCAGGAGCTATATTGTCAGGGGCAGCTTGCCCCCTCGTAGGCTCTTCCAAGACAAATTGGTCCTGGGTGAAGGACCAGACCAATAGTGGTCCAGTAAATCCCCATGAAAAAAAAAGCTACATCAAGGATCCAGTGTACCCAAAAGACTTATGAAACTGTCCTCCAGTGGGCTCACCACCTGCAAGAAAGATCATGGGGATCATGGTGCTCTGTGAACCAGGCAGCAGTCTGGGATGGATGGATATTAGCTGTAAAAAAGTCAAAACCTAAAAGTGTCTTGTTTTTAACTCTAGCTTTGCAATTGATGTGAGGTCTTTATTAACAGAACCTGCTATTAATACCCATCTTCAGCCTTTGTCATATACTAAACTAACCAGATGGTGACTGTTTATGTATGTTATTTATTAATATTTATTTTAGACAAGCTATTATCTCGGAAAACTTGCAAGAAAAACAAACACACCCCATTTCAGCTTTAGACTGATCAGCTGAACTGTTGCATTCTAAACATTTTTTCTGTGCTTCAGAGAAACAAGAAATATTTATTGGAATTCATAAATGAAAAATGAACAACATTCTGTACTTGCTTTTATTTTTGCACAATAAGAAAGTACAAGTTTTCTACCAAAGCTTGAACGAGCTTAATAAAGATATACAATTTTTTGTTTCTGTACATGATACTTGGATTCAAGCCCAAGCATTTCAATTAACTTTGAACAAGGATTTTCATATTAAATTTGATCACATCTACAAATTTGCTATAGCCACATGAAACGAATTGTCCAGTAGAAATGTTATAATCATAATATATTGTCCTCTTTTCTAAAACTTGTGACCTGCTGGAGTGTGTCACTGCATTTTAGTGTCTGTACATAGAAGCCATTTCTATTGACTGTTTTAAATGTTCTAACAGAGGCTGAAGTGCATATGTAGGTGGTTCAGCCATTTCATTTGCCACAGAGATGCTTTAGCCAGACATGTACTCATGTTTCGTGACAAGAAGTTTCACTTCATGTTGACAGAAGCTTTTGTTGCTTTTACTAGACATTGCATGGCCCTGCAAAGACAAGACCAAGAGACTCAAGAGAAAAGTTATCTTGTCTAAAATTCAACTCATCTGAAAACTTAGGAGTTGTTAACATAACTCTGTTGACATGTTTTTGGTCAATGATAAAACTTTGTTTTGGACACAATAAATTGATTTTAACTTTGCATATGTTGGTCTGGAAATGGCATTTCGAGGGGACAGTTTTCATCTTTAGTCCTCAATTTGAACTGAGGAAGGATCTGTGGAGTAAGACAGGGCTATGCCACCACCCTGGGAAAAAAAACAGAGTCAAAGTGGTTAGTTGGTTTAACACTTAGTCATGGCTGTGATTCCAGTGATTTGCTGCTTCTGTTCACTCTCACCTTTCTAAGTGTTGATTTTAGAAGAGACCACAGTCTTTCAGGTTTTCTTTGATGATGATGTCAGTTACGGCATCAAACACAAACTTCACGTTCTCTGTATCTGTGGCACAGGTCATGTGGGAGTAGATTTCTTTGACATCTCTGCGCATGTTCAAGTCCAAGAACTGCACTTTGATGTAGTTACCAGCATCCTCATAGGTGTTGGGGCCTAGGACAAAGGAAAAGTTGAATCTAAATTTGAATTTTATTTTTGATTAACCTTTATTTAACTAGGTATTCTGTCCTTATTTTTGGAACAACCAGTTGCAGAATGTCCACTGAGTTGAGATAGAAGTCTACCCAGAATGGCTTTGTAAAAGAACATATACCAGTGATTATGGCAATGAGCAGATAATGATGAAGAGTATGGCTGTGTTGTGAGACATGTATATGTTGGACACTGCATATGTGATTTAACCACGATGAAGGAGAGCCAGCCCCCTGCGGTGCGGAGCCACAGAGCCTGGACCCCCTGCGGAGGACAGGGGACAGAAGACTTCCTGACCACTGAGGCTCGAGAAGAGAGAAGGGGGAGTTATGTAAATAAAAGGCTAATGAATGTGAATAAAGAGATTTTGAGAGAGATGTGTGATTTCCCCCGCGAGGGAAATGGTTTGATGTCAGAATGTTTAAATGAGAGAACTTTGGTGTGTTCGCTCTCTTTGTTCGCTGCTCAGGAATGAGAGCAGACAGTGGAATGATTACTTGAATAAACTGGAATGAAAGACAATTCGGTTTCGTTATTCAAGTCTCCCCACATTGGTGACTGACGACGTTGAGAATGAACGAAGAAATTCTCAGGGTCCCGGACTCACAGCGCTCAGAGCTGGCGAGCGCAGTGGCCGTTAAGCTGCCTGATTTCTGGCAGGATAACCCACGGTCGTGGTTTCTGCAAGCAGAGTCGCAGTTCGCGCTCGCAGGAGTAATGGTGGATGACACTAAGTTCCACCATGTCATCGCTAAACTGGACAACAGCACAGCTCGGTGCGTGCAAAGCTTGGTGGAGCAGCCACCCGCGACCGACAGGTACGGCAAGCTGAAATCCACCCTCATCAAGTTTTTCACCCCCTCGGCTGAAGTGAGGGCGAGGAGGATCCTGTCTTTGCTAGACCAAGGTGGACACAGGCCGAGCGCCCTGATGGAGGAGATGATACAGCTGAGAGGGTTGGACAACGATGATTTCATTTTTCAGTTCATCTTCCTCTCCAACCTCCCGGCGCATGCGAGAAGCACGCTGGCCGGCAAAAAGTGTCACACCCTGGAGGAGTTCCGGGAGCTGGCCCAGGAGGCAGATGGGATCCTGGACGCCTGCGGCAGGCAAGCAACCACAGCAGCGACCCGAGACAGCGGGGAGCCAGAGGCGGCAGAACCAGACTGGCCGACGACGGCGGCAACATGGCCGCGACGAGGGGGAGCCAATAGCCCGGCGGCAGAGGCGCGGGCACGACACAGCGGAGGAGAAGATCTCTGCTTTTACCATCGGAGGTTCGCAGAGAAGGCACGCAGGTGTGTGCCGCCCTGCATCTTCAGGAGTTCGGGAAACGGCAAGACCGGGGGTCGCTAGCAGCTTCGACCCTCGGAGAACGCAACAAGCTGCTCTACATCACGGATGCGCGCTCCGGACGAGAGTTCCTCATCGACACCGGAGCACAAGTGAGCTTCATCACCCCAACATACGCGGACCGGGTGGCTGGACCCCACGGTAGCGGAGCTACAGCGGCAAATGGCTCGAACATCAACACCTACGGGAGAAGGACCTTGCCTTTATGCTTACATGGCCGCACATATGAATGGACTTTTGTGATAGCGGCGGTGAGTTTCAACTGTTGGCGCTGCATTTGGCTATTCGTCATTTCCAGTTCTGGCTGGAAGGACGGTGCTTCACCGCTTATGTGGACCACAAGCCGCTCACATACGCCATGGCCAAAATTTCAGACCCGTGGTCCGGCAGGCAGCAGAGGCAGCTGGCCGCAATCTCGGAATTTACCACTGACATTAGGCACGTCGCGGGCAAATTCAATGTAGTAGCGGATTGTCTCTCACGCGCGTTCACGACCCCAACACGCGCAGAGGCAGAACGGGCCACCGTGACCGCGCCGCAGGAGAGCGGCACGGTGGCACGCGCAGCCCCGGTGCACGTGGGTATAGATTACGCAGCCATGGCAGCGGACCAGGGGGCGGACGCAGACGTGCGCGCGCTCCAGTCTGGACCAACAGGGTTGAGGCTGGAGAGCAAGTGTTTACAAACCGGTATGCCCCCCCTGATCTGCGACATGTCGACGGGGCGCCCGCGTCCGGTGGTTCCGGCCACGTGGCGCCGCCGTGTTTTTGACTCGGTCCACTCACTGGCGCACCCGGGGGTGCGCGGGTCGGTGAAACTAGTGGCGGAAAAGTTTGTTTGGCCGTGCCTGCGCAAGCACGTGAAGGAATGGGCAAAAACCTGCATTTCCTGTCAACGGGCCAAAATTCACAGGCACACAAGAGCCCCGTTAGAACCGTTCCGCATTCCGGCCAGAAGGTTCGACCATGTGCACGTCGACCTTGTGGGCCCCCTACCGGCATCACAGGGGTTCACGTATCTTTTGACAATGGTGGACCGCACCACACGTTGGCCGGAAGTGGTCCCACTTGCGACGACCACGGCCGCGGAGGTGGCTCGCGTTTTTTTAACGGCTTGGGTGGCGCGCTTCGGGGTTCCGTCGGACATTACGTCCGATAGAGGACCGCAATTCATCTCTGAGCTGTGGTCAGCGATGGCCAACGGCTTAGGAGCCAAAATTCACCGCACTACGGCTTACCACCCTCAGGCCAATGGTTTATGCGAGCGTTTTCATAGGTCTTTGAAGGCAGCACTCAGAGCGTCGCTCACGGATGCAGATTGGGTGAATAAACTTCCATGGGTTTTATTAGGGTTGCGTTCTGCGCCTAAAGAGGACTTAGACGCCTCCCCAGCGGAGCTGGTATTCGCACAAACTCTGAGGCTGCCGGGCGAGTTTTTACCAGAGCACCCAGAGCCCCCACCTCTCTCGGCTCTGGGACCGTTAGTCGACACGGGGGCAGACACGCTCCCGGGTCCGGTTCATCACGCTTTTCCACGAGTTTTCGTCCCCAAGGCTTTGAAAAATGCCGATTTCGTTTTTGTCAGGCGCGAAGCCCTAAAAGCAACGCTCAAACCACCTTACGAAGGGCCATTTCGAGTGCTGGAGGCAGGTGATAAGCAATTTGTGCTAGATTTTGGAGACAGAAAAGAGACAGTCAGTATTGACAGACTAAAACCTGCTTTTGTCATGAAGGACGTGTCTGTACCAGTCGCAGTGGCGCCTCGACGAGGCAGGCCCCCGCAGGGGGCAATTAATCACTCTCTCCCTCAGTCAACAGACCTGAAGCAGAAACGCACCGCAGGCAAGGCGGGGCCAACGCACAGCAGATTCGGCAGACGGCTGAAGCCCAAGCGGCGCACAGACTGAATGTTGGTGTTGATTATTCAGTAGTGAGTAAGGTGCTATTTAATTTTAGGAATTAGTCTGTTCTTCATCGTTTGGGGGGGGTTATATGGCTGTGTTGTGAGACATGTATATGTTGGACACTGCATATGTGATTTAACCACGATGAAGGAGAGCCAGCCCCCTGCGGTGCGGAGCCACAGAGCCTGGACCCCCTGCGGAGGACAGGGGACAGAAGACTTCCTGACCACTGAGGCTCGAGAAGAGAGAAGGGGGAGTTATGTAAATAAAAGGCTAATGAATGTGAATAAAGAGATTTTGAGAGAGATGTGTGATTTCCCCCGCGAGGGAAATGGTTTGATGTCAGAATGTTTAAATGAGAGAACTTTGGTGTGTTCGCTCTCTTTGTTCGCTGCTCAGGAATGAGAGCAGACAGTGGAATGATTACTTGAATAAACTGGAATGAAAGACAATTCGGTTTCGTTATTCAAGTCTCCCCACAAAGAGTTCACTTTACTGTAGAGAACGCAATGATGAGTAAGTAAAGCACAATTTGTGTCACCATGGGATGAGACGCCGGGTCGGCGCTCAGACCATGCCCCTTCTCATCCCTGCCTCTCATTGGGCAGCATCTCAGCAGGCTCCCAGCTGTCAGTGTTACGGGACGACTGGGGCCAATTAATCCTCATCAGCTGGGGCGCTGCTAATGAGGATAAAAAGGAGCAGCCTCGATCACTTGGGGCTGCGACTTACAGCACTGTTAGGCTGAAGCCCCTACGTCTGGTGTCAGTCCTCTGCTCCTCTTGCAGCATTCCTATGAGTGTTACCTGCTGTGAGTATTTATGCTTTGTACCCCTACACCCGGTGCTGGCGCCCTACTCCTGTGTCGTACAACTTGAAGAGTGTTCCTCTGTATGAGTATCTGTGCTTTCCTTATCCCTCACCCCTTGCTTTCAATAAACATCACAACTCACTGGCTCGCCCTTGGCTCTCATTGTGTGGCTCCCCAGAGCCACACGTAACAGTAAGTCGCAGCCAGACGAGTTGCCGGCGGCCGTGAGCTGTTGTGGGTTTGTACCTTCCTGTCCGGGTGTCAGCGTTGTTAGCATGCCGTCTCCCAAGAGTCATGTTCGACGCCAGGGCGACGAGCTGAGATCCATCTCGGGGGTTGTCGACGGGATGCTCTTCACCACCACCCCGCACGACGCCTCCAACTCGAGACGCTGGCATCTGGGCCGTGCTGAGAGTCTCCTGGACAGTCACCTTCGCCGTTCATACCATCTCGAGGCCTGTGCCAGGAGGGACGCCATGGCTGCCCAGCGAGAGAAGCTCCGCGGGTTGGATGGAAATCCCGGCAGGAAGCCGAAGCGGATGAGATGTCGCCCCCCGCTTCAGGATCCCGTTCCTGTCTCCATTCCAGCCCGGGAGTTTGTGCAGCCCGGAGGGCTTCCCCCGTTCTGCACAACGTCACTTGGGATTCCCCCGAAGGAGCCGCAGCTGACAGCAGTTAACGTCTGGGACCGAGTGGCTGTTGCGAGCTCCACTGGGCACCCATTTATCATCATCAGGCATGTGGCGGCGGCGGTGAGATTGGTGGAGAGGAGTCCAGGGCTACGAAGCTTTCCCGAGTTCAACGCCTTCCTCGCCTCGGTCTCTGCTCAGGTGCGGCAATTCCTGGGTTCCCCCCTCGCTTCATCCCCTGGGAATAGCCGTCATCACATCGCCAAGTCGCCTCTGCACGAACCCCGTCCGGATCCAGTTCTGGGCTGCCGCCAGGACCTTTCCCCCCATGCAGCTGTCACCTCTTCGTCTTGTCAGCGTGGAGATTTCACAGCCTCGTTCCCTGAGCCTCGTTCCCCCGCTGTCACTCCAGGGCATTCGGGCTGGCTCATCCCGGCTGTCACCCCCTCCTTCTCGACGTGCTTCCCGACTGCTGTGTGTGCCTGAAATCCCGGCCTGGTGAGCCCTCTCCTGGAGACTACGCGAGCGGTCCCCAGACGACTTCCCAGGGGGTCATCCGTTATCACCCGGCGGGGAGAGGAAGAAGCAATGTCCACCGCAGCAGGCGCTACCCAACCTCCAGGAGGCAGGCAAGTCCCAGTTTATTTACATCAGTTTAGTGATTTGCTCTGTTATACTCCTGGAGGTGGAGTTCAGGGTTCGCAGCTCCCTGAACTCCCACCACCTGCTGTAACCTGTGTCCTTAATCCTGCATCCTCTGTGTCTCTCTCTGCCGAGCAGTCCCCTGCCCCGGGTCAACGTCGTGGGACCAGGAGACCGCCTGCAGTTCTGGTTCCGCAGCTGCGTTGTGGACGGAGGAGGAAGACTGACTGCTACGTGGAGTCTGCGCCGACGACTAAGCGTCCCCGGGTCTCCATGGAGGAGCGGTTCGGTCCAGCGGGACGAGATTCTTCTGCCTTCACGCCGTGTGGATCGTCGGCGTGGTTACCTGAGCTGGAGGAATCTCAAGCTGCGCTGACCATCGTGCTGGCTGCGGGGCCCGACGCAGCTGAATGGGAGCCTGACAACGACCTCCTGACGACGGATCCTGGATCTTCGCAGTCCTGGACGGCGTCAGAACCCGAGATTAGGCGAGTGCTCTCCTTTCTTTTCTCCCTTCATGTCTTTGAGCACTTTAGCCTGTCTCTAGGGGGGATGAGCCGGGTGCAGCCGCCCGCTGCGTCCGAGCTCGTCTCGCCGGGTTCTGGCGCTGCCGGTGATCCTGATCCCGGTTGTTTTCTCTCCTGATCCTTTTTCCAGGGTCACCGGCAAGGAGTTGCCATTCCTCGTGGTGCTGGAGGGTCCAGGTTCAATGTTGGAGGTTGGTTCTGGTGCAGTGTCGACCCAGTCGGGGTCCGACGTGGGTGCTGCTCCAACGGTCTCCGACGTGGGTTCGCCTAAGGCCCAATTGGGGTCCGACGTGGGTGCTGCTCCAGTGTTGTCCAGGTCCGGTGAGGAGGCGGCTGTTTCCCTGCGGCCTGATGCTCGTCGCCCTCGTCATCGGCTCTCCCCTGAGCCTCTTCCACTGGGACCCGCCTTGACCCTTCGCCCGTCTCAACGGTCCTGGTGGTTGAGTGATGCGGGTCGACGGCCCGGCCCACAAGACTTTCGGTTCGGCGATCTGGTCCAACTCCCCGACGAACTGTGTTTGCTTCTGGGTGGCCTGGCTCGGCTACCGGTGGACAGGTTTCCTGGGACCTGGGTCTGGAGTTGGCCGTCCCAACATTTCCCTTTCCCCGGTTCGCCAACTGGACAATGGGCGGGGAGACCTCCGGAGCTATCCCGGCCATTTTGGACTCTGCCTGCCATATTCCTCGGGTGTCGCTTACCTTTTGTTATTATTAAGGTCACTCGGGTGTAATATTTTGTCCTTTTGGTGAATATATATTTATAGTGCTGTGTATTGTGTTTTTTATTGTCCGTACTCAGCATTTTTCTTCATTTTTGTGCCTTGTTCTTAGCCTTGTCTGTGCGTTATGGAGTTATGTGTTTTGTTTCCCCTCAACCGTACTCCGTAATTGGCCATTTGTTCCTGTCACCTTTATTTCTCTAGGTGACCCTCTTTATATATAGCGCTGTGTATTATTTTTCTTGTTGTCCATACTCAGCGTTTTCGTCATCCTTATTCTATTCTTCGCCTCGTCGGTGCAGTATGGAGTAATGTGTTTTGTTTCCCACTTAACCATACTCTGTAATTGTCCGTTTGTTCCTGTCACCTTCACTCCTCTAGGTGACTCTATGTATATATATATACATATATATATATATATATATATATATATATATATATATACAGTATATGGCGCTGTGTATTGTGTTGATTTTTTTTCCTTTATTATCCGTACTCAGCGTTTTTCACCATTCTTGTCCTGTTCTTAGTCTTGTCTGTGCATTATGGAGTAATGTGTTTGTTCCCTCTTATCCATACTCTGTAATTGCTTTATTCGTTCCTGTCACCTTTTTTGGTGGGTTTTGTTTCTCCCCCTTTGCCCCGATTTGGTCGTCATTTGTGTTCTTGAGTAATGGGTTTTTTATCTGTTCCCGTGCTTAGTATTTTCCCCATCTGTGCCCTGGTTTTTTTTTCTTGTGCAATGTAGAGTACTATATTTGTTTTGTTTTTTTTTTCTTTTCTCTCTCTGCCCTGTTACTCTATATTGGCCCATTGGTTTTGTCTTTCCCTCTGCTTCTCTCCCTCCGGTCCTGCCTCCCTTCCGCCCACCCTAGGTGGGGGGGGGGGGGCTGGGATGTTCCTGGTCGTTCGGAGCCCGACCGTGAGGGGGAGGCTCTGTCACCATGGGATGAGACGCTGGGTCGGCGCTCAGACCATGCCCCTTCTCATCCCTTCTTCTCATTGGGCAGCGTCTCAGCAGGCTCCCAGCTGTCAGTGTTATGGGACGGCTGGGGCCAATTAATCCTCATCAGCTGGGGCGCTGCTAATGAGGATAAAAAGGAGCAGCCTCGATCACTTGGGGCTGCGACTTACAGCACTGTTAGGCTGAAGCCCCTACGTCTGGTGTCAGTCCTCTACTCCTCTTGCAGCATTCCTATGAGTGTTACCCGCTGTGAGTATTTATGCTTTGTACCCCTACGCCCGGTGCTGGCGCCCTACTCCTGTGTCGTACAACTCGAAGAGTGTTCCTCTGTATGAGTATCTGTGCTTTCCTTATCCCTCACCCCTTGCCTTCAATAAACATCACAACTCACTGGCTCGCCCTTGGCTCTCATTGTGTGGCTGCCCAGAGCCACATGTAACAATTTGTAATGAGATAAATGTATAGATGTAATAAAGTCCCATGATAAATTCTGTCCAACAGGTGAAGACAATAGTCATATGAATTCATGTAAAGTATATTGCCATAGTCAATAACAGGTAGAAACTTTGATTTCACCAGTTTCAGTTTTACATGAAAAAAAAGCAAGTCTTGTTTCTGTAATAAAACCCTAAGAAGAGCTTCAGTTTATTTGTGACATACTGAATGGGCACCTTAAAAGATGTGCTCTTCATTTAAGAACCCTAAATATTTAAAAGAAGATACCAACTGTATTTGTTGACCATTTCTTTTTTAAAAATGTTTTCAGATGCTTTTTCAGTGCTGATCTCACTGTATTTGAAGTGGTGAAAACACAAGTTTTGCTTTCTCTGCATTTAAAACAAGTTGCAAATGACAAAGCTCTTTCTGTACTCTGTCTAAACCCTGCTGAATACATTCAAAAATCTTTACGGGGT